>OY728163.1:1088156139-1088781139 GCA_963277665.1 Viscum album | reverse complement strand
GACTTTACAGTTTGTATCATAGAAAAGGTTATGTTTACCTTTGGAAACAAGGATGCAAATACTACAGTGATATCCCTATATATAATTATAATTAAAATCTAGGGATGTCTTTAAGGGTAAGTCTAAATATAGTTCCTAGTCCTAGAATTATGGTAACAATCATGAATAACCTTGTATGAAACCTAATACTTTAGAGATTGAAAGTACTACCCCTTGATTATGTTTTTTCCTAGTATGATTTTCGAATCTCACATAATTTTTTAGGTTTGAGACAACAGATGGAACCTGAAGGAACCATGTTAATGATCAATGCACTAGGAAACGCAATGATTTTACTCCTAAATAACCAAATTTTGTGGGAGATGGAATGAATTTTGTTCTCTATACTTACACTAACTATAAATTATTCTATAATTACAAATGAGAAGAGAAGAGATAAACATTCTGTTTATTCCTTCTTGAGGAAACATCCACCTTCCTTCAATGAGTCTTCTAATCCACTTGTTTTTGAAAAATGTATCACCACCATTGAAAATATATTTTCCATCCTTCAATGTTCAAGACCTGAAAACTAAATTTGTAAATTTATCATTTAGAAGGAGAAAAAGGCCACTGGTGGACTCTAACCAAGAATACAAGGTAGCAAGAAAAATTTGAATCCATGGAATGGGATGAGTTTAAGAAATTATTTTTCAGTAAATAGATCCTTTTATTTGAAGAAAGATATAAACATAGTTACATGAGATTAAAAAAAGGATGAGGAATCATGTGGTATATACAAGGAAAATTTTAAAATCCGTGCGATGTATGCTTATGGTTTTATCATCCAACCATAAATTAATGTTGATCGGTTCTTCAGTGGATTAAAACCAAGTAATTGAAGGGAGTTATATGTAAGAGAATTTGGTAGATATAATGAAATTTTGTGTTCTTATATCAATGTAGAAATTAAATTTGGTGTTACATATCAATCATATGGTTTTAATAAGAACTAAAAGATGGAGTATAAGGGATAATCTCAAAACAGTGCTGAAAAGAAGATGAATATTTCCATAAGCTCAAAGTGTGGAAGAAAGCATGGTAGAAACTGTATTAATGGGTCTAGTAATTTTTTTTATCATATAAATTAAGTCGATCAAGTAGTTGAGTGTCGAAGTAATGGGAAAATGGTTTCTAATGATGTGAATAGAGAAAAGACTATAGAGAATGCACCACCCACAGTTCAATGCTACAAGTGCAAGTAAATGGTTCATTATGGTAACAAATTCCCTAATCCAAGTTTTATGGATGACTATTGATTCCACAAACCTTTTAAGGCCAAAGAAAAAGGAAAAAACACAAGGAATCTGTATTGTTGATGTTGATTATGACAACAAAATGCTGAAATGATTATGTGTTTATGTAATAATATTATATAATAGTGTTGTATAATCTCTTTTATAGTATTATGGAATACTAGAATATCTATGTATTGGTCTATTGGGGTTTTCCAGAAGTATATGGTACTGCTAACCATGGAAAGTGATTGAATTTGTTTTTGGAAAACACATGTTATGCACCTAATTAAGGGACAAAGAGATAATGAGATTTTTGATAGTATTAATGACCTCATGACAGATATAATGACAAAGTGATATCACAGTTTGAGTATATAGATTTTTTGGTAATTTTGGTGTGTGGAAAGAGTTAATTTTGACCGAATTCATGTTATCACTGAGGTATATGGTAATTCATGTTATTATCATGTTTCAATAGAATACCTGATTAAGGTATGGACATGTTTGGAACGTAACAACAAATAATTACCTTATGAGATATGTAAGATTAATGTTATGCCTATTTAGGTCACTTTTTCTAAAGATTTATATTTTTTTAGTTTTTGGAAGGATTGTAATGTTATTCATTTATAAAAAGTATAAGTTATTTTCAAGTTTAAGTTTGTTATATTAATTTATTATCTCACTATAGGCGGCCTTATGAATATTTGATTACATGTGCTCACCTTTTTGTCGATACATATGGAATTAAATATCATTCTATCACATGATCTGCTAACACAAAATGAGTAAAAAATTCAACTTCATTTCTTTAAATAAGAGATGGTGTAGAAATTTTTCAAGGAATGAACAACTAAGATATTTTACTAAAATCAGGTATTTATTTATTCTCCTTAAAAATTCAACAACTTTTGGAAAATGATCTTAAAAACAAAAAATGTTATGTTAGTACCTTTTTATCTTATGGATCATATGGTTCCTTAAATCATCTCAAATTTATGGATTTCTAGGAGTTAACATTACCCAAACATTATTCTCTATCTCTATCCATCAGAACTAGATGTTTTGATTCTTATTCCACATCCTTGTTTTCACATCCACATATTTTCTCTTATGAGGAAACCAAATGATGGGTTACTTTGGATAAATTGTTATGTTTCTAAGATTCCATTTTAAAATTAAGTTTTAGTATTCCGTTTTATGATGTGGGGTTCTATGAAAGAAACATTCATGTAGTAAAACGTTGATAACCATAAATAATTTTGAGGGTGAACTTCATTTTAAGGGGTATATTGGAAAACCAAAAACTTTTATGAGATATATTCTATTTAATTTATTTGATGTCTTGGGTTTTTTTCTATGATAATAACAGATTCTTCTATACAAAACACTCTATTAGCTTGCAGTATATGAATAAATATTCTTGGCTTGTGTTACATGAAAGAGAAACCTTCCATAACGGCTTTCATTGTATGTCATACCAAGTTTCACTAAACAATGATATATTATTAAAATATTATTAATTAAGGGGATATAAACTATGAATTTTAAATAGTATTATCCACATTTTTAATTTTATATAACATTAAAATTCATCTTATGTATTTTCTATACATTATATAAGAACAAATTCAATTTTTCAGATAAAAGAAATATTTTTCAAAAATCACCGTTTTGCCACCTTTTGATATTGACCCTTTTTAAATATATTTGTTAAATAATTTATATATTCTATTTGATAGAATAACCTTTTTATTTAGAATAGGGATATCAAAAATTTCTTTTTTAAATTTTTTGTAATTTTTCGGATAAAATTCATATTTTAATGAATAGTGAAAAATACTGCATTTTAATTCCAAACTATCTTTTCAACTAATTTATTTATATATTTAGATTATCTTTTCAATTAGTTTTGAAATTTATTTTTATTATTATTTTTATCATTTAATCCAATGTCGGTCATTGGATGTAATTTCACATTTAAATTGGACATAAACACATGATAATATTTTGTTATGTTTTTATTTCTTAAATACATGTTTTTTGGTTTTGAGAATGAGAATTAATTTTAAGTTAATTTCTTCCAATTTTGTGTTTTTAATTACGAAAAATGGATTCAATATTTGGAATCATTGAGTTTAAATTATTTTAATAGCTTTTTTTATTCTTTTAGATATTATGAATAGTAACTAAGGTAAAAAAAATTTACCTCAGTTAAATGTAAATTGGGTAAATTAGGGTAACTAGCAATATGATTATATAATAAAAATTATGTAAAACCTGATGAAACACGATTAGATAAATTAAATTTGAAAAAAATCACATATGTGTTGGAATTTATTAATTTATTCATTTTTCCATGAAAGGGATGTAATTAAAATTGAAACAAAAGAAGGCAACAACATGTCACTCTCATATATCTTATAAGTATATTTATTTTTATATAGATATAAACATGATAAAACATAGAGAATAATTATTTTCTAGAAAAAAATGATATTATGTACAACATGTTAATTTATTTTGAATTTTTAGAGACTAATAATAACCATTAATGATGAAAAAATATTAATGAACAATTTATATTTTTGATAGAAATATCAAATAAATGGTTTACAAATATTAAGATAAATTTTCTATGAACTAATTAACGTTATAAATGAATTTTATAGGACAAAATTTCATGTTATAAGTGTAATAAGTACATTTTTTTGAATTTATCTTCGGTGTGGATTTTGTTTAAAGTCAAATGACTGAATATGTCAAAATTAAAACTATGAGTCTTTAATAAAAGTAACATATTATTAAATTATCTAAAAACCAAAAAATATATATAATTACAAAGTGAAAATTATATGGACTAAAAGTTATTAACTTATCCAATTATGGACAATTTGAAACACATAAGTAAATAATTATAACCATTTAATATTTAGAATATTATTACCACAAATAAAATTAAATTTATTAAATAAGGATAAAACAAAATGATAAGGTTTAAAATAAAAACAACACATGAATAAATTTTATTGGTTGAGATGATTTAGACTCATAATCATATTATATTTTTAATAAATTACTTTTTAATAATTATAAACAAAAAATAAATTTATAATAAATTTATATTTCAATACTTTCCAACGATTCGCCTCCTCTCTCTTAGAAAAGGGAAACTCTTCTTATCTTTTAACCACACAAAAAATGCTTTCACTTTATCAAAGTTTCCCAAATATCATTCCATATTCCCTAAAATCATCCTAGAGTCTACCCATTTTTTGAGAAATCTATCTTACAGAGCACTTTTGTGTATACCAAAAGTAGATACCTGAAAACAGATAATTGTTTTATGAAATCATTCAAAATTATTTTTCTTCTTCTTCAACTTCTTATGTTGTTTACATAATATTGTAATAAATATAGTACCTTATACATTATGAGATATTACTAATGTTATGGTACAATGTTATACCTCATTTTATCTGTCCTGCAAATAAAAATATCATTATACATGTGTGTGTATGACTTACTATCTCCACATTGTGGTGTAATCTATTATTCAACAATACTTTAATTGGGAGGGTATAATGATGGGTATAATAGATTTTAATAATGAATATAACATGATCATTATTCATTATAATTAATATACAATCAAATTTCATAAAATTAAACCATCCAATGGAATGATATTATCGCTACTATGTACGAACGACCTACCGTCTCTACGCTGTGATGATATTCATTCTCCCTATTAACAATTAAATAATTATTATAAAATTTATATGATGAGAAGAAATAATAATTATAAACCTAATTTAATTCTGTAAATGAATAAATTATATCCTAAGAATAACATACAAGACATACATAGAAAAATAGGATTGGGAAAATGAAGCAGTTAACACCTGAAATAATGGAAATATTGAAACACTATCAACAAAATGATATAATAGGATCATATATGATTTCATAAATATGAATATTGTTATATTATAATTTAATAAAACACATTATCCATTATACACGTGTTCCAGATACATACGATGGATATCAGAACAAAGGTAAGGAATAATTTTGCAATCTCATTTTTATCTGAGGTTGTTTATACGTAAGTATTTAATAGGGTGTATTTATCATCAGTGTCTATGTTTTCTAAAATAAGTATTCATAAAATGTTTAATATTCTTCTATGTGTGTTTAATTTTATTTTTAACCATTTTTTACTTTTAATACATGTTTTGGAAGTAATGTTTTTTTATTTACCATATGAGTTACCTTTTGACTTCTCTGAAAAAAGTAAGATGATAATTATTTTTTAACGTATATTGCATGATTATGTTTTACAGTTTGATGACACCTTATTTCCATGAAGATACCTTTACAATATTTCATTTTTATTTTCAATTTAATAATTTTCTTTCAAAATTGTGTGGCATTTTTAGAATAGAATTTTTTTTGAAGAAGTATGGATATTTTCCTCAAGAATAAATTTCAAGTATTAATCAAAATTACTTTCCATGTAAGATGACTCTCTTTAAATAGGTTTATGTTTATATCTTTATTATTACTATGATTTTATTTTTTTAAATGATGGTATGATATTTTATATTTATTATGTTAATAAGGAATGTTTTTTTAGAAGCACATTTTATTTGTTGGGTTATTCTATGTTGAATGATTTATGTTTTTGTGGCACATGTAAAAATGATATCATTATGAGATGGTTGGGACCTATATCGATGAACAATGAATTGGGTAAATATGTATATATCATGAGATAGATAAGGATAGAATGGAAATCATGTTCAGTTTAGTAATATAGGGCTGGAATAAAAGGTAAATATGGTTTAGTAGCACATGGCTGGAATGATAAGTAAACCTGTTTCAGTAATTTAATTTATCCACTGTAATGGTTTTGGCAGTAATTCCTCTTCTACTATGAAAATCATATTTTGTATTTATTTTTTTTCCACAATTCCATCTTTTACGCCTGTGTTATTTTATCATGGTTAATATTCCTTTATGGTCTATTCCTTACGCACTACCATGATTTATTGCATGACTCAGGATTTTGATATTTAACCTTTATGTTAATCTTTTTACATTCTTATGTTTATGATATATTTCATGTTCTCCATGTTTACCTTTACTATGAATTTGATCTCACCATTTTTATGTTTTCATTTACCCAAGAAATAAATAAATGTTTAATATAGGGAAAAGGGGATGATCTTTTCGGGAGATGTTGAAGATCATTCACCAAGATAGAATATTATGTTCCATGTATCCAAAGGAACTAAACTAATATGGTCTCGGCTGTTAGTTTGTGTCTTATATTAAGTACTCCACAAAATAAAATGTAAACTTCATTTCTTCTATGCTTGGGTATTTACATCTATCGTGTGTCATCAATGTGGGAGGACATGTCACATCTGAAATTCATCTACATATCCTCTTAGGCCTTGTCACAGATTTATAGTTATGAGTCACTTGCATCATTTTGGAAGGGTGACACGTACATACAATAGTGGGGTATGGTATGTGGATTCTAGGGGGTGTCAGTTTATTCAGGGCTGTCAAAAATAGTAGGATCTTGTTTAGTGGTCGTGGTAGTAGGACCAGATTGTCTTTTAGTTAGAGCAGTTTAGGGTAGATCCTCAGAGGAGTGTTCATTATCATGAAGAGACCGGGAATCATCATGATGTGGATCAGGAACTAGTGGGTTTATATGTAAGGACCTCAATAGTTTATGTACTATTCTAATTGAATCTTCTATAGAATCTATTTTATTTGGTACTAGTGTGTAAGTTTCTTTTATCTCTTCCCTTCATGCGATTCTTTTGAACTTCCCAACAAACCTGATGTCTTTTGAAATGGATTTGGTGACGTCCGTGTGTAATAAGAATGAGAAGGGTCTCATGTTCCCAATGTGTGTGCTCTCCATGTTAGGGGTCGAAAAGGAATGCGATTTATATGTCTTGGATATGGAAATTTTCAACAGTATTCTTGGAATAGATTTTCTATTGTGAATCGAAGAACATATTGATATCTGTAGAAGGATGTTGAGTTTAAAATAACCTAATGGGAGTCCTCAGGCATTTCATGGGGAATGGGATCCTCAGTTGTTTCATGCCGGACCTCCAATAATAGAGTTGGGAAATTTTGGTATTTAATTATTTTCACTCGAGCTGTAGGAAGATTGTGGTGCTCTTGGGGATGGTTTACCACATTTGGTAGATGAGTTTCACAATGTAATTTAAGATGATTTTCAGTCTTAACCCTAGAGAATAATACGGTGATCTCGATTGATTTTGAGCCAAGAACACAGCTAATTCATGTTCCCTCATAACGTAATTCGTCCACTGAGATGAGGGAATTCAAGATACAACTTGAGGATTATGAATCCAAAGGGTTCACTCACCAGAGCATCTCTCCTTGGGCCTCTTTATTTCTATTCATGAATAAGGCTGATAGATCATTTAGGTTGTGCATCAATTATTATATACTGAATAAGGTATCCATTAAGAATAAATATTCTTTCCCAAAAATTGATTACTTTTTTACTAGGTGAAGTAGGAAAAGTTGTTTTCCTATATAAATATATGTTTGAGTTACCACCATGTTAGTGTGAGAGAGGTAGACATCCCGAAGATGGTTTTATGAAGTAGGTATAAACACTTTGAGTATTGTTTTATTCCATTTGGATTGAAAAATACTGTAACAGTTTTTATGGAGCTCCTGAATAGGGTTTACCACCAATATCTCAACTCTTTTGTTTTTTTATTCATGGATGAAATCCTAGT
Organism: Viscum album; assembly: GCA_963277665.1. Taxonomy (NCBI): domain Eukaryota; kingdom Viridiplantae; phylum Streptophyta; class Magnoliopsida; order Santalales; family Viscaceae; genus Viscum; species Viscum album. The sequence continues at coordinate 1,088,773,059 of OY728163.1, read as the reverse complement.
TTACTCTAGATCTAAGTAATAGCATGAGAATCCTCTTTGGATCTTTTTCAGAAAACTAGGGGATCATCATCTTTATTAAATGTTCTCAAAGTGCACATTCTAGATCAGGGAAGTGATGTTTCTTGGCCATGTGCTTACGAGGTATGGGTTTTGGTGGACCTCAAGAAGATCATTCTAGTTATGTAGTGGGAGTATCTGAAGAGTGGGTTTGTTATTATGAGTTTTCTTGAAATAAAAGGTTATTATAATGGGTTTGTTCAGTAATTCTCATAGCTTTTATATTCCAAGATATTGCTAACTCAGAAAGGGGTGAAGTTTGAATCAATCCAAGAATGATTGGAATCCTATTAAGAGATAAATAGAATTTAACCACCGCACTAGTGTTGATCTTTCCATACTAGGAAAAGGGATACATTGTTTATTTTGATGATTCAGGTATGGGACTCAATAGTGTGCTCAGACAAGAGGATAATGTAGTTCCTTATGGTTCTCACTAACTCCGAGCACATGAAAATAATTACCTGGACTATGAACTAGAATTAGCAGTGGTGATTCATTCCTAAAAGTCTTGGCCCCATTATTTTTTTGTGGACATATTTTTAGTCTATTCAGATAATAAAATCTTATCCAATATCTTTTCCCAAAAAGTATTAAATATGAGTCAGCGTGGTTGGATCGACTATTTTCCAGGGTTCAATTTTGGTATCATCTAAAACCAAGGAAAGGGTAATTCAGGGCTGAAATCGTGAGAAGAAAAGTGAAAGAACATACTTTGAAGAAGTCTAGTGATTAGTGGATCTTTATGGGTCTCATTGCCCATATTCACTTGGAATCCAAGGAGCATAGTTGTGGTGCATTCTTAGAGTTCATTCAGTTGAATCATTCTCTTTTAATTTTGATTCAATATGATAAGCAAAGTGATGAGATGTCTCAGCATTATATTCTATTTCTTCTTTCATGAGAGACATATTTTTATTGGTCCTCATATTCAAAATGAGTCTTGTTCTCTAAGGGTCATTAAGTTCTTTAATTGTCTCTATAGATGGTAGTGATGCAAGTTAACTACCATTTTGACTCGGTCATTCATCCCTTGGTTTACAAAATGCATTATGATATTCATCATTAGTTTTTGTTCCTGGGAATGAGGTGGTACATATCTGACTTTGTATTAACATGTTATAAATATTAGTAAGAAAAAGCAGAGCATCAAAGACCCCCAGTTTTTCATCACCTATTACCCATTCTTAACTATAAATAGGATGATGTCACCATTGATTCTATCACTGGAGTTCCTCATACACCTCAGGGAATGAAATTTATTTGGGTGGTGATTGATCTCTTGACCAAATTTTCCCACTTAATTCCTTTTAGAGATACAACTAAAGTGGATGATCTTGGATTGTAGTATATTCAAGAGGTGATAAGGATTCAAAGGATTTCATCGATAGTTGTTTTAGATAGAGACCCTCATTTTACCTCTTGGTTATGGGTGGCAACCAGAGGCATTGGGGTTGCAGATTAAGATGAGTATGAGATACCATCCTCAAATAGATGGTTAGGTGGAGTGTGAAATCATCATTTGTTGGATATGATTTATGAATGTGTTTTGGATTTTCGAGGATCATTGGATATCTATCTTGTATTAGTATTTTTTTATAATAATGGTTATAAATCCTTTATTCTAAAGGATCCTTTCGAGGAACACTATATTAGTTTTTGTCAGTGTCTTTTATGTTCGGATGAGGTAGGTGATACCTCACTTTTGGGACTGAGCCACGTGTAAGAGATGTTTGAGAAAGTAATGGTGACCCGACATCAGTTATTGACATCTCGGAGTCTTCAAAAATATTGTGCAAATAAGAATATTTTAGATCTACAGTTTTCTATGGGTGATCAGGTGATTAGAAAGGTGTCCCCTTGGTTGGGCCATCATCATTTGAGGATGCCGAGAAAGCTAAGGTTAAAGCATGTTTGGACATTATAAATCACCGAGTATATTGGAAAGGTGGAATACATGTTAGATTTGAAATCACAGTTGAAATCAATTCTTGACATATTTCTTATCTCACAATTAAAGAAGTATATTATGGATCTTTCCCATGTGTTTAATTGTGATGTGTAAGAGATATATCCGTATTTATTAGTTTTTGAACAACTAGTGTAGAGAGTGTATTCTCAAGAGAAGCTCTTCCATGGGAAGTCAATTCCATTAGTCCATGTCCATTGGCAGCATGGGAATGATGTGCATGAGACATGGGTGTATAATTATCTGGTTGAGCAAGAGTATCTCCTTATATTTTTCAATCAATATTCGGGTTTACTTTCCATGGGTGGAATGTTTTCATTATTGTAGTAATTTTCGCATCCATGACTTTACATTTATGAATTTTTCTTTTTTATTTTTAGTCTATATATTTCCTATAGGTTATCTTCTGTGTTTTTGGGAAAATGGATGTTTTGGTTGGGTAGACCAAGTAAAAAGGTTAGCGCATAGTTAATATAAATTGTACACCCAACCTAGGTAACCATGCAGTAGAAGTAAAAACCTACAGCACAGCTACCACGCAGTTTTTCATCTCAACCAAGGTAACCATGTGCTCTATAAAAAGTAGGCGCACAATTGTCACACTATTTATTAAACCATGAAGACTAACTTTTATCATTGTCTTGGTAATTAACAAATGGTTATTTACCATTTCATCCTTCTATAATTAAACCAATTCTGACCCACTTCTTACCCACCCCGGATTTTCATCCATAGGAGGTCATAAAGCTCTCTCATGCTCTATTTAGACACATTTTTAAAGGGGTTTTGGTTAGTGAAACATCCAAAAACATCAAGTAAGTGGATTCTACCTTGTTTCTTATTTCATATTAGGGTTTCATCCCACATTCATGTGTATCCATTCTACTTGAATCTTGGGTTTCAACCATTAGGTTTAATCATGAGTTTTTGGGTTTTGTCTTCATGATTTGGGTTCATCATTGCTTTCTTGTGATGGGGTTGAGGTGTGATTGTAGATTCACACTGATATTTTTGAATTTTGACACCCAAGGTAGGTGGTTCCATGAATAAATATTATATTGTTAGTTTTTTTTCTTTCTTAGTAATTTATTATGTTCTTTAATTATTATGTGTGGTGTGAAAATAGTTTTTGAAAGAGGTTAATAAGTGTTTGATTTTTACGTGTCATGTTTATATGAAATATGGTGTATTTTTTGTGTAAACACTTATTGGGTTAAGTGGTATTGTTTTATAAATTTTTCAATTAGATTATTATTTTATCAAATTGTTTTGAAATATTTTTTGTTGTGGTTTTGGAGGGAATTTGATCATAAAAAGGATTTTGAATGGGGTTTTCTGTGTAAATCCATGTGATACTTCTTGGAACTATTTTATAAAAATTTAAATGGTTTATAAAATTATATAGAGGGTGATAAAAATGTTTGCGTACTATTTTAGTGTGATTATTATTTTTAAATGGATGTTGGATGTGAAAATGTTGTGATGTTCCATGTAGAACATGATTGTGTAGAAATGAAAAGCCTGAGTATCTAGGTGGGTGGACTAGGACATGTATTCTTGTTATTAAAAAACGTCTACAACCCAGTTTTACTCTTTGGGGTGGATGATAACAATTCTAACTAAATAACGATGATTTAAATGGGACCACTAGTTTATGGATGTGTTCCCAACTAGTTTTGCATCCACAAGAACGAATTTGGTCATGTTTTAAATGCCACATTTCACTGAGTTATGATGTACGAAGTGTCCCATTTTTAGCTAGTGCCTTGGAGTATTTCTCATGACTTGTTATCACTTGTTATATCGTATTTACCATCGGTGTAAGGTGTGTTTTTTTGGTAATTTCAGTATCATTTTTTCTATCTTTAAATTATTTTATTCTCTAAGTTTCTTTCTAAAAAATAGTTTCTCATTCAATGTTTCTTTCATTAGAATTGTTAATAGAATTAGATAATATGAAAATTGAACGTTATTTATCTTATATTGTTGATATCATGGAATCCTTTCTTAGGTGGCATCCAACAGGGCTTAGGATCACACCCTACATACAATTATGGGTGTATGTATACTTGGTAATGTTTGAAATAGGTAAGGTTAATGATTTTTGAGATAGAGATTCGTGTTTATATCTATCATTCATGGTGCATTTTTGGGTTGGTAGATTGAGGTTGCTGCCCCTTGCCATGTGGTGGTTATTGAGTTAGTCGTGTGGCTCTATTTTGTTGTAAAAATATTTTTTTTGACTTCAAAATTTTAATTCAATTCTGAAAATTATTTACATGTTGTTTGTTTTGAATTATATTATTTGTATTTTTGATTATTCTCAATAGTTTAATGCATGTAATTTTGGGTAAATAATTCACACTCTTTATTTATTATACTCATGCACTTGTTCCAGCCCATGGGAATAGGGAATTCCCTATAGGCCTTCACACAAACAATGTCAAGAACCGGTTTGGTTGATGACATGTTTTTGTTCCAGAAATAGTGTGGGTAGTTTTCAACTTTGGGAAGGACATTAGGTTATAGAGATACATCCATTATTATGGATATGTAGTAATGGTGATAGGATAAAAGTGTAAGGGATAAAATGTTGGTTAATCGGTAAATTTTTTTATAGGCCCCTTAATATGGATGTGGATATTTCTCAAGTGCTTTAATTAATGAATTTATAGTGGTTCTATAGTTTATTCCTAGATGGGTTTTCTTATCTCTTGAGGGATATTGGTTTAAAAATAAGTAAAAGAGAATGAAAGAATGTCAAAAATAATATATTATTCTTTTGTGAGGTTAGGAGTTTATTGTGGAGACGTTTAGTTTGGAATATTTCTTTTGAGTGTTGTAGTACTGTACACTAATTGATAAATAATAAATTATTTATAATAAATAATTGTCAATTTTGGAATTATTATTTTAAAAAACTATTATATTTCAATGTTGGATAACCCATCTTTAAATTTTTTTATTTCTCCCTTGAATTATTAATCTATATATTTTTTAATAATGGTTTTTTTTCATATTTATTGGTTGGATATTTATTTTCTAAGTATGGGTCTATGAATATTTTGTCTTTCTTTCTATTTCATTAATGTATTGGTTTCCTAATGATGGATCATGTAAATTGACTATGTGAATCCAATATATACCCATGAATAATTTTTGTTTCTTTGTTGTTTTTTATTATAGTATAGAATATTTTTTTAACATATGTTTTTTCTAACATAGAGTATGCACCTACCATGATTTTGTCAAGGTTTTCTTCTCTATTTCAAACATTATTTTTTCATGGATGTTATATATTTTCTCAATCATACACCTTATTATATTTTTAGAAGTATTTTTTCTATATTTATTCATCTATCATAATGTGAACACATCTTCCAAAGGATAAAATATTTATCACATAGCCATTTTATATTGTTTTAAAATTATTGTTTTGAGAAAAATGATAAATATTCCAAGTTGGTTGATAAAATCAATGAACCGATACACAGTTTCAAACATCTAGACTAAAAAAAATTCTATATGGTTTCATCCTAGTTAGTTTTGCACATATCTCTTGATAGTCATTTCTAGTTTCATGGTATAAGAGTGGAAATGTGAGTGTGTTTTGGGTTTTCTAAATTTATTTAATGTTATAACCAATTTTTATTTCAGCTCACTTGAGGTGGTTGAGTGCATCCTTACATGATGTATCTATATAAAACATATTCAGATTGAGATCCATGAAATTATTATACCTATGGTAATTTTATCCAAATATATATTTTATTTTACTATTTTATTATAATTCTATCATAACCGTATTTAATTGTAAACAATATAATATGATTTCATAGTATAATATAAATATTTTTTTATTTTACACTATATATTATGGATGAAAATTGTCTAAATAATGTAAATAATTTTGTAATTGAACATGATATAAATTTCATAACAATTTTGAAACTTATCTTTACGTAAGTTTCTATTTCATGGATTATTATTTTCACTTTTCTTTTTATTCATAAGGCTCATTATTATATATGGTCATTATATTTCATCATTTATGAATAGAACATCTCTTCATAGAAATATCACCTCCCCCCCCCCCAATCTGTATAATACATATTATATTTCATTTAATGGTGTTTTATATTTATATTTAGGCTAAGAAGATTAACATAGAGAGATTTTTTAATTTTTATTGGGATAATATGAAATAACATCTTATCCAGAATGTATATATAGAGGAATTTTCGGCAAAAATAAACCAATTTCAACAGTGTCCTTTTATGTACAAACAGTCACTATCTAATTTGATTGCAACCCAATAATTTTTTTTAAAAACCCACCATATTCATTTTATGTATTTTGGATATATGTTCTAGTACAAATATTAGTATGAGAGAACTAATAAATTTATATCTATAAATAATTAATATATATACATGAAAGACCCTATGTTTGTAGGTTTTATAAGAAGATGGAACTTTATAATTTTAGTATTTTTTCTGAAACTTCTATCAAAGATCAAATAGATGAATTTAATAAGTTATTTATTTATTTACCTAAAATGGATATTAATATAAGATACAAGTTTATGCCCCTTGTTTTATTATAAGTTTTAGTTTATTGTAATATTATGTGATATATGGTATATTGTTTATAATCAAAGATCAAGTCAGTGAAACTTTTTTTATACGGATCATTAAAACCATTGTTAAAAGTAAGAATAAAGTGGGGTTAAGATATAACCCCAATTGGTGAACATTCAGAGTCAACAATAGAATAAAAAAACAAGGTGTATGGATGTTGGTTTATAAATTTTGATGCAATCAGTGTAGGAATCATGACCTAATTAAGAGTCAATACTTTGAGAATAAATAATGGAATTATATGGCCCATGGAAATATGGTATGGATATATTTATATGGTGATTACGTCATGTTGTTATAGAATCCCATAGAGTGGAGATATAAAACCCCATATGTTTTTGAAATAATTTTCTTTCTATAAACTATTGGTCTATTATTCTAAAATATTCTTTTTTTTATTATAATGAATTTAACATTAGTAATAAATTAGTCAAAAAATATATAAATCAAATTAGAATATGTTATTTATTCATAGTTTAACATTACCGCAACATTACATGAAACCATAAATTACATAAAATGAATGATAATATCACTTAAATTATAAAAAATTAAAATAAGAAAATATTTTGAAAACAATCTTATTTTTAAAACTATGCAATATCTTGATTCATCATCATATTTGAAAATATCCATTATTTAAACTAATACTCTAATGATAAAAAAATATCATTAAATTAGATTGAATTATGAACCAACATACATGAAAATTTAAGGAGTAAGAAAATAGATTTAATAAGATTGAATCAATTGAATTTATAAGATTTAATTGGGGTAATATATCCATTATAAAGTGGTATATAATTTTTGGTATAATAATAGTGAAAATGTTACCAATATAATAAACATTATATTTACATGGATTTCACAATTATACATTTTTATTCTATATATTATATTAGAAATAAATAATTGAGGTTTTAATGAAATTAACATATACTAATTCATTAGTAAAAATAATATTTTTTTAAATAATTTTTTTTATAAAACATTCATTTTGATTAATTTATTAGATTTAAAAAATGATATTAATATGATGTATTTATAAAATTAATATAATTTTTAGTGTTACAAATTATGTAAATAAAGAAATTATTGATAAACCATAATGAATAGTAATTTAATTATTCATGGACAAACAAAAATTGGTTTATTTAAAAATGTTATTTCCATTATATATTTTTAAAGGATTAATTTCTCAAATTTAATGATTTTAATTTAATATACCATTTATATTTGAACAAAAATTAATGAATGGGAAATTAATTAGCAATTAATAATTATATACTATTAAAAAGGACATATCTCTTAATGAAATGTTTTACTATATGTACAAATAAAAATAATAAATGATAAAAAAAGTTAATTTAATGATATTTTTTCATATATGTAATAAAATAGAAATTTAAAATATTTTATAGGTTTTTTACATAGTAATTAACAAGATTAAAATCAATTTGTTCACTTAACAATATATTTCTCAAAAAATGATTTTTTTTTGAATTGTATGTGCTAATATTATAATTAATTTCAATGACACTAATAAATGAAATAAAATAAAATTAATTAAATATTTGAAATCATTATTTCCAAATTATGTAAAAAATTTAACTTTATTTCTATCCACAAATATAAATGTCATGATAAAAGATTGTTTACACTGTAATGGTAATAATTTTATTTTTGAATATTTTTTTTCGAGTAACTTGTAGTTTTATCTCATTAAATTTAATTTATCTCTATAAAATGATAAATATAAGGTCATATTTATATATAATCAAAATATACTGAAAATAAATTAATTATTAATTAATAAGTAATAATAATAAGAATAATTAATGTTTAATAGTCATATTTCTATAAATATAGTTTCTTATATCATCTTTTAATTTAAAAAACAAATTTTATAACATTTAGAATTTAAAATTGATATAAAACATTCCAAAGCTATAATCACCTTGTTAAAAAAAATTGTGAGTGGAGGCTTTATTTAAAATTTACAAATAAATACTAAGGTAAATAATTATTTATTTTTAAAAGGGGTAACGTACGGTAAATTATTAATCCTTTATTTTTTAAAAATTATAATATTATTTTAAATTATATAATTATTTTGATATATATTGGAATAAAGTCTCAATTTAAATACAAAATTATATCAAATAAATCACATTTCCCAATTGTGATTTCATGTTTTTCCTTCAGATAGATTATGTTTTTAATGAAATTCTCTCATTTTATCTTAAAAACGAAGAGTCCAAACTCCCACTCCATACCATTATTCCATTTCAAATAAAGCATACATATCCTTCCATTTTTCTTATCCTAAAACATTATTATACATTGGGTATCTGAGGTTTCCATGATGAAATCAAAAATCCTTCATTTCCAGGGATACTATGTTGGGAATGGGTGAATTCATCAATGTTTGTACGAAGTTTGAGACTACTATTTTTCATTAATTTCTAATATACACCAATTAAATATCATTGTAAAATAAAATTCATATTTCATAACATAATTATTTTTCAAATTAATTGATTTTAATGTTATATGACTATGTAATCATACATAATAATTAGTTTAACATGTTCTAGTGTGGGCAGGTTAAACAACCAAGATGAATCATGCAATACCAAAATCATCATTTTCATCGTGAATAATTATAAACAAATCAATATTTTTATTATATTATATTATGTAATAATTTTTTCCATGAATCATATTTTGAAGGATGATAGATATAAAACTAATAATTATAATAATTTCTTTTTTGTTAGTATATTACGAAATACAAGCTCGTTAAGGATCTTTTTTTCAAAAACTATTCTCATAACATAAATATAAGAAAAAATTATACAAAATTAATAATTAGAATAATAACTATCTTAATACCTTGATTAATTTTGTAAATAATATCTTTCTACCAATGAATAATGATTGAGGAATCAGTTACAAAACCTGTAAAGAAATAATTAATATAATATAATAGTGAATATAAACAATAACTAACTAATATACATGGAAGAAATAAATATAATTAATGATTATAAATAGAAATATATATTAAAATGGTTTTAAAAAAATTGATTAGTATGGTTAGGTTTTTTATATAGAAGTTAAATGTGATTTCGTGGATTTCAGGAGTAAATTCAATGGCTTATTTTCTAATATCACATTAAAATGCATATTGTTACAATTTAATCTTATATACTAAGGGATTTAATTTTTTTCCTTCATAAAACCACATATATTTTTCTCTTCTTGTTTTTATGATTTAAATTTCTTATTACAATTTAATATACAATTGGTTTACAATTCAACTTAAAGAATGATTATATGTTGATCCAACATTATCACTTCTTTTGGTTCAGGATTCTTTCTCAACCATGTCTATATACATTATATTGATTTATTGATACCTTTATCTCTAATTTATTTTTTACATAACTAATTTTTAATTAGAAATGAATTTTTTCTATGAAATTAATATCTATATAAATTATATTTAATGTTCATTTGCTAAAAGATATTATCTTTATTAATAAATGTGTGAAAGGAATACCTTATAATAAAATTCTACCTAAACTGGTTTTCCTACTAAAACCATTATTACTCTTTATGATACGTAATCTCCATTTTTAAATGGTATTCAAAATTAATTTGTGTTCAAATTATTTTAAGAAAAATAATATCTTTTCTAATATATGTTAATAAATATAAGGAATTTTGTTTCTAATTTTCCAATGAAATAAGTTAATTCTATTATCATATTTTTACATCAATATAAAAATCATTTAATGTTTCTTATCATAAAATAGGGATATTCATCAATGATATTATTCAAATTATTTCATTGGAATCTTTATGATAAGGTCTTTTGGTTACTCTTAAAAACAATTCATTCCCAAATTTTATTAAACTATGATTAATTTTTGAATTTTTATTGTTCTTATAAAAAATTATAAATAGATTATTATTATATGATTATTGGGTAAATTATATGACTCTAATGATTAGGGTAAATGTTTTATATATCATGTGATATTGATGTCATTTGTGAACATGATTTTGGGTATTTATGTTCAAAATTATGTCCATGGATATGAATGTGGTTAACTACAATCATATGTTTGTTCATGTCCATGATTCTAGGAATCTATAATCACAAGTATTTATGTAAACATGATTCATGGTAGATATTATCAAATTTATTTTAATAGTCATGAATATTAGTATCTATGATCACATTTATGAATGTGTACCTGAATGAGTGTAGCTATGTTCATAAGTATATGTGTTGAAATGATTACAGATAGATTTTTCTACAGTTACGTTCTTGTACTTAGTTGTAGGTAGCCACGTTTCTATATTTCAGCATGAAAAGGATTTTTGGGACCTATGTTGACATTATTTTTAATATAAATGATTCTAATTGTCTTTTTAACATGTTTACACTTGGAAATGATTATCAATAACTTTGTTGACAGTGTTTTAATTTCCTATTATTATGAATATGAAAAGAGTTACTTATATTGTATTTTCAATATTATTGGATATTTTTTCTACACTCTGATTTCTCATGTGTTATTTTATAGGAAATTATTTATTCTTGGAATCATGATATATGATCTATGAATTATTAGTTTTTATTCTCATATATTACAATGATAAACTTTGATTATATTCTTTTAAACTTTTTCCAATATTTTGTTCATATATGATATTTTATTATTATCTATTATGTTTAACCTTACTAGGAATCTAAAGTCAACCCATTCTTGTATTTTCATTTCTAATGAAATTATGATAATTATAGTATATTTCAAGTCCTTTGGTGGAGTAATGTATTGTGACTATAGGAAAATGTTTACAGTGTAATTAAATAAGAAACATATCTATATAATCTCTAAATACACTAAACCCTAGAGTTATAGAATATCATTAGAATGTTTGAGACACAATGTTTATACTATGAAAATTAATTATTATATAGGTGTGTTATTCTTAGTTTATCTCACTTATTAAAAAATAAGATATATGACATTTTTTTAGTATACATGGATATGATATTATCGGTAAGGAGGCCTCAAAATACATATAACACTAGGTATTATTTATTATTCATTCATAGGACAAGATATATATGTGATTTTTAGCGAGGTAAATTGGATATAAGGGTGTGATTAAGGATGGTTGGTCTGGTTTATTTACATTGATGTGAAGAATTATATCATATATGATTGATGTGATTTCAGGTTCTGTGTTTTCAACTAATTTTCCAATTTAACTTTTATATTGTGTTTTTAATAATTTAATATTTACTAATTTGAATACAGTGTAAATTTTGTCTATCTAATTTTTATGAGATGGAGTTGTTTTTTTTAATTTTTGATTTTCAATGACTTCAATTCTAATTGAGACATAGTATTTGGTAAATAACTTTTTTCTATGATTTTTATAAGAATATTTAACATTTCTATACATGTTTAGATGTAGATATTAGTATATGGGTTTGTATTAGTAGTTATGTTCTAGAATGAAAATTTTACGAAGATAAATATTCTAGGATGATTATGTCAAAATTGGGTTTTCTACTAATGAAAATATTCTAAAATAGCTAATAAGTCAGACTAGTACATCTAGAAAGAAAAAAAAACCTTTTTAATTAAAATTTTTTAAATAAGGTATAGAGTTTATAATTTTGTTAGTCTTATGTAAAAATTAAATTTGAATTATCTATTGGTTTAAATTTTGGATAACTCCTCTTTACATGTTGTTTATTTTCCCACACAATATAGAATTTATAATTGTTTTAGTATATGATTGGTTGTTTTTTATATGGTATTTTTCGTTTGGTCCACTATTTGTGGGACTTTTCTTTGGGAAATAGTTTGCAAATATTATCAAGGATTTATTTGTGGTTTTCCTAGAAATTGATCATGGTAATTATGTAATATAAACCTATGGATATCTATTTAGTATTATTAATTTCATGGGTGTGTTTCTTAGTGATCTGAAATTAGTGTTATTTTTTTGGTAAACATGGATCATATCAACTCGTAGTTTAAAATCTTGATATCTAAGAATGAAACGCAAGGTTCAATAACATGCATGGTTCACTACATCGAGCATAAACGAACAACTAAATATTATTTTTTTATAACCTACCTCTTAGAATGGTAGGAATTAATAATATCAACTGAATTATGAAAATATGGTATATATATGATGAAATAATGAATCATTGGTTACCAAATTTATTAGAAATGAAAATAAAAATCAATTGAACATAAAGGATGTGTTATTTTGAAAATATATTTGAAAAGGGAATAATTGTGTTTATAAAATAGTATCTCCCTTTATGGATTATTTTAATGAAAAATATATTTTATATTTTCAATTTAATATTTTTTATTTATATCATATTTTTTCAAGATATGATATAAGAACAAATTCAATTTATTGTAAAAAAGAAGTATTTTTCAAAAAATGAAATTTTACCACCTTTTGATGGTGAACCCTTCTTCAATTTATTTTTTTTCACCTTTATATATTCTTTTTGATAAATTTAACTTCGTATTTAGAATAGGGAGATCAAAATTTAATTTGGATGAATTTATTTTATTTTTATGATAATTATAATGTTTTGATGAATAATAAAAATATGCTATATTTTAAATAAAAACAACTTCTTCCATTAATATAATTTATATGGATAAATAATATTTTTAATGGTTTTTCTATACAAATGGAATATATTTTTATCATTTATTATAATTTAGTTCATCGTTATTAATTATATATTGAATTTACATGTAAAAATAGTTCAATATTTTTCACTTTTTTAACTCATAAAAAATCTTATTTCTCATATTTGATAATGGAAATTTATTTTAAATTAATTTCATTCAATTCAAGGATTTTAATTTGAAAAAAATGGATTCCAACAATGAATAGCGACTTAAGTAATTATTTTTATCTACCATGGTTAAACAGTAAACCATGTGAATAGGGTAAAAAATTATATTATTATAATATAAAACTATCCTAAAACGAGTCTTAATCCTATTAGATGTGATATTTCTAACCATGAGAATCCTTAGTACAAATGTTTGTCATTTGGTAGCCACTTGGGTGTGAAAATGACATTTTATAATAATTAATTTAATGAAAAGGGAAATATAATATAAACATGTATCTCATAACTAAAAATAATAATTTCATTTATATAAATGGTCTCACTGACTATAAATAGTCATTATAAAGATAAAATTATTTCCTACATAATGGTATTTTATTTATATTTTTTAGATATTAAAAAAAATAAATTCACTTATGACACAATGATGATGTTGTGATTACGTTGTTGATGAATGATTCAACTAAATAATATTATAAATGCGAAAATAAATGTAATTTTAACATTGTCATTCCATACAAAAAATATCTATATTATTATGAAATATTATATTTTGGATAATTCATTTTTACAAATCAATAAATTTTTTATTACTTTAACAAAGAAAATTAAAAAATACTGTCAAAATTGAGATAACTGAGTTTTCAAAAAAAAAGTATATTATTAAAAGATATAATAGTCCAAAAAATATAATATTATGAAAACTAACTTTTATAATTTTACAAATGTCATTAATGATCTACTTGTGGTTCTCCTAGAAATTTATATTAAATATAGTGACTATATAGTATGAAAATAAAAGAATAGATGGTTAGAGTTAATGTTTTTAAATACAAATAAAAGCTAAAAGATAAGGTTGATTTTGTGGCCTAAACTTGTCTAAAACATATTTTTTTAGATGATTTAGAACCATCCTCATATTATCCTCTACATATATTACTTTGGAACTGTTATAATTCTAAAATAATCTTATAATAAAATAATATTTCAAGACATCACAAAAATGCCCCTCCCCCCACTTATAAAAGGCCACCACATCTACCCACTTATTTAAACCAATAAATCCCCGTGTATCGTCCAAAATGTTCTCAAATAATCTCAATACATTCCTCCCTTATTCATATAAGACTCAACTTGGGCATAATTAAATTCAAGAATGCCTTTTGTCTCAAATCAAAAGGAGTTACCTATTTTAGAGGTAGCTTCTTACCTAATATTCATTTCCATTATTTTCTTTACTCACCCCCTATTCTCTTATTATTATAAGATTACATAATAACACAACTATACTCAATATAAATGGATTTTTTTACAATATAGATTCGAATTACACTTTTATAAACCTCCAACTAATTGATACGAACATATTATTTCTGTTTACGTGGAATTACTGCCTAACAAAAAGATGATTGTTGAATTATATCCTACCACCTCTCATGGAGTCCATTATAATGGAAATATATATATAGGATATATACACTATTTATTTTTTCCATATTTTTATATAATTTTTATATATATCAGACTATTATACTTTCCATAATGTGTAAATACGATAATTTCATTTGAGGAAATGTGGACTACCACCCCCTCAAATTGATACGACTCATTCATGTCATACATAAAATTTATAATGGATTGATTTAATGAAATTATATTATTATAATGGAATTATATTATAATTATTTATTATTTAGTTTTCATTCCATTAATAAGAACTTGAAAAGATAGTAGCACTCATTTTAACGTACGACTTACCATATCCATGAATAGTGCATTTAATTTCCTATCTACAAATGTTATAGAATATTTAAAATACATATATACTAAATAAATATGATATTTAAATCCTGAATAATATTTTGGAGATAACGGACTTATGATCACATGGATAATTTTTATCAAAACATGTTCATTTTTTACACAAGCACCGAATATCGACAAAATATTTGATATAAACTCAAATATATAAATAATTGATATAACATGGTAATAACTGATATAAAAGGAATAAAAAATTTAAAATGTGATAAAGAAATTATAAATTAACCAAATTTTATTATTTATAAAATTATATAACAATGAAGACAAGTCGGACTCAAGGTAATAGACTTCGTCTCAATCTCCTTTCATTGAGGAATATTTTGATTTATATACAACCTTCTTTTATTATGTGTGAAATAAATCCCTTTGAATTATAATTTGTTTAAATAATTTTCAAAAGGAATCTGTTTTTATGAAACATTCTAATAAATGAAAAAAGGAATGTTTTTTTAAGGTGCGTAGTGATAATGACATTTCTACCGCAGCAAGCATTATTTCTTACTTCGATTCCTCTACAATCTGTAATGTTTTTTAGAAGGAAAAGTAAATAACATATTCGTTTTTATGTATTTTGTGATTGAAAGTGGTTTTTTATAATTTATTTATTATAACAAAATCATGAAATGATGTCTTATGATTTCAATGTGGAAATGTTATTTTCACTTTATGTTTTTTCATGTGTTATGATTATGTTATGGTTCTTGAGAATTTCTTATGTATTTGGGCGGTTCCATGATAAACTGATGGATTGTGATCTTGTGATAGCTCCCCAATGAATTGGGTAACATGAAAGAGGTAAAGGTTATGGTTTCTCCTAAGAGATTAAGGGAATATATTTTTATGGGTATTCCAAATGTAACCAGGAAGGTTACTCCCTATGTGGTTGTGAAAGCTACAATGTAAGTATGTTATTTTTACCACAAGGTACCTTTATGACTTATGATTTCTATGAGTTATTCATAAATCCAATGATTTCATGATTTAAGATAAATAGATAATGTGTCTTGAGTGAAAATTATGATTTCATTTATTTTTATGTATTCATGATCTAATGTTTTCTTTCCATATTTAATATCTCGTACTAATCTTTTTATCATCATCCCATGATTTTAAAATGTATTTCACGTGGTATAAGGAAGGGTAAGACAAAGGAATAATTAAAGAAGATTTTTATCAATAAAATAATTCTTTTTTTTATAAGGAGTTTTATTCTTGTGAAAAATAGGATATGGAATAAATGGGTAATTTCAAGTATTTGATAAGTAATGTAATAGTTACGGCCTAATTCTCTAAAAATATAAACCTAAAAAGATCCTAAATTTGAAATAACATTAAATTATTTATTGATACCTATATTAAGTAATTTCATAAGGGTTGTACCTTAAAGTTGGTATTGAAGTATGATTTAGACCACTTTAGGGATTATGAGTTTTGGATAACCATATGTTAGGTCTTTATGTCTATTATTTCAGTTAAATAATTGATTTATAACTAAGTCAGATTAAATAATGTTGGTCACAAATGAACGGAAGGGGATCTCAAACAAAATTATTATCTCTTCCCGATGACATGCTTGTAATATTTATTGCAATGTCATTTTTGGATGATTGTGATAGTTTTTCTTGAATATAACTCACTTGCAAGAAGTTGTTTGAGATATCAAACACCTCTACTATACCTCGATGACATCCTCTATTATGGGTTGTATTTAATCAAATCCCATTTTCTCAATATTCTCATATTTTTAATAATATTGTATATTATCAAGTCATTTTTAAATATTTCACCTTCTCACTTTATTTTGAAGTATATTATTATTTGAAAAAATGTACTAAAGAAGGATTACCCTGCACAACCTATTTATATTTTATTTTTCAAATATAGTATTTTTTTCACATACTTTGTCATTTTAAATAAACCATTGATTTAATGTTTCAACTCAAAATCACTCCTAATGTTTTATAAATATCGTGTATTATGAGATGTTTTAAATTTATATGTCATACATGAATATTTTCTAACACAATTTTTCATTGAACACCCATATGACCCATTTTGTACAAGGAATATATGGATAAAGGAATAAAATTATTTTAAAGGATCTCTAAGTGATTTTATCAATGCATGAACCTTCTATCTATGTGAACAAAATTACTATAAAACCATATGGAATCCATGATCAAGGTATAATTTTTTTTCTTTGGGAATAGTTTTATTTTATCATACAGAGGTGAAATAAATTAAATTTCAATATATATAAGACTTTATGAATTAATATGTTGAGTCCATTATGAGTTGGGATGAAAATGATAGGTATAAGAAATCCATTGATGTTAAAATATGATTGGATTATTTTTGAGTTTTAAAAAATTGACAACCTGCAAGATGGGTGACCACTAGAAAGATGGGTGACAACCTGTCATGACCGGGAAGGCCATGAGAATTCATTTATAAATTATTAATTTTAGTGAAATTATTATATGGATCAAGAACTATTTGATTTTGGGAACTTATGTTTTATCAAATGGATTTACTTTTAATAGTAAAATTATTTTGTGATTAACTCATAAAAGTTATTTTAGAATACATTCTCCATATTGGTAACTTATATATGATTAATGTAATTAGAATATTATGTGATTTACTTGAAAAATAATTGATGAATTAAATTTTGGGAATAATCTATAATTTTTATTATATACTTATGTGGATTTATAGTTTTTAAATAGATGGTTAATCTATCTTTGAGAATATGTGATTAGGTTAATTAATTTTAAGTATAAGACTTTAAGAGTAGTCAATGTTATTTGGAGATAAATGATAATATTTATCAAAGAAGACCATGTGATCAAAAACTTCTAAATTTGGGTTTCATTTTTAGTTAGGATTATTTTGATGAATTTTATGAACAATTGTTTAATTAATGATCTTTGTTGAAATTTGGGTATTTTTTGTGTATTTTGGAGATTATGAGTAATATTTATTTTTCTATAAGATTATTCTTTTTAAATAATTATCTGAAATTTTAATAACAATTCTTTTTGGAATAAGGACAAAAGTGAGAGGAAATATA
Source organism: Viscum album (assembly GCA_963277665.1). Taxonomy (NCBI): domain Eukaryota; kingdom Viridiplantae; phylum Streptophyta; class Magnoliopsida; order Santalales; family Viscaceae; genus Viscum; species Viscum album. The sequence goes on along the minus strand of OY728163.1, from coordinate 1,088,754,574 downwards.
TATTTTATATTTTTTTGGATTATGAGATTCTATATATTTCATTCTAGTGCTTCAGGTCTGACCAAGTCATCTAAAATACCCATCGTTTGGAGAAAATATGGTTTTATGGTAAGTATTTATTAAAGTATGAAATTCTACATGAAAATTAAGTATATTTTTGTATGTTCTTATTTTATATAGTAAGATAATTCCTCAATCATTATGAAAAAGATGTTAAATTTTTTTTCCGTTTACTATTCCTATTGGAAAATCAAAGACAGTTTAACCCATGAAATGTTTAAGGTTTTTTGGTTGTAAAATTTATCATAATCATGTTTTCTATCACAATCCATCAGAACAATGTGGTTAGTTTCTATTCCATATCCATGTTTTCCAACATGTAATCCTAGTATGCGTTATCTTGGGTGACTGTTGTACTCCTCTTTCTTTCTTTTAATGTGATAGTTTTATTAACTCTTTTTCTGATGTTGGATTTTCAATTATTTTACTGATCAGTATTTTGAAATTTTGAGTCTGAAATTTCTAAATGGAGGAATAATTTAACATCCCATGTTTTAATAAAGAATCGCTATATTCAATAGAATATATGACAAGCATTATTGAGCATAAACAAAAAACTAAATATTTTTATTTAAATGTGACAATTATAACCTAGCTATTAAAATAGAGGGAATGAATAATAACAACTAAATTATGAAAATATGGTATACACATGTGTAAATAATGATTCATTGGTACCAAATTTATTATAAATGGAAATAAAAACCAATTGAATATAAAGGATGTGTTTTTATAAAAACCTATTTAAAAAGAGAATAATTACTTTTATATGATCATATAACTCTTTCTAGATTTTTATTCTTTATAACTTATATTCTAAATATTAAATTTATTTTATTAAATTCTTATTATATTTTTCTATATATAATATTAGAACATGTTCAATTTTTTAGATAAAAGAAGTATTTTTCTAAAAATGCAGAATTACCACCTTTGGATGGTAAACCATTGTTAAATTTAGTTTTTAACACCTTTATATATTCTATTTTACAAAAATAAACTTTATATTTAGAATAAAGATAAAAAAATTTACTTTTTATGAATTTTTTAAATTATTCAGATAACTATATTGTTTTGATGAATTGTATGAATATGGTAAATTTTAATTGAAAAAACCATTATACATAAAGATAATTTTTATGGTAAAATTATATTAGTTTATGGTTTTAAATTAATAAATGGAATATATTTTTACTATTTTTTATAATTTTGGTAATTTTTATTAATTCTATATTTAATTTAGATGTAAAAACATTTCAATATATAGTAATGTTTTAACTTAAAAAATAGAGTTTTCTCATATTGAAAATAAGAATTAATTTTAAATTAAATTCTTCCAATTATGTGTTCTGAATTTGGTAAAATTTATTCCAAATTTGGATTTATAAGTTTCAATTATTTTAAAAAGTAACCTTTTATTTTTGGACATTATGAATAGTAACTTCAGTAATTATTATTTTTTTCCATGGTTAAATGGTAAATCAGGTAAATAAGCCTATGAAAACAATATTATAATAATATAACACTACCCTAAAATGTGTCTTAATCCTATTAGATGTGTTATTTCTGACCATGAACATCCTTTGGATGAATATTTATCATTTTGGAACCACATGTGTGTGAAAATCACATTTTATTATATTTAATTTAAAAAAATGGAAACATAACATAAACTTGTATCTCCTAACTAAAAAAATTTTAAATTTGTTTATATAAATGATATATTAGACTAAATATATTAATTTGAAATATAAAAGTATTTCATATATAATTTTATTTTATTTATTATTTTTAAACATTAAATAAATTTATTTATTTATGACATAACGGCGGTGTTGTGATTACCTTATTAATGAAAGATTTAAATAAATGATATTATAATTATTAAAATAAATGTAATTTGAACATTTTGATTCCATAAAATAATTTTATGGATTAATATGAAATATTATATTTGACTAAATTCCTTTTCTTAGAAGTAATTAATTTTTTATGACTTTGAAAAAAATCAATTACTGAATAGGGTCAAAATTGTCATAAATGAGTTTTTAAAAAAAAAACTCTTTTATTAAATGATATAATATTCCTAATAAAATATATGTAAAAATAACTTATATAATGTTACAAATAACATTAATAATATGCATTTGGTTCTATTTTCATTTTATAGTAAATATGGTAACTATATAGAATCAAAATACAAGAAGGCACGGTAAAAATTAATGTTTTTAACTAAGGGTTACAGCTAAAATATAAGTTTAATTCCTTGACATAAACTCATATAAAATCTTTTTGTGAAGATTATTTAGACCTATACTCATCTTATCATCAAATTATATCACTTTGGAGCTATTATAATTCAAAAATCAACTTACAATAAAATAATATTTCAAGACTTCCCTAAAGTGCCCCTCCCCCCTTTTATAAAATCCCACCACCTCTACCCACTTGATCACACATTTAAGCCCATAAGATCATCCAAATTCATCTCAAATAATCCCCCAACATATTTCCAGTCATCCTATAATCCTTAAATTTTGGATAAATCAATAAAATATACCCTTTTGTCTCAAATGAAAAGGAGTTACCTTTTTGAGGTAGCGTCTTCTCAACTATTTTATTCATTTATTTTACTTATTCACTCTTTATGCTCTTAATATTATATGATTACATAACTAAAATAGTATAATAAATATACTAGAATTTATTTATGATAACTATTATAACTAGACTTTCAAAAACCTCCATCTAATCGATATTAACATAATGTTTTTGTGTACGCCAAACTGCTGCCTCGTGAAATAATGATTTTTCAATTTTCTTCTACCACCGCTCATGGTGGACAATATAATGGAACTATATTTATCTATGATATAAATTATATTTATCTTGTCTATATTTTTTCATAATTTTTATTTACAACATACCTTTATGCTTTCAATAATGTCTAAATAAAATAATTTAATTTGAGTAAGTGTGGACTACCACCCTCTCAAAGTGATATGACACATTCATGACATACCTGCATCCTATAAAGTATTTAGTTAATGAAATTATGTATCATATATAAAAAATATATTATACTAGAATTATTGTATACCTATGTATCATTTATTTTCATTCATATAATATGACAAATAAATGAAAGTGTCATCCATGCGTACATATAACCTACCGTCTCCATGAATAGTACATTTCATTTCTTATCTCCAATTATTACAGAAAATTCTAAATACATATATAAAATATATATATGTGTGGTATTTAAATAATTAATAATATTATAGAGGTAATTTACATATGACCACGTGGATAAATTTTATCAAAACACGTTCATATTTTAATCAAGTACCAAACATCGAGAAAACCTCTGATATGAACAGAATAACTAATTAATTTATATAAAATGGAAATTAAAGAGAAAAAATAATTAATAAAGATTAAACTGGTACTATAGTGAGTATAAATTACCCTAAATTTATTATTCATGAAATTGAATAATGAAAAAGATAGGTCGGACACAAGGCATGGGACTTCATTTCAATCTCATTTCATTGAGGGATATTTTGATTTATATAAGACCTTATTTTATATAGTGTATAATCAACCACATTGAATTTAATTTCATCCAAAAAAATTTAAAAGGAATAATTTTTTAATTTTGGGTTTTAATAAAATAAAAAAATAATGTTTCTTTTTAACGTACGTGATGATATCGACCTTTCTTCTTCCACAAGAATTATTTTATATTTGGATTCCTCTGTAATACATAATGTTTTGTTAAAAGAAAATTAAATTTTATATTGCATTTTTAATTAGTTTGGTACTGATTTTTTATTATAATAGATTGATTGTATCATTATCTTGAAATGATGTTTTATGATTGTAATGTGGAAATGAAATTTTCTTTCATGCTTGTTAATGTTTTATGATTATGTTATGGTTCATTGAAATTGCTTATGTATACAGGTGGTTCTGTGATAAAATGATGGGGGGTGAGCCAGTGATATCCCTATAATGCATTGGGTAATGTGACGGAGGTAAATATTACTCTTTCTCCTAAGAGATTGAGGAATTTTCTATGATGGGTATTCCAAACGTAACCATGAAGGTTACTCCCTATGTGGAAATGAAAACTACATTGTATGTATGTTATGGATTCCACAACTAACCTTATGATTTATGATTTGTACCATTTATTAATAAATATTATGATTTAATTAGGTATGTTAAAGTTCTTATGTTTTAGGAGTAAAAAGGTATTATTTGATTGATTTGTATGTATTCTTGGAATAATGTTTTATTTCCTTATTTTTTATCCCTTACTGAGATTTTTATTCTCATATAACGTTTTTGAAATGATTTTCATGGGGTATAAGGAAGGGTATGTGATAGGAAGAATTCAATAAAATTTTTATCATGAAAATAATTATTATTTTTATGAATTTTTGTTATTGTGAAAAAAAGGATAATGTAGAAGTGTCTACTTTGTAATATTTGAGATGTAATGTAATATTTATGGCCTAATTCTTTAATTTTATAAACCTAAAAATATCCTCAATATTAAATAAACCTAAATAATTTATTGATCCATATATTAAGTAGTGTTTTCAGGCTTGGGCCTTATACCTACAACTTTCCAATTAATGTTTTTAGGTTTGTTAAAGTAGTTTTATTTGTGATTTTACCTTTCCCACTCTATAGTGTTCATATCCTACATTTTACATGAGGTTATTAATTCACTACATCATCATAATATTATCCCTATATGATCTAAAGGTTCCTTACTTTACTGAACATATATTTTTTAATTTCTTTCATCTCTTATGTACTCCTAGAAAATAATAGATTCAAATTAAGGTTCTCTAGAAAGATCTTAGTGATGTATTATTTTATGTCTTGCCTTTTATAGTACTATTAATGTGAATAGATTTTCTAATAATGAATTTTAATGGGTAGGGGGCCATGTTCATTTGTTTCACAACCTCGATAATAATGATCATCTCTTTAAATGAAAAATTATCAATTCTTCGTGTAGCCTAAATCAAGTAAATGTTTTCATTTTTTAATCTATTTTTTGTATCCTTTATTTTAGTTGTCATGGGATGAATCAGTGTTTCCATCCAATATACTTTGAAATTCTGTATCTTTGACTTGATATCATCATTATTCTTTAATCTATAATAAGAAAATACTCATAAAACCTTTTTGGTCTTGTTTGAAGTAATTTTTTCAAAAAAAATCTTATTTGTAAACATGATGTTGTTTTTTATTAATATTCTTATTTTTTTGGCTTTATTATATCTCATGTAGTAAAAATTTAGTAATACAGACATGAATCATTTGATAATTATTTCTTTACAAATTTCATACTTATTATAAAGAATAAATTTTTTCTATTACTATTACAGAGTTTTCTTCATTTTCCATTTCATTCTAAAACACAACACAAAACTATATTCTTATATAGCCTGTACTGGTATTGGAATATATAATAATTGGAATATCTTTACAAAATAAAATGTTGGGAATTCAAATACCATCATCATTGATTTTATATTTTCATTTTGATGGTTAGGATTATTGTTTCAAGAAATTAAGTTCTCATAACGTAACAAAAGGAAATGATAAAAATGATAAGACAATAAATTAATGTGGAAAAGTATAACATCAATAGTTTTAAAAAAAGAGACATTATGTTCGATAGTGTACATGATACAACACATCAAACTTAAGTGAAAATATAATTATTATTATTTAAATGATACCGTAAAATATGGTAGTTAAAATTTATTGAATGAAAAGTATTAATTGAATTGTTAAAATATATTTTACACATGTATATCATGAATTATTTTATGAATAATTAATTTCCAATCAATGTAAACCCCTTTTCATATAAAATGAATTTTGTTTTTGAAAACCAATCTGATTGTGCACAATTCAATTTTATAAATAATATAATCACTATTGTTGGATTATATTAATTAAATATAAATTTTAAATATTAAATATAATTTTTCTCATTCATTTTATGTGTTTTGTAGACATGATATGGCAACAAATAAAATTTTACACATAAAATAAATTTTTCTCAAAAATTGATGATTTGTCACCTTTTGATGGTATATCTATTTTGAATCTATTTTTTGCCACTTTTATAAATTATATTTTACAAATAAAACATCTTATTTTTAATTTCAAATTAAAAATACAATTTGGTTAATTATTTTTATTTTTCTAATAAAAATGATGATTTTTTATAATAGTGAAAAAATAATAATAATGCATTAAAAACAAAAAATTTGTTAAATTTATTTATAATTTAAAATTATATTTTTTAATGGTTTTAAATTATCATTATATTAATCTGGTATATTTTAATAATATTTAGTTTATTGGAATCAAATTCACATTGAAATTGGAATAAAAACTATGTGAGCTTTTAAACGTTTATCTTTAAAAATTCATTTTCATAATCCATCAACGGGATAATTTTTTAATAAATTTATATCAATTATATTTTTTGAAATTGGAAATAATAATTTCATATTTTTAATCATAAGGAATAAACTATTTAAATAGGTTAATTTAATTTTTGGCATTATGAGTGGTTATTTTAGTAATAAATTATATTATCATGGATATAGGTAAATCTGAAAATTAAAGGTAAAAATAATATTATAAATATTTAAAAACTACTCTAACACTTGTTCTAATTTTATTGGATGAGTTATTGTCAACCAATACAATATATGGGACTAAAAGGTAGCCTTTTAAATCCACATGGGTGTCACTATGTCATTTATAATATTTTATTTAAAGTATGACAAAGATGTCATAATCATGTCTTTCATAAATATGACAATTTTAATATGATTTTTTATAAGTGATATCATAGACTATTAATTTTATTTAAAAATATAAAAGTATTACCTACATAATGGTTATTTATTTATAATTTTTAAGAAATATATAATTATATTAAATGTGGAGGAAATGATGATGTAGTAATTGCTTTATTAATGAATGAATCAAATAAATAATATTATAAATATTAAGATAAATATAAGTTTAAATAATTGATGACATAAAGAAATATTTTGGACTAATTTGACATGTTATTAGTTTTTCCTAAGTGTTTTTTAAATATATCTTGAAGTAATGATATTTTAAAAAATTTAATAAATGAATAATGTCAAAACTAACACAAATGGTATTTTTAAATATAAAATATATTATTAAATACTATAAAAATAATAAAAATAATAATAATCATATAAATTTTCTAAATATGTGAAAAAATATCATAATGACTCTTTTATTAGTCTTTTGACATGTTATGGTAATTTTATTGTCTCATAAAGTGTAAATTACATAATAAAACGGTAAGAGATAAAATAATTAAAGAAAAAAGATAAAGATTAAAAAACTGTTTAAAACTTCTATAATTTCTATTTGATGTTTATATTTCTACCTATAAAAAAATATATTCTAACTAAATTAATTTTAAACCATTTGAAATAGAAAATTAATTTATATTAATTTAATATTTTGAAGAATTCTAAGAGTGTCCCTCCCCTCTATTATAAAAAGGAACCCATTCTTATATATTCCTTACACATAGAAACTATTTTGGTTTGGCCAATATCTATAAAGAACCGTTCTTAGAGTATGTCCAAAAAATATAAATCCCTTAAATTAGGTAGAAAACTCACCTTATAGATGTTATGGTGTTAATCAAAGGTTCTCATCTGAAGAATATGTAACATTTTTAATTAAGTGATTCTATTTATTTCTTCTTCCACCTCCTTAAAATATTATTAATACATGATTAAATAATAAATCTAATATCTTGAATATAGTGATATTTTATTATGTTAATTTCATCACATAATTCCTTATCCACTTCCATTAAATGGGAAATGAATTAATCATTCGTGTGTACGTGTGAATTATTACCTCTAAAAACCAATATAATTTATTTTCATAACCATATTTCAAGACTATTTATAATGATAGAATTATTTTTAATATTTGATATTCATGAAATATTATCATTATAACATAATAATATATCAATAACTTTCTTAATATCCATGCCCATAAAAAATAATGATGTCATTTGTGCAAATGTGTGAACTACCACCTCCATGAAGTGATGTGATTCGTTTTTATTCACTAAATAACTTTAATAATATATATATATATATATTATTAATATTATTTTAATCATATTTTTAAAATTTTGGAAATATAAAAGTATAAATGCATTCTTTCCGTAATGATCATTGAAAAATAGAAATGTTACTCATACGTACGTACAACATACCAGCTCCAAGATTATAAAATTGATCATTTTTCATAAAAATATATATGTGGTTGGATTTAAAAGTGTAATAAATGTATGAAAGTGATTATTATTTCATTAATATTATTCTTAAGATGATGGACTCATTTCTATATTGACAATTCATGGCATATCAACGTCATTTTTGACTCAGGTACCGAATATCTTCAAACTGTTCGTTGTCAAATTTAATAATTTAATAATTGTTATAACATGGTAATTAATGATATTGAAGAATAATAAACATAAAGAGATTCTATATATAGAATATAGTAACCTATTTTTATTATTCATTAGATAAATAACATATGTGGTGAATTGGACGTGAGGTAAACGACTTCATCTCAATATCCATTCATTGAGGCATTTTTTGATGTTATACACCACCTTAATTAATGAGATTTATTACAGTCCTATTTGATTTTTTAATTCTATTAAATGGTTTCAAATTGAATATTTCTATACAGAAATTTTTTTCTTTCTTCTCAAATAAAAAAAATAATGGTTTGTGTTGACGTATACGTCGAAAACAACTTCTTCTCCAACATAATTGTTATTTAAAATTTGGCTAACTATACATGCAGTAATTTTTTTTAAAAAAAACATTACTGATTTTTTGGGTTTTCTAGTACTGAAAATAGTTTTTAAATTTCATAGATTAATTAAAATATCTTGAAATGATTTCTTGAAATTGAAAATGAAATTTTATGTCTGAAATTTTGAAAATAACAATATATTATGTGTTATGATTATATAATGGTACATGGGTGTTTGATGGGTCATTACATGATAAACCAAGGATGGGTGGTTCCTTGATAAACCAAAAATTGGTGGTTATGTTATAACCTCCAATGAATTGGTTCTGCAATTTGACAGTATGGTTTTTCTATTTGTAAGAGTGGCATGTATGGAATCCAACAACATGGGTATTCCATTTAAGTATATTTATGTCCAAGGTGACATATATTTTTTATATATGTTTTTTATGGTTTTTATTTTAATAATTATGATTTAAAATAGAGAAATAATTGATTTTATATTCAAAGGAATGTATTTTTGACTTCTTAAGGGTGAAAAGTATTACTTTAATATAATGTATTCATTAGTTTACATGTTTTCACAATACTAAAAGTTTTCCTTCTTCATGTATCCTTTATAGTTATTATTATGGTCATCCATAGTTTTTAATTTTCTACATAGATTAAAATATTGGTAAGGGAAATGAATATTTATTGATGAAATAATTGATTATTTGTCAAGAAAAGAAACCATATTTTATTTTATAAGGGTTTTGATTGGTGATAAAAATAGATAATGGGTATAAGATTTCAATTGTAATGTATGAGTTTAATTTGTAATAGTTTTTTATAATTATAAAAAAAATATAAATTGAGAATATTATTGAAGGTGAATTATATTTTAAAAATATAGTAATATTCAATGTTATTGTTTAGGTCCTTATAATTGGTATTAGAGGAACTGTTTAGTTAACTTTAGAGGTTAGGATGTTATTTAGGTGTAGTATAATGAAATTTTAAAACCAAGAGGGTTATTATCATATGGAAATTTTTGTAGGATTATATTTAATTATTTATATTAGATAAAATCATAAATCAACTGATATATATGGTGGATTATGGATTAGAGTATTGTAAAAAATTTATATTATTTTTACCCTATAGAGTATTATTCTTTTAATAATTCATTTCATGTTTATGTGGTGTTCTTTTTAGAATATTGAGGTTAATATGTCAAGATGTAAGGAAATAGATCTTTAACAACCTTTCTATCCCTCCCTAATTATTTGATCAGCACTATTATCAAAATAGATTATTTGAATTCTTTTGACAGCTTCTTGAGTATTAAAATCATCTACAACAAATTTTTTAAGTTACCACCAACAAATACTTTATAAAAACAATTTATGGGTCATGGAATTTTTTAAAATTATTTCATGATCTCAACTAATGAAACATTTCCAAAGGTGAAATACCATAAGTGATTTGAACGTTTACTTTTCAAATGTAGGATAACATGCTGAAAGAGAACAGAAATACCAAGATGATCTTGAATTATATATTCAAGGTATGAATTGTCTTCTAATCCATAAAGTACGAAACATGATCTGATTGATATTTATGAATCATGAGGATATAATTCATACCCTTGATTTGCAATAATTATGTATTAAAATATAGGGAGTCAATTAACAGTTAATGTATTATGAATAACATTGAAATATTAATATCTATACATATAAAAGTTTTAATAGTGATGGTATACTTATGAACTTGGAAGTGATTTAAATTGTTAATACTATTAATTTTTTGGGGGTACTTTTGGTGACTTTTTTTATTTTTGTAAAATTTCCCCGAAATGGTTTTATGTAAAAATATCATTCAAGGAAGAATTATTCTTTATATACATAATTATAAAGTTATGGATAACCTATAGGGTTCATATAATCATTATATTTTGACGTAATTATGGGTTATCACATTTTGGGATTCAAAATGAAAGGTATGAGATAAAAATTAAAGATAAAAAAATTAATTGTTATTACTGAGTATTTTATCATATTTCATGAATGTTATATGAATTATTTAGTTTCTGAAAAGGGGAAATCATAGGATGGGTGACAACCCATTGCATCTGGAAGGGCTGTGGGAATCGAACAGACAACTGAAGGGAGACAAGGGTACATCGCCTACCACTAGCCTATGTGATGTCATGATTTAATTTGTCTTTTTTATTAAATGATTTTATGATTATTTGAATAATGTTTTTTAGAAGGTGTATCATTATTTGGAATATTATATTATCAAGGTAAATTTAATACTATTGTATTTTATGTATTGAATTTTTATTGATAGTAATTTTTTGAATGGTTTATGTTGAACTTTTGGTATTACAATTGAATTTTGGAGATTGAAGTAGTTTTTTAATATATACAGTTTATTATTTTTGGAAATGTTTTTCTCTTGTACTAAACATTTTTATAGTAAAATTTATATACATGAGAAAAATATAGTCAATCATTTGTGGATTATGTGATTCTCCATATGTGAATTCTAGTGCTTAAAAATCATCTTGAATACTTATCATTTGGGGAAAAAGATGATTTTATAGTGGAAATTGATTAAATGATGAAACTATAAGTTTCAAGTAAGTATGTTTTCTTATGATCTAATTACATATAGTAATAGAGTTCACCAACTATATAATTGTTATCATAAAACAAAAATGTTATCAGTTTACTTTTTTTACAATGAAATCATTGACCCCTTAACACGTCACAAAATAAGGGTTTATTTATTATTAAATTTCTCCTAAAAACGTTTTCAATCTCTCTAGATCAGAATGTGATGGATTGTTTTCACTATAATATCCATGTTTTCCTATATGGAACCCCTGTATTTTTTATCTCATGGGGTCTTCATACTTCCTTTTCATTATCTTTAAGAAGTAGTTTTATTAATATTTTCATTAATGTGGGATTCCAAATAAGTTATTTTGAAAATTCATACCTTAGTTACTGACCCCAAATTCAAATATTGAGGATAAAATTTCCATGATGGGTGGAGAATGTAACATAGGATATTTTTTAAAAAGAGACACTATATTTGATAGTGTACATGATACACCACATCGAACAAAAGCAAGAAACTAAGGATTATTATTCAAATGTTACCTTATAACCTAGCTGTTAAAACGGTAGGAATGAAGAATATTAATTGATTATGAAAATATGCTTTAAACATGTATATAATTAACTATTTGGTGAAAAATTAATAAAAAATGAATGCAAACCCATTTTTAAAATAAAATAAAATGTTTTTATGAAAAAATATTTTAATGTGCACAAGTGTGTTATATTAATAATCAAATCACTATTGTTGAACTATATTAATGGAATATATATTTAATATATTTAATAAAATTTCTAACATTCCTTTTATTGTTTTTTATACTAGATAAAAGAACAAATCAAATTTTCCACATAAAATTAGTATTTCTAAAAATTGCAATTTTATCGCCTTTTGATGGAACGTCTATTTTAAATCTATTTTCTCTCACATTTATTGATTATATTTAAAAAAAATAAACTTTTTATTAGAATTATTTAAATCAAAATTTTATTTGGTTAAATATTTTGATATTTTTCTAATCAAATTCTTGTTTTGATGAATAGTGAAAAAATAATACATTAAAAACTAAATTTTTCTCATATTTAGTTATAGTGTTAAATATTATTTTTTTATTAGATTTAAATTATATTTAGATCAGGTTATTATATTTTAATAAAATTTATTTCATTGGAATCAATTTTACATTGAAATTGGATATAAAATCTCTGTTATGTTTTGAAGATTTTACTTATAGTACAAATTATTTTCTTCCATCAATGGGATTATTTTTTAAATTAATTTCACCCAATTATGTGTTTTTCATTTGTAAATATGGATTACATATTTTTAATCCAAATATAAAAATTATGTTAATAGGTAACTTTTATTTTTTGAAATTATGAATAGTAATAGTAGTAATACATTTTATTACAACACTTACAAGTAAATCGGGAAATTAAAGGATAAATAATAATTTAAATATTATAAAACTACCATATCGCATGTCCTAATTTTGTTGGATGACTTATTACCAAAAACTACAATCCATGTGTAGAATGTATGGCCTCTAGAATCCACTTACGTGTGTTTATGAAGTTTATAATATTTTATTTAAAGTAAAGATAGAGATTACAAAACCATGTCACTAATAACTATAAATATTTTAATATAGGGTTATATAAATTATATATTAGTATATAAATAATATTTGGATATTAAATATGGTTACCTAAATCATTGTAATTTATTTTTAATTTTTAGGAAATAATATTAAATTAAATGGTGACACAATGATGATGTAGTAATTGTTTCATTAATGGATGAGTCAAATAAATGATATTATGAATAATATAATCAATATAATTTTACATATTTTATGCCATAAATGAATTATATTGAATAATTTGACATGTTAGTGATGTTTAAAAAGTGTTTTTTCAACTTTATCTTGAATATATGATATTTCTAAAAGTTTATGAAATGAGTAGTGTCAAAATTGACACTAATTGTATTTTTTAATATAAAATAATTTATTATATGTTATAAAATCTATATAAAATCCAATAATATTTCAAGTAGTTGTAATATGTCCTAAAATGCTTTTAATGAATCTTTTATTGATATTTTGGTATGTTTTGATAATTTTATTGACCCTCAAAGTGTAAATTACTTAATAAAATAGTAAGAGTTATAAGGGTTAAAACAAAAAGATAAGGATTTTAAAAAAAAAATTAAATAATTACGTATTTTTCATTTGATTATTATATTTCAATACATAATAATATTATAATATACCTAAAAAATTTGGACACATTTGGAGAAGAAAATTATTTTATATTAATTAAATAGTTTTAATAATTCCAAGAGTGACTCTCAACTTTTCTATAAAAAGTCACCCTTTCTTATCTATTAAATCAATTTCACACCCATTTTGGTTCATTAAAACTCTGAATAAATCCATTTATATAATCCCGCCCCAAATTATATAGCTCTTATTTTAAGAATAATGTTCAACTTAGAGGTTTTAAGGTGTTAATCAAAGGGGGTTGTCCGACGAAGTGGTATCGTTTTTAATTAATTATTTCTATTACATTTCTTCATCCCCCACCTAAAAATATTATTCATACAACATGAAATAATAAAATAATTTTTATCAATATACTAATATTTTATTAATTTAAAATCATCACCTAAATATATCTCCACTTCCATCAAACGGGAAAACAATTAAGCGTTCTTGTGTACCTATGAACTACAACCAACACGAACCGATATGATTCTTTTTCCATAACCGTCTTTAAATAATAGTTATAATGATGGAATTAATGTTCATATATTATATTATGGACATATTTATCATTATAAGATAACAATATATCATATTGTTTTGTAATTTCCTTGCACATAAAAATGATAATGCCATTCGTGCGTATGTGTGAACTATCACCTCTACGAAGCGATGTGATTTGTTTTTATTCACCAAATCACTCATATGATATATATAATAATATTTAAATGTTTAATATTATGTTAATGATAATTTTATTTCTATTTTAATCATAAAATTTTAATTACCTTCATTCCATAATGATCAATGAAAAATATAAATGTTACTCAGGCATACGTATAGCCTACCATCTCCATGACTATATTATTTTACATGTTTTCATTAACATACATAAATGGTTTTATATAAATGTATAATTAATTTCTTAATGTTATTATTATGTAATGAATGTTATTCTATAGGTGATAGAATCATGACTATATTTACTATTGATATCATATTAAAGTCATTTTTGACTCAAGTAACGAAAATCATCAAACTGTCTGACGTGAACATAAATAATTAAATAATTTTTATAAGATAGTAAATAATGATATAAATTTAATAATAAAAATAATAAGGATTATGAATAATGTATAGATAATCCTATGGTATTATATAGCAATATAAAGAAAATATATGGTCAATTGGACTCGAGGTAAAGGACTTCATCTCAAGCTCCATTCATTGAAGGAATAATTTGATATTATACATCACCTTTTATTATGATTTGTATGATAAACCCAATTTAATTTATATTTCTATTAAAAGGGTTTCAAAATTAACATTTCTATAGGGATAGATTTAATTTCTTTAGAAATAAAAAATTGAATTTTTTATATTAACTTATACGGTGATAATGACTTCTCTATAACCATAACCATTATTTGAAATTTGGATTCCTCTACAAGACTTGATGTTTTGAAAAGAAAAATAAATCCTTTATTACATTTTTTGGAATTTTTGTATTGATATTGGTTTCAAATATTAATTTATTATTTGAATATATTAAAATGGATTCTTGTGGTTGGAAATTAACTTTTATGAGTGAAATGTTGAAAAGTGTAATATTTTTTGTGTTATGATAATATAATGGTACTTGGAAATTTAACAGGTGGTTACATGATAAACCAAGAAAATGTGGTTCTGTGATATACTAAGTATGAGTGGTATTGTTATAAACCCCAATTAATTGGGTACGGAATTCAACCATATGATTATTCATTTTGTATGAGTGACACGTATGGAAGTCGACAACATGGTTATAAAATTTATATATAGTTATGTCCTAAGTTACCTATACTTGTTATATATGTTTATATATATTTTATCATAATATTTTTTTTCAAAAAAATAGTATGTAATAATATTATATTTAATGTAATGTATTTTTTAATTCTTAAGGATTAAAATTATTACTTTTAGATAATGTATTAATGAGTTTACATGATTTCACAAGAATAATAGTTTTCCATCTATGTGTTACTCATACTGATATTTTTATAGTCAACCCAAGTTTTTTAATTTTTTCACATGTATTATGATTTTTATGTGAAAATAAAAGTTCATGATATAATAATTGAAGTTGTTTCAGGAAAAAACACATATTTTATTTCAAAAGGGTTTCCATTGGTTACAAAAATCGATACTGAGTATATGTGACAACTTGTAATGTATGGGTTAAATTTCAGAGATATTATCATAATTCTCTTAAATTATAGAATTAAAAGATACTATAATGTTAACTCTAGTTTGAAGATGATATAATATATAACATTTATGGTCTGGTACATATAGTTGGTATCAGAGAAATTAATTAAATATCTTTAGAGGTCAGGGTGTAATATGTCTATATGTTGAAGATCTTTTATAACCAATAGAGTAATTATCATGTGGAAAATTTTGGGAGATTATGGTAAATTACATAGATTCGATAAAAACATAAATCAACTGAGATTAAAGGAGGTTTATAGATTAGTGTATTATAAATAATATTATATCTTTACCCATATTGTACTCTTCGTATAATAATGCTATTCGTGTTTAAGTGAAATTCATTTTTGCATATTGTGGATAACTTTTTAAGATGGAAGGAAAGAGATCATTTACAACCTTATTTTCACTCCCTAATGATTTTATCATCACTATTATAAAAAATCATTTTTCAAATGATTTTGACAACTTCCTTATTATTCAAATAACTTATAAACAATTTTTTGAGTTATCCAACACATACTTATTTCTCAAACACTTTTATGGGTCATGGTTTATTTTTCATATTATTTAATGATCTAAACTCATCCAAGTCTTACAAAAAGTGAAATAAAATGAATAATGTGAAAATTTATTTTTTTAATGTTGGATAACTTCCAGAAAGAGAAAATGAACATCAAGAAGATCCTGAAATATAGATCTAATTTATGAATTGTCTTCTTATCCATAATGTGTGAAACATGATCTGACTGATATTTATGAATCATGAGGTTATAATTCATATCCTTGATTCAATTAATTAATTATTAAGGGATATGGTGTTAATTCATAGTTAATGGATTTTGAAGAACGTTTAAATATTAAGATGGTTTTATATAAATTATTTAATAGTGATGGTATACTTAAGGACATCGAAATGTTTAAAAGTATTAACACTATTTTTATGATTGGGGTACTTTTGAAAAAAAATAGTTGTTTAATATGTAACCCTAATGTTTTTATGTGAAAATTTTTATTGAGTATGAATTCTCCTTTGTGGACATAATTATAATGTTATGGATAACCGGTTGAATTCATATGAACTTTTTATTTTAAGGTAATTAAGTTTTATAAAATTTTGGGATTAAAAATTAATGGTATGAGATAGAAATTAATGATAAAAAATGTAATTGTTATTTTTTAGTATTTTATCATATTTGAGTAATGTTATATGAAATATATAGTTTTTGAAAATGGAAAACTAATAGGATGGGTGACAACATGTTGAGTCCGCCAAGGCCACTAGAGTCAAACTCACAACCAGAGGGTGACAAGGGTGCATCGCCTACCTCTAGTCTATGTGATATCCTAATTTGTATGAATTTTTCATTAAATTATTTAATGATTAAGGGATTGATGTAAGTTTGGAATAAATTCCCTTTTTTGGAATCTTATATGATCAAGTTAAATAAAATACTCTCATATTTTATTTGAGTAATATTTAAGGATAATTTTTTTTTGAATGGTCATTATTGAACATTGGGTGTTACTATTGAATTTTGTAGATTGAAATAGTTTTTAATTATATAAGTTTTATTATATTGTGATATTGTCTTCTATTGTACTAACCATTTTTTTGTTAATTTCTTAAGAAAAAAAAATATATTATTACTCATTTATATATTATTTGATTTGCTATATGTTATTTCTAGTGCTTTAAAAATTCATCAAGAATACTCATAATTTGGATAAAAATTAGCGTTTCTAGCTGAAATATATTAAAAGTTAAAATTCTACTTATCGAATATGTATATTTCATTTTGATATTACTACATATCGTATTATAATAGCTTAACTGAAAGTATGTGATCTTAGAAAAACATTATCCATTTACTATTATTACTAAGTAATCAATGACCTTTAAACCAATCATAGATTTATGGTTTTGTGATTGTAAAAATTATATCTAAAATGTTTTCTATCACTCCCCATAATAACATTATGGTTAGTTTTTTCTTTAATGTCTATTTCTTCCAGTATAGAAGCATAGTATTTGTTATCTCATGTGATCTTCATACATACCTTTCATTCTTTTTATGTGTTAGTTTTATTAATCATTTTTCTGATGTGGGTTGCAATAAAGGTATTTTGAAAATTCATACCTTAGTTAACAAACCCAAATTAAAATTATAAGGATGAAATTTCCAGGGGGGAATATGACCACACGAGTTTTTTTCTAAGATGCACTATGTTCAATAGTGTACAGGATATGTTACATCGAACTTATGTGAACAACTAGGTATTATTATTGAAACATTACATTATAACTTTTCAATTAAAATGGATGGAATGAATAGTATAAATTGATTGACTATAATATGGTTTACACGTGTATATAATGAATTCCTATGTGAACAATTAAATAGAAATGAATGTAAAACACCTTTTAAAATAAAAGGAAATATTTTTCTGAATGTTTTTTCAAATATGTATATGTGTTTTTTATAAAAAATAAAATCATTATTTTTGGAGTATATTAATGAAATATTTATTCAACATATTCAATATAATTTTTAAAACTCATTTTATGTGTTTTATATATGCGATATAAGAAGGAATCGAATTTTTCACATAAAATAAGTATTTGTTAAAACTGAATGTTTTACTGCCTTTTGATGACGCATATATTTTAAATTTGTTATTTTCACATTTATAAATATTATTTTACAAAATAAACTTTTAAATTTTAATTGGGAAATCAAAATTTAGTTTCTCTAAATTTTTGGTTATTTTGATAAGATTCATGTTTTGATGAATTGTGAAAAATAAATACTTTTAAAAATACTTTGTCAACATATTTATTTATAGTGTTAAATAATATTTTTTAATGATTTTTAAAGTTAATTAGACTAATACTTATTTTTTAATAAAATTTAGTATATTATAATCAATTTCAGAATTAAATTGGATTTTAATATTATGTGAACTTTAAAAAATATTTCATTTGAAACCCTGTTTTCTTATTCTGTCATCATGATTATTTTTTTAATTAATTTATTTCAATTTTGTGTTTTTAGTTTGAAATATGGATTCAATATTTGGAATAAAAAGTATCAAATTATGTAAATCGACACTATTATTATTGGATATTAAGAATACTAACATTATTATTAAATTGTATTACCATGGTTACGAGTAAGTCGGGTAACTAAATGTAAAATTAATTAAATAAATATTATAAATCTACCCTAAAACATGTAAAAAATTTATTATATGATTTATTATCAACAAAAAAATAATCTTGTAGAAATTATTACCTTTGGAAGCAACTTTATGGTGTATGAAATAAATAATATTTTATTTAAAGTAAAGAGAAGCATATCATAATCATGTGTCTCATAACTATAGAAATTTTAATATGGGGTAATATAATAGAAATATTTAACCATAAATAGTATATATAAATATAAAATTATTATCTACATCATGGTAATTTATTTATAATTTTTAGTAATTAAATTATTATATTAAATGATGAGACAATGATGGTGCTATAATTACTTTACTACTGGATGAATAAAATAAATGTAATTATAAATATTAACCAAATTTGGTTTTGACATAGTCGGTGTCATAAAAATATAATATGGACTACATTGACATTTTAGTGATGTTTGAAAACAGTAATTGTGACTATATCATGAATTTATGATATATAAAAAAAGTCATGAAATGAATAGTTTCAAAATTCACACTAAGGAAATTTTTAGATACAGAATATTTTATTAAATGTTATAAAATTTTTTAAAAGTCAATAATCATATAAATAGTTTTTATAACGCATATAATTTAATAAATGGCTCTTTTACTATTTTTTTGGCATGTTTTGTTAATTTTATTATCCCAAAAAATGTAAATTTCTTAATAAAACTGTATGGGTTAATAGTATTAAAACAATAAGATAATGATTAGGAAAATATTAAAAACAAAAATTATCTAATTTTCATTGGATAATTTTATTTATACAAAAAAATAATATTATATTTGAACTAAATACATTTTTACCATTTGGAAATGGAAAATAACTTAAATTACTTTATTATTTAGATAAATTACAAAGAGTTCCCCTCCCCTCTCCTTAAAATAGGTACCCATTATTATCTATTATATAAACATTGAATGAATTTTGGTTTGAGAAATATCTTTTAAATAACATCCTAGAATCCCACCTCCCATTATAAATCCCTCGTGTTTTAGAAAACACTCGCATCAGAGGTGTTAATGATTTAATCAAAGGTGGTCATCCGAATAAGATGAATTGTTTTTATTTAAGTGTTTCTATTTATTTTCTTCAACCCCACCTTCAAATAATAATCATACATGTTGAAATAATAACATAAGTATCCAGAATATAATGATATTTTCTTATTTTAAAATCATCACATAGATCTATCTCCCCTTCTATCGAATAGATAAATAATAATCATTTGTGTGTACTTGAGAACTATCGCCTCCATGAACCTATATAATTCATTTTCCATTAACATAATTCACAAATAGTTATAATGTTGGAATTATTATTCATATATGATATTAATGACATATGTATCATTATAATATAACAATATATCAATCACATTCTTACTTTCCATGCACATTAAAATAATAGTGTTGTTCGTGCGTACGTGTGAACTATCTCCTATGTGAGGCAATGTGATTCAATTTTAATCACCACATAACTTGTATGATATATATATATATAAGTATATATAAATTATGAATATTATTTTAATGAAATTTGGATCATTATGTAAGTATAAATTTATAATTATCATTTTTTTCATACAAATCATTGAAAAACTGAAATGTAACTCAAGCATTTGCACCACCTACCATCTCCCGGAATATAATGTTTTCCATTTTTCATATCCATGAAAAATGATTTGATTAAAATATAAAATTAATGCATAAGATTTATTATTATGTAATGAATATTATTATTCAGTTGACGGAGTCATGAAAATATTGACAATTGAAGTCATATCAGTGCCATTTTTGACTCTAGTACTGAATATTGTCAAACTATCCAATGTATACATTAATAATTTACTAATTGTTATAACTAGGAAATTAATGATATAAAAGAAATAATAAACACTAATAGGTTATGAATCAAGTATAAATTATCCTAATATTTTTTTAGATTAATAAGGAACATAATTTCTGAATTTGACTTAAGGTAAGGAACTTTGTCTCAATCTCCTTTCCTTGAGGCATATTTTTATGTTATAAGCCTCCTTATTTTTGGAGGAGTATAAAAAACAGTTTTATTTTTTAATTATTTTCAATGCCTTTAAGAAGGCTTATTTCTATAAGGGATTTTGTTAATTTAATTAAAAATGAAAAATAGAATGTTTTATATTAACTTATACGGTGAAAATGACATCATCACCACTATAACCATTATTGGAAACTTGGCTTCCTCTACCAGACATAATTTTTTTAATGGAAAAAGGTATCTTATCCCTTTTTTTTTATGTTTAGTTTTCAAAATTTATTTAAAAATTCATTAATTATTTCAATGTCTTGGAATGATTTCATATGATTTCAAATGAAATTTTATGAGTGAAATGATGAAAATTGAAATCGTTTATGTGTTATGGTTATATAATGGTACTTCAAAATTTGTTGTGTGGTTACTTGATAGTGAAAGGATGTGTGGTTTAATGATAAACAAAGGATGGTTGGTTACATTAAAATGTCCAATACATTGGGTATTTTAGTCAACCATATGGTTATTCCATTTGTGAGAGTGACATGTATGGATGTCTTTGACATGGTAATTTTATTTAAATGTATTTATGTCCAAAGTAACATATTTTTATATGTTTTATATAAGCTTTTTGGAAATCTTTTTTATTAAAAAATTGTAACAAATGATCTTATATTCAAAGTAAAATATGTTTTACTTCTTAAGGGTGAAAATTATTAATTTAATATAAATTATTCATGACTTTACATGCTTTCACAAGACTTAATATTTTCCCTCTTTATATTAACCGTAATGATATTTTTATTAAAATCCAAATATTCTTCTTTCTTTTACTAGGTCATAGGGCAGGTAAGGGGAAATAAGATTTCATTATTAACAAATTGATGATATGTTTGGAAAATAAACCATTTTTTATTTGAAAAGGGTTTTAGTTGGATAAAATGGATAATAAGTATATGCTTTTATTTTTAATGTATGGGTTCAATTTTTGATAGATTATCCTAATTATCTAAATCAATAAACTGAAAATATTATTGAATATGAATTCTAGTTCAAAAACACTAGAATATGTATTGTTTAAGGCTGAGTCCATATAAAACCCACCTAATATTTTTTAAAACGTTTATAAGAGAATAATGATTCCACTATTGGAAAATATAGGTTACAACCCCTAAAATATATTATAAGGGAAAACCATAGAAAACATGTTTATAATATGATTCTTTAATAATAGGATAAAACAAACTAAAATACATTTTATGGTGAGGATTAATTTCTTATTACAATAATGTGATTGACATTAATTGAGAATGAGAGAATTCGATGGATTGTGGAATCATTTTTTAATGGCCAGTAAATATTTTTTTTATCAAATGGGTCACTAGATTTTTGAAGCATAAAATATGTGTTACTGAAGTGTTGGGTTTAAAATTGACAACTATTTGATTTGGGGAAAGTTATTATATGTATGAATGGATATATTTATCTTGTACATATATTATGACAAGTAGGATCCAACCGTAATGTGTGATATTTTTGGAGACTTGAACATTGTTAATGCATTTGTATGTGGGATGTCAATACCGGTGTATGTGTGCTTTAAGATGATCCATGTATTGAAAATAAGTGGCCTATTTATTATATTTTAGAACTCTTTTTATTAACCACTTATTTTTATTTTGTCAAAGTTATGTCATGTATGATATAATAAAGGTTCTATTTGTTGTTTAGATCAATAAAATAGAAAGGGTGTAGTCTATATAATATTAAATCTCTTGGGTGAGAGTGTTTTATTCCGTAGATGTAATTTCTCGATACTAACTAGTTATTAATAAATAAATTATCCCATAAGGAAAATACATCCACACAACTCAAAATAAATATTACAATAATGATTTCCATATTTTAATATATTTATATATCTCTATGTTTTTTTTAATTAGATTGTGGGGTTAGTGACATTATAAATTATCATGAGGTCAAAGTGATTTGATTTGAAAATTTTATCATTAATCCATTATAATTTACTGATTTGATCAGCAAAAATATTTTTTCAATATCTTATAATCAACAAGATAATTTATTTGACAAGTGGATAAAAATGTTAATGGATACAGATGTATAGATATGTTAGATATAAAATTTAAGAAATAGTGGACCTTTAACAAACATTGTGTGAAAAAAATTGACTATAGTTTTTAATTATTGTAATTATTTAATTACTACATATAAGTAAAATATATTGAATTTATAAGGAATATTAATTAATCTATATTATTCAAAATATCTCAATAAAAAAATTGTCTATAAATAATACATATAGAAAATTATGACTATCTACATGAACTATAATGAAAAATTTCCAACTCTTAGTCATTGTATATTGTTCACCATTATTCACCCACTATGAAAAAAAATAGATCAATATTTTTCAACAAATGGGTTTAAGAGAAGAAAAATTAAACTTTGGGAATTTGGGATTTATTATACTTCATTCATATATGAAAATCCAATAACAAAATTATTATAAAAACATTAAATATAATTAATTTAATTATAATCACTCAACATTAATAAAATTCATTACACAATTAAATTATCCAATATATTAATTTTTAAAATTATGAATGATCCTCCGAATTTTAATTATTTTAACCCATAACAATGAAAATATATTAAATCCTAATAAAAATATACAAAATTTCATATAACATTTTCCTTCAACCACCAAATATTAAAGATATATAAAATATATTTGTTTTATAATAAAAAAATTGAAATTACAATAAAAAATAATGTGTGAAGACCAAGGTTAGTAATATTGGAAAGGGTGTGTTAAATCATTTTTTTGTAATTTTTTGACATTTTTATCTATTTTATGGTTCCCAAAAACAAAATAACAAAACTTATTTTAATGTGTCATTTCCCTTATAATCTATGAACTTGAAATGTCCCATGTATATAAAAAATAATAATAGAATGTTGAAAATATAATATTTATATTATCCTCTTCTAAATGTGGGTCTCTTTATATAATTAGGTTGATTATAAAGAGGAAAATATGTTTTCATTGTTTGAAGGTACCCATATCGTTTTTTATGTGCACTGTATACATTTCTAAAAGGATGAGAATAGTTTTTTGGAAAGATAAGTGAATTGGATATGATTGATGAAATTTTTGTTCACTTTTTTTCGTTGACATATTCATCATATAAAGGTTCTTAAATATCCATATAATATGGGTATTTTATTTGAGATATATCTCATTTAAAATTTTATTGATGATTATAATAGGTTTAGAAGTGATATATTGTGTTTTGATGTTTTTGGAGTGAAAGCATGCATCACTATTCTATGGTAGATATTTCAACATAGTATAGTGAAGTGAGAAATGGAAACCATGTTTTATAAAAATAAAAAAACCATTTAATATTTTATTACATAATTAATGAATACTCAATTATACATATGTGTTTTCATGGACATTCTATAATGCAAGTCTTTGGAGAAAATGAGAATTCCTTATTATAAAACAATAATTTTATAAGGCATTCTGTGTATAAAAAAGTTTCGCCACCATAAGTATAGACATTATATCAATGAGAATTTGTAATAGTTATTGGAAATAATAAAAAATTGGGATTATTGTATCATGGAAAAAAATATGTGTTTATGGTTTTAAATTTTAAAAAAGTCATGTAATGTTTCAAGATAATCGAATCAGAGTGTAAAGAAACTTATTGGGTCAAAGTCACTTTTTGAGAGGAAAAATAGGTAGTTTTATTCAATGTTGGGATAAGAAAATTTTATGATCATTATATTATTTTATAATTGTTTTGGAAAAATTGAACTATACTATTTATTGGGGATGTACACAACACCATGTTAAATAGGAATATCCGTATTGGAGTGAATTTTATAATACATATCAATATAAAATATCTGGGTTTCTGAAACACAATTATTTTGGACTCCAATGTCCATTAAGAGTTACTAAATGATCCTTATTTGTAAAATGGATTTAATTTAATAAATAGAATATGTAGAGAATATATTTATTAGATATTAATTCGAAATTTCGATTTCCAATTATATTTATTTTAATTTGTAAAATGTAATATGGTTATATTATAGTTGGTATTATAAATAGAAATAAATTGTCTATAATTAAACAAACATGAGGCGTGTATTAATGAAAAGTTGGAGAATATAGAACCCATTTAATAGAATAAGAGTAAAATATCATTAAAAACTCATTAATTGATTTATTTGTTCTTAGATGTAAATATTTTAGATTCTCATTAAGAGAGTGAAGGTTGATTTTTTATGTGCAATGGTGTTTTGATTTTTTTGGTTTTCGAATAATGTTCAATGGTTAGACGTTATAAAATATTACTCATTAAATGAGGTAAGAATAAGTATTATTATTAACTATTGTGATCACTCACTTTTTTATGACATTATAATAAAATGAAGAAGAGTGGTAGAGTGGGTATTCATCTAAAACAAGGTGATGTATCTTGCTAAAGGAAGAAAATTCCTCTAATTGTGACAATTCAATACCATTGATATTATTATGTGAGAACATGTTTTATCTATTGAGATACGTGTGAATGTGATAAAAGTTCAAGGATATACCGTTACAATTTGTACTAATAATAAATATTTGATCTTATAATCCAATATTTTTTTGGATCATTCCAAGGATATAGGCATTGATTTTTAATGGTAAACCATTAAAATTCATTGTTCTCACTATTTTTATATTTCATGAAGTGGTAGGAATTTAAAAAAATTCATGTTTTGTCATTATTTTACATGTTTACAATTTATTATTTTGACTTTTTAGTCATTTTTATTACTAAATTGAATATAAATTGATTAATTCCATGAATTTTGAGAATTATGATCAAAATTATAAAGTATTTTTTTCAGAAAAAAATTTATATTTTTGTTCTTAAATTTTGTTTTCACATAATTTTTTAAAAAATGATGAAAATTAATTAATAATGAATTTGGAGAATTTAAATAATTTTTTTACTCTTTGACATATGTAATTTATTCAGGATCTAAAAAATAATAATATTTTATAGAACAAAAATTAAAATTTTATAATATATTGGTGAATATGAAAATATTTGAATGATTATATATAATATATTTTTGATTATATAGTGATGTGTATGATATTCATCCCATCTATAATAATAAAACAATTGAACTGCATATTAGTTTTTTTGGAGTTCCAAATTTATATGCTCATGTATGGATATTATATTTCTATACCCACATTCATGTAAGAGTGTCTCATAGGATTTGAATCAATATTTTGGACTGGCATGTAAATATAATTATTTTCAAAATTTAGATTGGAGAAAATATTTTTTTAATCATGTTGAATAAGTGATGTTCACTTAACAGATCTGACATATGATTTATCAAGCACTAATCAAACAAAAAATGAATATTTAAAAAAACCCAATAATTTTTGTATGATTTAATAAATTAGATAATTTGTCCTTTAAAATTTTAAATTTTATTTCAAAAATAATGATTCATAATTTTCTACATAAGATATTTTTGTATAATTTTTGAAAAAAAATTATATATGAATTTGGAGCCCATAATAATATCGGATTCAGTAGTAGATATTTTGTTGAAATAGTTTATGGAGTATTCCTTTTTAGGAAATATTTTGGAAAATGAAATCTATCTATATAATTATCCATGGTTGCCAATATACACATTCCACTATGGATTTTTGAACATGGATGACTACATTACAATCTTCTTTAGGTAGATAAACAACTAGTGAATGGATTTATTATAGATTATTAAATAAAAAATGGAATCAGATGGAACAATTATTAAAAAATATCTATAAAAAAACATTACACACCCAATGATGATCTAGAGAATAATGTATATTGGCCTACCATTATCATGTTGACATAGGAACACTTTCAACCCAGATAAATAATGTTTTTGGCACTATCTTATTTTTTATGAGTGTTTCATATACTATAACTTCTACTACCCCACAAAATTATATCATATCCACTTGTTTCAATGAAAAAATGATTCAAAGGGTGTTTTGAAGAATTGAGATTTTATTGTGGTAAAAAATTTCATTTATAGCTATATTTATGATGTTCTCAATGAGATAATTCCAATAGTGAATATTGTGTTAAAAATAGAGCTCAGATGAAGTTATTAGAAGTGGTAAAAATTCATTTACAACATCTGGGTACTAGAATTACAATTTCCAAAGGAAAATAACACATGAAATACTGGTAGTGACATTCAGTAGAGTTTTATGGCGACTGTTCTATAGATCCATGACAGCACCTCCCCATCTTTAGATCTAGATGATTAAAAGTGTTTTATATTTTATTCATTAATAATAGTTTCTTTTTAGAAATGTCATAATCATTTCCAAGAATTTCAACCATAATTGTCACATCCATATTCTTATATTTTCAATATTCTCACTAAATTAATAGATAGAAATATTAGTAACTTTATTAAGCCCACCACATTTAATCATTACATTTGGAAACAGAAATAGAAGATTGTTTGGTCATAGATGAATTGTAGAAGACTATATTGGATGCTGCTAAACCTACTATAGATACATCAGAGATACCAACAGAATGTATTAATTTGATGAGAAGAAAACTACTAGTAACATAATAGTTTATGTATAGTCGATCATCACTAATAATGAGTGTACAACTAAAATCATGTTGGGGATTTACCAGAGTATGTTCTATAATTTTAATAATGGACATGATGGTCTTATTATATGGTGGATATGGTATGTTTATACATAATTACAACCATATATGTTAATGGAAACCCAATACAAAGACTTGTCCACATGAAGTATAATTTCACGAACACTGTATTAGAGAACATCATAGTGTTCCAAGTTATTTTTAGTCACTTTAATTCACAAAATATGTTTTTTTATGATGAGATTCAAAAAATATTGATACTGAGTTTTCTACTGATGATGTGGGGCACAATAGTTGTGTTTGTTATCATCTCTATTTCAAATATAAATATCATGGAGTAAATGGTGAAATAAGAAATATTGAATGAATATTCTCAAAGGAAGTGTGTGGCGTGTATAAATTAACAAGAGGATATTGTCACCTAATGTCATTGGAAATAGAAATGAAATTGATAACCTATAGGAATAGAACCTAGATACCAAATTCTATGAACATAGATGTGGTCAAGATATGACATAATATTCTACGATTATGGAAATAATAGAATAATTTTCTGAATGTGTCTGCATTTGAAGCAATATGATAGGAATTATGGAGGTAAAAATAATAATTGTGTGATAGATTTCATTGAAGAGAACATTATTGTTCAAAAAGATTATCAAGCTAATATTACAAGTGATGATGTGACCTGGGTTTTTAATTTGTAAATCACCCTTTGTTTCATCACCAGAAGAAGTTTATTATCATCCAAAAAATAATGTAATTTTATAAAATATTAATATAGTAAATAAAGGTGTGTCTAAAATAATAAGTATTTGTAATTTTTTTGGAGACTATCATTGGATGCAGGTTACTTTTGAATAATATAATTCATGTTTCTAATATTGTACACAATCTAATGATTATTGGAAGAAATTAACATAATAAATATTATTTTTAAATTAGGGATGGGAATCGGTATCTTTACAAAGTTAATGTAATAATTTATATCTATAATAAAGATACTTCTCTTCATCTCGCATATGTATTACCATGTGAATGAGATGTCATTCAACCCATAAAATAAGTCCCTATTGATGTTTGGAACATACAGATATATTAAATGAGGGATAGAGGAATCATAATTCTATCTTTGAGGGATATATTTCTAGGAATAAAATGTACACATTTGGATACTTATGTTGATTTCATAATGGAAAAACAACACAGTATATCATTTCATTGTTATTTTCCTTCCAGAAAGTAGAATGTATGAGAATTGATTCACACTTATGTCTAAATGATGAGAACTATGTCAATTGGTGGTTTTATTTATATTGATAATTCATTATTGATCATTATAGGAATTTCATGACCTTTTCATTAGAAACTAGATATCAAGTGCATGATAATTTTTGGAAGATTCTTGTAATGGGTATAAGAAAAATATGTTTAGAGTTAAAGTTAGTCTGAGAAGATAATAGAAGAATATTACATGGTTTATTTGAGGAGTATTTCTGGAGTTTCATCATCATACTATAAATATACATATCGAAGTGGCCTCAGCCTAGTGGTTTTTTTAATGTGTGGAAAAAATTGTGACTATTATAAGTTTATTATCTAAAATTATATAAAAAACCTTTTGATGGTTGGTAATAGGGTCCACATATGATGTTTCCAACCTTTATCCCTCAATTCAAATAACCTATGACAATTTTGAAATTATTTTGAAAAGTAATTATGTTTCATTACAAAACATGAAAGTCTAAGGTAATAGGTAATTGATTCATATCTCAAAATAAATGTGGGATATTCTAGACGAAAAATAAATGCACTGTGTCTATTTGAGATATGATCAAGAATGTGAAGGATAATAATGTTGGTATCCTATCATTAGGGTAATGTTTAGAATAAAATATTTCATGTTTTTTAAATCTCACATGAATGAATATTTGAGAATCCACAAAATCAATTTTTTCATATTCTAAGGAAATTAATGTAAATTTCGAACCATTCACCCTCTATAAATTATAGATAGTGAAAGATAAATTCTCGAGACCCATGATATATCACCACCATGAAATCTTTCTCCATATTTTAATATTTCTTGATCATATGATATTAGAGAATATATCCCACTAGATGAATTCTTGGAGATATACACTTGTCAATAAAAACTGAGTCCCTGATACTCAGAAAATTACTTTTCCATTCTCACTGATGGGTGACAAAAATTGATATGTTGATATAGTCCTGAGTCAGTAGAAGATAGAATGGGAAAGGGTCAGGTAAGAGGATATGTGATCTTTTAACAAGCGCCAAAAATTTTATTTGTTATAGTTATTGTATAGAATGAAATCACCCAAGAACATGTGGGTGTGTAATATGAAAGGATGTGATGAATGGTTACAACCACGATATAGTACCAGGATTATTTATAAGGTATTCATTCAAATGATTGTTATCTAAACTAATGAAATTTTATCTCTGTTGGAAAAAATTTCTTCAATCAGATATTCCCTTGGATTTGTGGGTAGTCTAATACTAAAGGTTCAACAATATGACACAGTGATAGATTTATAACATGAATTTCTTGATGAGGATATTTACAAGGAGAATATATAGGTATTTTATTTGAAAGGTAATGAAATATTTTTTTATAAATAGTTTAAATATTAATATAGTTTGAAATATTCACCAAGAGAATGGTACATGAAATTTAACTAATTCATGGAGAAAAATAAGTATTAGAGAAAGATTTATTTATCACTAGACTTTAATCAAACAGTTTTATAGTAGTGATTTAATCAATATATTTATTTAAATTTATAATATGTTGAAAAATGGAAGAGATATTTCAAATATTTAATAAAATAAGAACTAATTCAAAAATTATTTCAAAAGGAAGGACATGTGAGACTCTACTCAGATAAGTGTTATTATAATTACTCATGAATGAATAAATCCTAAAATTTTTCTATATTTGGAATGGTACATCGAAAAGTTTTTTAAAATATTCAATATGTGTATGGAAAAAAAATTTGGTAACCTACATGAGAGTAACTTTATGTTCATGAAATTATATTTACCTTCAAATGAAACACAGAAACAAAATATAGAAATAGTAACTTATTAGTAATTTTTTGTTAGCTTTATGTATGTCATGGTCCATATAATACTATACATTACTCAAGATGGTGGAATTGGGAGAATATGCTTATCAAATCTAGGAATGTATAATTGGATAAAAAAATGGATACTAAGGTGTCTCTAAGGTATATCTTGTTATTTTTAATTTTCCTGAAATGATAATGTCTTTTTGAAAGGGTACATAGATATAGACATGGATCAAGTTTTTGGGATGTTAAAATCCACATCAAAATAACAAATATCATTTGTTGAGAGAGAAGTATCATACAATCATGGCTTTATATATGTTTTTTCCTTCTCTCCTAAGGAATTATAGTATAACATGATCGCAGAAATATGCTTAGTGATTTTGTAGATGAATAATTTTGTAGAGGATATATAGAGGTCGGAGAATTATATTTTATATTATGATAGTCATTAAATTATTTATCCCACATAGAACAAAGAATTCCCTTTCAGGTCAAAAAACATCTATCTGAAATTATCACTACATTTGAAATCTTTAGCGTTATATATTGATAAAAATTTAGAAAATTAAAAATAATGATAATGTGGAAAGTATAATAATCAATATTCTAAAGATAGAGGTGATGGAAGACTTGTTGGATACTATAGTTCGATATTCAACCCCAAATTTTCTATGAGGGGAGATTTGTGGGTGTTAGTACCAATTTTGGATTAAATCATGGTTTTTTTGTGGGATATTTTGTTAGAGGATTATTTTGTGGGAAACATCCTCAAGAATAAATTCTAGTACTAACATCTTCAATTGGAGGAAATAGAACTAATTTGACTTTATTTTGGACACAACCATTAGAGGGATGATCTTATTAATGTATATGAACATCTTAATAATTAATAAATTCATTTATCATTAAAATAATATAGAATCCCATGAAATTAAAATTAAAAAAACTCTATAAAACTACTGTAAGAATTTCTTGATGATCCATATATGATTTTAAAAAACCCCGAAATTCTATTGTGTATTTAGACACACTTTCGAACCATGTTAATCAAGTTTGTCATTGTTTTATGTTCCTTTTCATTGTGTGTGTTTCATTTCCTTGAACATTTTCTTACCCATTAGTGAGAAACTTAACATATTTGTTAATATAAAAGTGAAGATAATATAACTAATTAGTTATTCTAGAATGATAAATTAATAAAAAAACTAGTAGATCATTATGTATAAACATTTTCATTGAAAGTATAATAAACCCTAAGGATTAAAGTGAATATTCTTGAAACATTGTTGTTTATTGGTATAGGGACTTTTTAAATATGAGGTAATCTATTGAATATTTTGAACTTTTTATTTTGACAAAGAATAATATTTTGATATCACAAAGAAGGGGGAAACTCTTTAGGAGATCAAAAATATTGGTTAAAATAGACACATGTGTTCTTTTGTAATAGGGGATTCATTATTTAAATAATAAATAAGATGATATTGAATAGAAACTAATACACTTCCATGTATTTTTTATATTCATTTTTAACAATAATTGTGAGATAATGAGTGATATATTTTCTTATACTTTGTGCTTTCATTTTCTTCATTTATAGAATATTTACATTGTTCTCGTATGATATTTTTATGGTTATATTAATTGTTGCAAATCAAATGATAAAATCTTTTTTCATTTACATGTGTGGTTTTATTTGAATGAAAATTTATTTCATTCAGATTTAAGTATGTGAACAAAAAACTATTATGAGTGTTCTCAAATGTTTCATACTATTTATATTTCTATTTTTTATTTATAATGTATATGGAGTGTATAATGTATAAAACTGAATTAGTAATTTCAATATATTTTCCCACACATAATAAATGTTGATGTGAATTTTTTATAATGAAAAATATATTTAATTTTAATAACAAGATCTAAGGTTTATTAATGAAAAACCACGTTTTGGGAAATTTTTTATTAAGTGGTCCTATAAACACTCAAAAAGATTCACCATGATCTGAAGAATTCTTATAGTAATTTGTCTAAATATATATATACATTATAAAAAAATAAATCACCCACTAAAAATATCACATCTAAAATATCTAAAAATGTTGATAAGAGAAACCTTCACATTCACTAAAATAAGCATTTATAAAGGTTTTCCTTGTCAGAAAATTTTTAGAATTAATGATTTAGAATATTATCAGTTCTATTTATATCCCTATAAATGTAACTATTATCATCATTACTTGTAGAACTAAAAAATAACTTATTTTAGTAGTGGGATAAAACATTTATAACACACTATAAAATCATTTTACACAAACAATTTCAACCATTTAAAAACATTTAAAAAAAATTCACAATTGAATTTAAAATAAATTATCAATATATACAATTCAATATATCACAATTACATTGGTATATATAATTTTTTTCAAACGTCAAAATTTAAAAAAACAAAACTAACACAGTTACCCTTTATTCTAATTGCTTTAGGACCCCTCATTAATGGATTATAAATGCACTACTAGTTTCCAAACACAACACACCATATCGAAAAAAATAATATTATATATAAAAAATTATGATGAAAGTAGTACTATAAATAATGGGATAAAACATAAATATTTTATATTAATGGATTAAAAAATAAAAATTCTAAACTAAAACCATGCAATTTTATCATATTAAATTGATTTTAATTCCTTCATGTTATAAATTTTTTATTGAAACTTTTATTATTGAATCCAAATAATCTAGGAATGTTTTCATAGTTTTCAGTATATGAATCTGGATTTGATGAAAATTTATTAATTTAAAAATAAAAATATCTATAAGTTGTATTGGGAATACTATGAGTTAGATTTATGTCTTATTAATAAAAATTTTTAAAATATGATTTATTTAATAATTTACCAAGTTATCAAGATAATAAATATTCTTTCATTAGGTTTAAAATGATTTATAGTGAGTTTAAAATTAAATTTCACATTTAAACTAATATTCATGAACTTTGAGTCATACTTGGAACAACATGTGTCAGTATAATTTTTAGTTAATTCAACATAGTAAAAATAATTTATAGATCAATTTAGTAAATCTTGAATATTATTATAATCTGTTATCTAATTTATCATTGAATAATATACATTTTCAATTATAATAAAACTTTAAAATTGAAAACATTTACCACGATTCAAATAATCCCCACTGACTATCAGTATTATATTCACATGGTTCTTAAATATTATTAATGATTTGTTGATATCATTCATAATGTATCAATAATATCTAAGTGTGTTTTTTTATTATTGACTATGTGAAATATGGATTGAACAAAAATTCCCAATTTTAAACAAAACATTCATTTGTACCATATAGGAAACATTGTTCTAATTCTATTTTGTGATCTATTCCTACCAATAAAAGATTATATATGGATATTTTTTCTATTGTATCATGAAAATATCGGTTCACTTTCTCAATTTTGAGTATGTCATGTGTGTTTTGACCTAAATTCCCCATCGTCAATTTCAATAATACCGAGCATGATGTGTATTGGATTCTAGTGAGGTTAATTCATGCATGTAAAAAATAAATATATATTGTTTTCCAAAATTATAAATTAAATTCGACATCATATTCTTGTATTTAATGAGTGAAATTTATTTTGTCATAAAAAGAAACATTGATACTAAAAAATGTACATTGAGTCATACTGAAAATATTGTGTATAAAATTCATGTGGAGTTGACTAATAAACATCACCAATGAAAAATGGATCATTTTACTATGGTATTAAGATGGTACGATCTAGTTTGAATATTTTTTATTACATGATGCATGTTGTAAACAAAATTGTCCCTATAAAAAGACTCTCCTTTAATTATACCTGGAACAAAATTGGTCATGTATATTTTCTTGGATAATTCCTTCATATAAAAATTAGTGCTTGGATCATTTTTTTTAAATTATTAGGAAAATATTATTCTGTTTTATTAATTTTTAATGAGGGATTCATGTTTTGACAAAAATGTCCCATTAAACAAAAACAATGCCCATTGATTTGTTACGTGTATATTATGTGGTGGATTGAGGTGATGATTATTCATACATGTCAAATAATATTTATGGACTAATTTCTTAATGTATCAATACAATCAGAACATTCATACTCATTTTTGAGTGTTTGATGTATTTTTTTAAATAAATAGTCTTTTTAAAATAGAAACACGATATTTAAATCATTTTTACCTCATTGTCTCTAGGATTGATGTGAGACCATTTCAAATACATAAAAATGAGTTATTGATCATTTTAATAAACTATCAAGGTAATGTGGATATGTTTTCTCAATTTTCATTAATTGATGCTCATTTTAAACTTAATAATCAATTTTAATCCCCAAACAAATTTATTGAGTTGTATCATCCACATCATGTGTTTCATTGATCTGTGGTTAATTTCTAAAAATGAAAAAAAATAATCTTCATGAAATATGAATACTATCAAATTTTATTTTGGACTTTCATTATATATATCTCTTGTTTTTAAATAAAATTTTAGTTTTAAATAAAATTATGGACATTCCATATTACAATTCCAAGTTTTTATTGTATTTTTGTTAGAATATTTCTTATAATTTATAAATAAAATATGGATTATTTTTATTATATTCAATGTCGATTTGAGTGTGTTTGATCAGTTTTCAATGTGGGATGCATGTTTTGACCTAAATTATTCTTTTTAAAATGATAACATGCATGTTGACTAATACTAGGAACACAATGTGTTAGAATAATGCATAGTTGATTTCTAGTCATAAAAATTCCTTTATTATTATGTTTTATAAATATTCAAGAAACTATGATTTTGATTTTATGGATTTTAGTATGTGCGATGTGTCTAAACTAAAATATCAATTTTAAACAAAATGTTTTGCATTCAGTATTACTGACCAAAATCTATGTAATATTAATGTGAATGTAATTCCTACATATGAAAATTAACTTATGGATCATTTTATTAATGTATCCATAAAATTCGATTGATTTCATTTTTAGAACACAATTTTATCTCACCAGTATGTTATTAAAAGGGATTAGACCAAAAATAAAATTCATTATATCACTATTAATCATAAAAAACTAAAATATTTATTATACAACTCTATAGATAGAACAAACAAAAACTTATTTCATCATCCTTGACGAATCATTTATTAAAAATTGATTCTATTGAAACATTTTGTCTCTATAATGAAAACAAAAGGCCTCTATAATGAGTTCAAGTACCTTCTTGAAGACAAAAATATTATCCCCTTCAAAATATCAATTCATTGTAACAATTTTTTTTGAATTCAACAGTGATTTTATACACTCCTACTGAATTATAAACAAAATGAGTTTACTAAATGTGTGATTTTTAAGGGGTGAATTTATCCCTAAAAATGACTCTAAAATATATATGGGTAAATTTTTGTATTTATATGAATAAAATTATAGGATAAATACCTAGATGTCTATATAAAATCAGTATCTATACATCAAGTATAAATAAATACTTATAATAATAAATAAAAATTAGATAAACCAACTCATTATGATATCTATTAACAAAAAAATATAAATAGGATTAAAAATAAACTCTTTATAATGTCTACGAACATTCAGACCATATTTATTCTTCCCAATTATTTGTAAAAAATATACTTCCACATTTCCATATGTGTAAGGGTAAAAGTCATGAAAATTATAAAAAAGAGTTAATAAAAATATGATAAATAAAATTTTATTTATCATCAGAAACTAATCCTTAGAGATACTATTATATTGATAGAATACCATAGTTTTCATAAATTTACAAATATAATAACCACAATAATCATAATTACATTGTTTTTTAGTATATAAAATATTTGATAAATATATTTAAATTTTTTCTATATGTTTTTATTGTATAATAATATTATATATATTCCCTAAAACATATCCATTTGTAGAAATCAATGTGATTTTTTCTCATATTTAATTCCCATTCCATGATTTTCATGATATTTGACCATTTCCATATTGTAATTTTTATCATTAAAACATAACATAAAAATTATAATTTTATTTTTTTATTATATAACGAATTTATTGTATTAATAAATTATAAAGTATATATTTTTTGGATGATATATTGCATATACATGCACTAAATCTAAAATTTAAGTAATATAAGTATCCAAATTTATTACAACGAGGATCTTATGATTCCTAAAAAATTGGTATAAGTTATAAATTATTTAAAGGAATGTTATATGTGATAGATTCTTGAGGATCCCAACCATTCATGCATGGGAATTTCGTGTTGTTTGTCATTACTAATCAATTCAGTAATGGTGTCTCTCTTAATTTAATCATCAAATTATATATAAGAACTATTATTATTATAGAACATTGTATCTACATGTACATGAAATGTTAGTTCCTATGACAATTGAATTGGAAGTGAAATTGTACATTAAGATGTTCATTTAGGTAAATTATTTTTTCCTTCAGAACTTCTTTAATCCACAAATTGTATCCCATTCCTTTTCCTAATCTGTAACAATATTGATGACATTTGTTTATTAATTATTGAGTTTATTTTATAAAAAAATTACTAGAATGGACATACCTCATTATCATTGTATATTTTAAAAAAAATAATTAAAATTAAATGAAATTTATAACATTATTTTTGATCATGTGACCATCGAGATCATTAATTGTATCATGTATCTCAACACTCATCTCGTGATCAAATTGAATTCCTACTCTCACATGATCCTTTTTAAGTTGTTTTTTATAAAATATCCCTTTGGATATTTTACAATGTACCCCACCTGGAAATATGATGGGTAGTTGTTGATAGATAAATGTCACAATCAATTTCACCTCATATAATTATAATATATAAAATGATTTAAAAATATTTATGATTTAAATTTCACATGAATATTTATAAAATAATTCACTGCATTTTCTAATGTGCGACATTAATGAAAATAATTATCTTCTATAAT
This sequence comes from Viscum album, assembly GCA_963277665.1. Lineage (NCBI taxonomy): Eukaryota > Viridiplantae > Streptophyta > Magnoliopsida > Santalales > Viscaceae > Viscum > Viscum album. The sequence goes on along the minus strand of OY728163.1, from coordinate 1,088,716,365 downwards.
GGGGTGTGGTCACTAATGTTTTGGTATCATTAGTGTATCTTTATCCCTTTCATCCCTAACCATAACCATATATAACATGATAAACATCCAATTTAATATTTATTTATTTGAATATATATATTTATGAATTTCAACAATTTTGAAAATATTCATTCAATGTTTATTTGATTTTATGTAATATACTCATGTTGATAGTAAAGAACTTATACATATGAGGTGATATTATTGTTCTCAAAACATTAATTGAACTAACAATATTAATTCATCAAGAAATACCAAGGATTGTACTTTTGTTTAAACCAGATAAATAGTACAAGAAAATATGTGTTCATTGTTGTGTAATACTACTTTAAATAAGTAATTTATTTATTATTTTATACTCAAACAGGACCTCTATACTCATTATTTATTTTCACATACTAGTTTTCCACTATATTTTCATGATAATACATCTATATAACATTGTGTAGAAAATAAGTGGCATTGGTTTTTGGTTCATCAATCTACATATAATCAACGGTACTTGATCTTTTTATTAATTCATATCACATTAAATTATTATTACCTATTTAAAATACATATCATTTTTATCAACTAAATTGTACAATATCCTTTCATTATAGCAACTGTAAATTTTTATTTAGGAAAATGTTTTATTTTTAGTACTCAGATTAATATTTATATATGAGTTGGAATATAGTTTACTTTACCTCCATCACATTTATAATGATGCTTTATAATAATTGTCTGAAGGTCTCTATAATCCTTTATAGTGACCATTAATACAAATTTCTATTGATAGTCATAAAATATAAATTCACTCTAAATTAGATATTAAGGATCAAAAAAAAGATCATTTATTTTATTTCTTAATAATACAGATAAATAATATGATAATGTTACACTAATTTCATCTAAAATTAGTGCACTTATCACATCATAAAAATTATGCCCTGGATATATATCAATTGGAAAAAGCATTTAGTTTGTGGCCTAAATGTATCTAATGAATATGAACTTTTTGGGGTTGGTAGGATGGTCATGTGAAATTCATTTATAAAATAATTTTATTTATTTTATTCTCTCTAATATTTTTAATGAATTTTATGCTAATACTATTTTTTCATAGACATTGGATATTCACATTATTCATTTTTGTCTATTTTAGTATTTTGAATATATTCTTCCTCTTCATAGGAAGCATCATCATGTGGATAAATTCATTTTTCCTCATGATTAAAAGATTCCACTTGTGGAAAATCAATTATTTATAGATGTAATGGGATATTCAAATTAAATTATGTAAAAAAACAATGTATATTATTAATATATTGTATACTTCAATGTATAATAAAAAAACTCATCATAATTTAATTATATTATTTTATTTAATGGTTTAAAGGACTTAATACCTCTATAGAGTTTCCAAATCCCATAATTGTGATACTATATTATAGAAATTAATCAATAGAAAATTTTACCATCCTGAATTGATTGTCATGTCCCAATAGAAGGTCCATCATATTAAATTTTTCATTTAACCAAGTAGGGTTTCTAGTCAACTATATGATAAATAATGAATATTCTATTTTTAGGATCCATGATATTAAATATTTCTACATCCTTTAAATCCATTATGAATAGTTCATCAATTTATTTTTCGTTATTGGAATTCACATTCAGGTATCACAATCCATTGATTTTAACTAAATGTTTATATTCAACCCATATGAATTTAAATATGAGTACATAAAAAGTTGTACAATACAAAGCATTTATTTTTTATTGTGATAATGTTTGAAATAATCATATTGTAATGAACCATACATGGAATCCCTCTAAACTAGCACAAGGCCTAATCCCCCAATGTTCTCAAATAGCTGTCTCGATTCCCACAGGAAAGGAAATACTTCCTTGTTAACAATAATTCTCTCTAATAATGGTATCACCAATGGTAAACATATAAAATAAACTTGTAATAGAAATAAAAGATAAAAAACAAAACATGGAATAATAGCTAGGCACTCATCCAAAAATATTCATGGGAAATAAATATATGTAAAAAGTAGGTACATCAAATATCCATGGACGAATCTATGATAAAAAAAACAAAATAAAAAAGAATGATGAAACCTGAATAGCTCCATCAATATAACTACTAACCCCTGACAACTATCCATAGCCACTAGTCTATTAGGGGACTAAATAAAAAATAAATAACTAATGAAATACTAGACACATAAAATAGAAACATAACATGTGTATAGTTATCTAGGAACTAGTTCATATAAATAATGTGGGATGGAATTGAAAATTGTTTATATCACTAGGGAGGAGGACAAATTTACATAGCAAAACAATTAATAATGAATTATTTTGAACATAATAAATAAAATATTTTTCACATTCTCTTTAAAAAAAATCTAATATAATTCCATTCAAAGATAAGAAAGTTATTTTTTATAATTAAATTAGTAAGTTGGAATTTTCAAGTAATTGAATAAAAAAATATATTATCACTAAAGAAAACATAAAATTCATATTTCCAAAAATTTCCCAAAAAATACAAATGATACTAAATGACCTCCCTAAAAACCACATTCATAAAACTAGTTTATGAAATAATCAAAATAATTTTTTATACCATGATGTTAAAATAATTTTCTAAATAAACATAATGAAAACCCAAACACAATAACTAAAATTTACTATCAATTTCAGGAACCAAGTCCTCATGATCATGTAAAAAAGTTAAAAAACCAATAAATGTCTACATTTTCTTTAATATCTAGTCTATCTTGGTAGTCCTTTCAAACTATAAATTTATGAAAACATACTAGAAACATGAACCTACCATGGGAAGCACCATCCTACCATACTCAGATTTATCATTTAACACTAGAATAACATAATATAATTTATATTTTTCACTCATCATGGTTATATACTAACACCTATGACTCTAATATCATGTCATTAAATGACAATATTCCAATAATCAATCATATACATAAAATAAATAAAACATGAAATAAGCCACACCTAAAATCATACACCATCACTTGAATAATCCCCTTTCACATTCACTCATAAACCCCATCTATATTTACAATAATATATAAAATTTACCGTGGTTTCACATTCCACAATGTAAAAATAATCAAAAAATTTCACATAATTGTTTTGCATGTTTTAGAAAAAAACTTCTTTAATGATCTAAATAAGGATATAAAAATAAAATCAGAATGCGGTGAAATTTTGATACCAATTTGATATATCATTTCAATACATTCATTAGAGTCCATTTTTTCAAACCAAATTAGGAAAAAAATAGAAACTGACTATTTCTAGAAATTATTATTGAAATATAATTAAACACACATCCAAGACACAATATACTAAACATTATAAAGAATATATGAACATAATTTTTTATAAAAAATTACATTAAAACATCCCAGAAACCACTAATAAATGGTATAATGTTTAAAAACATTTATAAAATTTGGACACTTTTTAAGGAGAAACATGTGAATTTTCATAACAATTAGGCACGAAACATGTCCTTTTTAGTAAAAAACCATTTTAATTACATTTTAATACTTAAACTGATATAAAATAATATTATAATTACAAAATAATGCATTTAAAAACATAATAAAAAGTTATACATGAATTATATGGGAATTATGATGAAACACCTACCTCATGATCAAAAAAACATAGTCTAAAAATGTAAACTTTGGAGATGAATTCACATAATAGAAATAAAGAACCTATCATAATAATTAAAAATACAAATCTATATATTTATATGCATCTAAAACCTAAATAAAAAACCAAAATGTTATTGTAGATTTTGAAAGATTGATAAATTTAATGATATGAAAAGAAAATTGAAGAGAGGGGGAAATTATAACTTGATACTATATCTTAAAATCCATAATATATATGGAGATAAATTCAATAATTTATATGATTTTGACAAATAAATAAAGGAAAAAGAGGAAAATAAAAACATAAAAAAATAATTTGGGAGGAATTATCATCGTTTTAATAAAAACTAAGAAGACTGCATGGTTTAGTCACAATAGTTTACAAATGGTACAAATAGAACTACCTATAAGAAATTCCATCATATAGTTTTCCCTAGAAATATCATATTCTTTATCAAACCATGGTCCAAACACTCCAAAAAGATAATAAAATCTTCAAACATTTCAAATAGTTTTCACACATTTTATACAAACCCATGTGCAAGTTGTGGACCAGTATTCATATCAAAAAATGGATCCACATATTCTGAGATAGTAATCACATTTTTTTGGAATGAACCTTATACTACCCATGTAAGCTAACAATACAAAGAGAAAAATTAAATTAAATGATTCGTAATGAAGTTAACCTACATGATTTATTCTAAAAAATGTAGTAAAACAATGTACATGAGAGAAATTTAAATACTAATTATGTTCAAATACCAAGTTTATTATAAATATTTCCAATCATATGTTAAAATATTTTAAAATAAAATTTAACAGAGGCACGTGGAGTCAGATGTATCTAGTGATTTTTTTTTCACACACAATATATGAATTTCTTTTTCTATAAAGGTTTTGAACTATTATATTTTATTTCATTCATAATTATTTATTTATTGAAATGTATAATAGATAATTACATTTACATTATAATATAATAAAAACAAACATGGTCCCAAAGTTATATGTTTAATATTTTATGAAACTGAATTATGATTTTTTATAATATCATTAAAAATGTATCCTTGAATCCATAATATAAGAATTCAATTATGTTTACGTGATAACAATATTTCAACCAATGATTTTTGGAAATGTTTAATAATTTATTATGGATTTCAATATATATCCCAACATATAAACTATTATGTAAACTATAATGGTGGTTTTACACCTTCTCTATTATGGTAATTGCAACACCGTTACATCTATAAATCCATTCACCCTCAATGTACCCATTAGGATAATATTTTTAAAGGACAATATTATCTATGTAATATTGGAAGGATGTTCAGAATTCCCTATTTTTTTCAACATTATATTTCTTTATAAAACAATATTTGATCTTACATCAATTTTTATCATACCCAATAAAAATCATTATATATAGATTAATGTATTGTAACTATCTATAATTTATAGGATCAAATAGTCTTATATTTCTAACAAATAGGCCATTAAGTTAATAATCAAATCATAGAATGATGTATGAAAAAACATCCCCATATCAGTTAATTTTTAAGTTATTTTTTGAGTAATTAGAATTAATTCTTTGTCTAAAATATTATTTTTTATTGATTTGAAAATGAAATCATGCTCTATTAACGTGGGATAGATTTTTTTAAGTTGAATATATTGTAAAGAAACATTCATTAAATAGTGATATAAAATATGTAATTGATTTCATTTAAGGTTGTCTAACATCAAATTCGCTATTAAAATAATATTCTTGATAATTTCTGATTTTCATTATGGAACCATTAAATCATTATTAAGCTAGAAAACATATATCTCTTTTTTATAGAAAGTGTGAAATATTTTGGATGAAGAAAATCTATCATTTCACCCTTCACTGGTTCGAAATATCCTCCTTCCTCCAAATTTATATTGTTAAAAATAGCCTTATAGGCATAGTGTTTTTATATGGTTTATTTAGTAAGGGTCCAATGACAATAACACATAATGTTTCTCTATATGTACCATAAAATGAAAAATATAATATAAAAATTTTCTATTTTATTAATTCTAAAATAATTGATATATTTTTGCATCCATTTTTTATAGATTTTAAGAAACGGTATAGAAAAAATTATGACCATATCCTTTACTTTTAGAAGCCATTTGTTTACTTGTAGTGGATATGGGTTGTACATTCATCTGAATTCTCATTAAATGATATAATCAATTTAATGAAATAAAATTTTAGAATATATTTTCTTTTAATTAAATAATATATTGTATAGATTATTCCACAAGAAACACCAAACTAAAACGAATTTATATAAACCTTGCTAAATTAATTCAATATGTTATGAAATATCAATAAAAAAATACAACAATAATAATTAATCAAGAAAAGAAAAAATAAAATAATAAGATTTATTATTAAAATATATATATTTAAATTCATTAAATATAATTTTTTTAAAAAATTATTTACTAATGGATTATATTTAAGTGGTAAACAATAAATAATTATTCAAATGTGAATGAAACTATTAAAAATAGATATTTTTTAAAGTCCAATTTTCGTAGGGTGTTGTGTATTCCACCTAGTAAATTTAACTAATCAATTTTGATATATTATTATAATATTAATTTAACTTCTAATCAAATTTATTAGCCATTATTTAATTAAAAATATTATTATATATGTTTTATAATATATAATGATTAAATGTTTATTTTTTGATAAGCAATATTAGTATTTATATTATGAATTTACATTTGATAGAAAATTTTATAATTTATTAAATTTTAATTTTAATAAATGTAAGTAATTTTAGGATTCTCAATTAAAAATTATTCTCAGATTATTTTTTCAATTTCATGAAAAAAATATTAAAATACAAATAGTGAAAAATTATGTTTTTAGAAAAAACTATATTGTTTTGGAATATATCAAAAAGTAAGCATAAACTAGAAACATATAAATTTTTATTAATCACTAAAAATGTATTTATAGTGTGAAAGATTACATATAAATGTACGCTATTTATAATATAAAACCCATAATTAAAATTTTCATATATCAATAAGCTTTTATATTAAAAATATATTTTTTATCATTTTCATTAATTGTGTTATCACTATGAACAATTCTGTTTTGGATTTATTTTTAAGCCATGTAAATCATATTTTTTTAATAAAAAACTTATCAATGAAATTGAAATAAATAGAATTGTTAATTTCATATTAAAAATATTTTTTAACTTAAATATACACATTTTCAAAAAACATGTTTTATGCATTACATATGCTAATGTGAAAATTAATTATCATACAACTATATGTTTTATATTGAAAAATTATCTCTTATTTTGATTAAATAATTACTAATTATTTAATAAAGATTTTATTATGAAATAAAATTAAATTATAGTGGTATATATTAGTTACCACTGTAAAAAATGGTAAATGTGAAAAATAGGTGTGTAAAAGACATGAAAACATAATAAGAACATGTTTATAAATGTTTGTACAAGGATATTTTTACCTTAACCATCGGTAAATCAATAATATTATATTATTGGATACTTTTGATCTATTAGTAGTGACTTTACATTTTTTATATTACAAAAATGGGACTCCCCTCTCTTGAAAATTCATATATAACCACACCACTTATCGTCATAGCCAAAGCCTCAGGGATTCAACCAAAATATTCAAAATTGACAAAAATTTATTCCATTATAATTTCAAGAGTTTATTATCTTATTAAATTTTATTCTCTCAATTACATAATCTATTTTTTGAAAGGGCTCGTTCAAGGAGTAAGGAAACAATGTCAATTTCTCTTTTTCATAATTTTTTCCTTTATTTTCTAATAATATCCACTAAAACATATTATTTCCATGAGAGTAATATAAAATAAATATTTATAATCTGCTAAAATGTTATTATACTAATAAATTTCTAATTTATGCCTTCAAATAATATAATTCCATAAATGAATATGTCTTCATGCAGACGTGCATACTATACAATGATGGACAACATGGTTGATTTTTAAACACTTATATACATGAATGGTTCTAAGAATTAATTAAAAGGATTAATTTTATTTTTATATCATTAATAGTATTTTCAAATTATAATCCATTCCATATCATCCTCTGGATCTAAGGAATATAATGCATCACTCTTGCATAACTGTCATCTACTACCTCAAATAATGTTAAAAATTTCATTTCTAATAAATAATTTTCGTATTTAGATGAATATATTTTATCCTCATTCAAAACCTTATAAAAATATAAATATGATCATCATGCTTATCAAATAATGATATTATGGCAATGTTATAAATGTTTATCATGGGAAAATAACGATTCATAACTAATAGAGATATTAAAAATTATAAATTAAATTCTTTTTCTATTTTATTAGCTTAAACGGTAATATTATACCCATTTTTTGGATACCATCAATCGTTCATCAATATTACCAAAACAAACTCATCACTGACATCGCCGTCATGAATCGTAACTAAAATACATAGGAAATAAAATTTAATAATTATGTATTATTACAAAATTTCAATTCAATTAAATATAATTAACTCCAAATTTTTGACTTAGAATCTATAAATAAAAACAAGCAATAGTGTTACTTAACTATAACTAAACAAACAATTAAATCATATACCACTAGATGAAGTAAATATAATAGTACTAAATAATATATTTCTAATAAATTATTATAAATTAATCTTATAAAATAATTTATTATTAATAATCTTATAAAATAGTGTTTCATAGTTTTTATGTTTGTTATGTTATAGGAAAAATTGATTTCATGGAATTCAGGAATTATGGTAAGGGTTTCAAATCCAAATTTTCCTTCATTAAGATGTGATGTGTATCTGTCACTTTTTCATTTTATTTTGTATAGTTTGTTAATGGATTTATATTATAATAAATTTTCAAGAAATATATCTTTTTTTAAAAATCTATCTACATTTCCTCATTTCCCAGGTCATCAGTTCATAATATAATAAGGTTGTAAGGGTTTCATTATCTCAATTTTAAAATCCATGAGACATATTTGATATTTTGAAACATATTTTCTTTAATATAAAGAGTTTAAAAATCTATTTATTTATTTTATGATAAATATATTTCATTTCATGGTATTTTAATGGGTATTTAATGATCCCAAAATCATCTTCTGTTTATTCTTATATTTTTATATCTATATGGGATTTTGATTACTCAAATTTCCTTTATTGAGTAACAGTTCCTCTTAATGAAATTTGTTATTATAATAATTGATTAATCTAACTAATATTTGGGTTCATTATAATTTATCATCCTCTATGTAAGCCAATTTATTTAAAAATAAAATATTTTACCTCGATAAATTAATTTCAAATTTATTTTTCTTTGTTAGGAACAATTGTCAACCACATTAATGATGGTTTTTCTTCCTTGCCCAAATTTTATCTTCTCTCTAATGTTCTAATTTATATTTTAAAACCTAAAAATATAATATATCATGTGAATTTTGAAAACCCATGTTCATCTTTTCCAATGTATATTAAATTCTCCCATTTATGATGTGTGTTTTTTACTAAGTTATTTTAAAATATTACAATGTTTTCCCATTCATGAATATATTTTTTATATTCCAATGAACAATTCCAACAAAAAACCAAAATTACATTATAATTATGAATTATTTAATATAAATTTTAAAAGAAAATTTTTTCAAAATATTTAATATATTCTTTTTTAAAAATATTTTGGATTTAGAACCTTACTTGTATTTTTCAAATAGTTTAAAACATAATTTTAAAAAATTCCAATACCATTTCGTTCACTATTTGTTACATTCTTCTTAATGAATATTCCTTTATTTATTTTAAAATTATTTTATAAAAATGGATATTCATAATGGTGTTATAATGAAAATTGAATATTATTATTTTTACCAATGTTAAAGACTGATTTAAATATAATTATAATTTATAAAAATTTCTCTAAATGGAATGTGGTTTTCAGTAAAAAAAATTCAATGTCATGTTTCCTAAAAAAATAAATCATATTTAATTTATAATAATTTTTTCTAACAGCAATTTTTTGTTATATAGGCTAATTTCTAAAATTTTATCATGATTAATGTATTTATTTTTAATGAAAAAATAATTAATTATTTTTCCAGAATTTTAAAAAGAGGTATTTTCTCTTGTTTTTAATATTTAATTATATAAAAAATTTAAAAGTATGTTTCAGATTTTTTTTCAAATACATTAATATTTTTCATGTTACACTTGGGATAATTTTTTATGTTGCAATCCACTATCATTCTTGTGATTTCTTTTAAAATATTCTAAAAATATCATCATGAACCCCACTTATTTTCCATGGATTAATTAATCTATATGAAAATTTATATTTTTCTATAGAACAAATATGTGTGGAATATTTTTATTTGATAGATGGGTATTATATAAATCACTTATTCATCGTCAAAAGAAATATATTTTTAGAGATTAAAAAGATAAATGTAATAGGTTTCTCGATCCACTTTGTAAAACATGGGGTAATTCTTATTCCACTATGAGAAAAAGAATTTTGTCATATTCCATGATTGGATACATCAAGTTACTATAAATATACTATGGGAAATAGGTAGTAATTCCTAATCCAATATGGAAAACTGGAAGTAACTCCTGGTCACCTATGACACACATTATGTAATTCTCGATCCACTATGAGAACCCCAATGTGATTCCCAATACATTATTTTATGATTCTTATAAATATTTTTTACACATTAGAATTTTATATACATTTGATTATTCATCATGGATCATGTTTATTATCATACACTTTCTAAATGGTTCATATTTTTTTGTTGGTGATTTCATGTTCTACAATCATGACTTATGGAAAAAAATTATTGATCCATATTCTTTTAAATAAGATATTTCACGAATTTCTATATTTTATCACATGATTTTGATCTAAACATTGAGGAAAATATTTTTAAGTATTCCCTTACTACGATTTTAAGAACACCCATTTCTTATATTTTCATTCCCTTAGTTTAAATATTCTTATAACATATAAGTAATCTAGAAGGATGTCAATTGGGGTTTAATTGTAGAGAAATATTAAAATTTATTGTAAAAATATTTAATTTTTCTACTTATCCTAAATGAAAATAAATCATGTATTTTTATACTTATTTTTATTATTAATATGTAATGTTTATCTTATAGAAATAATGTACACAATTTTTGTTTTTATCTTCTGTTATCTCTATTTTTATAAATTAAAGTGTTACTGATAATGGTTTTATAAATTGACATGACATACTGTTGGATTATAAGGTATTTATTATTATGATAACCTGACCAAAAGAGGCCCTCCTAGTCGGAAGAAGACAGGTTTCCTACAACCCCATGCCAACCTCCAAAGGCATGGGGATGGATAAAAGTGGCCAGAATAAATTAGTAAAATGGGAGTTATTTGCTAATATACATGTATAAATGGAACCAAACAACTCTGTATAGAAGTGTATATTAATAATAAAAAATTAAAATATCTAGATTAAAAACATATAAAGTAATATCCTATAAGTAATAAAAAAGTTTCTGATAGTGCAATACAAAATATAAATTCAATAGTACATGCCAACCTCTAAATATGTCCCATCATGACAAAAACTAGAGTATAAAATATATGAGAAAGATTGGGTATGGATTTCAATGTCCCAGCCACAACACATGGTCAATGTGCCCGAGTATCCCTATGATCCAATGAAATCCTCACTAACCTTTCTATCATCTTCATAAAATAGACAAATGAGGGTAAATACCTTGCACGAGTGATTATAACATACATAGTTGGATTCCCCAAAAATCTAATTTTGTGCAACCAAATAGATGATAAAAGTAGTCATACCAATCCAAAGTAGAAAGGAAATAAAACACACACAAAAATTATTAACATATATCAATATGAGACTAGATAAAAATGGGATCTCCATCTCATAGTTCATCCTAGGATGATGAGTCTACATAAAAATATAATGGTTCATCATCATAGTGTATCATCTTGCATGTTTCTATAAAAATTCCAGTAAGAGGGCACACTTCTCATCATTTCTCCATGGACTGATGGGGTAAAATATCTAAACACTAGAGGATCCATGCTCTGGAATTATAGGGGGTGTCGCTCAATATATTGAGTAATTGTGACCTCAAAGTAGTTTACCATCCCTGTATAACTATATTAAATATTAGGGAGCCACTCCCTCTTATGATAGGAGAGTACCATAGCCATATATAGAAGATATGCACAAATTTATGTCGGTACAATATTTATATCTGGAATATAAAGTATGGAGGACCCATTCTCAAGTGTGATAGGGGATAAGCATCTACATAGATAGGGGAACCATTGCCAGAATAGGGGACTACTGTCTCCATCTATAAAATGATTATAGATTACCTGCACCTTGGTGTGAGGTGGGAGTATAGTCTCCATGGACAAAGTACCCTCACCCTAGAGAGATCTGGGGAGTATAATATCTTTCTTAAAAATGTGTATGGAGGACCTATTCCATGGTTTGATAGGGGAGTACCAACTCAATGGATAGAGGACCCGCTCTCTAGTGTAATATGGTAGTACCCTCTCTATCTGAATAATTAGTATGGATTTCCCTCAACATGGTGTAAAAGAGAGTACCATAAACATGGATAGAGGACCCAAACCAAAGTGTGACAAGGGAGAACTTTCTCCTCGTCGAATATAATTGATTACCATAACTAATCATTTCAATTGATAAGAATTTCCAAAAAAAGAGTCATTATTGGGACATCTCATATGGTATTTCAAAATCCACTATGAAGTCCACCATTGCATTCTACGAAAAAAACACTCGAGATAGGATACTTATAGACCAATATAAGAATAAAAAGAATGTTATATGTGAGATAGAAGTTACTCTAAAAGGTAGTAAACGATGTGTTTGTGGTCCAAAAAGTGTGTGGTACCACTCTTCTATATGGATCTATTAACATTTATTAATATCCCAGTGTTCAGCTCACCATATATGATGTTTACAGGCCTTGTAATTCAAGTTTCATCCACCAATGGGCCTTCTCAAGTACGCCTAGACATTCCGATATCTATCAGGCCATTTCATTTATATGGTCATCTATCTGGATGTGTGTTGGTACCTATAAATATTATGCACTCCTAGAGTACACACTGTGCCCTCCCACGTGGGGACCTACGCATGTTCAGGAAGCACATGACCCAATTATTTGGGGATAGCCATACAATATGTGGTTGAAGAACACGGCATGGGATCTATATCATTTTCTCAAAACCATAGTTGTTGTAGCAATGTGAATATGTGGCATGATTTCATCATAATACATTCCATGTATTCATAATTTTCACAAAATCCTAGAAATAATCACTAGATATCATCACATTTTCATCGACATCATTTCAGCCTCCAATAAATCTAGGGGTCTTGGATCTAGGGCCACCTGTGCCAGATTCATCACTAATGGCCGGATTCAGGCTATTTGAACCCCTCACTACTTCCTACGTCACCACCTACACTAATTCAATCACATCCTTGGATACCAAATCCATGAATTCATCATTGATACCCAAAATAATCACTAATTTATCCACAATGATCTGATACATTCATTGTACACACATTCCCCATGGTTCTAAGGGTTTAATCATTCTTGAATCCACCTTCTAATAATCGAATCATGACCTCATGTTCTAATGATGACGAATGGGAAGAATATATGGTGGGAAGGCACAAGAAAAAATTTGATCTCTTCATTGTCCAAAAATTTGTGGCCAAAAATCATCAAATTTTTTATTATGTCTTGTGATTTCATGGAATAGAAGATAAAAATAATTAATTAATTTAATTTACATGATTTGTCATTATTCGAATGGAAAATAATTTTTTGATAAAAATAATATTTTTAATTTCTATTCTGAAACATTTAATCATGGGAAAAAACTCAATTTACAAGAAGTTCATGAATTTTTTATTTCATTTTGGTGAAATACACGTTTTTCAACAATTAGTATTATCTACTGCATCCACCCTCTATCAATCCACCTTAATCTATTCATTATTCATCATTCTATATCTATATGCTAAAAAATAACAATCTCCCTCTACATTCAGTTGTATAAAAGGTTATGTGAATAACCCTAAAAAACATCCATAAGAAGTTATTTATTGAGGATTTAATTATTTAATTTATTAAATTAAATAAAAAATTTGTTTTAAAATTAATTGAACCCACCAACGTCTTCCTCAGCTGGACTTCTGATGTTGATCATCCTTATGTCAGGCATACAGTAACCCCCACACTCTGGATTCATCCTTGGTCTTAGATTTTGAATTCACAACTCAATTCAAGATATACTCTATTATTTAAAAGAAAAAATTCACATGTGTGATATAAATATATCTAATATTTTAAAGATATATATATTAGGCTCACATAGACTTGGAATCTCGATCTAAATCAATGATTGACATTGAAAATATTTCTCAGTATATTTTACTATATTAAATGGAAAAAATGAGTCTATATATTAATCCCTTCAACAATTCCTTTCATCCCTAAAAATAACACACTAAACAAAAAGGATGGAATGTTGAGGTTGTGTCTGGATCTCCCACTCTCCGGATATCTCATGCATTCTCACATGATTCCATGACACAAGAACAAAGTAATGGTTCAAATATTTCAGATCCTCATGTATTGATCCAAGATCACTATTATGTACTCTTTAAATGTGGATCCTTCCTTGATTTCTAGATCACCCAAATAAATAATATATGTAGAATAATTTATGTATTTCCTTATGTGTCACTAGGAATACATCATTCACTTGATCCAACTATGGGGGTATGGAATGGTGGTATGAAACTCTACCGACCCTCCTCAAGATCTCAAACATACCTATAAAACTTGAGGTTATCTTTCCTTCCCAACTTAATCTATGTAATTATTATCTTGGGAAGACACTCAAGAAAACATAGTCTTCTTTCTCGAACTACAAGGGACTACAATGTTGATATTCGTAAGATTTTTTCCCTCTTTGAGTTGTCCCCATATTCTGGTCGATCACTTATTACTTCTCTGTTGTTTTTTATAACATATCTAGCCAAAATAGATATGTCTCATTATCCTCATTACAATGCAATAGTGAAAAATAGGATCTCCCAATCATGGAATTATAAGGTCCCATGATTATCATAGATTGATAGTTTTAATTACAATAAATATATACAAAACATATATCATCCACCCAACTATATACAGTGTCTAACATAAAATCCCTCAATGTATCCTCGTAAAACTAGAATGTGTGTTGAGTCTGCCCATCTATTTTGGGTGATAATTTGTACTTATCCTCTACTAAGACATGAATTCCTCTAGTAAGACTCTACACACCCATTACATAAATTTTGCATTTAGATTATAGGAAATCATTGAGGTAACCATATAAAAGAAGATTATCTTCTTCATATACATCTTCTCACACTCTCCACCAAACTCGTATCCCTCATAGGAAGTTCGGGGTACCAATTTTGTATGTTGGTCAATTATCTCCCCATTTCTATCATGGACTCTCATTTTTTGTTATATCCTGATCCAAAAATCAATATATATGTAATCCCACATCTAGGTTGTGTTTTTAAGAGGCTTCCAAATACCTACAATAACATGGTTCTCATCCTTCACATCCTGACATGTGAGAACTGGGAGACAAACTCAGAAACACTCCACTAAATTCCAGACCACCAAAAATACCAATGAAGTTATATATACATATTCCATACATCATGATGTATAGAATATAGAGAACTCTGAATAAAACAATCGTACATCTCTGTAAAATGATGATATAAATCCTATCTTCAGTGAATCCATCTCGTGAATCCCTTGAGGATATCTAGTAATGTATGACCACAAAGTTCATTTCTCCCAATCGAGCCTTCCTCACACACTGGTTTGGAATAGGATTCAACACCATCAATTTAAGATCATGTAAAACCTTCACCCCCATAAGGGTCAGCAATAAAAAAGAAAACTGCTCAAATGCCTCCTCTACTGAACAGGATCATAACATCCTTCTATGGGAATATTACCCCATGTTTCCTTTCCCAGTTTAATAGAATATTTCAAATTGATAGTTCTATTAGAATAATTTACTAGTGCCTAAATCATAGGTTTAAATATATCTATGTGAATACATGATTGATACTATAATGATTAGATTAAACAACAATGGGATCTCTTAGATGATAATTCCTTCATAATCAAAGGGAAGACTACCGTTGCAAACTCCAATTCACGAGTGACGTATTTTTTCTCCTGGTGTGTCAACTGAATAGAACCACAGTCCATCATTGACTTTCTCTATATCAACACATCACTTATCCTAGATCTAGAAGAATCTCAATACAATATGTAATCCCCTGCCTCCATTGCTCATATAGAAACATAATCAAATTTTAGACTCATCCCCAACTCCCTAATGTCTCTCTAACACTGATTAGTCTGAGTAACGAGCTTTCCCTTCAATATCAGGGTGGTCAATTTTGGATATAATGAAATAGAATTCATCCAATATCCTCATGAAGTACCTAGATAATCTAATAAAACAATATAGAATAAGCACATTCTTGGGTATCTCCCAAGAAAGTAGTACATCATACTGTGTTAGGTCCACAACTATTCCAAGCATAGAAATGAAATTCCCTAAAAAGTAATCCTCATGGGTCAAATAATAAAACATTGTGAGAACTTCATAAATCTAGTTCTATTATATCATGTCTAGAACCATCCTCGAGTTCTCAATATTCTTCTCCTCTGACATAGAGTAGATAAGTATGTCATCAATGAATACAACAACAAAATGGTCCATATATGATAAAATGATCTAGTCTATCACATCCAAAAAATATAGCAAGGGTATTATTAAAAATGAAAGGTATCAACATGAAATCATAATATCCATAAGACTTTCATAATCCTAAATTCAGAATATCAGCCTCCTAAAATATAAAATAATGGTATTCAGAATAGAGATTGTTCACCAAGGTTAATAACATGCCCTAGAATTGATCAATGTGGTAATAAATCCCTATAAAGGGTTATTTTTTATTTATCATGTCCATGTTAAGTTTATGATAATAATAAAAAATATTCAAACTCATGTTTATCATTTTCACGTATAAAACTGGAACTACCTAGGGGTCACACTAGGTCATATAAAACCCATCTCTCAAAGGACTTACAAGTTCACCCTCAAATACCAAAGCTACATAGATGCAACATAAAATTCCTATGTATATATTTGAGTGTTTCTAGAATTAATGTAATTCGAAAACTCCATATCTCCACTCAGAGGTAGCCCCAAAATTTCCTCATGGAATACAACCATATAATCCCCCATGATTGAAGGAACCCTTTTGTCTAATGATATGATTGAACTAAGTGATAAACCTGAAAACTAGTGGGTGAAGGTTTGAATCATCCTTCTTAGAATCACCTCTCACTCTGCTATAATATATCACTTTCCCACAAAGGAGAACCTTGTCCCATTTATCTAAAGTCATCTAACTCATTTGTGGTGGTACTAAATCCATGATCAGAATGTGGGAAACTTTTCCATTATCAATATGATGTCATAATGTCACATTATGATGATAATGAGGTCCCTTAAGAAACACTATCCATCATGTGATAACTCCCACAACCAATAAACAAGTGATATTGAAGAATTGTTAGCTATAGTTACCTCAAACCAAAAGATATTGGAAAAATGATCCACTTGGGAGATCCATATCTTGATCCATGAGTAAGGATACGAAATAATGACTTGAAGCTATGTATACTAGTACTAAATAAATATAATAATATACATATTTAATACCTCATATAATTTTTTAAGATGACATATCACAATACTCAATGGCATATAGTTGCGCATGGGCCTATCTACCCACTCATTATGATTAATGTGTTCCACCTGGTTGTAGTGTTTTATATAGCTCAAAACATCATTACCCTCCAGAATCTCCTATATATAGAGCTATACAATCTCCTATTAAAGTACCACCTCTATGGGAAACCCCATCCATACCAAGGATAAACATGATCATGATACTGTCTCTACCATGAAGGTCCATCCACTACCTTCTTGGTCTCCTCTACTCAACAGTTTGGGTAGTCACATGACTTGTGACCATTCCAAATGCATTCGTAGAATAACTCTTATATTTTATTCTATTATCTTATGTATGGTCCTTGAGCTTCATTACCCAATTACTGAGTCTGGGGATGGGTATGCCTCTTTTTTCCCGACAAATGTTGCCTACCAGCCACTATAGAGGAATCATACCTGGGATTACTACTGATGGACCTATGCACATAGAATCTTGAAGATATGAATCCCTCCATAAATTGTGCCAAATCTGTCACTCCAACATACATGGGAATGTGTATGGGTGCCACACTAGCATGTTTCTCTCTGTGGAGACCCTGCTCTGAACTTTGTTCCTAGAATTAACCTTCTGGAATCATGTTAAGGGAGTACCAAATAATCTCATCGAACCACATAGCATACTCATCAACTATCATTCCCCCAACTATAACTTAAAAATCTCATGATTCATAACAGAGCACAAGCATGGTGTGTAGAATTCCTCATGAATAGTTTTTTGCAATATTTACCCAGTGAGTTCCAACTCATCATGTGTATATGTGAGAAGACTCCACCAGCACCATAGTACTCTAGGGAAAATAATACAGGACATAAAACCCATCTGATCAGTCGGGGTCAACAAAAAATATAAAACCTCAAATCATCGATTATATCTAATCATACTATTCTTGGGGATTTGGCTTGCTGTGGAACCTCAATAGATTTTAGAGCTGGAATTCACTGAGTAAACTAAGCATTTTTTTAATCTTCATCCTCCTCTACTAGTAAAGTATAAGAATGATGTTGGGGGTTCTGTTAACTACATTCCTAGATGAAAGATCTCATGAAATGACCCCTAAAATATGGTTTCGTCACTCATCATATTATCTCCACAATCCGAAATCATTAATATGGCTTGATATCATTAAAAAGGAATACTAAAAATAATTAAGATATTCCATTTTCATATCAGAATATATGTACAAGGACATGAATTAATAAAAATAGTAAAAGGACTCAATCATATATGATATATGTACTAATTTTCCCGTGGACTAATGACTTAGTATGCTTGGTCTAAAGATAGGTAGTCAATATCTGATTATTTGGATACATCGACCACTACACCAACACTAAGTTTCTTATCCTATGTGTTGCACTTAAGATACTTTTATAACACTTTAATAAATTCAAAACCATACCTCATAAGGCATAAATTATCCAAACACTATCCCAAGAATTATCCTCCTTTTATACCACTATAATTACTCGTCCCACTAGGGCTAGTCCGACCAGTGGAATTCCAAGCCACCACAACCCCAATCCCATCTCTATACGCCAAGGGTTGGATTAAAACTATAATAAGTAATAAATAAAATGAGATTACTTTCACTACATTCCCACCCAACCATAACTATAAATCTATGGAGATTATTAATTATTAATGATAATAACATCTAGATTAAAAAATGTATATTATAACCTGTAGAAAATAAAAAAGGGTGAAACTGTTAAATCCAACATGTAATGGGAAAAATGAACCCCCTCCCAAAAATGATATCCCAACCAAATAAAAATTGGAATAGAAAATAGTTTAGTTAGCCTGACTCCAAATCATAATGCCATTAACACAAAAAATGGTCAGTGTTCCTAAGTATCTTCATGTTCCTCTGAAATAAATGAAGTTCTATATGTTTCGTGCATAAGAAATGATATATACAGGGAAAAACCATGAATGGGTGAGTGTATACATATCTAGTGGCAAGCCTTGAAAAATGATGTTGGAGAATTAGAATACATTCTATAATTATCCAATTAAATATAAATTATGAGGGAAATAAAACAAAAAATATAGATTAATTCTCACATAAAAAACTCATATGATAGAGATAGGGGATATCTATTTCATTAAATGTCTCAAGAAAATTAATATTCATATATCTCTAAAGGAATATCATTGATTCCAAATATCATGCATGTCTCCATGAAAATGTCCAAAGAATGGAAAACACCTCATCACTGATCCACATCCCTAGGGAAAAATATAAAAAACATAGAGGACCTCCACCATGGTAAAATATGTGGATTCCACTCAATAAATAGGGAACTGACGCGCGATTATGGGAGTATCATCCCTATATCTATGAATAGAATATGGGGGGCTTCCCCATGGTGTTATAGGGGTGTACCACTACCATTTATAGAGGACCTACTCCCATGTATGAAAGTAAGATATCTATATCAGGTATATCAAGTATGTGAAACATGCCCCAAGGTGAGATAGGGGAGTAACATCACCATAGATAGAGGACCCATGCCCTAAATAGGGGAGTACCATCTCTATCTAAACAATGAGTATGGAGGACTCACAACCTTGTGAAAATTTGGAGTACCATTTTCATGGATAGGGGACATGTTCACTAGAGAGAAAGGGGTTATCATCTATATATAAACAGTGAGTATGGAGTAATTGTGCCATAGTGCGACCTAGGAGTGCCATATCTATGGAGAGAGGACCCACATACATATGTCATATGTGAGTACCACCTATATTTAAAAAATTTGTATAGAAGGCAAGTGACCTAGTGTGATAGTGGAGTACGATCTCAATGGAAAGAGAGACCCACCCAAGTGTGATAGAAGAGTACCATCTCTTCTTGAAATATATCTGTTGATCCTTCCAAATCACATCAATTATTGAAAATATCCTAAAAATAATATTTCTTTAGACATATCACATCATTACATGAAATATAATACTAAGGCTGCCAATATGTTTTACATGGAAAATCACTCTAGATAGGTCACTTGTTAGACAAAATCAAAGCCAAATAAAAGGATATATGTGAGATATAGGTTCCTCAGAGGGGAGTACAAGGAATATATGGTCCGCACATAACATGTGTTTCCACTCCTCTACATATCCATGTTATCCTCTATACACAAATCAGTGGAAAAGTCACCATACATAGTATGTACGGGACCCACAAGGCATGGCTTAGACACTAAGGGTTTTTCCGTGTGATCCTAGTTTCACCCTTGTCTATTAGGCAACATCGTGAATCTAGTCATGTTCATGGCCATGCTCATATACCAAAACATTCATGTGCACTCCTAGAGTACATTGTGTATCCTCTGTTAGGGGATCCTGGGTGTGTGCATCTGAAACAAGGTTTGGAAACATGGGGAGGGTAAACCGACATGTGTATTAAAAAGATAGAATGTGATCCTTATATATTTTTATGAAAACCTAGTCCCCAAAGATAGGTTATTAGACAAAATGTGATCATCCTAGTATGTATAGTCTAGTCAGGATTTAATCATAACTTAAGTAACTACTCATTTGTCATTATTTAACTTTCTTTGGTTCCATTTATATCACCAATCATACTAGAGATCTTGGATCTGGGGCTTCTTATGCCCAATCCATCACCGGTTGCCAGATTCTATCAACATAAATCCCTCATGGCTACTCACGTCGCAGCCTATGCCACTTCAATAATAGTGTTACATCCTAGATCCATGAATATATAACCTCTACCTAAAATCTACTCTGTTTCATCTTGAAAGATCATTTTCTTATTTCCTACACATCCACCATGAATCTAGTAGTGAGATCATGCTCAAATCCACCCGGTAATAGACAAATCATGACCTTGTGGTCCAATAATGAATAACGAGAAGAATGGTTAAAGGAAATGTACAATAAAAAAAAGTGATATAATTATTTTCCATGAGTTTTTATCCAAAAAACACAAAAATATGGATTACTAGAGGAGAATTAGTGGAATAAAATATAAAATTACACATGTAATTTTTTTACTAGATTTGAGCCCATGTGATTGGAAGAGTAATCAAAAATCCAAAAAAGATTAATAAAATCTATTCTCAATAATTAAATCAATTTTTGAAAATGTAATTGACAATCCCTATATTGATTACAGATCAATTTATGGTGAATAATATCCTTTCTATTTATGATGATGATATAATTCATATATTTCCTGTCAATACACCTTGTTCCAATTGTTGTTTGTCATTTCATGTCAATCCTCCAATGAATATTTCTATCCTCCCACTCATTTCTATATAAGTTTATATGGCTAAACCAAGGAAAATTTTCATAAGAAGGTATTTATATCATATATAATTAGTTAATTTCATAAAATTAATAAATTAATTAATTATTATTTTTAATTAAACACACCATCCAATGGATTCCTCAACCAGATTTCGGACACCGACCAACCATAGGTCACTCCTGGGGTAAACCATGCACTTTGATTCAACCACAACCACATATTTTTTATTTGAGACCTCATTAAATTTTTTTTAAAGTTTGGGGCTGAAGCCTCATTTTTATTATTAAAGCAAAGAAAAGACCTCTTTAACTAGGTAGAGGGAGACCCATTACATAGCACGTAGGCCTAGTGGGCATTTAGCCCATTACATAGCACGTAGGCCCAAATTTTAGGCCCAAGACCCATTCTGTGAATAGTACTGCTACAGTACCCGCGCTGCTACAGTAGCGCACAGTACCCGCCGCTGCTACTATTCCCCTTCCGCCGCTATAGTTCCCCTTCCGCTGCTACAGTGCCACCATTGTAATAGTATCTCATCTGCTACAGTAGTGCTATAGTGCTTCTACAGTAACATGTGCCCCATGGGTTTTGACCCCCATTTTCAGGTAGATTTATGGGGTGCTTACCACTAAGCCAAACCCCAACTACTTGAGACCTCATTAAATTTATATTCAATTATTTCTTATAATATATGTATACTTGATAAAAATATTTTTAATTTTTTTACAATATTAATTTCAAGATCACCATGCCTTGGAATCTCTCATTTTATTAGTTAAATGCATCAAAAATAGTTCTTAATATATTTCAATGTCTTATAATGAAGAAACATTTCTCCCGAATAATATTATCAAAATTAAGAATAATATCTATAATTATTTTATTTAATACATATGTGTTTATTAATACTTATAAAATAAGTACAAAATATTGTGTAAAGCCCTTTTATTCTCTAAAAATATATTTTCTTCAGAAATGATTATTATAGAATATTTTTTAATTATATAATTATATTTACATCCACATTTATAAACAAAATTTAATAAACATAATATTTTTTGAAAAAAATTATAATGTTAGTTTTATCTTATGTTAAATTTTTGTTAATTTTCAAAAAGGTTGTTTTAAATTTATACTGATACTAATGTATTTTTATAAAATGATCATTCAATTTCTAAAGATAAATTAGTTTAAAAGATGTATTTAATTTTGCCACATGATCCTCAACCTGGTTGGTGAGGACTCTTCAAGTGCGACCATGAGACCTAGGTTTGAATCTAGGTGGAGGCATACTTTTGAGTTACTGTAGTAGTATTATAGAAGTATTTTAGTGTGTACTATAGTAGGTACGATTTGTTAATTTATTAGCCAGATCAATTCACCATCAGGCCACAGGTAAAGGCCTAGAGTTCTTATGGATTTTGAGACACCCAAGGCCTTCAGGATAGCTAAGGCTTTTGGGCCACCTCAAGGCCTTCTCGCCACCACAAGGAATTTGGACCACCCCATTTAGATCATGCAATGAAAATGAAACAAGACAGACCAAAGGAACTAGGTCTAGATGTGGAATCAGAGAAGGTGGTTTCACTATAACAACTATATCTATATATGGAAGAATGAGAGGGTGTGTAAATTTTCATCCAGACTAGGCATGTCCACCTCTGTATAGGTATTGCTAGCTGATCAATAAAAATGAATGTGGGAAGTAGACTTCACGGTCTAGACGCTGGGGAGGTACATTTCCAATTGTTAGGCCACTGATGAATTCCTCTAATACCTTCGGGTCACGTAATACACTAAACATACGGGCCTTGTAAGGGTTCCCCGTAATCTAATGAAAGGGGGGTTATCAAAAATAAATAAAAAGAATGACTTTCAGTCCATTTGGTAATTTCATTCTATATTTGGTTTTAAAACTTTATATGATCCATTTGATTTAAACTAATTTAATTAATTCCAATTGAATAAAATATTTAAGTTATTTTGATAAAATTTGGGTTTTTAAATTAAAACTTTTTTCAAAATTTTTTTTGATATAATTTTGTAGGATTATTATTAAATTAATTTTTAAAACATATATGAATTATATTTGATAAAATAGGTTCAATATTATTAATCTATAGGTTCAAATTTGGTGAATCTATTCTGTGCATTTTTATACTTTATGAATAGTAATAGTTATAAAATTTATCCCCTCGTTAAATGGTATATTAGGTAATTACATTTAAAAACTGGGGTGATTTTCCATTAATCTATTAAAAATTGAATATATTTCCTTAGATGAGTCCATTTCATCATTAAAAATAAGAAATTGATAATATGACATTTTTTATTTATATTTTATTTCGACCAGTATAACATTTAAGTAAATGATAATGTCAAAAATGTCACTCTCTTTCTTTTCTTATATAAAATATTTAATGATTTATATAAAAAATAATATGTTTTCAATTTTAAATTTTTAAGGAATTATATATGAAATAAATCATTTTGATAGTTTATTATAAATTTATAGTTAGGAGATAATTACATTAAATGTTTAAGAGATGCTAAAAAAGTTCCTATGCAAGTTATAAAAAAGTTGTAAATAACATTAAAACCTCAAAATGGAATATTTTTTTGTGTGATTTATAGTGTCATATGAATTTTAAAGATAATTCAAACATATTTCAGATTTTTTAAATGTTATATTCATAATTCCATTATTATCTTGATGTCACTAGACTCAAATTAATTTAATTATGTCCAAAATGACTATAATGATATTTCATAATAAATAATATTTTCTAAAATGCATAAAATTTAATAAAACCCATATATTTAGAAAATATAATGGGATATATCATAAAATATCATCAATTTACCATTTACGGGCCACTTGTGTTTTTATAGTATCTTTCATGAACCCTAACGAAGTAAAAAACTTTATTTCATGGTAATCTTAAAAAACGATAATGGGAGTTAAAAATAAGTGCTATGGGTTTAAAAATAACAAAAAAATTTAAAAAATTTACTAGATGAATGTAAATTTAATTTAAATTACTTTATTACAATATGTAATTCGAAGGGTGACCCTCCCATATCTTATAAAATAATACCCCTTCACCCTCTTATATACACCACATTTTTTCATCCATCTTAAAAAAACTATCCCAATAATAGTACAAACAACCATATACACGAATTAAACATTCTATTCTTCTTGAAATCACATTTAGGGGGTCCTTATAAAGGGATCTAAAGTATTTCTACTAATGAATAGGTAAGAAAATTACAAACCCATTCAATTTTATTTATAATTATAATTCCTATAAATATTTTGTAACCATACTAAAATCATAACATTAGTATTATAAATATACTGATATGTTACTATCATATTAAGAAAACCTTTTTCTCTCTTTTTTCAATACTAAAATAATCTAGAACATTTTTCATGCATACCGACAAGTTACAGTCGCTACATTATGGTGTAATTCATTTATCATCACCACATCACATGAACTATTATAAATATGGATCTCATGAATATATAAGATATTTATGAAATAGTTATAATTTTTAAATTTAATATCATATATACCTTCGTAGCATACCATCCAATGTAAAACGATAATAACTCTTGTGTGTATGTGTGGATTACCACCTCCACAAAGCGATGTAATTATTTGTCATTTCATTTTTATGTGCATGGTAAAAAACATATTTTAAGAATACATATGATTTATATGATATAAAAATTATCATAAAATTGTGATTTTTTTAACAATCATTCATTTCATCCATCGAATAGTGAAAATAGTTTTCATGCATATGATCAACCTACAGTCTCCAGGGATAGTGTAATTCATTCTTTAATATCTATATTTTATAGATGACACTAAATATAGATATATATATTGGATAATATGATATTTATATCAATAATATAATTATGTGAATTACATAACCATGATAATGAGGAATGGACTGAAACTACATAATAAAAAAATACCAAAAAAATTAAGACTTTAACACATGAAATAATGAAATAATAAAGGATTGTTCATAAATGTGTGCTAAAATGTTATAAATTAATTTTATATGATAATATAGATATATATATGGTTCTTGTATATAATTATAATGAATATAAACTTATAATATAAGAATTTAAAAGACCTTATGTGGATGTTTGAACATGAGGTTTGAGATTTCGTCTCAATTTCCACTCTATTGATACATATATGGAATTATGAACCTATATATTATTATAATGTTAAAATATTTCCCTTTTATAAATTTAACATGAATATATATTTATTAATGATGTATTATGTTTCAATTCATGTCTAATTTTTCAAGTAGATACAATTTAAATGATTCCATGATAGGAAAAAAGTCATTTTACAATCTCAATTTTTTGGATTTCTCTTATTTTGATTATAGAAATATTATAACCAATCATTTATTTTCTTATCATATGTATGTTTTCAAATTTTATATATGATTTTTGAAATTATCCAATCACTAGACCTTGAATCATGAAACGTAATATTTTTATGAAAAGATAGTCATGCTTATCTTTTTATATGGTATATTTTACTTCTGTGTATATATTTTTTAAATTTGATTTTAAAAAGTCCTTTTTACAAACTCAAATGATTTATAAAGTAAATTTTATGATATCTTTAACTTTTTATAGAATTGAAAATAATATTTACGTTATTTTTTAAATTGAAAATTTTCAACTATATTTATAAAATGTCAAAATGTGTGTTTTTACCATATGAAACATTAATTGATAATATCATAGATGTAATCATGTTACACTTTT
The DNA here is from genome assembly GCA_963277665.1 of Viscum album. Taxonomy (NCBI): domain Eukaryota; kingdom Viridiplantae; phylum Streptophyta; class Magnoliopsida; order Santalales; family Viscaceae; genus Viscum; species Viscum album. The sequence goes on along the minus strand of OY728163.1, from coordinate 1,088,689,487 downwards.
TTTGGAATATTTAGTGATTTTTCCATGGTTTTTCAAGTATAAATTATTAATGAAATGTTATTTTAATAATTCTCTACCATTTTCAAATTTCATTATTTCACTAAAAAACCTATATTTCAGATGAATTGATGGTTGTATTTTATCTATTAAAAATTTTATAATCATTAAAATTCACTTTGTTTTGGTCATAATTTATTAAACATTAAATTTCTATTAATTATCCATATTCTCTATATCATAGATATGATTACTTCCAAAAACATATACCATTTTTACAAATAGGTTTTTTATAGGAATTTATTTTTTATAGGGGAAATCATAATGTTCGGTTTTTATTTTCCAATGATAGATAATTGTTAAAAATGAATTTCATTTCATAATTAAAATTATATTTCAAAAAATAATAGATATAGTGGATATAAATTTATTGGTGGGTACTTGTTATAGATATTACCCCAATGCATTAACATCTCTCCTAGGACAAAGATATTATGTTGCCTTGTTTAATGGTTTATTGTCGTATACATACCCATTGATTAAATATTCTTAGCATGAGGATTTGATGGAAAATATTTCTTGATTTCTTATAACATGAAATCCTTTATTAAACATTTATATTATTTTAAATTCTATAATTATTATCCAATATATTATTGTATTAATATTTCCCAATTATTCTTTTGATGAATGTTTTTTAGATTAAATAGAATTAGTTTTCAATTAATTACCTTTCCATATTGATTAAAAATTATTTATTCATGATATATTCAATGTTGTATAATCATTGTATAGAATATGATATGGTTCTCTTTCCTTTTCCAATGATAATAGGAATAATATTATTAATAATATCAAGGATGAATAAATGGTTCTTACGATTTGTATTTTATATTTCCAATGTAAAATGTGAATCATGAATGTATATAGTACTTCATGACTACTAGACTGATTGATCATGTTTTTATATCCCATGTATCATGTACCATATTAATAAAGACACCATAACAAGGTCACTAGAGTTAGGGTTCCTATAGTTGGTATCAATTAAAAGTTATTATACTCTATCGGAACAAGATTTTAAATCAATTTAGCTGATATGTGATTTAGGGTAATCCCTTATAATATTTGAGGAAATATAAAATTATACGGATTTTATTGGATAAATATTCAGGATGATTATGTTATAACATCATGTGTTTCAACATTTGGTGATGGAACCTAACAGAAGAATGGGAGTTTACAGTCATATACAATATAGGGATTGACCTACTAAGTTGGCCAAAGTATCTTGTGTTGAAAATGAGTAGATCATGGCCATATTATTGTAGCTGAATCAGTTTATAAGGAATATCAATTCCTATATAGAGGAAATTATTTTTCCATAGAGTGATTTTCCTATGTTTTATATCTCTATTTAGAAAAAGTATCCATTATTTTATAGGTCTATTAATATGTTGGTCATTATAAAATTTATTATGTCTCTTGAAATGATATTCCAATAATTGTGATATAATGAAAGTAAAAATACTATTATGACATTGTATTGTATGATAGAAGATTCTAAATAATTTTTTTCATTGATATGAAACACTAAAGGGAAAGAATAAATAGAATGAATTGAATGTAAAAAATTTAATGTGATATTCTTTGAGAAATTCTTCCTACAAAAATAGTATGTTGGAATATAGATAAACATTATTGATTTAACGAAGATAGAAGAAGAACATGTTACTGAGTCTGAGAATAATATCACAAGATTATCCATGAATGGATCAATGTATATATTTAATCCATTACGTAATATTGAATGTTACATTGTTCGGAATAATCCATGACTCTAAAGGTAATTAATTTCTCAAAAAAAAACATTATATGATTATATAGTCTCATATTCCATTTATATATATGAGTAATATGATATATCCTATATCATCAAGGAATATTGAGAAAATAATAGTTCAGAAGTGAACTATGAAAAAGGGAACACATAAAACAAGAATATGGGAAGAAAATAAATTCCAACTTGTAAAAAATAGGGAAAACATCTTGTAAAATACATATTGGGCATGGGTGTTTTTACATGTGATGAGATGAGTGTCATCTAGATTATTACTATATGGAAAAGAATGAAACTAATTTTATATAGTTAATAATCTATAAATATATGAATTATTATACAAAAAATGTCCCCAAGAGTCAAGATAACATAGCATAGAAGAATCCTAGGGGTGAATCTCAAACCTATGGAATTCAGACATATAATGTTGAAGTTAAATGGGATGTGGTGAATGTTACACTTATCATCCACTCAATAAGTGAAAATGATTTATTTGATTTATGTTCAACTGATTCTTTTATATCTAATTAATTTTATAAGGTTATTAAATCACCACCTAAATAATTAGATTTTGAGTCAGTATTGAAAACATATAATGGTAGTTTGACTCCATGTCAATTCTATATCTCCTCTCTACTAGATGATTTGGGGAATATTCATCCAATAAATATTTTATACTTTTTCTAGTTGAATTTTATGTAATCATGGGAATTTTTGGCTCTCTCATAACAGATCCCATATCAATTTAAAAGGAATAAATGTTATATTTAATAATATGAATCAACCTAGAGATGTCTCATACAGTCAAGATGAACCCAAATAAAAAATGGAATGTAAATCAATCATAAGGGTTTAATTACTTATTAATGAGGGGTATTTATATAAAATGGTTAGGGTGAAACTCAACATTGAAGATATATTTTTTTGATTATTTTTTATATCATTGAAGAAGAGTTTCATAGTATTCCCATGAATCATGAGGCTGATTTTTCAATAGACCCCATACCTGGTGCAACACCTACTTCAAAGACTCCATAATGAATAGATCTGATTTAGTTGCATAATTTGAATAAAAAACTCCAACAGAATTTATATTTTGGATTCATTCATCTTAGTGATTCACCATGGGCTGAAATGATGTTTTTATGAGTAAATAGGTTAAATGTATATTTGAATTTATTATTATTAACATAACTAAATCCCTATTAAGAAAAAATTTCCTCTATCCCAAATTGATGATATGTTTGATCGATTATAAGGAGATAAATATTTTTTAATTAATTAATTTTGATTTTAATATCATTAATTAAAAGAAGATAGAAATGATATAACCACGAAAACCTTCCATATGAGGATTTTTAATAATAAATTTATAGTAATATCATTAAGAAATAAAAATTAACATGTTATCTTCATGGAATTAATTAATTCAATCATTATATACTGCCTCATCTATTTATTTGTAGAATTTATAGATTATATTATTATATATTCGAATAAAAAGGAGTAGCATGAAAAACATTTTAGAATTGTTCCAAATACACAATAGAATAAAAAATATATTCTAAAATTAATAATTATAATTTTTTCTTCAAAAAGATTCATTCATGGGTCATATAAGATCATGTAAGGCTATATAGGTGGATCCTCCCAAGATTAAAATCACTGATAAATAGCCTATATTGACCATGTAAACTAAGATCCATAGTTTTCGTATGTTGGATAAATACTACCTACTTGTTTTGAGTGATTTATCAAGACTATATAATACACCCCCATATTTACTTGAATGAGGATCCAAGTCATATGGAAAGATGCATGTGAATAGTAATTCAACTAAAATTATATAAGGATGGTCAAAAAACATGTACATAAAACACATTGTATTATAGAATAGTTTGTAGTCTATACTGATGCATTAATGAATTTTTGGGGATATGTCAAAAAAATAATGACATCTTGATAGAATATTCCTATAAATAATTAAAAACTAATGAAAAAATCATCGTAGTGATGATTTACAGTTGGATGTTGTGATTTAATCATTGGTGGTGTAAAAATATTATCTTTATAGTGAATTGTATGATATATAAATTGATTATAAATTTTGTAAGTATATATTTAAAAGGAAAGGGTTTAAAATAATCCTTATAAGATTATTGGAGTTGATAAAAGTATATGATTTCTCAATACCTTAGTACACTGGGAATGTGAATAAAGAGGATGATGCTATGAGTAGAAAAAAACATGCTAGCCTATGAATGTTGAGAATTGAATGAGATCCAATATTCATAGATTTTCAAAATATTGATCATGAAGTTATATAAAAGGGGGAAATAATATCATTATCATATGAGTGTTCAACTATCCATCTGTGAGTGATTTAAGAATGTATGGAAGGAAAATATTGAATTATGGAAGCATGAGAGGAATAATCACTAATTCAACCATCATTGTACTAGAATGAGATGGTTCAGGAATTGAGTATGTGTTCCATTAATACTAGGTTTTTTGAAAGATCTATTAATTGAATCTCATAGTTCATTTTTACTTATTTAACCTGGAAGTAAAAAAGATGAAAAGTTGTGGGATATAGTAATTCATGTGGAATACCATTGAAAGGGATATTGCAATGTGTGTACCTAAATTCTTCAAATGTTAGTAAGATAAAACTGAGTGAAAATGTTAATGGGATGTTATAACCAAAACCTATAACATAATATAATTGAGAAAAAAATAAAATGGATTTCTTAGAGGGACTCCCCAGGATATCGAAATGGAATAATGAAATTTATATTTGTCGATGCCGCCAAATTAGTGTAGGAAATTCTAGAACTAAATAAAAACACAAATCATGGGAATTATTTTATCCATAATATAATGGAAGGTATAACACAGTTATATTGAGACCAAGTGGATAGGTTACACAGATCATGTCACACATCAGAAGACATGTGATCACAATACCCTGGGAAGGTTATCCGAATGGTTCATGCATTTTTCTTGACCTGTTCATGATCACAGAAAGTCCCTCTGATAAGTCCTTCTATTATCACAATTCCTTCAATAATAATATTGCTCATAATGTGAAAGCTAGTTGATGATATCTCCCAATAATGTGACATATCATTCGACTGATTCTTGAAAATTTCTTGAATCCCCTTAAAATATATAGAAATAATGATTGAAAAGTAAAAAACATTCTTGTGGACAATGTTTTGAAATTTTATTTGAGAAATGGTTTTATGCCATAAGTGATCACTATTAATCTTTTGAAGTCCCTTCGACATGACATCATGATCTTCTGAAAGTCCTTAGATAAGTCTCCCACGATCATGTGAAATATTTTTTAAATTTTGACCTATTCTCAAAGAAAATTAATGGACATGGAAGACTAGTCTTATAGAGGCCCTTTGACCTGACAATTTTTTCATGTTTCATATCACATACATGAAAAAAAACGTTCCATGAAAATTCTTATACTTATTCACAATTTCCTATACTAATAATTCATCTCCCTGATAAAAAAAAGGAAGAAGTCCAAAAGTCTTGTGAAATAAAAAATTGAATAGGATAAAACGTCTAATGAATGAAAGATACACTAATTTTCATATGGAGGTGATATGGTTTTCATGTGATCACTATTGTTCATGAGAATAGGATTCAAAAAGCTATCTTGATCTCACAAGGGCCTCTAATATGCTATCTTTATCTTGTTAATACCCATAAAAAGGTCTTCATAGATCCCCCATAAGTATTTCTGACCTAATTACTAGTCTCTTAAAGACTAACAAACATGTTAGACTTCACTTGTGAATGATTTTTGAAATGTATAAATGATCATGAAAAAGAAAATTGGAATGAAAAGTTTCTAATATAAATGGTGATGATGGAGTAATATTGCGTTTTCTACTTACCGTATGAGATAAATATATTACCTTGGACAACCCTTGGTAGGATCATGAAAAGTGCATGATGTCATACTCCCTCCAATGATTGATGCTCATAACTAGGATATGTACAATGTGTGGGGAGGAATAGGAGTAGGTAGTGATGACTAAACATTCCTCCCCCTAAAAAAATCAGGATGAAGTAAACCACACACTTGCATCCAAGTCACAACCATGTAAGAATGAATGCATGACAATACTTCTCATAGTAGAAATCTAAGAAATCGTATGGTTTATAAAATAGGTAAAACCTAGAAAATGACATAACAGATTACGTGACATGTAGGTATTCTTCATGTGATCATTCTATTAATCATGGGAAGGAAATATGGAGTTCTTAACAAATTAGGAAAATGATATTCTATATATCAACTTTGTCACATAAAACCTCGCCAACTAATGCATGAGAGACATTGAGTCATATATGAAATAATGGTTGAAAATTAACTTACTATTATGCTGATAATGATACATTGATTTTTGTGTGAATGAGTCATGAACCTCATGTGACTTATCCACATTATTCGACAACAACTTCATATGTCTTCTGACACATTCGAAGTCATCTTCAATTATTTGGAAAGCCACATGATGTCCTCTTGAAATGTTAGAAATGTCTTGATAAGTCCTCTGGAATAATATTCAAGCTTTATGATATCCACCAGACATGTCTTCTATGAATTTTGAAGTCATCCAAACACATTGGAAAATTCTGTTGAAGTCATATGGATAGGTCATCCAAGTCATGTCATGTTCTTCAAACAAGCCTATAATGTCTTACAATGTCATTCAGACACATCGACCATGTCTTAAGAAGTCCACTAGTAATTGTCTCTATGTCATGTGAATTACTTGAAACATCTCAGCTGAGTCAAGTGATTTTCCACTAGAAATTTTAGAAAGATCATGTGGTAGACCTCTAACATGTCTGCATATCATGGAAAGAACCCTGGGACTTGTCAGCCTTGTTAGACCGGATCTTTGGACATGTATGGAACAGAATCATCACATGTCGGTAGGCACTTTAGACATATCTAAGAGATAGTTTGGACATGTCTGGAATAGACCATTTGATTTGTCTATAATGTCAGGAAGACACCACAGGATATGATAACCGTGTATATTTGACAGATTTAAACATACACAAAATTGAAATATGAGAACTCTGGTTCCATTCCCAATAGGATATGTAGTATTCCTTCCTTAGGTCCTAGGTTAAATGGGTTTCTCACACTAAAATTGTTTCAAGTGGGAATAGGTATTTTCAATGATTATATCATTCAAATCATAAATTCTACCCATATAGGGTAACATCAATTTTTAAACCACATTTAGTGACATGAAAATTAATCCTCTATACAATGGTCTCCACATTGGTGTATGTTTCAAAGTAATTATAATATTGTTAAACCTTGTTGAAAGAACCCTCATGGGAATTAATTATCTACAACCACCCATCAGTGGGTTGATCATAAGTCAATCTATAATGGCTCTAATTCTTACTATAAGAAATATGTGTAGGATTCCTTCCTATTGATTGAGCTCTATACCTAGTGCCTATTTTACTTCATATATTTATTTTCACATGATGTAAAATAATAAAAATATGATTTTAAATAACTACATGGGTTTCAAATCCTATTATAAATATGATAATTTGGATTCCTTTTGATCTTTTAATCCATTACATAATGTACTTAACACTTCCTTGGATGGAAATAAACTCAAGTACGTCAGGTTATATGGATTAAGTATAAAAAAACTAACCATTTCTGATAAATAAATAGAAACATATGAAAATACTCAAAGTAATATAGATTGTATCATTGTAAAACACTCCCCTTTGACATTGAATTATTCAAAACATGATCATTTATTTTGGGTAACAACTCCAGCATAAGGATTTGGTAGAGATTCATGAACATATCTAACTTCTATAAGAGAGTCCTATAATAGTAAATAATCCCCCCCTAATGGGTGATATGTTTATGACCACCTATAATTCAGAAAAATGTGAGTTCCTAAGTGATTTTGGGTTTGAAACCCTAAAAGGATTACTTACTTTTGAAAGGTTTTCTCAACCCATTGACAGAAATGGGATCCATTTTAATTTTATTTGACTGATGGAAATGGTAATCCTAATATGATTTTTTGTGCAACCATTCCAGATTACCAAAAAATAAATTCCCAAATAGGAACAAAAGGATGGTGAAGCAATCATGAAATCATGTAATAAAATAAGATGTTAATCATTATATGTTTCCAAAGTCATTTATCCTAAAACCTAGGGATAAAACAGTACATATATAATATTTCATATTTTTAGGGAAATAATGGTGAACGCAATGTGAATCTCTCAAATAATAAAAACAATCAGTTGACCATGCGTTGGGAAATTTTGGTTGGAAAATATTACCAGAATGAAAACAATACACCTAATGTGAAATCATTCATAACTAGGGTTCCTATGAAACATGTCAATTGTCATTGTAACAAGTCCACATGAGAAAAATGGTAAGGACAAGAATAAGAATGGAAAATTATATTAAATGTTCATATCTGATTGAACATGATTCTCACTTTTGATAATGTATTAATTTAGGACATTTTAACTTGTTTTATTTCTGACCAAAAATACTACTCTCATAAAAAATAAGACCCAAGATCATATCATAATCAAATAATCATTCTTGAACCACAACTATTATAGTAACCTCTATAGGTGAAAAAAGGACCTCACACACCTACATCCTTCATATTCAAGTGGAGAACGTGATGGTTCAATAATATCACTAACATTAAACAATTTTGAACCTCAAGGACACACATAATGGTATCCATAAACTGTAGTTTAGAAGTCTTGGATATTTCATGAAATATGTAATTAAACTAGTAGAACCTATCAATACTTACAATCACATATGAATCTTATCTTCAATGTGAAACAATAAGAATATTCAATATCATTGTGTGGTGGATTAATGTTTCAACTATGGATAAAACCTAGTTCAGGATCTCTTGAGAAGGGCTCCTATTAACCATAGTTACCACCATCATCCAGATAGGGGACCTCTTTCACTTCTTGATGGAACTAATTGAAAAATTATCACCCTGGACACTAATGGAAGTATACCAAAGAAGTCATTTCAGGGGAAGATAGTTATATATAAATTGGAGTAGTGTTATATACTGGCATCCATTGATGAAGGCTCTTATCATATTCGTCATTCTTCTAGTGGGAATTCTCAAATCCAAGCTCACACGAATCAAGTCTTTATTCATATTCTAGATGTAATCATGGGGGAGGTACATGTCCCTTCCTTTGTGCATGAATCACATGGATGTATTCTGATGTCCGAATAATAAAATGTGTTAGAATATATTCCCTCTTAAATAAAAAATATATATTAGTATATATTCTATATTGAAAATTTACATTCCTTAATTTATGAACACACATTTCTGAAGTGAAACCATGATATAGAAACTATTGAAGATCTCCATCAGAATATTCGAGCATTGGTATAGATAAAATGATAGACACATGTTCCTTTCCTAGAAACTATAGTAGCACACCACCATGATCATTACGAATAGGTGGTTACTCTAGAAAAAACACAAATTATTACTCCCAAAATATAAGTTGATCATCATATTTTTGAGAAGGATGCGGCATAAGATTGGAAAAATATTCTCGTTCCAGTTAAGGCTCAATAATTAAGTTTTTAAAATTCCTCTAATCATGAGAACATTACTATCGAAAAAGACCATTGAAATACTCCAAAGGCACTATGCCAAACTCATGTTTATATTCTAACTATAGCTCACCAATGTAGTCTGGAACATGGAACTGGAAGGGCCTGTATTTTTATCAAAAATGTCTAGTGACATACTCTAAATATTTAGGGATTGGGCTCATACCCCCATTTTGACTGATGTTTTTCAATACAATATGAAAGTCACCTTAGATTAGGCTCATGTCATTTCTAATGAAGCCACTTTTTATATTTTATACATTTAAATAAGAATTTCTCATATCCAAAATTATTCAAATTAACATCTACACTAACATATTTATGAGGCTATACAGGATGAGGCTAATATCATTTCTCCCATTTTGAATGTTTGTCGTCTTATTTCAATGAGGAATGAATATTTAAAATGTGATCATATACCTATTTAATCCAGTTTTTACCATCATATTCTGATAACCACCCAATGGAGGGATCATATTTCTATCGATAATATAAAAGATCACTAGTATAATGCACCATATTATCATCCATGGGATCATATTACTAGAAAACCATGGGGTTATCAACATATTCTAGCAATCCTCGATCAACATGCTTATATCCGTGATCAACCCAAATATACAAGTCGACATCTTCCAGCCATGATGTATAATTATTCTCATATACCCAATATTCTCAATAATAGTTTCGTTAAGGTTCTTTAATGAAAATATTTTACACCTCAAGGGTCTATTGACTCGTTGAAAAATGAAGAAACTAATCATTACCTCAATAGACATCCTCGTGGTTGTGTAGAGATGGATCGCAGTGAACCTAATCTTGAGTTCCACTATGGTAAACCATTCCATGTTTATATCTCTCTAGGAAAAAGATATCCCCCCCCCCATCCTATACATTTAAATTTAGAGACGTTATAAAAACTCGGACACCGTTGTATATATAGGATCTTGAAACATCAAGGTTAATCATATATAGTCCCCCTATAAACTATTATCTATGCTACACTACTATGAGAAGAAGACCTAGAGAAGTATACTCTATGGTCAACATGGTTAAAAACATATAAATCTATTTAATAATAGTCCACCATAGAAATTTAAAGAGAGTTATCCAAAAGAAACATCCCAAATATGATATATATCATCTCCAAAACTCACTATGAGACCCCACATCAGATAGAAAATGTGTGAATTTATTGCCTATACCAAATAATTTAGCCAACTCATCAGCATTCAAGAAGTATGAAATCCTTTATCAAGTGTATGTGGGATATCACATGATCATAACTACACTATCTTGTCCATCGAACAATGCCACATTCTTTGTAGTATAAAACCTAGTGATTGAATATTATGAAAAACGCCAATGTAGTTATTTCTATATATCATAAAAACTCTCTGTAGACAGATTTCTTGAGCCTTGTTAGATGTACATACCCATGGATGGAAAAATATGGACCATTTCACTTCACTACATCCCAATAAGAGTAGAACTCCCAAAATATGATATATTTTAATGTAATTTCCACATGAAACATAAGGGGACAAGGAAATGAAAACTATAGTAGGCCAATACAAGGAAATACCCAAACATTAATGATGCAAATTTCTCATGAATGGATTGAGATGGATTCCAAAAAACTCATATAATAGATGCCCATGAAACATTGGGAACCCATTTTAGACTCAGAAGATGATGTTGTGGCCAACCCATCTACCTCCTGTAAAAAATGACCCCATTTTTAGTTTGTGGTGCACTAAAATCATAAACAAGAATAATTTCACCAAATCCCATATATCACAATAGAAACACTCATAACAGTCATCTAGAAGAGAATCATACCCACATGGATTTGGTATTTTTTCCACAACCTTCATTACATAGGTCTTTAAACCCTAAGAAGATTAATGAAAGATTAGTGGAAGATGAAAACTAAATCTATACCACATGGATGGTATAATTTCTACCTCAATAACCATCAACAAGTTCATCAGAGACTAATAGGGTCTTTTAGAAATCACCAATTGTTCTATATCAACCCTATACTATATAGATGAGGTAATTTATATCTTAATTTCCATCTCATGAACTGTAGATCCTTGGATACTATCATAAAATACTCAACAATAGGATAAAAAAGATCGAATAGTGTCCCTAAATCTTCCACATTAGCTAGGTATGGGGTCATTTATATCAATATCATCACCCTATAAGGAATCAACTTTCTGCAAGTTGATATGTAATTATCGGCCATCATCCCATAGTGTGACACAACATTTTTATTTAGGATCTGTTTGAAAACAATACTAAAGACAACCTCTTGGTCACTATTCACTAATTGAGAGAGGAGGAACACATTGAAAATTTAATCAAAACCCATATGGGTTATAAGACAAAATGGCCCAATTTGGATAGGGATCATAATATTATCCCTGATGAACCCCTTGAATGAGGGATAAGAAGTGTAAAATCACCCTATTTCAATGACAAAAATGGGATAACTACCATTTCTCGATACACCCTAGAGAATGTAATAACCATCAACACAACAGATTTGGTGGACCAAAATGAAATTTCAAAGTTCAACAATGAAGAAATCATATCTTGGGAGGATGGTGATCTAGATACACCTACTAAGACCAAACATATGAAAAAACTTAGAAGGAGTTAAAACCTATAAGCTTTGAATAATGAATTCCCTCCTCTACGATAGAACACCTCCATGAATAAAGGGAACGGTGTGGATACATCCCACTCACCATCTAGAAAAGTTAAAATCCCTTCCATAATAGAATACCTAGAGAAAATGAGTGTCATATCAAAAATATCAAACAACTCAACTTGAATATTCTTAGGGGAAACATTACCACTATTTATCATCTTTAGATAGAGAAGAATATTCATCATCCCATGTGTTACGAGAAATTTAAGACTCCATAAGAAGTGGAATATAACTATTAGGTTAGGAATATATTTAGGAAACTAGTCTATGTAAGTGGTGGTATTTATGATGATTTTAAATTCCTTACGTCATGGAAATAGAATCATAAACATTAGGGAAAAATTTAGTCCAATCATGAATCAAGAATCAATGAGATATGAAAAGAGTGTCACCTCATAAAGTCTATACTTCTTCCTATAGATGGTTGTTTTCATTGATACTGATATCTCTAGAACTGCTAAATTCTATATTGATGATTGAATGGAACTTAGGGAATCATGGTTTGTAACCACGTAGACTTGCCATATCACAAATGGGTTTAGTAAATTTTTTCCTCCACCATATTTTATAAATCATAATTTATCAACATTTTAGAGTAAATGATATCTAGAATAACATCCCAAACACTTAATTCCCCAATGTGGCCAATGTATGGGCCCTTCATATCATCAGGTGGTGAACTATCTAATTTTTTTTGGAAAAACTCTTGGAGGGATATCCTTTGTATGATATAACAGTCTTCCATTAAGATCCATTGTAGATTCCAAATTCCTTGTTCATAAATTCCTCTATTATTTAATTTATACTCTAAGTAAAAACATGACTTCCAACCTCAAAAACATCAAATAGTGCAAGAGTGAGAGGTTTTCTGACTTCATTTCCAAATTGAAAGGTTTAGCTTATTATCTCAACATTTGTCTCTCCTGAGAGAAAATTATAGAGATCTATACTATAAATAAATGGAATTATCTATAAAAACATTTAATTTATATGAAATATATATGCATATTTTTTTATTTTGAAAAATAGAACAATTCCTATAATATTCAATTATGTATACCAGATATAAATATTTTCCCATGCCCTCGACATGGGGGAATATGATTAGTAATAAAAAGACTCTCATTTTTACCCTCAAATAAATATAAATTCCTATTTAAGAATCCATGTAGACACTGAATCATACAACACCTCCCATGGAATAAGCAAAAAACAAAGTCACCATTGGTCAGAAGTAAAAATTGATATGGGTCTCTAGCGATTTAAGGAATGGTTGAATAAATTATACTCCTTTTGAAGTGACCAGGACCCTAGTTATATCCTAACATCATTATAAAATATTGTACCCATGTTAACTGATACTAGTAAACATATAGAGTTTAAACACACAGATCATCTTCACTACCACACTTTCCATAAGAGGCTTGGTCCAACCATCCAGGATGCATTCATCTTCAAATACATTATTCAATTAATGATTGATTCTATAAATGTGATACTTGTGTATTCATTGAAATTGGTGACTTCTATAATATTCACCCAACCAAAAGAAGAGGGTGACATTAACGAGGTTTCATTGTGGAATAGAATAATGTTTTATAACTGGATGGAATAAAATATAATTGATCGGGCAAATTCCACACCAAGGGAACAGATTTGAAAACCATCAACAATCTTATAAACTAGGGATGTGGAATAGAATATAACTTTTCAAGGAGGGTATAATCATTATAAATATGAAAATAAACATGAGTAAGTGTCATTCCATGTATAAAACATGTTCGGATTCTTGAAAACATCATTAATTTCATATTAGTAGAGTGGTTACCACCCAACATTAAAAACCTCATCCGATGAAGATATCATTTTTGATTTTATTAAGGTACTTCACTTAATGAATCCCTTTTCTGATGATGATTATACCTATGAATATGAGTTCTTCATACCTGAACAGGGATCTAGAGGCTAAGGATGTGGAATTTGAGGATACAAGGGACAGTGTGTGCATGGTCGAACACAATATTTTAGTCACATACCTACATAAGAAATATATATAAACAATACCCCTGAGTAAGAAATACATAAATACCAATGGAAACATCGAGATTCCTGACTTCCCTCCAAAATTCACCTAAGCCATGTTATCTTACATAGCCATTGAGAGGGGGTGAGATTTTCTAATCATCAAAAAGAAACTATATGGTCGATGAGACCCACAACACTGATAATAGATTCTCCCTCAACCTATTCTCAAGCACTATTCATTTACAACATAAAAATATCATCATCAATGCCACATAATTTGAAGAATATCCACCATTGGAAGAATAAACATATAGTAAAAACTTACAATATTCTAAAATAGTTGGCAGTTTTCCCCAAAAAATATCTCAATCCAAGATTCACTCTATATTTCCAAAGAAATCCAAGTGGCACTCATCAAATCCTTTTATATACCAAATGATTTTAAGGCCAAAATTTCTACAGCTAAGGTGCATTATGTTGAGACTATGACATAAAATTTCCATTTCACTATTTGATTCATAGAACATGATCTTGATGAATTTATCTAGGGATATATCAGAACTATATATATTTTAGCAAAAAGAAAAAATGATAACAAATGATGTTATATGATTTCTAGTGGTTTTGGGATCAACCTCATCCCAATTTGGACTCTTATATATTTGGGATATTAAGTGGGGATTTATCTATTAAAAATATAGCCACATAAGGTTATGATAATATTGAGAAAATGATGATTGGGAATCTATTACTCAAAAATCTATTTAGGGATCTCATATCTAATGTTGAGTTTATTGTAATTTAGATAGAAAAAACATATAATTTTCTTTACTAGATGTCCTTATATTAATATCAACATTGTGGTGCCACGAAAATTTCATCATTGATTTAAATACCCAATAGATGGGAAGGTTGGAATTCTTTATGGTGACAATGCCACTTTTGAGTCATGTGACGCCATATATGTTGAAGTAGGTTTCTATAAAATGGAATGAAAACAACCAATGGTGGATGGAGATATGTAGGTTGTATCCCCCAATGTCTTTGG
This sequence comes from Viscum album, assembly GCA_963277665.1. Lineage (NCBI taxonomy): Eukaryota > Viridiplantae > Streptophyta > Magnoliopsida > Santalales > Viscaceae > Viscum > Viscum album. The sequence continues at coordinate 1,088,674,150 of OY728163.1, read as the reverse complement.
ACTACCCCTGTGAATCCTAGGAGTATTCTGAACATCAATTGTGTTCCTCCCATTACCACGATTGAAGTACCAGACTCAATCCCATATTTCTAGGAACCACCTATCACCTATGATAGTATTAGAGAAAAAATAAACATCAGAATATCCATATGAGGACTCCATAATTTCCTGGTGACATTTTCAATTCCTATGGAATATACTACCTCAATATTTATAGATATTACAAAATATTATCTACCTATTTAAATAATTCCTTAATATACTCATGGTTAGAAGATGACTTGGATTACCTTAAGAACTCCCCTCCAGATTTTGTAGATTCCATATCCACCATTATAGATGAGATCATGAAGCTGAAACTATGAATAAAAGAATACCAATGAAATAAATTCATTAGTTCTTCTATATATCTCAAGGGGTATGAGATGTATATTTCATTTTTGAAGAATCATCGATTCATGTTTTCGTAGAATTATATATTTATTCTAGGGATAAAACCCAATGTGGATATGCACCATCTATGCTTACCCAATGACCATCTAGGTTAAAACAAGTAATATTGGAGGAGTATCCTATTTAATGTTTCTAATTTAGAATAATAAATTGATAAATAGATCAAATAAAACATTCTCAGGATGTACAATTACCAAAATAGCCCACCAACATTGTCCTTTTAAATAAAAAATACTAGAAGTTCATGGTCTTAATAGATTTTAAAAACCATAATCAAAACATCCCAAATGAAAAAATCTCAATGTTGATCACTAAACCATTGATCTAATCAACTACTATCTTCTAAGAACTTTTCATCATTGATGGGAATTCCTTATATAATAAGATAATGACATCCCTAAATATGAGGAAGCTAGCACCATTATAGAACCTCAGGGGATATTTTAATATCAGTTTATTCCCTTTAGATTAGTTAATGATAACTCTATATTCCATATCAACTTGAAAAATATCTTCAATATCTTCCAAGGTTAAATAGAATAATCTTATTTCATTAACCTGTTAGTTGAATCTCAAAATTCATGTCATCACCTCCCGGACCATTAAAAAATATTCATCATGTTACCTATGTAAAATTTGAATATGAATCTGATAAAGAGTTATTTTGGGGTAACATTATGTAAATTAATTGGTTTTGTGGTAAACCACTACAGCATTGATGATGAACTATGAAAATACTAATGTAATCCAAGAAATGTCACCATCTCATATTCCTAATTAACTGAGGTGGACCCAAGGGCACGTAATTTCCATTCAATGTTTCATAGCTATATTGGCTATAAAATCACTCCCCATAACCAATTTAATTAATATGTGGGTATCATACTAATGGTATGAACACTCATAAGAATTATTTTAGAATATTAGGTTGTACATTGAGTACCAATTATTAATGATTTCATTATTAGATGAACTTACACATAGTATATATATATCCACCATGGAATGATCTCTAGTTTCTCTCCACAGAAAAAATGAATTGGTGAATGAAAATAGTGTCGGTTACCTCACTCAAACACTTCTAGGTAGTGATAACTAATATTCTAATATGAAGAAAAATTGAATCACAGTCATCCTTGAAGTGAACAATATGAGAAGTTAGTTTTATCATCAATAAGTCTAAATAGTTTCTTTTATTGTCCCTATCAAGTATATATTTAACCATCCTATGGTAACTATAAATTTTTTCATATGGTTGGATAATTGGACACAATTTGAAATCCTTTTCATGTTAGAAAAAGTTTTTAAAGGGAAGGCCCATGTTGATTTCCATGTTGCAAAACCATCCCCAAAAATCACACCAGTGGACACCAAACTCCTAGATGACGATGTTTTCTAGGCCCATGACACCATTGGATCATGGGAGATGTATTTTAATGGTTGCTTATAATGTTCTATTGGAAGGAGGTTTTAAAATCCAATGCATAATTAGGTCGGTAAAGTGGTTAGTTTCATTTACCTAGAAAATATATATTTTTGTCTACTCCTCATGGTTTGAAAGCTTTACTAATATTGAAGAAAAATACCAATCCTCCATTCCTAGATTGGTACAAGGAATATAGTTGAAGATAGAATACATAAGAAACAAAGTGGGTTCAATTCTTGTTATTAATCAAATCAGTGTAGAATATACCATCATGAATGAAGAACTATACCTTCTCATCAGTTACGTCAACGGATAGATGGGAGATTTTCTTTTTGAACCAACAATGTATCATGTACTTTGATAAAAAAAATTGCTCATTCTAATGCAATAGCTAATGCATCCATAGTATTAGATAAACTATATTTGAATTAAGTGATTTTACAAAGCAAGCATCGAAGGATGATCTCAAAATTTATCATCTGTCACATTGAATAAACCAATCAGATCAACTAATCTACAGTGCAGGATGAAATAATATCACCCCTAGATGGATGGATACCATATTAAATTACATCAATAATTTTTCCCACTTTTTTGGCCAAACTGAAATGGATATTAATCAACACTGCTCATTGAAAATAACCCTTCATGATGATATAAATGATAAAAATCCATCTATAAATAAGACGTAGATAGAAGCCTTCTCAGATGAATAGTAAAAGTAAATATTTATTCTATAATAAATAAATTCCAAGTTTGATTGTTTGAAGCTAATAAATCTTGAACTAGACTCTCCCATAAGATTAGGAGGCATTGATGATTTGAGAATATATTAATACCAGATTGTGTAGAATTCACTAGAAAATTATTGGCATTATATATTCATTCTAAAATAATACTTTACCCATAGGATTTCTACATATAGGTAAAAATTCATTGTTATTTTTCATATATTGAATGTAGATTCTGGGTCCATATCCCCATTCTATGGATAAGAATTTTAATTACATCCTTACTGATACATAATTAATTCCAAAAGGATTGAGGTAATACAAGTCAAGAAATTCAAAATGAATAATATCATTAAATTTGAAAAGTCCACTATCATAACCATTTACAAAGTCCATAACACTTTACTGATGGAAAAAAAACAAAATTATTTTCCACCAATATGATGAAATTATACCAGAAGTACAATATTGGTCCAACCATTCATCCCATTATCATATTGTTTCAAATTGAAAAATAGATATCATGATAAAGACTCTATTGAATATATTATTCAAAATAGAAGAAAAGGATAAGATTTTCTAGCCATATAAGCACCTTATTACTTTATGGCCCTATAGAAACCACCACACACACTTCAATCAAGAAATTTGATATTCGTTGTTTTATAGAACTGAGGCAGTCTTGCTTATAGAAGTCTAGTTTACCTCGCTCCAGATAGCTATCTGTGCAAATATCTCTAATGAAAAGAAATAATAAATTGTTTTTTATAGTTGGAATAATTCAGTGAGAAATGGTTGTGTGCACTCTAAAACATAAAAGTTCATCTCATCCAGACTACATGATCCATGAATAAAAAATCTCACCTATGATTGTTCCTTCATAGAGAACTAGTATTATATTTAGAACCCAAATGATATCAAGAAAGAAACCTCCAAAGTTGGAACTCAAATGGGAATGTCCCTATATCATACATAAGTTTTATTCCATTGGATCTTACAGAATGGACACAATTTATAGCAAAAACATTATGAACCCCACCAATTAAAGGTATCTCAAAAATTAATTTATATATATGACATAAAAAACCACCATTCATTAAATTCAAATGATGTTAAATTGAAAAATATGTCTTTACTGCATGATGTTAAACAATATGAAAAAATCCGTAAATAAATATATTAAACATAATAGCATCCATGGTCTTAGTCTTTTTATATAAAACTATAATACACCATTATTCCTAACCTCATGATGTTAAAATGAATAGTTGACATACCACTCATTCAAAATTTAAATTTTCATAAGGAACCCACGGATTGCTTCTCATTTCCAATGAGATAAAAAGAGAAGCATGGATATTATATCATGGCCCATCAAATAAATGATAAAAATATCTTATTCCTTTCTTTTAATTTTTTTTAGGTTAGGTAAACCTTTCCATAACTTGTTTCTCACACCGATCATAGCTCCAGTGGGATTAGGAATTTTTGATAGGGATTCCTCACATGTTTGATAAATATCAGTTCATATCAGGTTTTGTATTTTCCTGAATATAATATCATAAAAAGAGAACCATAATTCCATACCGAATGACATAAAACGTCATAGATGATGTGCCTTTCAAGATAAAAACTCCACATTTCTAAATCCCTCTATGAATAGAACCTCTATCCCTATTGTTTATCTCCCACTAGAACTATATTCAAGATATAAGAGTTGTAACACCCCAAGATTCTACGGTACGCTTCTCTTTGAATAATGTGATAGCGTGTGTTGTACGCAACACCGAGTTCTAACACACCATAACTAATCAAACTAGCCGTTATGAATAGTAATACCTACTTTTTGAAATTATATATATTTTATATTTGAAAATGGACTTCATTTTTGGATTCGGAATATCGAATTTATCCTAAGGTGAAATTTTGGTACATTTCGGATAACTTTCATATTTTGATGAATAGTGAAAATTACTAAATTTTAATTAAAAACAACTTTTTTAATCAAAATAATTAATAGTGATAAATTATGAATTTGAGTGGTTTTAAAGTATATTTAGAATATATTTTTACCATTTAATATAATTTTGGTCATTGGACATAATTTTACAATTAAACCGAACATAAAAAAGTGTCAATCTTTTGATAGTTATTATCTCTTAAAAACACGCTTTTTGTTTTGACAGCGGGAATTAATTTTAAATTAATTTTTGCCACTTCTGTGTTTTGAATTTAGGAAAATGTATTCCATATTTGGAATCAGGATGTTCAAATTGTGTAAATGGGTAACTTTTATTTTTAGACATTTTGAATAATTGCTGCGGTAAATATTTTATTTACCATGGTTAAGGGTAAATCCGGTAAATAAGGGTTAAAAAATAATATTATAATAATACTAAATTACCCTAAAACGTGTATTAAACCTATTGGTTGATACATGGTCGACCATGGGCATCTTCGGGTCTATTTTGGGACCCCATGGATCCACTTGTAAGTGATAATGACACTTTATTTTAATTAAGTTAAAATGAATACAAAAATGACACAAGCATATATCTTTTAGAAAAACAATTGTTACATAGGGTTATATATGTTGGATTTTAGATTATAAATATTCATTAGAAAGATAAAAAGATTTTCTACATAATGGTATTTTATTTATAATTTTTAGACATTAAATAATTTATTTTATTTATGACACAATGATGATGCAGTAATTACTATAATAGTGAAAAATTAAAATAATTGATATTATAAATACCCAAATAAATATAATATGAAACTTTTAATGAATTAAACTAATTTTCTAGGATAATATGATATATTAGGATTGATTTAATTGACTTTTTTTGAATTAATCAATCTGTTATGAGTTTCACAAAAATCAACTATTGAATAGTGTAAAAATTGACATAAAAGAGTTCTTAAAACAAATATTATATTATTAATTGATATTAAATTCCTAAAAATCTAAGGTTAGGCCAAGAGACTTATATCATGATAGGTTCATCATTAATGTACCACTTGGGGGTCTCTTGGATGTATATAGTAAGTTTATTAACCATATTATATAAAAATACAAAGAGACATTGTAAAAGTGAAACTAATTAACTTAGAGTTAATACTTAAAGATAAGGTTAATATAAGTACCCAAACCTGTCTAAATTCTATTGGTTGAGTGGTTTTCGACCTATCCCCACCTTAACCGTTGAATAATCAACTTTGGAGCCATTAGAAACCGAATATGAATTTATTATAAATTAATATTTCTAGCTTTTCCAAAGGTGCCCCTCACCCCTCTTATAAAAGGGCACTCCTCCTTCTCATTTCTTCACACCTTCAAAGCCTTTTGGTTCGGCCAAACTCTGCCCAAATACTCTCCCAACATCCCTCACTACAACCTAGAGGCCTTAGTATTATCCTAAAGCCAACCTAAGGAGCCCTTTTGATCAAATCAAAAGGAAGAACCCGAAGAAGAGGTAATGATTTCACCACCCTCCTCCAAGTTCATTTCTTCTTCCACTTCTTCTTCCTTTGTTCTTACCATTCTAAAATAATAACTCCAGTATCTCACATATACTGTGATGTTATTATAAATATGGTACAATCATATTCAGTATTCTATCCACCCTTTGAATAACATGTCACCATACGTGCGTACGTACGACTTACCGTCTCCACGTCGTGGTGTAATTGTTATTCAATATAATATTATTTGGATGGGTATAATAATGATGTGTAACTCATGTAAATAATAAATATAACATGTTAATTATTCTGTATATATGATATACCATCCATTTATATATTATTTTAATATCAAAAGAATGATATTGTCGCTCGTACGTACGTACGGACTACCGTCTCCACGAACGCGATGAGATTCATTCTCCATCGTATCCATTCAAGTATAATTATCATTTGATGATTTAAAAATGATTTTTAAGGACTGGATATCATTCTGGATATGAATAAGATACAACAACCATGTCTTATGTAACAAAACATATAAAAGAAAATGAGTAAGTTAACTCCCGAAACGACGATAATTATAAGATATTATTAACAAATCAATGTTAAAAGATCATATATGATATCATATTAATATATATGATTCTTGTATAATTTAATAACAACTATTTCACCATTATACAGGAGGTTAACCTACCCCAACCAAGGAAAAGTACAAGGTAAGTGTTTACTTTACAACCTCTTCATTATCCAAGGTTGTTTATACGTAATAATCTACTGGGATCTCTTTATCATCCACATCCATGTTTCTTAAAAATGCATTTCAAAACATTTTTACTATTTACTAGAATATGAGTTAAAGTCATTTATACCCTTTTTGACTTTTATAATTGGTTTATAAAGTAATCTTTCGGTCGTTTTCAAAACAAGGTCCTTTTTAACCTTTTCGACAGAATTAAGGTAAGAATGTTTTTTTTAACTTATACGGCGGGTGCGGCTATTTTCCGCCGTTATAAAATCTTCAAAGCTTCCCTTACAAGATTATAAGAATATTTTCAAGGAAAATGTTTTATTTTATATGGATCTTAAATGATTTCAAAATAAAAGGATATATTTCTTTAAAAAGAATTTTGATTTCATCTATGTCAACATCCTTTGATGGATTTTAAGATTATTTATGGTTGATTTATTATGATACAAAACTTCTATATTGTATTGAAGGTTTTGTGATATGTTTGAATGTGGATGTGCTATTTTTATACCATTCATAGTTTATGGTGAAAGTATTGACATTTCGTATGCTAGTTTTAATATGAATGTTTATGTTATGTTTAAACCTTTTCATATGGGAATGCATTGGACTTAATATGTGACGGGTGGAGCCCGCTATAGCTCCTCGATGCATCGGTAGGTCTCATGAGACAAACTAGTGTCTTGGCACAAGGCCTTGACAAAATCTTATTTGTAGTCTTGGCACGAGGCCTTGGCTATGTGGTTATGATAGTCTGGCATTATGCATTCCAATATTATGAAAGTGGTCATTGATTTTTGCATGTGATTTTTCGATTAGTAGAATATCCATGTGAATAAGTAAATGGTATTATTTCATTTTATTTATGCCATACCATGTTGAAAGTTCATGTTTAAAAGGCTTTTGTTTTAGTTATACATTGCCTTAAATGTTTATTCTTATTGATGAAAGTTTCCGCTATATTGTTATCCTTACTGGGCATTTGAGCTCACCCCTCTTCTATGTTTTATTTTTCCCAGGAAGTGAAGATGTAAGTTATGAATGACCTGTAGGGATATTATGAGGGGATTATAGTGTGGACTGTGGAAACATTATGTTGTTGTAGTAGTTTTTCATTTTATGATGTAATGTAAAACTTATGAATATATCTAGTGTTTCCAAGGCTACTAAACGAATCGGTCTTTCGAGATTTGATATTTCTTGTGATCATGACAATGTTATGTAATAATGCACCAACTCTAGGCAACTAGGGTCGGGGCATTACAGTTGGTATCAGAGGAAGTTTAGTACAAACCTTGGAAGCTAGATTTAGAGAAACTCTGATTAGAGCATGTAGACCTAAGATGAACTTTGAGGATTAGTACAGAAGAACTTCCTAGAATTTTGGTATTGTAGAGATTTTGTGAGTTTTCCAAGCAATACATCCCTGTCTGGATACGAGCAGGTAGAGGCGGCTCTAGCACAGATGTACCTAGGGGTAAAACCCGAAAACACCGCTTTGAGCTAGACTCGAACGGGAACTGGTGCACGATAACGGGCCTTGCTGCACTCTTGGTTACGACACTCCCGGGGGATATGCTTAGGATAACTCTCATTTTCTTTACAAATCATTTTGAAGGGATTATGAGTATATACTTCCTCAAAGAAAACATTCTTATGATTATGGATTATATCCATAAATAGTTCAATTTATGTTAAGTGTTTTATAAGTATGGGATTATGTAATTTGATTCATAAACTGATCTAGTTTATGCCATTGTTTAGAAATGGCGCCTAGTGGAAGAAATGGAAACCGTATCAATGCACGCACTCCATGTAGGGATTGCCCTCCTGCTCAAGATAATTATAGTGGGGCTGGTGATGCAACTGGTGTTGATCAGCTAATCACCATACTGGGACAACTTACTCAGGTTATGAATAATAACCTTACCCGTATGGAGCACCCTGATCCGTAGCGTGGAGGATCAATGTTAGATCGATTCATGAGGCAACAACCACCAACGTTCAATGGGAATACAAATCCCTTAGTAGCTGAGCAATGGATATTTTCCCTAGAGAAAATATTTCAGGCTTTGGGGAGCAGTGAAAGGGAAAAAGTTATCATGGCAGTTTACCGCCTCACTGGAGATGCTGATCAATGGTGGTCATTGATTCAGAACATGAAGGAAGATGATGAAGTATCAAATATGGAATGGAGGGAGTTCAAAGATCTGTTTTTAGAAAAATACTTCCCTCGCGACCATCGAGCAGATATGGAAAGGCAATTTCTGAGTCTGAGACAGAAGGAGGATGAGAATGTCACAAAGTATGAGGCTAACTTTACAAGGTTAGCGAGGTATGCTGGAGATTATATTCGCAACCCAAGAAGTAAGATTGATCGTTTCTTTGATGGGTTAAAACCATTTCTCCGTCGAGCATTAGTCTCACAATCCTTTTCATCATACGAAGACATTGTCTCATGTGCTATCAAGACCGAAAAGGAATTCTCTAAGTCTTATGACTTTAAAGCAAATCAAGAGAAGAAGAGACCTGCTGATCAATCTGGGAATGGAAATAAGGGGAAGAAGGGAAAGGTTGAATATCCATCTTGTGGTAAATGCGGGAAGAAACATCCTGGTACTTGCTTGAAGGGAATGGGAGCCTGTTACAAGTGTGGTGAAAAAGGCCACCAAGCTCATGATTTCAAGGGGAAGAAGCAAGATACCAACGTTCAGTGCTATAATTGCAGGGAGATGGGGCATTATGCAAATTCATGTCCTAAGCTTCAGGAGAACTTACCTCAGAAAAGGCCAAGGGAGCAAGGCCAGGCTTATGCTATCACTACTGCTGAGGTAGAAGCTCCGAAAGACGTGGTGGCAGGTAATTTAATGGTTTCCTCAAGTTTAGCAAATGCATTATTTGATTCTGGATCATCGCATTGTTTCATATCTTCCCAGTTTGCTAAGAAAATTAGATATTTCCAATTTGATTTAATAAGGGAGTTGTCAGTTAAAACTCCTAAGGGAAGTATCGTTGCAACAAAGTTTTGTGAATCAGTCCCTATTAGAGCACATAAATTTTCTTTATCTGCTGATCTCATCGTCATACCTATGATTGTGTTTGATATAATCCTCGGTATGGACTGGATTTCGGACTATGATGCGATGATTTATTGTAAGAAGAAAGAGGTTACGATTCTTGATGATAATGATAAGGAACACCTTATTTTTAGAGCAGAATCGTCACCACCTAATTCTTATTTAGATCCACCCTCAATAGCTCAACTAAATTCAATTATTGGGGAGGAAGAGAATGAAATAACTGCGGGTGAGGAAAGGAATGTTCAAATAGAGGATGTACCTGTTGTGAAAGAATTTGTAGCTGTATTTCCAGAAGATTTACCTGGACATCCTCCAGAACGAGAAGTTGAGTTTTCCATTGATTTTATTCCTGGATCAAGGCCTATATCGAAGACCCCTTATATAATGGCCACTGTAGAGTTAGTCGAACTAAAGAAACAACTAGAGGAATTGAGTAATAAGGGATTTATTCACCCTAGTGTTTCTCCATGGGGATCCCTTGTTCTTTTTGTTAAAAAGAAAGATGGATCTATGAGGTTATGTATCGACTACAGGGAGATCAATGCTATAACGATAAAGAACAAGTATCCCCTACCTCGTATTGATGATTTATTTGACAAACTGCATGGAGCTCAATACTTTTCAAAGATTGACCTTCGATCTGGATACCATCAGTTGTGTGTGAAGAAGGAAGACATTCCGAAAACAGCATTTCGAACCATGTACGGGCATTACGAGTTTACTGTAATGCCGTTTGGATTGACTAATGCACCCTCTGTATTCATGGATCTAATGAATAGAGTTTTCAAGGAGTATCTCGATGAATTTGTGGTGGTATTTATTGATGATATCTTGGTATACTCCAAAACCTACGAAGATCATGAAAATCACTTGCGCATTATCTTGAAGACTCTGAGGAGGCATGAATTATATGGGAAGTTTAGCAAGTGTGAATTCTGGCTTCAGGAGATTTCTTTTCTTGGCCATATTGTCTCTAAAGATGGAATCTCTGTTGATCCTTCTAAGACCAAGGCAATCCAAGAATGGCCAGCACCTACGAGTATAACTGAGGTACGTAGTTTTATTGGTTTTGCAGGTTATTAACGACGTTTCGTCCAGAATTTTGCCCGATTGGCTAACCCATTAACGAAGCTCACACGTAAAGGGGTTAAATTTGTTTGGACAAAAGAGTGTGAAGAATGTGTCGAAGAACTGAAGAGAAGATTAGTCAATGCTCCTATATTGACTCTACCATCGGGGAATGATGGGTTCGTTATTTATAGTGATGCATCGAAGAAAGGACTTGGTTGTGTCCTTATGCAGAATGATAGAGTTATTGCCTATACATCACGACAGTTGAAAATTCATGAACAAAACTATCCTACTCATGATCTTGAGTTAGAAGCTGTGATCTTTGCTTTGAAGATATGGAGGCACTACCTCTATGGTGAAAAATGTGAGATTTATACTGATCACAAGAGTTTGAAGTATATTTTCTCACAAAAAGAACTCAACATGAGGCAAAGGAGATGGCTTGAATTACTCAAGGATTATGATTGTACGATACACTGCCACCCGGGGAAAGCAAACAAGGTGGCAGATGCTTTGAGTAGAAAAGACCATTGAGTTTTGAACAATATGAGAATTGAAAGGGATCCAATTTTCATGGATCTAGTAAAGATGGACATGGGAATAACCAGGGAAGGTGAAACCTCAATGCTTTTTCAAATGGTTGCCAAACCATCTTTACTAGAAAAGATTAAGAGTTCTCAGACCGATGATGAAGAATTTCAGAAGAAGATTAAAGCTGTGAATGATGGGAGATTGAGAGACTTTGTGTATGAAGATGGAATTTTGAAATTCGGGAAGAGACTTTGTGTTCCCAATATACCTAATCTAAAAAGGGAATTGCTGGATGATGCTCATAGTTCCAATTTCTCTATACACCCTGGGAGCACCAAAATGTATAGAGATTTGAAGGAACATTTTTGGTGGGACAACATGAAGAGGGAGATTGCTGATTTTGTGTCAAGATGTATGGTTTGTCAACAAGTGAAAGTTGGAAGGCAACAGCCTGGAGGAGTCATGAAACCTCTTCCCATACCGGAGTGGAAATGGGACAATGTTATGATGGACTTTGTCATGGGGCTACCAAAGACTCCTAGAAGGAACGATGCAATATGGGTTATTGTTGATCGTCTTACCAAGACAGCACATTTTCTTGCTATAATAGAAGATCTACCCCTGGAACGTCTAGCAAGACTATATATTAATGAAGTTGTGAGACTTCATGGAGTACCCCTATCGATTTTTTCTGATCATGATCCCCGTTTTACTTCAAGATTCTGGAAAAGTCTTCAGAAATCCCTAGATACTGAACTTCATTTGAGCACTGCTTACCACCCTCAGACAGACGGACAATCAGAACGGACTATTCAAACCTTAGAAGGCATGTTGAGATCTTGCTCACTTGACTTTCAGGGTATGTGGGATCAATATTTACCTCTGGTAGATTTTTCCTATAACAATAGCTTCCATTCGAGTATTCAGATGGCACCATATGAAGCGTTATACGGAAAGAGATGTCGTACACCAACCTGTTGGGATGACGTTGGTGAAAGAAAACTTGTAGGCCCAGAACTGGTGGAGGAAACGGTGGAAAAGGTGAAAGTAATCCAAAATCACATCAAAGCAGCTCAAAGTAGGCAGAAGAGCTATGCCGATAATCGAAGGAAGGATTTGGAATTTCAAGTCGGAGATCATGTTTTCCTGAAGGTATCTCCGTGGAAGGGAGTCATACGTTTTGGTAAGAAAGGTAAATTGAGTCCCAGGTACATCGGACCTTTCGAAATTCTAGAACGAATTGGGGTTTTAGCTTACCGATTGGCAATGCCGCCAAGTCTCTCCAAAGTTCACGATGTGTTCCACGTATCTCTATTGAGGAAATACATGCCTGATCCGACGCATGTACTCACCTATGAGGAATTAGAACTGGAACCCGATCTGTCTTATTGCGAAGAGCCTGTCAAGATTCTCGATACGAGAGAACAAGTGCTGAGAAACCGGACGACGAGTCTGGTAAAAGTTTTGTGGAGAAACCATAAGATGGAAGAGGCAACGTGGGAACCCGAGGAACTTATGATGAAGAACCACCCGAGTCTTTTTATGCAGTAATACCCTTGAAATTGTGAGGACGCAATTATTTGAAGGAGAGGATAATGTAACACCCCAAGCTTCTACGGTACGCTTCTCTTTGAATAATGTGATAGCGTGTGTTGTACGCAACACCGAGTTCTAACACACCATAACTAATCAAACTAGCCGTTATGAATAGTAATACCTACTTTTTGAAATTATATATATTTTATATTTGAAAATGGAATTCATTTTTGGATTCGGAATATCGAATTTAGCCTAAGGTGAAATTTTGGTACATTTCGGATAACTTTCATATTTTGATGAATAGTGAAAATTACTAAATTTTAATTAAAAACAACTTTTTTAATCAAAATAATTAATAGTGATAAATTATGAATTTGAGTGGTTTTAAAGTATATTTAGAATATATTTTTACCATTTAATATAATGTTGGTCATTGGACATAATTTTACAATTAAACCGAACATAAAAAAGTGTCAATCTTTTGATAGTTATTATCTCTTAAAAACACGCTTTTTGTTTTGACAGCGGGAATTAATTTTAAATTAATTTCTGCCACTTCTGTGTTTTGAATTTAGGAAAATGGATTCCATATTTGGAATCAGGATGTTCAAATTGTGTAAATGGGTAACTTTTATTTTTAGACATTTTGAATAATTACTGCGGTAAATATTTTATTTACCATGGTTAAGGGTAAATCCGGTAAATAAGGGTTAAAAAATAATATTATAATAATACTAAATTACCCTAAAACGTGTCTTAACCCTATTGGTTGATACATGGTCGACCATGGTCATCTTTGGGTCGATTTTGGGACCCCATGGATCCACTTGTAAGTGATAATGACACTTTATTTTAATTAAGTTAAAATGAATACAAAAATGACACAAGCATATATCTTTTAGAAAAACAATTGTTACATAGGGTTATATATGTTGTATTTTAGATTATAAATATTCATTAGAAAGATAAAAAGAGTTCCTAAATAATGATATTTTATATATAATTTTTAGACATTAAATAATTTATTTTATTTATGACACAATGATGATGCAGTAATTACTATAATAGTGAAAAATTAAAATAATTGATATTATAAATACCCAAATAAATATAATATGAAACTTTTAATGAATTAAACTAATTTTCTAGGATAATATGATATATTAGGATTGATTTAATTGACTTTTTTCTAAGTAATCAATCTGTTATGAGTTTCACAAAAATCAACTATTGAATAGTGTAAAAATTGACATAAAAGAGTTCTTAAAACAAATATTATATTATTAATTGATATTAAATTCCTAAAAATCTAAGGTTCGGCCAAGAGACTTATATCATGATAGGTTCATCATTAATGTACCACTTGGGGGTCTCTTGGATGTATATAGTAAGTTTATTAACCATATTATCTAAAAATACAAAGAGACATTGTAAAAGTTAAACTAATTAACTTAGAGTTAATACTTAAAGATAAGGTTAATATAAGTACCCAAACCTGTCTAAATTCTATTGGTTTAGTGTTTTTCGACCTATCCCCACCTTAAACTTTGAATAATCAACTTTGGAGCCATTAGAAACCGAATATGAATTTATTATAAATTAATATTTCTAGCTTTTCCAAAGGTGCCCCTCACCCCTCTTATAAAAGGGCACTCCTCCTTCTCATTTCTTCACACCTTCAAAGCCTTTTGGTTCGGCCAAACTCTGACCAAATACTCTCCCAACATCCCTCACTACAACCTAGAGGCCTTATTTTGATCAGAAAGCCAACCTAAGGAGCCCTTTTGATCAAATCAAAAGGAAGAACCCGAAGAAGAGGTAATGATTTCACCACCCTTCTCCAAGTTCATTTCTTCTTCCACTTCTTGTTCCTTTGTTCTTACCATTCTAAAATAATAACTCCAGTATCTCACATATACTGTGATGTTATTATAAATATGGTACAATCATATTCAGTATTCTATCCACCCTTTGAATAACATGTCACCATACGTGCGTACGTACGGCTTACCGTCTCCACGTCGTGGTGTAATTGTTATTCAATATAATATTATTTGGATGGGTATAATAATGATGTGTAACTCATGTAAATAATAAATATAACATGTTAATTATTCTGTATATATGATATACCATCCATTTATATATTATTTTAATATCAAAAGAATGATATTGTCGCTCGTACGTACGTACGGACTACCGTCTCCACGAACGCGATGAGATTCATTCTCCATCGTATCCATTCAAGTATAATTATCATTTGATGATTTAAAAATGATGTTTAAGGACTGGATATCATTCTGGATATGAATAAGATACAACAACCATGTCTTATGTAACAAAACATATAAAAGAAAATGAGTAAGTTAACTCCTGAAACGACGATAATTCTAAGATATTATTAACAAATCAATGTTAAAAGATCATATATGATATCATATTAATATATATGATTCTTGTATAATTTAATAACAACTATTTCACCATTATACAGGATTTTAACCTACCCCAACCAAGGAAAAGTACAAGGTAAGGGTTTACTTTACAACCTCTTCATTATCCAAGGTTGTTTATATGTAATAATCTACTGGGATCTCTTTATCATCCACATCCATGTTTCTTAAAAATGCATTTCAAAACATTTTTACTATTTACTAGAATATGAGTTAAAGTCATTTATACCCTTTTTGACTTTTATAAGTGGTTTATAAAGGAATCTTTCGGTCGTTTTCAAAACAAGGTCCTTTTTAACCTTTTCGACAGAATTAAGGTAAGAATGTTTTTTTTAACTTATACGGCGGGTGCGGCTATTTTCCGCCGTTATAAAATCTTCAAAGCTTCCCTTACAAGCTTATAAGAATATTTTCAAGGAAAATGTTTTATTTTATATGGATCTTAAATGATTTCAAAATAAAAGGATATATTTCTTTAAAAAGAATTTTGATTTCATCTATGTCAACATCCTTTGATGGATTTTAAGATTATTTATGGTTGATTTATTATGATACAAAACTTCTATATTGTATTGAAGGTTTTGTGATATGTTTGACTGTGGATGTGCTATTTTTATACCATTCATAGTTTATGGTGAAAGTATTGACATTTCATATGCTAGTTTTAATACGAATGTTTATGTTATGTTTAAACCTTTTCATATGGGAATGCATTGGACTTAATATGTGACGGGTGGAGCCCGTTATAGCTCCTCGATGCATCGGTAGGTCTCATGAGACAAACTAGTGTCTTGGCACAAGGCCTTGACAAAATCTTATTTGTAGTCTTGGCACGAGGCCTTGGCTATGTGGTTATGATAGTCTGGCATTATGCATTCTAACATTATGAAAGTGGTCATTGGTTTTTGCATGTGATTATTCGATTAGTAGAATATCCATGTGAATAAGTAAATGGCATTATTTCATTTTATTTATGCCATACCATGTTGAAAGTTAATGTTTAAAAGGCTTTTGTTTTAGTTATACATTGCCTTAATTGTTTATTCTTATTGATGAAAGTTTCCGCTATATTGTTATCCTTACTGGGCATTTGAGCTCACCCCTCTTCTATGTTTTATTTTTCCCAGGAAGTGAAGATGTAAGTTATGAATGACCTGCAGGGATATTATGAGGGGATTATAGTGTGGACTATGGAAACATTATGTTGTTGTAGTAGTTTTTCATTTTATGATGTAATGTAAAACTTATGAATATATCTAGTGTTTCCAAGGCTACTAAACCAATCGGTCTTTCGAGATTTGATCTTTCTTGTGATCATGCCAATGTTATGTAATAATGCACCAACTCTAGGAAACTAGGGTCGGGGCGTTACAAGAGTGGATTTATTCATACCATCAAAAGATACATAGTGACACATAGATATTTCATCTTCTGTATAACCATAATAATCCATAGGGAAAAATTGAACCTCAACTTATTGGTTAGGCCTGAGTGGGGAGTTTCCCATTCAAGATATATGTGTGAATTTATTCATGTCATCATAGGATATATAGTGATTTATGTATCTCAAATCATAGGTCCACACATCATAATAAATTTTAAAATCACCCCCTTAGCTTATAGATCATACCTTCATGGTGAGTTTCCCATCCAATAAGTACATGTCGCTTGATTCCTACATTTACATTATACATTGTAATGCCCAGATCTATAATCATGGGTCTATCCTCAATAATAAATGGAGAAAATTACCCCCTCTATGTATGGGATATAATATCATGTAGTGTTTCCCATTCAAAAAATATGTAATTCTTGGTTTCTAATCTCATATGATACATATTTATGCCTAAATATCTAATCAACTATTCATCCACTATATTGAATATGAATGATACCCCCTCTAACTATGTAATTCATTGTTTCTAATCTCATATGATACATATTTATAGCTAAATATCTAATCAACTATTCATCCACTATATTGAATATGAATGATACCCCCTCTATATATGGGTTAGACCTACGTGGTGAGTTTCCCATTTAAGAAATACATTTTTCACTATTAATTCAATCAAATGAAACTTAATGATGCCCAAATCTCTAATATTTGGTTCATCCACAATAATCAACAGTAAAAAAGGACCCATATGCTTATGGGTCAAACATGAATGGAGAGTTTCCTGTTAAAGACAAAACAATTTGTTGATTTCTCCCATAACAACATACATTGTGATTCTCATATTTCCAATATTGGTCAAATAATAATTATCAACAAGAATAATAACCCCCTCTATGATTTTTAACAATTGAATGGAGTGTTTCCTATTCATATAATACATATGGCCTAATTCCTACCATCGCATGATTGATGATACGTTTGGATCTCCAATCCAAGGTCTATCTAAAACATTCAATTGAAAAAATTCCCCCCTATGTGTATGGGTTAAACCTGTATAGATTCTTTACCATTCATGAATTATACGTGTCTTGATTCCGTTCATCACATGATACATAGTGATGCCCATATCTGTACTCCTTGGTCCATCCACAATAATCAATGGTAAAAATTCCCCCTAATAGTTAAGGGTCACACCTAGGTTGAGAGTTTCTGATTATAGAACAATATATGGATTAATTCATACCATCACATGATCTTTTATGACTCTAGAATATTCATCTGTGGGTCCAACCATAATATCCAATAATTTAAATCCCCCCCCCCCATTATGTATGTTTCAGACCTTCCTCAAGAGTTTCTCATTAAGGATCTACATTTGTCTTAATTCTTTCAATAATAGGACATGTAGTAACATATGAATATTTAATCATGGGTCCAATGAAAATAATCAATAGGAAGAATCCCCCCTCTACATATAGTTAAAACTATTATGGTGAGTCTCCCATTCAAGTAATATGTGTGCCTTGACTTCTTCCATCAAAGGATATGCATGGAAACCTGAATCTACAATCGTAGGTCAAACCACAATATTAAAAAAATTGATCATCTGAATTTAGGTTAGACCTACATGGAGTGTCTCTCATTCATGGAAAATTTGTGGCATGATTCTTATTACCATAGGATATGTAGTGATGCTCAAACACTAAATCCTTGTTCCATACACTATATATAAATATTCCCCCACACTTTTCATGAATCATACATTCGTAGGGAACTTTCAAGAATGATAAACATGTGGTTTCATTCCTTTCATAAAAGGATGTGTAGTGATAAACAACCCACCAATCATGTGTTTAGACAAAACATAAAGAACAATAAAAATTAAGTCCCAATATATGGGATATACCTATGTGGGGAACTATCTGAGAACTATGAATGACATTATTTTTACCCTTATAATGGGAAAGGGAAATCTGGGGTAATCCGAGAAATAATTGTAGAATATACCTCTCCTACGTTGTTACCACATGATGATAAACTACAAGGAAAATGTCCTTAATATATGATGCTAAACTATAAGGAAGACATCCTCACCTAATGATGTCAAGAAACACAAAATATACATCCCTACTACATGACATTAAAGTGTAGAGAAAATAAAAAATAGTCATTCCTTATCAAATGAAAACAAGATAATGACCCCAGTCTACAAGAGTGTGGGGTACTTCTATCATATTTTATGCACGTCACCCCATAAATAGTAGTTCATAAATTGATCTCCTTCATTTTCCGCAAACCTATCGTGGCCCCTATAAAGATGAAGATATTTCATTTTGAGCATGCTAGAGGTGAATTCGCCTATGGGATTTCACGTAAAAACCAGAGATATAAAGGCCATATAAAAAGTGATTTATAAATATTGTGATCCCTAATTTCAATGAGTAAAAACTCAACACCATATAGTGTTTTGGTTCTTACCCATCATGATTTTCATATACCATTAATCTTGACCCAAGAACCATGATTAATAATTTTCAAAACATTCATCTCGTATTAAAAACTATATTGGATAACTCTTGACCCAATGTTTCATAGTTTTTTTTTGTATAATTTTCATCATGTAGGTCCATCTGTATCATGGAATCAAATTTCATTTTCTATGAAATTGATGTATGACTAGAAATATTTACCTTTGATTGTCCAAATCAAATAACCCAAACATCATAGTGACAAAGTCATAAAACTTTTCAAGGTAAACAAATAAAAAAAGTGTCACATGAGAAAAAGTCATGTTTTTACTCTCTAAACTCTTATTTTATACTTTTTAGAAAAAATATACATCGTAAATAAATAGGGAATAAAGATCATATAGCCCACTATTTGGTCCTAGAAAAATCTGATCCATGATCACTAGACTCCATAGTCTTGTTAAATGTTAGATTATTGAATTTTCCTATCTTCTCAATGAAATAACGTGTTCACTATGAGGCAACAAAACTTTTAGATTAATTGAAACCTTTTGTAATATTACATTTTCTATAAACCACCATCATTTATTTGAATTATGAGCTAAAACAACTACTTCAATGAATTAGTAACCTTCTCATAGATCCCCAAGGACCTCAGGCTCTATTTCCTTTTGTTTATCCCTTTATAAAACTTGTAACATGGAATGTATTATCTAAAAGGTCACCATTAAGATTTGATATATAATTTTACCCTACCAAATAACATTTTCTTAGGGGATTATTAGTCCTTATAACCCCCCCCCCCCCCCCCTACACCCATAAATCAAGGAATTATTGACCTGGCCTCATGGAATATGGGTTTCATCCATCATTATTTATTTTCATGTACAAAATAGTTTCATACTCGTGATAATTCTGATATTTCTAGACCATAATTTAAAATCCATATAACCATGATATTCAAGTTAATTTGATATCATCAATGTTTTTTCACCTTTTATTGAACCCTTCCTCTAAGAAATAATGTGACACTCCGTTCCCAGTACTTTTGATGGACAACACCACATTACTAAAAAACACATGGAATAGGGCCTGAGCTGCCCAACAAAAAACCAACCATCACTAGAGTTCCAAACCCGTTCCAAGAAAGATATTTTTTCATACCAACATCATCATCTTGACATTTGAGACATCCCAAATATTTCATAGCCTTCAGAAACGTGTGTGGATACCCTTTACATGACCATGAATGTAATCCCAATGGGCCTATAAATATAGGAATATAACCTACCAACTAGAGGGATCTCCTCCATATAGGAAAGGAACTCCATCCATTTGAAACATGACAATGCCATGATAAAACTCTGGGCATTAAGGTATCTTGGGCCATCACTTTCGTGTCCTCCCACATTCCATTTTCATAGATTCGAACATTTGAGTTATAGTTTATACAAACCATGTTCCAACTATCTAGATTATAGTGCCTTAGAAAACCATAATAGGGGAGGGGCGGATCAAGGGGTTAGACTTCTTTCAATGAGATGGATATTTTCTACACATTGGAAATAAATATCTAATCATTTCAAATGGAATCATGTAATTCTTATACATCCACATGAAGAAATAGAAACATAACAAATCAGTTTTACATGGTTCGCCACTTGGGTCTATATCAAGGACAATAGAATGATAGTTTATCAGTAGTACCTAAATCCAATAAGATTAACTAGATATTTTGGGTAATAGATGATCAATCATAGACACTCTATTCAAGGAATTATTCATTTACTTGAATTTTTAGGATAGAACACATCATCCCTCGGGTAAATTCCATTAAATCCCTACTCTCTCACTAACTTGGGAAAAGTATTATTGTATTTGTAAACATGAATTTAAAATTAATATATTGGGAACAAGAATCTTTTTCCCTAATTAGAGCAACACACTACATGAATTATAGTCCTGAATTGATGTACTTGAATGCAACATTCACCCCAACTAGATATTCAGAACCAGTTGTTCGTGTATGGAACATTCATGAAAATAAATTCTTCCTAACAACCTCTTATTATATCAATGATATTTAATTTTATTGAAAGTACAAACATTCAATAAAATTTCATCTTTCATAAATCCCTATGAATTCATGAATCTACCTATATTTATTGAACTCTATGGTATCAAAAAACTCTCAATAATTTCAAAACTCTCTTTTTCTGAAATTTCTTATTTCAAATTTTGTATATATATATTTTTCATGAATCTTAGGTTTGAGAAGTGTTCTTCATTCATGAAATAATTATCATCTCATAATAGCTTCTTGAAATCTAAGTGATTTGTCTTTTTCCTAAACAATATCCATTACTCAAATCCTAGGAGTATGCCTATTTATATAAATTTCCTCCTTTGGGATGCTTCTAATCTCATCATGGTCTTTTCACAAACCTCCTCATCCTTTTTCATGAAGCTCCACTTCTTCGAGATATTTATGTAAAATTTTCCATACCTGAATCATCTCTTAATTGTGTATCATATAATATAATCATCATGCCACCTTTATTGTCTATTAAACCACTTTGTCAAACATTAAATTCATTGCAACACCATATTAATTTTAAAATATAAAATCACAAGGAAACTACAACCTTTAGGACACCAGATTCATGCTCTATAATATTACTAGACATGAAAACTCCTTGATCAGCCCAGTATGGATTCAAAACAAATAGAAAAAATTTCCAGCTATGAAAGACCTTGGATCCAAAAATATACACATTTTTTGGAAATGTGAATACAAATTAAATAAATCCATATCTTTGAAATAAAACTTGATATGCATAAAATAACTCAAACATCACTCTAAGTCAACAAGAGGAAATATCAGTGAAGAAAAAAGGGTAGAAAATGGTAATTTCTTTCCTCAAGAGACCACTATCCACTCATTGAATTTCATTTTCCCCCTTTGGAAGGAAACCAAAGGAAGTTTTATTAGGACCATAGTATGATAAAAACATCCAATTAGACTGTATATCCCCCATATAACATTATGAAATCAATAAATAGATTAAAATGGTTAACACGATTGGGGAGATAGAGAAAGGACAACCTCATTCTATATTGGGAGGTGGCTAAACACTACGGTTCGGTTGATGATTCCTGGAAATTGGTGATGCCAAAGTCATAGTCCTAATATCATCTTCATGATCATTAGTTCCAACATGATCAGATATAATCACAACTCATTCTACTTTTTCATTGATGAAGTGGTATCTGAAATCAATATGTTTTTACAAGTGTATTGAACTGGATTATTCATGATCTTGATCTCACAATTGTTATCACATATTATAACCAATGGTTGTTTCCAATAATAAATGAACCACCCATTGGGAACCTTCAATCCACTAGATCTATAACTCATTCATCAAAAAAACCAATAATTAATTATATACTGATGTTATAATATATAATCGAATGTTGATAAATCCTTGAATATGTATCATGATTATTTTAATTTCTGAAAAATGATCTTCCTTTATATTAATTTGGACCTGATCTAGTAAATATGTTTCAAATACAATATATTTTTTTTGTCGTCAAATATAATATTTTTCCAGTGATACTCCTATATAATGTTGAATCCACTAATTTCTCATCCATGTGCTTTCCATATTTTGTCCCAACTTTTATTGGATTTAATATTAGTTTGGAGTTATGATTTTTGAATTGTTTCAAAATAAATCATTGATATGTTAAAACAGAAATGAATGTCTAGGTTTTCTTTTCAATCAATTTAATATGTAGAAAGTATGTGAGTTCACAAATAATGGAAATTTAAAATTATTATTTCATGTGATTAGAAAATTCATCCACTGATCCATTTTATCTTCCCATAAATATAATATCATTCACATGAAGAAGAACCATAAATTTATCTCCTTGATAATTTCACAATAATATATTATTATAAATAGCTCCTATTTTTAATTTTACATTATCTAAATAGAAATAGAGTCAATAATTCCAGGACCGTGGTGATATATTTAGAATATAAATGGACTTCTTTAATCTAGATACTGTTATTTAATAATTTACAATTTGAAATCATACTATTAATTCAATGTAGACTTCTTATTCAATAACACAATTTAAGAGTTTTATTTTAACATCAGTATAATAAACATTGTACCCTATTTGAATTTAAATATATAAGAATACCTAATTGACTCCATTCATTATACTGGAGAAAACATTTCTTCAAAGTCAATGACTTTTATCTATGAATATCCTTTACACAACACACATTCCTTATTTCAGATCAAATTCCCATGATCGCCAAATTTTATTTCGATGATCCCATTTTTCCAGTCACATGGTGATTTTATGTTCTCTTAACCAGATCACCAATTAATTTTTTCCCCAATCTGATCATGTTAATCATTTATGAATGTAAGTCATGATTCATACACCATTTATTATTAAAAAAAGTTAGATCTGTAATATATAAGATAGAATAATGTTCTTAATTCCTCATTCACCTCATATGTGAAGGTGGAGTTCAGTGCCCAATGTTGTTGGATTGATCGAATACTACTCTTTGATTTATCCTATGAAGTTCCAATAGTGTTTATTCATAAAAAATGTTTCCTCTCTTGATTATACTTCTGAATTATTTTCATACTGAGGGTTAAAAATGTTGGTAAATACTTCCATAATTTCAATATTTTAATATTTTCCCAATTAAACCTCCATCTTCACCTTCAATCATATCAACATATGAGATCCTTGAGTTATTCATAGTTTTATGCTCTGCTATTATGAAAAAAAATTAATAAAAAATATTTCAAAGATGCTCATTGTTTCATTAGTATGAATTACTCTTCATTGAGTATCAAACAAAAATCCCCTCATCGTAAGTGTCACCATAATTAGAACAA
The DNA here is from genome assembly GCA_963277665.1 of Viscum album. Classification (NCBI taxonomy): domain Eukaryota; kingdom Viridiplantae; phylum Streptophyta; class Magnoliopsida; order Santalales; family Viscaceae; genus Viscum; species Viscum album. The sequence continues at coordinate 1,088,649,840 of OY728163.1, read as the reverse complement.
CTATTATCTCAGTTTTTTATAAAACATTTACTTCCACAAAAAAAAGAAAATAAATTTGGAGGGCCTTTATTCCATGAAATATCTCATATGGTGTCTTGTAATCTCTTATACATACCCCTGTTCAATTTTGATTGTATTTTGAAACTCTTTCTATTACTGATAAGAAACAAACCCCTCAATAATTATTATTTTTTATATATTATTCACCTATAAATTAATTCATTCAACAACCCCATTTTGTTGAATATTTATCCCTAAATAAACTACAATCAGGATGCCATGTTTTTCAAGGTGATTTTCAAATTCAATGGTTGTGTACTCTTTTCCATTGTAATATTTTTATATCGTGATTATGTGTCCAGTATCATTATCAACTCTTTAAATATAACTCTTCATGTATTTATTATGTTATCATTTAGGTTGTATAAACATCATACATATTATTATATAATAATCAATAATAAAAAATGAAGTACATATCTTCACACGTTCTATAAAAAATCTTTAGATCACACACAACACTATGAAATATATCAAGAATATTTGATACCATTTTGATCATTGGCTGATATGAATTCTAAAACTACTTTCCGCACATGAAAGAATCACATGTATTATCATGGTTATGGTTTAGATTTATAATTTCTATTAAATACCTTATATTTGATAATTTTTATATTATATATTGATTATTGTGACCCAACCTTCATTTCCATGAATTATTTTCCTCATTAATTGTTATGAAAAAAATTCATCCATTACTGTCTACCTGGTTTAAATTTATGTTTTCCCTCTACCCATTCAAGAGGGAATTTACTGTAATTCCTGTAATAGTTAATCATTTTTTATTAAATGTTACTATCAATCTTGAGTCAATGAGTTGACTCACACTCGATAGACTATGATACAGTTCATCTACATATGGAACTTCTATTTTCTTTATATCCCTATTTTCTAATTATATTTTTTTAACTACCTATTATCATTATGGTGACACCATTTCATAATATCATTATTCTATCAACTATTTTTTTAACATTTTAAAAAAATAATTTTCTTCCATGTGGTATTATAAACTTCTTTCATGAATCATGGTGGTACAGTTATTTATATCATTGAGATTGATCCCTACTGGGTTATATTTCTCAATATTCTTCAATTCCTTCCATTAGATAACTGATAACCACACTTGGTTTTCAACTGGAATTATGTAGTATGTGACTGATCATCTAGAGATGCTCATATTTTGGTACATAAGGGTTCTTCGTCATGGGAATATAAGATTATAGAGGGATAATGGTTTTGGAACCCTGCTACTTTTTCTAGTTTTCCTAGTTCTAAACCTTTTATTTAGGGAGTCTTGTTAATTTCTAAAGTCCCTTGGAAATATCATGAATCAGGATCAAATGGATTTCCAAATATAATCTTGAAAAATTTGAAAGATATGTGTGTTTACTTGTGGTCAACTTCAAGTAGTTTCATCACCCCATTGTTCATGAACATGAAAAATGAAACCAGGAGGGGTGATGATTAGTCGATCCTTCTATAGTGAAAATAAATACCAACAAAAATTAAATCCACAGTTTGTAAAAAGACGAACCAACCAATTTAGACTGATGTTAGTATGAAAAAGATGGGGTGGTCTTGGCATTCAAATGCCACTGTTGTTCATGGTCGTAGAAGGTGACACTGTGGAATCTCTTCTTTTAAAGTGATTGGGAGAAGGAAATTTAGAATCATCTAGAAATATGCATGGGTATCAATGTGGGAGACTTCTCTATGTTATATTTCCTTGTAACTAGGTTTTAGATGTCCAAACAAAAATATAGATAGGGGAACATATGAAGTATGATCTTCATAGTATTTTGACGGTCATTATGGGAGCTGAGGAATAAGGAATGTGAAGGTATGAAATTTTCATCTATATTATTCTAGGATGAGTGAAAGCCTTAGTAGGGGATCTTAGTGTACATATTAATAGTTGGGAATATTTTTTTATATTTTTGAATTATTTTCAAATTCTTAATGCTCTTTCGATAAAAAAGGTTTAACAAATAATGGAAGATGTGTAAAATGGATTCCAACAACCTATAGACTTAAGCTTGAGGAAAATTGCTCATGTATATCAAGTTTCATGAATAGAGGTGGCTTATTTATGGATATTATTGGATTCAATTATATAAGATTTATTTCATTCTTTGAGGATAGAAGTACCATTTGATCCAAAACTAGATCAGTGGTCATTAGACTATTCTTGTGAAACTTCCTCAACAAGAAAATTGTGGAGGCTAAGTCAGGTCCATTTTTTCTTGTTGGGTTACATCAAGGGAGATTTTATCCACCATGGGATCTTTTCTATGTCATCATGAATTGTAGGATATTGATCAACCATTTTATTTTTCTGGGTCACACCTAGAGAGAAGGGAAGGGAGTACAAGATGCATTTTCCAAAAAGAAGAGTTTGGAAGAGAGTCTTACAGTACATACATGTATGGGATCCCTCCATGATGATTGTAATATTATTTAAAGATGCTTTCCTTTAGTCTTCACTAATTCCATCTAGTATAATTTGGGTGGAACTGTGACTTATCTTTTATTACTTCTTTTAATAAAAATATTACCTTTCATTCGATCATGAGATACTCGATTGAGTGGAGGTATAATATAGTCTCTCTAATGTTTTTAATACTGAATTGTTGTACCACACTCATATTATTTTTTAGAGTAGAATACTTATTTTCAAGGATAATTTTTGGTCAAAGTGGAATCTCAACAGGGGGGTGAATTGATATTTTACTTATAATTTTTGTTAAAAACTTTATTAAAGAGATCCACAAAATTTTGAAAACAGCCTAGTTAATTAAGGCAGTAGAAATGTAGATGTATAATGGGTCAATAGGTTTCTCAAAGGGTGATTATTCCTCAGTCGAATTAGTGTATAACACTTATTCAACTTTTGAAACAAGTTTACTGAATTAAAAAAATACACACACTAATCAAAACTTACTATCAAAGTGAAAGAAATACAGTTTTATGTTTTAGAAAATATAAGTAGTGGAAAATAGATAAAATAGAGTACAACAAAATATATTTCATAGTGAAGTAAAACAATAGGTTTAGTCTCAAGATGAGACTTAATCCTCTCTACTTGGTGATCACCTTCCACCAAGTAGTTAATATTAGCAATAAACTTGATACACAGCATGTATGGGGCTTTACAACAGTTTTCAAAAACTATCCAGGGTTCGCACCCTCTACCACTGTTATTCGTGGGAAAGAAAAAAATACAGACTACACATGGTCTCTTCCACAGTTTTATGTGGGAACAAAAAGTAAATGAGGTTTTATGTAAGGATATTCAATATCCTCCAGTTCTAGCATAAGAGATAGTGTGGGAAGCAAACAGTCACACTTCTCAAAAATGTAAAAAGAATAAACACAATAGGGAAATTATGATGAGATAGATTTTAGAGGGCTCTATATTTTTGAAAGTACATCTCCTGACTCCTTGAAGTGAAGAATTTGATGTTTGAGTCTATATCTAGAATTTGTTTCCAAAATAGAGTGTCGCAACTCCAGGTACTAGATTTCAGGAATTGAGTGTTCTACTTCTTGAGTTGATTGAGAGTTTGTGAGACATAGAAGGTAGCCTCATGTTGTTTTCTGGAAATAATCTTCTTCAAGTTCTTGGGGTTCGTAGTGAAGATGCTCGAATGGTTCTTCCTTGTTCTTCAGTAGTTTCTTCCTTAAACATTCAACTCATGGACTTCTTACTTCTCATTTTTCTTTGTGCCTCTATTTTTCTTTCTTGCTTGATCTTTTTCTTTTATATTTGAGTTTTGACAATAGGAGTAAGTACATCATGTGAAACCTTTCTCATACCTCGTACTATCAAGATATGGTCTCGTGATATGTCTACAATAATTATTAATTAAGTCATAAGAATTAAAGTTAGAAAATATAACCGTTAGAAAAATATCAAGAATTTTAAAAAGGGTATCAGTAGACTGGTAACAGTATCCTTCACATCGGTAGACTTCAACAGCAGGTACACATCAGCAACCTCTAACTGTAACATTCCATCTGTAACCTTCAGTTAGTAACCTTCAACAGTAGGCTTGTATTATTGACCTTTGTATCGATGGCCATGTATCAGTGACCTTGTATTAGTGATGTTGTATCAGTCACCTTGTATCGGGGACCTTGTATCGGTGACCTTGTATTGGTGACTTTTTATCAGGTACCTTGTATTGGTGACCTTGTAATAGTGACCTTGTAACGGTGACCTTGTAATGGTTACCTTCGTACTTAGATAAATTCTACCCTGTAAGCTTAACCAATCAAGTAGTGAGATTGACAGTATATGAATATTGCTCTATAGAAACAAGAAACATTAATGAAACATAATTAATCATAGAATTAAAACATGGTTATCACATAAATGAAACATTATTTGGGATTTATCAAAACATGATTTGGTATTATCAAAATAGGTGAGTCCAACAATCTCCCCCTTTTTGATAATCACAAATTTTTTCATTGAATCTTTAGTTTTAAGAGTTTTTAATCAAGGTTAAACACATCCACTAATTTTATCAGTTATGTGAGAATGCAGAAATTATATGTTTAACACAACATTTAGGCTAGAACATATACAAATTGAAGATAGACCACTAAAACTCTAAAAATGTCTTCCCCGTTGGGTAACTGAGAGAATTCAAGTGTGAATAATTTCTCCCCCTTTGTGATTAACCAAAATAATACATAACAAAAATAGTGAAAATAGATTGTTTTTATGAATAAAAACATGAGTAAAATATACAAAATAAAAGATACACCAATCCGTTTAAGCTAAGATAGTCTACACTCAATCCACATCAGAGATGTCCAATGGAGCTTTGTCCTTAGAAGATGAGGAGGCAGGATCTGAAGGTATAGTGATGGAAGTTAGTAGTGTAGGATGAGTATCCACTGAGGCATAAGTGTACCTATAGTGGGTAGATCTCTATGGAATCATTGGGGTCAAACTTCTAATGGACTGGTCAGGAGTCATCAGAGGAGCAGTACTGGTGGAACCTGAGGCATCTGAAGAAGCAGGCAAAGTAAGAGGAACAATGATGGGTGGGAAGTCCACATGGAGAAATGGTAACAAAAGATTCCTGATGTCCATAATAATGCTTCCCCCTCTTTCCATAGAAGATATGAAGTCATATTTGTTTTCCATTAATCTCTCCAGGGAAAGAGTCATCTCTCTAAGATTTCTCACTTGATCCTTAAATGTCTGAGTGACAGGAGGGATTCTCAAATTTTCCAAAAGTAGTTTAAAGTGACCATCCATCTTATTCTTAGTGTATACCCATTTGTAATAGAAGTCAACTTGATCCTTAATGGCCTTCTAATCTTGAGCTGCTTCCCTTAAATAATTTTCCAGTAGGTTATGAATCTCCCTCGTAATGGAATTGACCTGAGATACTAAGGTACTAGCACCAGAGAACTTTTCCACTTCTTCTATAACAACGGTTGTGAAAGCCTCTATATCAACTGGGGGAGAGGCTGAAGAAGAAGAAGATGCACCTAGAGGTGCCATAGAGAAAGCCACAGTCTCTTTAAATGATTTGGTTAGACCACTGATCAGCCTTTTTATATCATCATATTGGCCTTTCATATGTGTTTCCATAGACTTCTTAAACTCCACAAACATTGTGACCATTTGCTGAACCACACTTTTAACTTATCTAGGGTCTCTGTCCACCTGAGCTCTTGAATCCATATATGCATCTAAGTTGGCAATAAACTGTTTCACTAATTCCATAGACTCTTACAATGTTCTTACCTAATTCTGAAATTCCTTGACCTCATGTAACATAGTTGAGTGAGAGGTAGAGACTATCCTTTCCACTAAAGATGTCATGAGTTCTTGATTGTGAGCTATTGTTCTTTCTATCTTAGTGGTTTTCTCATCATTATGCCTCTTCAGGTCTGATTTCAAAGAATCCAATTCATCCTTCTTCACAAAGTCTCGAGGTAATAGAACCACTGGCTACACAATGGTAGTATCTGAGGCAGTATGAATTGGAGGACTTCTGATAGGCTATTCATCTTCAGAATCTCAATAATCTTAGTCTAAACCACAAATCTAGGAGCTTATATCTAGTCCTCTATCTCATTAGCAATAGAAATTGATCCTGTAGAAACAGGTTCCTCCCCCTCACTTGGATAATTCACATGAATAGCCACATCTGTCTTCATCAGACCTCCTTGATCAACTCCATTAACAGGAAGGTCCACTGCCACTTCCTCCATAGAATCTTCAATGACTTCTAAAACAAGTCTATCTTTAACTAAATCTGTAACATCTTCATCTCTACCTTCTACCCTTTTTGTATGGCCTTTTAAAGGACTAATACTTAGACATTCCTCTTCATTTTCAGCAGTACCAATCTCAAAGTCATCATGACTTGGTTTAGAGTCTTCATCCTCATATGAGGTATCTCTAACATCTCTTAATACATTTTCATCCCCTTCTTCTTCACTAGTTTCCTCGTCATTTTACCTTACGACAGTGTCCCTTCTAGGAAATATTTTTGGTGGGATAATCTCACCAAAGGATATAGTATTAACAGAAGGATTTGAGGGAAGGTCAGGGTCACTCCTGTCATCTATAGGAGAATCCTTTGTTTCTTGCACAACTGCAGTCTCTTCTTCTTCACCTGAATAATAAGTCTCAAATTCATTAGGTTTAAGACCATGGTATCTCTTATTTTTCAGCCTAGCAGGATGAGTCACATGGTTAAACTATTCATAAACATTAGTCTCATAATTCACCCATCTCCTCATCCATGGATTCTAGTTGATCTTTATCAGCTTTCAAATAACATTGGTGATGCAATGGTTATCTTGCACAATAACATTTTCCTCCTTATCTCCAGTAACTCCTTTTACTTTCAACATAAGAGATATCAACTTAGCATGAAATGGGGCATTGGATTTGGAACTAGGCTTGGTCATATATTCTAGTTGAATCATCAATAGCCTACATAATTTGATCTTCTATTCATGCTTTAACAGATACAAGAGAAAAACATCCTCAAACTTTAATGTTGCAAAGTCCCCTCTCTTGAGACTTAAAACATTCTGAATAAACATAAAAAGAAGTCTATCTTATCCTACCATTTCCGAAGTAGTGAATTTCCAAGGATTTCCATTCCCTATCAATTCATCCAATGCTTCCTCATAGTAGAATAAATCACTAGTGGGAGGCACCACTTTGAGTTATAATCATAAATCCCTTCATGTGGAACCCTCAAGCAGTCATCCCACTCAATAGAGGAGAAACTCACACATACTCCATTTACTCTAGAATTCATCTGGTTCTCATCCACACACTATTCAAACTTGAGATAGTCATAAAATTCCTTCACTAAATTTAGGTAATAAGGTCTATTATGGTTTTCAAAACACTCAACCTAGCCATGAGGATCAAGTGCCTTCAGTACTAAAGACCAGATCACTAGCAGCCACTCTGATCTTAACTCCTTCCCAACCACTGTTTCCCTCTTTGATAAATGCGGGATAAGCACCTTTTCCACTATTTGGATTCCACTACTCGACTCGGCTCTAGGTCTCTTAGGATCGGGCATGTCTCCTTTATTAGCAACCGACATCCTTTTGACTCTTTCCATTTATCTAGAGTGGTTCAAGATTTCAGTTATAAGGACCCGACCTTGTTACATACATAATCATGAGTTTAGTAAAGAAAACACTTCCTTTTACTTTGAATATATTTTTATGTTTAGATCATTATAGAATTAGGACAATACATTCATAACATTACACATTATTACAGAGTGGATACCATAAAAACAGTTTCCATTTTTTTTAAATATAAAACATTAAAACTTATATCAAGACCCCTTGACAATTATTAAATATTTAACATGGATTCCTTCCTTTTATTAAACATCCATTAACCTGTGAAAATAATTTAAAATCTTTGGATTAGCACAAAATCTCAATAAGGGATAAAAAAAGGAAAGAGCGCATTAGTCCATGAATACTCGTAACGTGTGAAAACATTTTCCAAAGACATGCTTGTCACCCATATATACTTACTTCGTGTAACATGATATTTAAACAATATACACACAAACATGGGAACATAAATATAATCATAAAGGTATCTTAAGGCATTACATACATAATATTGTAACCATTCTTGGTTACCTTATAATTTGTAACACTCATGGCTACCTTACTTTGTGTAACCATCACAGTTACACTTGGAGTAACCATACGGCCGACCTCCAACTTACTCATACCGAATGAATTGTAGGGAGATATATGTCCCAACCTTCATCATAAATAATTCCCAAGAGCCAAAACATAATCATACAACACAAATAATTCCATAAAAACATTACTTTGGAATTTCATAAAACTGAATTTAAAAAGATGATTTTTAAAGTAAAGACCCTTATAAATATCAAAAAATTGAAGTGATAATTAATAGAGTGGATGGAGTATGTACATATACTATATATACACATAATATAACATAATATAAACAAAAACCATCACACAAACAATTTAAATAGCACATAAATAATGAATTATAAGGTTTACTCAAATAATGGAAATCGGGTTAATAATTCCCTTACCTAAGCTTTTTCTTACTTAAAACTTGTTTAAACTTACTATATAATAGTTAAAATACTGTTATTAGTAGTTTATAGAAACATTTTCATGTTTATAAAATCTTATATTGTCATTTCATAACATCATTTCACACTTTAATTGTTAGTATTTTTCTCCTTGCACTGTTTTTTGGTGAGTTCTTAACATTATTTCCAGGATTGGTTCATGGTGGATGTTCTTGTTGATTGGAAGTAAAATTATATAATTGGAATGGAAAAGTATTTACATATTTCCAATACCATAATTTATACCATTTTTCAATTTGATGTTTAATATGAGGATGATTCATAAGTTAAAACATTAATGATGTTCGTTTAGATCATTTTAGTGGTTCATTAAGAATAACAACCTCATTTTGTCTTATAAATTAAAACCATGCATTGAAAAAAATTCCAGAACCATTTATGAGACATAATATATATATATTATAACTTGTTTCAACCATAAAATGGTTTCACGACCAGACTTGAAGGATTTAAAGAAAAATGAAATCGCATCGTCCACGTTGTCGGTAATTCGACACATCACGGTAAATGTTTTTAATTCTTTGGAAAAATGGGAGAGGAGAAGAAAAATGATGATTAATTTTCCATTAACATGAGAAAATATAGAATATACATGATTCTGGAGATTTCATGCCACTTGGGTAAGAATAGTTGAAGAAATAATGAGAAAGGAACCCAAAATAAATGAATAATTGGGAAATCCCTTACAAAAATTCAGCAGCCTAACGGCTACACAACATGGTTTTAGAAAATATTAAAAATAGAAGGGACAAGGTTCACCCATCCAGAAATGAATCATGATATATATTAGATCAATAATAAGAAGTAAATAAGAACATGGAATGGAAAATTTAAAGTTATGCCACATAAAAGTTATCTTGAATGGGAAAAGAAAGAAATTGAGAATTTTCTTACCTTGTAGAGTAACTCATAGAAAAAGAAGGTTGGGACCTTGGGGGATTAAGGAAACCTTGGGAGGACTAATATGAAGGTAAATATGCTAGAGCTTCGTTGAGGAGGAATTGGGAGTGAGTTTAATGAAGGAATGGGTTGGTATTTGTAGGAAAAGTAAGGGAATATTTTAATAATTTTCAAGGGACACCTCATTAGTGGTATTTGCAAAACCATGGGCTTTCCCGTGGTACTTTTCCATGGTATAAGCCACTTGGGAAACCTCACATATTATTTAACTATACACAAGTCTTCCAGATTTATGACATCATTATTATATCATTAATGATGTCATTAACACACCGAAACTAAAAACTGTATTTTTTAATATTCACCGAAAAATCAAATGTTTCAGAAAAATTCCCAAAATTCACCATAGAAATTTATCGACATGTGGATTTCAAAAATTAAGTCCATTTTTTGAAAATATTCTTCTAAATATTATTAATTTAATTTATAAATAGAAGCATACTTATTTCAAAAATTAACAATTCTAATTCTATAACTACTTCTATATCACAATGAAAAATTAACCTAGATGCTATTATCTTAAAGCCTTACTAATATAAAATAATACAAAAATGTACTATTCCTTACTGTCATATTACTATTCATATTACTATTCATAACGGTATGTTACTATTCACTAAAAAAAAGTTTGTTCCAATAAACTCCAAAGAACATACTGAACACAATTGTAGATGACAGTTTCTTGAAATTCAAAACATAGAAGTGGAAAAATTGTGTTAAAAGGATAGTTACAAATATCTACTTAAAACAAAGTTCCATGAATTTCTATTTATTTATAGAAAAACATGGGGTGTTACATTATCCCCACCTTATTGAAATTTCATCCTCGCAGTTTTATTTACTAATTAAACAACTGAGGTTATTTTTCTCTCAGAGCATTTTCAGACTCCCATGATGCTTCTTCAACCATGTGGTTTCTCCAAAAAAAACCTTTACCTGGTGGATTACATTATTCGGCAATACTCATTCCCTTTAATTAAGAATCTGAACTGGTTTCTCTTCATAATAATGGTTCTCTTCCAGTTAAACTGCTTCTGGGCTTAAGACATGGGATGAATCCGACACATACTTTCTCAACATCAAAACATGAAAAACAATGTGTACCTAAAAAAAACTTAGAGGAAAAGCTACGTGGTATGCCACTATTCCAACTTTCTCTTGGATTTCAAAAGGAGCGATGAACCGTGGACTTAGCTTCCCTTTCTTACTGAAATGCATCAAACTTTTCCAATGATATATTTTAAGGAAAACATGGTCACCTGCCTCGAATTACAAGTCTTTCCTTCTGTTATCTTCATATCTTTTCTACCAACTCTGAGATTTCCTCATGTGCTGCTGGATCATCATCACTTTCTCAACCACTTCTTCCACAAATTCTAGCCCCATAAAATTTCTCTCACCAAATTCATCTCGAAATGCTGGAGTCTGACACAGATTCCCATACAAGGCCTCAAATGGTGACATTTGAATACTGGAATGAAAACTTTTATTATAGGAAAACTCAACAAAAGATTGATGTTAATCCCAAATTCCCTAATATTCCATTAAACAAGCTCAAAGCATATATTCCAAAGTATGAATTATTCGTTCTAACTGCCCATCTAATTGAGGGAGAAAAGTTGTACAAAAATTTAAATTCATTCCCAACAACTTCTGAATTCCCTTCCAAAAGTTAGAAGTTAACCTAGGATCTTGGTGAGATACAATAGAAATAGGAACTCCATGTAACCTGACAATCTCCTTGAGGCACAATCAAAATGCTGATCCAAAGTCATTGTATCTCGAAGAGAAAGAAAGTGTGCAGACTTTGTTAGCCAGTCAACAATAACCCAAATCACATTGTTACCTCGAGAAGTCTTTGGTAGTCCCATCACAAAGTCCATGGAAACATTCTCCCATTTCCACTCTAGAACTGGAAAATCCTGAAGAATCCCCTTCGTTAACTGCCACTCTTTTTTAACTTGTTGACACATCCAACATTTCATGGTAAAATCAGCAATATCTATTTTCACTCCATCCCACCAATAACACTCCTGAAGGTCCCTATACATCTTAGTACTTCCATGATGAATATAAAATAGAGAACTATGAGCTTTGCACAACAAATATTTCTTCAACTGAGAATCTCAAGGCACACACAACCTTTTTCAAAATCATAAAACAAAATCTTTATCAAGGTTAAATTCTAGAAACTTACCCATTTTAACCAATTCTACCTTTTTCTGTAGCTCATGGTATTCCTTCTGTGCTTGCTTAATTCTGTCTGACAACAAAGACTACACTGAAACCTGAAACTAAATAGAGGTATTCCCTATACCAAAAACATCTAATTCAAAATTCATCAAATCATTAATCAAGGGATCATGTTCTAAACGTACCATCGTTAATGATTCATGATGTTTCCTACATAATGCATCTTCCACTTTGTTTTCTTTCCCAGGATGGTAATTGATTGTGCAATCATAATCCTTTATCAATTCAATCCATCTTCTCTGCCTCATGTTTAATTTCTTCTGTGTGAATATATACTTTAGACTTTTATGGTTAGTATATATTTGGCATTTGGTTCCGTATAGATGATGCCTCCAAATTTTCAAAGAAAAAAACCACAGCTGCCAATTCAAAATAATGTGTGGGATAATTTAGCTCATGAAGTTTAAGTTTTCTTGAAGCATAGGCAATTACCTGATCATTCTGCATCAAAACACAACCAAGTCCCTTCAAAGAAGCAACACTGTAGATGACAAACTCACCATTTTGGGAAGGTAAGGCCAAAACTGGAGCATTCACTAATCTCTACTTCAGTTCCTAAAAAAACATCAGATTTTTATGTCCAAACATATTTAACCCCTTTCTATGTTAACTTAGTTATCAGGGCTAGATAACCGTGCAAAGTTCTTAACAATCGGTCTGTAATTACCTGCTAACCCAAGAAAACTATGAATCTCTATAACATTTGTGGGTCTCGGCCATTCATCAACTACTTTTGTTTTTGCAGGATCAACTGTTATTCCATACTTATTTACAATGTGTTCAAGAAAGGAAATCTGTTGCAACCAAAAATCACACTTGCTGAATTTTCTATACAGTTTCTTTTCTTTTAAAGTTTGCAAAACAACCCTTAAATTTTTTTCATGCTCCTCTTTTTTTTTAGAAAATACCATAATGTCATCAATAAATACAACTACAACTTATCCAAAAAACTCAGGAAATACTCTATCTATAAGATTTGTGAATACAGTAGGTTCATTAGTTAATCCAAATGGAATAAACACAAATTCATAATGCCCATATCTAGTACGGAATTATATTTCTAGTATGTCATCCTCCTTCACCTTCAACTGATGGTATCCGGATCTCAACTCAATATTGGAAAAGTACTGACCTCCCTGGAGCTGATCAAACAAGTCAACGATATGAGGCAAAGGATACTTGTTTTTAACTGTGATGTTATTCAAAGCTCTATAATCAATTAAAAGTCTCATGGAACCATCTTTCTTTTTAACAAAAAAAATAGGGGCTCCCCATCGTGAAGAGCTAGGACAAATGAAGCCTTTTTCAAGAAAATCCTACAACTGATTTTTCAATTCAATAATTTCTATTGGATCCATACGATATGGGGGTCTTGAAATTGGCTTAGCATCAGGAACTAAGTCAATTGTGAATTTTATTTCTTGATCAGTTATGACACTAGGTAACTCATCAAGAAAAACATCAGGGTATTCATTTACCACTAGCATATCATTAATTTGAATAGTTCCCTTGATTTGAACAATATGATCAAGATAACATTCATTTCCATCTTTCAACAGTTTCTCATCTTCTTGATATGTTATCAATTTTATGGGTTCATTCTTGTTTACAAACTGAAACTCTTTCAGAAAACAACTTCTTTAGCTCTACAGTCAATCTTAACATGATAATTAGAAATCCATTCCATTCCTAGAATAACATCAAACTCGACTAAGTGTAAAAAAACAAGTTTTTCAAGTAAATTCATTCCACATACCGCAATAGAAAGATTCTTATAATTCTTATTTGCAATAATATTTCCCCTGGTGTTTTAACAACAAGTTTGGGTCTCATTTTCTGAGGTGATACTTATAATCTACTAGAAAATTTCTCAGAGATGAAGAAATGTGTAGACCCCATATCAAACAAAACATTATCAAAATCTGATTGAACAAACAATGTACCTGATACAACTTCATTGGATGGCCTAACATCTGCTGACGTAGTCGTAAAGGATCTCACTACACCTTTCTGCTTTTAGTCTGTATTTTTTGCATCATTCGGATCTCTCTTTGGGCAGGCATTTGCGTAGTTACCCATCTCACCACAATTAAAAAACATTATAGTATTCTTTTCCTGATTATTCTTAGGATAATTTTCATTGCAATCTCATGCCATATGTCTAAACTTACCATATTTAAAACACTTCCCTATTTTTCTAAGTCATTCCCCAAGGTGTTTCTTTCCACACTTTTCAGAAACTAGAAATTGGATTTTATTACCATCAGATTTATTTGGTTGATTCTTACCCATTGCTTGCCAACTATACATAATCTTCTCCTAGTTTCAAAAATTCATGTGATCATTAGAAAACACCATCTCTACCCTCTCAGCACATCGGACAAGTTTCTCATAACTTTTGAATTCACGGGAGGCCAACGTCCTTTGATACCTTGGCTTCAATCCTAAGTAAAAGAAGTTTATTTTTCTATCAAGATACAGAATAAGATTTGGGGCATACCTCACCAGTCTGGTGAAGTTCACTTCATACACAGCCACTGTATCTTCCTCCTTCTGTTTCAATTCAAGGAATTGCTTCTCCATTCTAAGTCGCACCACCTTAGGAAAATATTTTTCAAGGAAAAGACTTTTAAATTCATCCCACTCTAAGGAATAAAAATCATATCTACCCATGATATCCCTTACCATTGACCACCACTAATTATCTTCCCCTAGAAAATGATAAATGGAAAGACTTACCTTTTGATTTTTTGAACATCCCATAACATCAAATATCTTTTCATAGGATTTGATCTACCCTTTAGCTGCTACTGGTTCAGAAGATCCATTGAATGCAGCAGGATGTTATCTCATAAAATGTTCTACTACTATCATGTTCTATTGTGGTACCTCTATTGGTTCTCTTTCATGGATGCCACCACTATTTATTTCCAGCATTAGCTGATCCATTACTGTCACAAATTGCTCAGTTCCAATCCCTACTATTTCGGGCTGTAGTTCTGGAAGGATGTCATTCTGTCGGTACCTCTCCTCTTCATCATCGCTGTTCATTATACAGACAACCATTCTGAACAAACATGTTTTAGATGAAGCAACATGGTAATCTTTAAATGCTAAAACATTTCAAATTAAACATAGAGTAAAAATCATTTATGGTATTCTATTAACATCACTCTAACCCCTAATGTTATCTAAACCATCCTCCGATACCAACTATAAGGACTCGGCCTTGTTATATACATAATCTTGATTTTAGTCAAGAAAAAACGTCCTTTTACATTGAAGATCATTTAAGTTTAGATATTTAGAGAATTAGGACAATACATTCATAACAGTATACATTATTATATATTGGATACCATAAAAACAGTTTCAATTGTTTTTTAAAATATAAAACATTAAAACTTAAAATAATACACCTTGGAAATTATTCAACATTTAACATGGATTATTTACTTGTATTACACATCCATTAACCTATGAAAATCATTTAAAAACTTGGGATGATCACAAAATCTCAATAAGGGATGAAAAATAAGGAAATATCACATTAGTCCGTGAATACTCGTAACGTATGAAAACATTTTCAAAAGACATTCTTGTCACCCATATATACTTACTTCGTGTAACATGAGATTTACACAATATCCACACAAACATGAGAACATAAATATAATCATAAAGGTTTCTTGGGGTATTACTTACATAATCTTGTAACCATTCATGGCAACCATATAATTTGGAACCCTCACGGCTACCTTACTTTGTGTAACCATCACAATTACACTTGGAGTAACCATACGGACAACCTCCAAATTACTCATACTCAATGAATTTGAGGGAGATATATGTCCCACCCTTCATCATAAATAATTACCAAGAGCCAAAACATAATCATAAAACATTAATAATTCCATAAAATCATTACTTTGTAATTTCGTAAAACAGAATTTAAAAGGAGGATTTTTAAAGAAAAACCCCTTATAAATATAATACAATTGAATAGATACTTAATAGAGTGGATAGAGTATGTATATATACTTTAAATACACATAATAAAACATAATATAAACATAACTCATCCCACAAATAAATTAAATAGAACATAAATAATGAAGTAGAAGGTTAACCCAAAGAATGAAAATCGGGTTAAGAATTCCCTTACCTCGGGTTTGTCTTACTTAAAACTTGTTTAAACATCCTTTATAATGGATAAAAGAGTGTTATTAGAAGTTTACAGAAACATTTTCATGTTTATAACATCTTATATTATCATTTCATAACATCATTTCACCTTTTAATAGTTAGTATTTTGCTCTTTGCACTGTTTTGGGGTGAGTTCTTAACATTATTCCCAGGATTGGTTCATGGTGGATGTTCTTATTGATTGGAAGTGAAATTCCATAAATGGAATGGAAATGTATTTACATATTTCTAGTACCATAATTTATACCATTTATCAATTTGATGTTTAATATGAGGACGATTCATAAGTTAAAACATTAATGATTTTCGTTTAGATCATTTTAGTGGTTCTTTGATAATAGCAACCTCATTTTGTCATATAAATTAAAACCATGCGTTAAAATGAATTCCAGAAGCATTGATGATAAATGATAAATATATTATAACCTTTTTAAACCATAAAAATGGTTTCTTGACCAGACTTTAAGTATTTAAAGAAAAATGAAATCACATCATCCATGATGTCGGTAATTCGTTACAGCAAGGGCAAAGTCTTTAATTCTTTAGAAAAGTGGGAGCAGAGAAGAACAAGGATGATAAATTTTACATGAACATGAGAACATATAGAATATACATGATTCTGGTGATTTCATGCCACTTTGGTAAGAAGAGATGAAGAAATAATGATAAAAAACCCAAAATAAATGAATAATTGAGAAATCCCTTACAAAAATTCGGCAGCCTAACGGCTACACAACATGGTTTTTGAAAATATTAAAAATATATGGGACAAGGTTCACCCATACAGAAATGAATAATAATATAGATTAGATCAAGAATAATATGGAAATAATAACATTTTATTGAAACTTGAAAGTTATACCACAAAAAAATGAACTTGAATGGGAAAAGAAAGAAATTGAGAATTTTATTACCTTGTAGAGTAACTCTTAGAACATGAAGTTTGGGTCCTTGGGGGCTTGAGGAAATCTTGGGAGGACTACTATGAAGTTAAGGATGATAGATATTCGTTGAGGATGAATTTTTAATGAAGTTAATGAAATAATGGGTTGGTATTTATAGGAAAAGTAAGGGAATATTTTAATAATTTTCAAGGAACGCCTCATGAGTGGTTTTTGCAAAACCATGGACTTTCCCATTGTATTTTCCCATGGTATAAGCCACTTGGGACACCTCAAATCTTATTTAACTATACAAAAGTCGACCAAATTTATGACATCATTATTATATCATTAATGATGTCATTAACACACTGAAACTAAAAACTGTATTTTTTACTAGTCACCGAAAAATCAATTGTTTTAGAAAAATTCCCAAAATTCACCCTAACCATTTCTCGACATGTAGATTTCAAAAATGAAGTCTATTTTTTTGAAAATAATTTTCTAAATATTATTTATTTAATTTTTAAATAAAATCATACTTAATTCAAAAATTAAAAATTCTAATTCTATAACTACTTCTATATCACAAAGAAAAATTAACCTAGATGTTATTATCTTAAATCCTTAATAAAATAAAATAATAATAAAATTTACTATTCATTAGGGTAATATTACTATTCATATTACTGTTTATAAGGGTAAGTTACTATTCACCAAAAAAAGGTGGTTCCAATAGACTTCAAATAATATACTGAACGCAATTGTAGATGAGAGTTTCTTGAAATTCAAAACATAGAAGTGGAAAAATTTTGTTTAAAGGATAGTTATAAATATCTACTTAAAATAAATTTCAATGAATTTCTATTTATTTTTAGAAAAACATGGGTTGTTACATCAGAAGAGATTTATGTTCTGATATTGGGGAGAAAAAGGTTTGAGAGAGGGTTAGATGTGGATCGAAATGTGATCTGTGGTTTATTTTTATCATTTAGGGATCAAAAAATGAAACAGATAAAATATATAAGTAATATGCATAAAACTTTTCAAATTCCGGCTGAGAACATAAAAACGCAAGTCCGAGACTCAAGTCCTATGTCGGTAAGGAGGTATCGGTAAGGTCTAATGGTGAGGTCCTATCAGTAAGGTCTATCGGTGTGGTCCTATACTCAAAAGTATATCATACCTAACTCATGTTTGATGTAATTTAACCTTTCATAATTCAAATGCTTTGCGAATATATCAGCCATTTGGTGTTCAGTACCAATGAATTAAAGATTTATGTCACCACTTTGATAATGATCTCTCAATAAGTGATGTCTTATATTAATATGCTTTGTCCTAGCATAAGATACTGAATTTTTAAATATTTTAATAACACTTGTGATTTCACAGTTTATAGAGACATGTTTGAATTGATATCCATAGTCTTGTAAAGTCTATTTCATCCATAGAATATGAGCACAACAACTACCAGCATCTATATATTTAGCCTCTAGAATAGATAATGCAACAGAATTCTCTTTCTTACTACACCATGATACTAGTGACTTGCCTCAAATGTGACATGTTTCAAACGTGCTTTTTCTGTCTAACTTGCAACCAGCAAAGTCTGCATCCGAATAACTTATTAAATCAAATGGCAGTTCTCTAGGATAAAATAAGCCTAAATTTATACTATACTTGTGATATTTAAAAATCCTTTTAACATAATTTAAGTGAGACTCTTTGGTATTGGATTAAAAATGAGCACACATGCATACAATGAACATAATGTCAGGTCTGCTAGCAGTAAGATAGAGCAGACTTCCAATCATACCTCAATAATTGGTTTAATCCACTGATTCACCATTTTCATCAGTATCCAACTTGAAATTGGTAATCATAAGTGTATCACTACCTTCACTACTATCCAAACCAAAACATTTCAAAATAACCTTAGTATATTTACTTTGATTTAAAATAATACCATTTTTATTTTGAAAAATTTGAAATCCAAGAATAAAATTTAGTTCCCCCATTAGACTCATTTCAAATTCATCTTACTTCATTTTTGAAAAATTAGTACAGAGAGAGTTTTTAGAGGATCCCAAAATTATATCATTTACATAAATTTTTATTATTAAAACATCTTTGGATATTCTTTTAATAAAGATAGTAGGATTCGCTATTCCTTTAGTAAAAACTTTTGAGATAATAAAGGAAATAAGTTTATCATACCAAGGCCTTGGAGATTTTTTTAGACCATATAAAGCTTTAAATAGTTTAAAACACAATTTAAAATATGGGGATTTGTAAAACCAAGGGTTTGTTCAACAAACACATCCTCAACTATATAATTTTTTAGAAAAGAACTTTTAACATCCATTTGATAATGTTTAAAATTCAGATGAGCTGCATAAGCAAGTAGTATCCTAATGTACTCTAACATAGCTATAGGTGTGAAGGTCTCTTCATAGTCTATTCCTTATTTTTTACAATACTCTTTTGCAACTAACCAAGATTTGTTTCTAACTATATTTCTAGATTCATAAACTTTATTTCTAACCACCAATTTAGTGCATATGGTCAATATGTCTTTAAGTAGGTCTACTAATTCCCAAACTTTTTTCTTTGAAACTGATTCAATTCTTCTTGCATAGCTATCACCCAAAACTCATCACTGATTGCATCATTTATATTTTTAGGTTCAAGATGTGAAATAAAATCTTGATGTTCAACCTGGTTTCTCATATAATCTCTTGTTTGTGTCCCTCTATTTAGATCGCCTACTACAGCATCTAAAGGATGATTTTTTAGAGTTTATATTCCTCTATAAAGAGTTGAACTAGACTCCTCATGATTATTTGAATATTCAGACTCAGCAGGTGCAGATTCTGGGAGATTCCTAGAACTAGTTGTTTTCACTAAGGGTTCACTGTCTATGTCATTAAGGTCCAGAATTGACATATCTTCCTCAAGATGTCAAAGAGTGGTTTTGGGTTCATGTGGATCAGTCTCATCAAATTTGACATGAACTGATTCTTCCACACATTTGGTTCTCCTATTAAATAATCTGTAGGATTTACTAGAGATTAAGTAACCTAGGAAAATTTCTTCGTCACTTTTTGATAAAAATTTGTCAAGATTATATTTAGTGTTAAGGATAAAGACTTTACAACCAAAAACTCTAAAGTAATTGACCATATGCTTCCTATTATTCCAAACCTAATACGGGGTCTTCTTAGGAATAGGTCTAATTAAGACTATTGATAATGTAACAAGCTGTGTTAACAGCTTCATCCCAATAATAAATAGGCAAATGATATTCATTGAGAATTTTCCTAGAGATATCTTGAAGGGTTCTATTTCTTATTTATATAACTCCATTCTATTGAGGTGTTCTAAGAGTAGAGAAATTGTGAGTATATCCATTTTGTGAGGAAAAAAATTCATGGTCATGATTCTCAAACTCACGGACATGATCACTTCTCAAGGTCTTAATTCTAAGTCCACTAAGATTTTCTACAGACTTGGAGTAGTTGATAAAATAAGAACAACTTCACTTTTGTGAACCATAAATTATACCCAAGTGTACCTAGAAAAATCATCTACAAGAACATAAACATAGTGCTTCCCATTTAAACTTGAAACTCTTGATGGTCCCAACAAGTCTATGTGAACCAATTCAAGGGGTTGAGAAATAAAAACTTATTTCTTTCGTTTGAAAGATACTTTGTGTTTTCTTCCCTTTTGACAAGGATTACTTACATTGTTAAGAGGGGATTCTAATTTAGGTATGTCTCTAAATAAACCTTTCCTAGTCAGTTTCCTAAGTGAGTGCACATTGCAGTGTCCTAGTCTTCTATGCCACAACCAGGATTCCTTATGATATGCATTTAAATAAGAATCATTTTGCTTAACTAAAGAATCTATATCAATATCATATACATTCTCATTTCTAAGAGCAGTAAATATTAAATCATTTTTATAATTAAAAACATTTCATGCATCATTTTCAAATTTAACACTGAATCTATCATCACACAACTGAGAAATACATAGAATATTGTATTTTAACCCATCAAAAAAAGTACTTTTGAAATTAATACATGATTATGGTTACAAATTTAACCTAAGATGACGATATTCCCTTTAGAATTATCACAGAATGTGACATATCCTCCATCAACATTGATTATTATTTTGAAACATGTGTAGTCTTCTATCATATGTCTTGAACATCCACTACCCAAGTACCAAAGAGTTTTATAGGAGCTCTTTAGAAAATTTTCCTGCTAAACAGATTAAGTGTGGGGTAACTTTGGTACCCATATTTTCATGGGTCTAGAGAGGTTAGAAAGTAATAATTTGGGAACCCATACATGTCTCATAGGTTTTCTATAATGAACAGATATATTTTGAGACATAAACACTCTGTTTGGTTCTTTAGAGAATTTTTTTTCATGAAATGGTCCATAACTTGAACTCGCTATTAACTATCCAGTTTTAGGAACAAATTTTGTTTTAATAATCCTTCTCTATCCATGTTTATATCCTAGACCAGTTGTATATTTTGGAGCAATTTGTTTCCCTATTAACTGAGTCAAGGTATTTCTACCTATAGTATACTTCTCAAGATCTCTCTTTAATTTCTCATTTGAAAATTTGACTTCAGTATTTTCTTTTAATAGCTGAGCACATTTTACTTTCTTAATATCCGTATCATACTTATAATTGGAATCTAGAGCATGTTTCCTTTTCAATAATGTATATTTATCCTTGAGTTCATTAAAGGTATCCTCAAACATTTCACAGTATTCAAATAGTTTATCCTTGGTCATATTTTCATAATTGTTTGATTCACTATCATTCTCAGAATAATAAACATTATGTACAGTAGAATTGGGTGTTACCTCAGATGTTTCTGTCATGAAACACAGGTTTGAATGTTTGTTCTTCTCAATATCAGAAGTGTCAGATCCACTTGAGCTATCTTCTAAGGTACTCCAAGTGGCTTTCATCAACTTTTTATATCCTTTTCCCTTGTCTTCATACTTCTTCATAAATTTATGCTTGGGTAAATCATCCTTCACATGACCTTTGTGTTTACACTCATAATAGACTATATCAGTTTTGTTGTCATTCCATTTTCTATCATTTTTCCACTTTCCTTTATTATTATATCTTCCTTTGTAGTTTAATTGTCTAAAGAAATTTTTCTTTTGGTAAAACTTTGTGAATATCCTTGCAAGATAAGCCATATCATCATCATTGTTAGAGTCTAAGTCTTCACTTGTGGAAGTATCCATAGGAGCTTAAACTTTTTCTTTATCCTTGTTATTTGAGGTAGTAGTATTGAATGCTACAGATTTCTTCCTTGGTTATCTATATACTTATTGATTTACCTTATGCTCTTTTACGCACATCATAAGCTTTCCAAATAGTTCCTTCACTGGTAGTTTCCCTATATCACAAGATTCTCTTATAGAAACAGAAGTTCCTCTCTATTTGTCAGGTAGTCATCGAAGCAACCTCATAATATGGTCCTTGATATCTACTGGTTTTCTAAGCAGACTCATGGTATTCACTATTTCATTGAACCTGAGATACATTTAAGAAATAAGTTCATCAGGCTTCATTTTAAAATTATCATATTTGATAGTATATGTATTTAATCTCATTTTCTTAACACCGGTTGTTCTCCCATGTGAAACAGCTATAGTATCCCAAATTTCATATGCAGTTTTACAAGAAGATATTCTATTGAATTCCTCATCACCTAGAGAAAAGTACAAAGCATTAATTGCTTTACAGTTACTATTATATGTGACTTTAGTCAACTGAGACCATGTGTCCCTAGGAGTAGGAGGAAATACTTGTTGTTCTTCAATTGTGTCCCAGATTTCATGTCCCATGATCTCTAGATACATTTTCTTTTTTAATTTTCACTGAGCATAGTTATTACCATTAAAGAAAGGTGTCATGTTAGTAGTTTCACCCTCAACTATATTTTCCATAGTTACTTAGAATTTAAAGAACTGAAAATTTAGATATGAAAAAAAATTTAAGATCTTTAAGATACAACTAAAATCATAGTTGAAAAGAATTTGAACACTAGATAAACCATTCCTCTGATACCAAATGTTGGTCGGAGTGGAATCACAAGAGGGGGTGAATTGAGTTCCTACATAAAATTTCTGTTAAATTATTTATTAAAGAGATCCTCCAAATTTTGAAAACATCCCAGTTAATTAAGGAAGTAGAAATATAGATGTCTAATGGGTCAATTGGTTTCTCAAAGGGTGATTAGTCCTCAGTTGAATTAGTGTATAACACCTCTTCAACTTTTGAAACAAGTTTACTGAATTAAACAAATGCACACACTAATCAAAACTAACTATCAAAGTGAAATCCAAAAAGTTTTATGTTTTAGAAAATATAAGCAGTGGAGAATAGATAAAATAGAGTATAACAAAATATAGTGTATATTGAAGTAAAACAAGAGGTTCAGCCTCAAAATGAGACTTAATCCTCTCCACTTGGTGATCACCTTCCACCAAGGATTTTATATTATAAATGAACATGATACACGACCTTTATCCAGCTTTACAATAGTTTTCACAAACAATCCAGGGTTCACACCATCTACCATTGTTCTTCTTGGGAAAGACAAACAATGTAGACCACACATGGTCACTTCCAAAATTTTACATGGGAACAAAAATTAAGTGAGGTTTGATGTAAGGATATTCAATATCCTCCAGTTATAGCATAGTAGATAGTGTGTGAAGCAAATAGAAACACTTCTCAGAAATCTAAAAAATAAGAAACACAATAGAGAAATTATGATGAGATAGAGTTTATAGGGCTCTATGTGTTTGCAAGTTCATCTCTTGACTCCTTGAAGTGAAGAATTTGAAGTTTCAGTCAATCTATGGAAGCTGTCTCCAAAACAGAGTGTCGTAACTCAAGGTACTAGCTTTCAAGAATTGAGTGTTCTGCTTCTTGATTTGATTGAGAGTTTATGAGATAAAGAAGGAAACCCCAAGTTTTTTTCCTGAAATGATCTTCTTGAAGTTATTGGGGTTCTTAGTGAAGATGCTTGAATAGTTCTTCCTTGTTCTTTAGTAGTTTCTTTTTTATGAATTCAACTTGTGGACTTCTTAATTCTCATTTTTCTTTGTGCCTCTATTTTTATTTCTCCCTCAATATTTTTCTTTTATATTTGAGTTCTTACAATAGGAATAAGTAAATCACGTGCAATCATTCTTGTACCTCGTACTGTCATGATATGGTCTCATGATATGTCTATAATAATTATTAATTAAGTCAGAAGCATTAAAGTTATAAAATATGACTGTTAGAAAAATATCAAGAATTTGACAAAGGATATCAGTAGACTAGTGATGTTAGCCTTCAGATCGGCAGACTTCAATAGTAGGTACACATCAGCAACATCCAATTGTAACCTTCCATCGGTAAACTTTAGTTGGTTACCTTCAACATTTGGCTTGTATCAGTGACCTTTGTATTGCTGACCATGTATCGGTGACCTTGTATCGGTGACCTTGTATCGGTGACCTTGTATCGGTGACCTTGTATCAGAGACCTTGTATCAGTGACCTTGTATCGGTGACTTTGTAACGGTGACCTTTGTACTTAGATAAATTTTCCATTGTAATCTTAACCAATCAAAAAATGATATTGAGAGTATATGAATATTTCTCTATAGAAACAAGAAACATTAATGAAACATAAATAATCATATAATGAAAACATTATTATGACATATATGAAACATGATTTTGGATTTATCAAAACATGATTTGGGATTATCAAAATTGGTGATTCCAACAATAATTATTCTAGGTTGACTAGTATAAACTTTTCTCAGAGTTTAATATTTATAGTTTCCTCATTTCTTCTTTCTTCAATGATTATATTTTTGTCCAAATATGAACAATTAATATAGTATACATAGAAATTATTAAATATATAGGATGATGGGTTTTGTCTTATTCTCCTTTCTTGACTTCTAGGTTCTCTCATACCAAGATTGATCCTTGACTCTTCACAGTAAGACATCATATGGCCTAGAAAGCCATAGTGTTGAAATTTCATAAGAGTAATTAACTTCTAATACCAATTCCTCTGCATGTCCCATTCTTTTATATAGTTATTTTAATGATTATCCTCTCTATATTATTGTGGGTTGTGTTCACAAATCTTCTCTATTTTGTTCAATGTTGTCTCTCTTATGACATAAGATGGCTTGGATATATGTCTATATTTTTTATTCCATTTTATTTAGATCATCCCTGATACATAAATTTATATTAATTTATCACTACCAATTACACTTTTTCCCATAAATTTTTATATTTGATTATTTAATACTTTATCTACTCCTCTAGAACCATGTCTAACTCATTCCAAAATCTATGCATCTGAAAACCTTTATAAATATAATTTCTTTATTTTTTCAATGATTATGATTCAATTTCGTGTTCACCTCATAGAAAAAAAATGAATTATTCTTCAAGACCCTCAACTATCATATCCATTTCCTCCAATATCGATTTAAAATCATAGATGAATTTTTCTTACTCTCCAATCCAATGTTTAAACTCTACAACCCTTTCTATGAATTCAATATTTTATGATTGTTATTATACCCCTTTAATATTTTGTTCAATATCTATGGAAATATGATCCACATACTAGGATAACACTTTAAAAAAACTCCCATTTTTGTTTTTTTCTTTCATTGAATGTCAACCTCATCATGAGAACCCTCATGTTCCATCTTGATATCTAAAACACCATGTGAATTATTTTCTTTATCTTTTATATGTTATACCTTTTCAACTATATCCATAATTTAATATTCAATATCTTTTTTAATCTTTAGTTCTATATCCATATAAATGTCATTATTATCATTCTCCCAAACAAAGATGTAGCTCATTCTCTATAATTACATTCCTTAATTTGATGATTCTATTTTTTAAGACCCTCCTATAAGTCCTCTTCATAATTTCTATTTTACATTCTATATTATCAGATCTTTAGGATCACTAAACCACAATGTGGCCTACATCACCACGCTAAAAACAATACAAAGGAATATTCCCTTCAAATCTATCTTTTTCATCTCCAGATGTTTTAGAAAAAATAGAACGATGTTCATAATCAATATATTATCCATTATCACTAACATTAAAAAATATCACATCTTATATGTATTTGAATTATATTTCCTTTATTACATTAATTTTTGTATCTTATTTTTTAATTCTAATTTCATAAGACACAAGACTATTTTGAATAACCTTAAGGGAAATATTAGAACAAACACTTTCCTCAAGGGATAATACTTTTTGATTGTACAGAGGTCATATCCTTCTCAATACTTTATTCACAATGTCAATAACATTAAATCAACATGTACTCAAATATCTCCAACAACATAAGTAATGAAATTAAAAAAAATATTTTTATTTTCATCTGGAATCATTTTCATATCATCAAACCAATTGTGAAACACATGATTTTTTCCACCTTCACAATATTAACACATTCGTATATATTTTTCAATTTCATTGACATGTAATTTTCTATAGAGAAAATCAAAACCTTCAAACGAATCTGATTATAAATTTATTTAGTAAGTACATTTTGAGATTTGGGATATTAATTTACCATTTTCTTATCTATTTCAATAACAGAAATACAAGGCACATCATTGACCTGAATCCATTGAATTTTGGATTATGGAAATTCAATCCTAAGATATTGTGGATGAAATCTCATTTTTTCTTCCAAATATGGATGTTTATCCCATCAAAAATAAGAACTCCCATAATATTCAATGAGTTCTCCATAAAAACAACAATAGAGTATTGATTTAACACATGTAACCTACCACTAATACCACTTATAAGACCTTAGAAGATCCTAAGGTAGAAGGTGAGATTCAGGGTGTCAACATTTTATTACAATGAGATAGGTATCACTTCTACATTCGTAGGAACATTTCAAAACCATTCCAATTAGATCATGTAATTATTATACACCCATATGCAAAAATAAATTCATAACACGGTATTTTTACTTGGTTCACCACTAACTAATAATCTAGGGAGAATAACCTGATAGTGTGTCAGTGAAACCTGAATCCACTATGATTCACTGGATAGTGTGGATAACAAAAGATCAAACATGGTTACTCCATTATAGGTTCAATCACTTTAAAATAATTTTAGGTATAACCCAGTGCCTCTCATAGATCACTTATATTGAGTCCCCCATTATGAATTACTTGTGTGAAGTCTTACATAGTTAATATACATGATAATCACATTAATATATTGGGCACATAATCATTTTTTCCTTAATATCATGAGACCATAATTTCATGATAGTAAAAAAATTATTCACTATAATGCAATTTCCAATCAATAAAGATATTTAAAACTACCTTTCACATAATTAAAATTCATGAAACTCCCTCTTTCATGAAACCACTTTATGTTTCAAATATCATTTGTATTTGAGAAAACAACATTCATTCATGAAGCCTCTAACCTTGGCATATATCTGGGCCTTCATGAAGCTCTCATCCATCACAGAACTAAAAACTATCATAAAACTCTCATTCATCATAGAACACTATTTTCCAAAGTACCATAGTGTCAATTTGTTCTTATCCATTCATTCCATGAAGCATGTGTTATTGAAGAGTTCTTGATTCATGAAATAATTTCCTTCTTATAAGACTTTCATGAAATATTTCATAGTCCTTGGAAATGAGTCGGGATTCAATTTGGTAATTGTGGATATAAGCCTTATGGGATCATCTATATGGGCTTGTGACCTTCCAACATGAGGAATATCTTAATTATAGGAATGGAACACCAATCCTCAAGATCCCTTGTAAAATTACAATGGAACTCATAACTGTAGTGTTTTTCTGTTCATTCCCGGTATGTCTTACCCATTTCACTTGGTTCCTCGATAACATCGTAGCATAACTCAACACCATAGGCTGTTTTGGTTTATCTTTAGAATATCTTATCAATTCCGTTATTTTATATTATTTAATACCATCAAGACTCTCATCTTAAAATCATATCATGTCTTAGAAGTAATACTATAAGTTGCATATAAAGTTTCATCTTTAACAAATAATCTTAAATGATTTGAAATAAGCCCTTGTGAGATTAAGATAAACCACATAGAGAATGATACATCATGAATGGTACTTTACTAGTAGATATAGGACCTCACTATAAGAATATAAAATAATATAGAAGATGGTCTGAGATGGATGAACGTGAACTACAATACAATAATGGTGTAATTTTAAATATCATAAAACAACCAATTGAAAGAAACAAAATGCTCACAAGGATGAAAACCCGGAAAGGGGACCTTGGGGAAAAGCCAATTATGTGTTAATTGGACATGAATATTTTGTTATATTTGAAATATTTATCATTTAAAAATAGGAAAAGGGAAAAAATTATGAGATTGAAAACCCATAAATTAATGACTTGATGAAAAATCCATGTCCATGACCGTTAGTTTTTTCCTCATATTATTCAAAAGAAACTGATAGGACAATAATTTAAACTAAGATGATAAAATTATGGTTGTTAATTTTATCTACCCATAGAAAAATCAATATAGGATCACTAATTCCACTAAATTATGAATAAATTATATTTTTCTCCCTTTGGTACATATATTGTTCAAAAAAATTTAAAGGTTATCCTAAGAAAACTAATGAAGATACATCACTGGGGAATCTCATTTTGGTAACAATTCAAGAGAATTTTTCAAGATAAATATGTTCTTATATAATCATTGATATCATGACATTTATAATTACATTTTTTTTAAAAATGTGTGGGTATCATTGATGATCCATATAATATTATGTCAATGATATTTCATGAAAAAATAGTTTTCAATAATGTTGGGAAATTAAATGTAAATTTCAGATGATTTATTCATTGATAAGGTCAAATAGAAATAAATTGATGAATTATAGAGCCTCTCAAAGGATCCATAAAATCATTTGTTATCATATTGATATAAAATTGGATGAGGTGAGTTTTCCAAATCAACATGAGTCTAGTATGAGGAATCAATTGTGTTAAGATGTTTCACCCACTCTATTTCTTTAGTCGCTAATGTAGGGTGAGGAGTCAAAATATATGATGGCAGGTATTGACTAACTTTTATATGTTTCTATAATACTAATGATGACATCGAAATATCAAATATTTGGATATCTATCAAAGGTCTAGTGTCCTCAAAAATCAGTGTATCATTTATTACTAGTATCGAAATTTTAGCCTCTACAATAATCTCTATCAAACTAATGGTAAGTTCAACACGATGACTTGATCACTTCCTTGGAGGCTCCCCCATTTCCTAATTCAACCCCATTTATGCCATAGATAATGGGTTTAGTGAAGGAAAAATATTTTCACCTATCTTACCAGGTGATTTAATACACTAATTAGTTAGGCTTCCACACAAGCTTATGAATTTACAAAAGAGTGGAGAAAATTTCACTAAAAAACATAACGTTGATCTCAACATTTGTATCTTCATGTTCCAGTATAACAAAAAATAGTAAAATATGTCTAGAATTTTGATCACCCCATACTCTTACTAAAGGGAGAGGATAAACCAATAACATATATCCAAACTTGTGAGGAAACCAATAGGCTGTATATTTATTGAAAATAATCAACTCTCTTTCATGGTCCATAAGATCCCCATGCAAGAGAGAGACATATATAACCTCTCATTAAGAGAGTCGCATCCTTTATCAATAGTTAGCATGATCAGTGTCAAATTGGGCATGAATTTCAAGAAAAACCAGCTAGTTCATGATGTTAGTAAACTAATTAGTATCTAGTTGCATCATCTCAAACGTGAAAACATTCCAAAGCCTAAGAATAATCAAATCATTAAGGATTCTAATAGTGTTATGATATTTTTAACAATGTAAATTCTCTCAAACCAAATAAGAATTGGATTGGGACACAAATCTAGTAATAGGAAAATCATTATCGTATATGATGAAGGAGTTGATAATGGTGTGAAATATTCGGTACAACTATATTTAGAATACACATATCATTCAATCAAGTTGACATCACCGATGTGTCTACCTAAAATCCCAAACATGTTCCCTTATCTATGAAAGTTTATCCATTCAAAAAAACATGTCTAAAAATCACACTAGATGAAATCATGGGGATACTTCCCATATCACCTTGTATCACCATGATACATTCTCTCCAATATTAGGAGTGGACCATTTAGATCCTACGATGTTTCAAACCTATTCGTAAGCAAATTGATGGTGAAGTATGGATATTGATGAAATACTTGATTTAAATGAGGGAGAATATATTATTCTCATTACTTGTATTATTATAAATGAGGGTTATTGTGTCCCTTTCTAAGGAAAACATTTTTGAAGGACCGTCCTAAACATACGAAGAGAAAATAAATTCTTCAGAAATATCCTTAAGAGGAAGAATTCTTACCAGCCAGTAAATATCTCAATGAATGATTCATTTTTTTCACCCAAAGAAAGATGGAAGGAATTAGTATAGGGAAAACAAAGGATAATAAGTTCTTTAATAATATTTGGCATCCAATACATAACAAACTATGAAATCCATGTATCATTATTGAGAATAATACCATGTAATTAGTTGGAAAATTTTGAGCATCTCTTCCTGACACAAAAAATAAAATCCCATTAATTATTGATGTTACTTAAAGTATGTATGTCCCACATTGACCTCCATCCTATTCATGATATTTTAAAAAAGTATATGAGTATGCTTGAATAACACTATGTAATCAACTAATGGGAAATATCACAACCATCCAACCATTGAGGGGAGTTAACAAACATATATGAATACCCAAGGAGATGTGCTATAAAAATATCACCTTATTTATAAATTTTCATTTAAATATAATTAAGAGAAGAAGATAATACAATATAAGAGTTATAAATTGTATGAATGAGTGAAAAAATCATCTGAAAAAACGAATCCATTCATCGGATTTCAGTGAAAAGGAGGATAGTTATAAAGTTTAAGTGGGAGAAGCCCCTTAAAATCCTAATTAGCTAAGAAAAATTGATACTGGGGACCAATATTATGAATTATACATGATTATGAGTACAATAAAAATAGATAATATAAAAAATGATGCACACATAGTTGGAAAGGTCACATAAATTAGATGACCCATATAAGTCTATAAATTGAATGAATAACCTTAGGTTTTGAAATGAATATAAAGTATAAAAATTCATGTGATTTAATGAATTAATTTTATGAATCATGATCAAATGACCATGTGGAGTTCATTATATTAATGTAATGATCATGAAATCATGAAACAAAAACTGGCCAATCATGATAATCCTACAAGATGGCCAAGAAAATGAGACATGTGTCAATGTAAAAAAACAAAATATAAATTGTTCAATGGTTCATTTAAACATGTAATGAGATAATGAAGTCACATGAAGAGATCAAATGATCAAATATTACAAAGCAGTTTGGTGAAGTAGTCATATAGTAAAAAATTGAATGAGCTATATTGTTTGAGTCACTAGTGGAATATGTGTCTCCCTCAATATCTTATTTATAAGATGCTTTAAAATATCAAAGGACTCCTAAAAAACAAATTCCAATTAGTATATTGATGAGGATAATATTTAAGGGCTCAGGCATGAATTTACTCTCTTCAAAAATAATTATTTATCCCTATAAACCTCAGTCTTGAGGGGGTGGAGTTTTTGAAACCATCCAAATGAGCATCAACAACATTGTAATCGATGAAACTCCTGAAGCTCAGGTATTATTTTTTCTGGAAGACAATGTAATGACAAGTATGGATATATGGTTACCCGGTGTCAGGGTAATGTGAATTGTGTGACCTTAAAAAAGACACAAGATCACATGAACCTGGGATGTTCATGTGAACAGGCCATACAATTGGAGTGATTTATTCATGATTATGCAGATCCCCTCAAACAAGACATTATATTCTTGAAAAAACATACAGAAAAGCATTAATTTTGAAAAAAAATGAATCTGAAAATATTCTAAAAATCATGGAAAATATATGTTGATAAACTCATGTCAATCACCCAAAGCCCCTTTTAAAGTAAAGAAATAAATATGAAAAATGGTAGAGGAATCATGTGATCAATGTTAAGATTTTTTCCAAGGAAGATGATGTTTAAATATTGTGATCACCATTGAATAAGAAAAGGATATTAAATATTCTATATTGATCTCATTATGGGACCAATAAAAGTCTCCCTAAATCATGGACAATCCTTTTCTATAGGAAATCTAATCTAGTAAATACTCCTGAACATATCAATTGAGCCTTATAGAGAAAATTTGACAAGAAAATTTGATCATGTTGGACATCAGAAAAAATCCTATTGACATTAAATAACAATACTCACATTCTATCATGATATCATATATTGGACATGCAATGACCTAGTTGAAAACCTATAGAAAAATTCTTGAACTATTATTAAATAAAAATAATAATTTGGAAAATGTGGAAGCCAATCATGAAGGGAAGAAATAATAATTTCAAGAAGATGGATTATGTTCCTCATGTGGACACCATTTATCATTAAAATTCCCATCAACAATCCATTATAAACACATGAAGGGCCTCTGACAACCCAATTTTATCTCACAAAGGTCCAAATTCATGTCTCCCTCCATCATGAAAAATCATCTTACATAGGTGTCTTGGTCTATTGATGACTCCCAAGTATGTCTATGGGATATTGGGAAGGGATTTTGAAATTCCAATATTATAAATATAAATCCATGTTACATGATAAGTTTCCAATAAAAATGGGGTTTATGGATTATTATTACAGTAATTGTTTATATTACAATAAATATATGACTACCTAGATGACTTGCGAAAAAATTAGGCAAATCGTGTGATGTGATACTCCCTCTAAAAACTAAGTCCCATATCTATGATATACACAATGTGTAATGTGGCATAGAACCTTGGTGGTGTGGTCTTAAATTCTTCCACCTCTTCACAAAAACAATGAACTCTGAGATGTATACACAAATTCATACAATAAACATTCATGGGAGAATGGTAGCAAGAGAGGTGCATGAAGATATATAATCAAAAGATTATACCTCTAGTTAAAAAACTATGGATTGACTTAAGGGAAAATGTGACATGTATTTATGTTTTTTGAATAATGTATTGATTACAAGAAAGATATCTAATATACTAGCCAGATAATGTGAAGCAACATCCACATGTCATCATGGTCATAGAAAACCTCACCAAGGTAATTCTTAAAAAATATAGAATCATTATGAAATAAATTTTAAAGAATAAAGAAGACATAAACATTGAAAGATACATTGATTTACATGTGAAGGAATCATGTTCATCACATGAACCATAAATAGAATATGATGACACCCAAACATGTTGCAAAATACTTGATAAAGCCTCAATACATGTCATAAAATCCATATGAGGTCCTTTGGGAATGTCATCCAAGGCTTATAATGTCCTCTAGACATATCGGCCATGCCTTGAGAATCCCCATAGATATGTCTTTAATTTATTGATAAGTCCTTCAGAAACATTGTTCAAGACCAATGATGTCCTTCAGAAGTGTTATACATGTCGTAGAACGACCTTCAGAAACATTTACTCTGTCATTTTAAATCCTCTGGACAAGTGGACAAAGTTTGGTTAACTCCTCTAGACACGTCATCATTTCCTTATATGTCCTCCAGACATATAATCTGATTCATGCAATAGTCCATCAGATATGTCAGAAAGATATTGCAGAAAACCTATAACATGTCTACATAAATCATGCAAAGCACGCTAAAATAGGTCAATCTTATTAGAAAGTAACTGAGGACATGATAGGCAGGAAATCAAGGCTTGTCAAAGAGACACTCGCAATAATTGTGTTAGAAAATCATGACATGTCAGTCATAGACCCTATAAAATTTCAAGCATGTCAAGAAGACACCCAAGGGAATGATAACACTTTCTACTAGACATATTCAAAAATGAAACAAAATAAACTATAATAACTCTGATTCCTATCTAATTAAGATACATAGTAAGCCTTTCTAGGTCCTGGTTCAATATGGGTACCCACCTTGGTTAAAGTCCAGTTATAACTCATTTATTCTTAACACATGGTACATAATTCTCCAAAAATTTTAACATCATTTCATGTCCAATATAAAATGAAAATTGTCCTTATTCATGTACATCTCTTTAGTTATAAGCATTGACCATTCTCACAGGCACCTCATATGCATTAGCGGGTTAGGAATGATTGTACTATAGTGACTCAAATTCCTACTACATACTAGATATATAGGACACCTTATTATGGGATTATCTTTATATTAGACACTCCATTAGGGCCACCCCGGTTCATATTTCCCTTATCCACAAGAAATGATAATGGTCATACATTGTCCCATGTTTCTCAAATTGAGCATGGATCATGTGGGATTAGGTATTTTCAATGATCACATTGTCTTCATCTTAAATATTTTCTATTCAGGGAATCCTCACTATGTATCCACATTCCAAGACATGATTCTAATTTATATATACATGGGAATCTAAATACATGTTATATCCAAAGGCATTCCCATATTGGTGAACCCTAGGGAAATAACCCTCAAGGGAACAAATTACCTACCACCACACATTAGTGGGTCGAGGAAATGTCTAACTTTAATTATATTAATTCATGATATAAGAATGTCATGTAGTACTCCTTCTTAAGGATCGATCTCTAAACCCCATGCCTCAATTCCATCATATATATAATTTCCACCTTATGATAATCTAAAGAATCAAAATTTTAATAAGCTATGTGGGTTTTCATTCCTATTATAAATAGGATACACAAGACACCCTATGAGTGTTTAATCACATCATCTAAACACTTTTCTCCTCCCTATATGGTATTAAACACTCATGTGTCATGTAATAGGAACTCAAAATATAAACTGTTTCCCATTTCTAAAAAAATAATATGAAATGTATGATGAAACATGGATACATATATATGGTATCATTAATATACCCCCTTAACACATAGAAGGATTCAAAACATAATCATTTGATTAGGGTGACTACACTTTTATCAAGATTTGGAACATATTCATGAATATATATTAAATCTATAAGATACTTTTTTAATAGGAAATAAGTCACCCTAGTACGGATTGATGAGACCAAACTCCCATCCTCTTAACCAATTTTTTTCCTATGTTTCGTTGGATCCAAATCCCTAAAGTACCTTCTACCCTTTGAATGTAGGTCTGTATTGATTTTTGAACGTGGGAACCATTGGGAGTTTTTATAAAATATAGAAATGTTAAATTGGATGTGAATGATTCTAAAACCATGCATTAACCCCATTACCAATCCTAAAATAGAAAACAAAATATGTTGATCCAAGATTGAAATAAAATAATGATAGAATAACTAAATTACTATAACTGCTAGACATCATGTGTCTTGAATTCCTTGAATAACCATAAAAGATATACCATTGATTGTCTTTGAACCGAACCAGTATTATAGTTAAAAACCTTAAAAATCATGGAATATTATCTCTAGTGATGATTATTTCACTCTTCATCATCTTAAACAATTATTTATTAAGGAAGATGTGAGATTTCAAGGGGCACCAATCTCAATTGTGTCTAAATAGTTTTTGAGGATTGCCTTACTGATCTGGAGTAGCCTCTAGTATGATCAAGATATTGAGTTAAGTTTCAATACATCTTATTATCAACATACAGATGGTTAGTTTGAGAGGAACATTCAAAATATATATGAAATGTTGAGATCCTTCTCTATGAGATTCAAAGGTGTTTGGGATAAACAAATTTTCTTTATAGATTATTCATCCAATCCATGATTTCATGTCAAAACTCAAATGGATCCTTATGAATCCCTCGATGTAAGAAAGTGTATAACATTATTTTGTTGTGATGATTAGAGAAATAAATCTAATATGACAATTTAGGTAATGTTATATATGGTTGTATCCATTCAATATAACATAATGTTTTCTCAATGTCAACACAACTGTGATTCTAAAAATCATTTATGTGATCTTTAGGTTGAAGTTTGTAACAAGTTATTCTTGTGAATATCTCCATTGGTTATGTTTAAGAGATTTGGAAATAAGGGAATGTTGATCCCAATATATATTGGCCAATCTAAAAATAATGATCATCTCAGGACATTATATTATCATTTTTCAATTCCAAAAAATCTCTCCCAATCTCATGATGTCTTCTATTTATCTTCCTTTAAGAAGTGCAAACCTAATCCTTCAAACCTAATGAAATTAAAGGTTGAACCAATGGAATATATATATATATATGTTATTTCAAACAACTGGTGGAGATGTTAGATCATAATTGGATAATATTGTGAATCAAAACCACTCACTTGTTGAATGTTTTGAGGTGAAATAATAATATTGAGGAATCTATATTGTAACTCATCAATGTGAAAAGTTTGTTATATATTTTTATGATTATACCAGAGTGATGCAATGTCAACAGATAAATTATTATAATGGTGATATAATAAAACACCAAAGGATATTAAAATATATTTCCTTTAAAATAAATCTATTTTCATTGATATAATTCTATATATGAAACACTGAGTTTATACAAAATGTGATAAATAATTAAAATATAAGTATATAAAAGTCATCTCCTACCCATTTAAATAGTTCATATGAAAAGGATTAATTACATTATGAAAAATAATTATAGTTTTTAATATAATTCTATTTTTTATCTCTTAGGAAACAAGTACTCAATTTTGAGTTAATACCTTTTATTCTTCAGTAATTTGTTTTCTTAAAAATGAATTTTATTGAATTTTATACACAGATAATATAATTATAATTTTCAATTTTTAGATATAAAATTTCTAAAAAATATAAAATTGTTTGAAATAAAAATTTAAATATTATTTCATATTTACTTTTTTTCTTTTCTAAAAAGATTAATTTCTTATTGAATGGTGAAATTGGAAATTTTTTAAAAAAACCCACTTTCAATTTATCTAATCAAGAATTAAAAATTATCTATTTCATTTTGGATTTGGTATTAATATTACATAAATTTGATTTGATTTATAATAATTTAACTAATTAAATATTGATCAATATTTTACATGTCTATGATATAAGTCAATTTTGAGGGTTTAAACCATTTTTTGGAAAACCATTTTCATCGCATTTTATAGATATTTTTTAAATTAAATTCTATAAAATATGAATATTTAATATGATAACTTTAATTCCATTTTTGTAATTATGAGCTTAAAACCTTATAAATAAGAGACATTTATAACATATCATTACCAATAGTAATATTTGTACAACTTATCACCTCAATAAAGTGTAGATCTAGTAATTAGTGTTAAAAATGATATTTTAAGGCATAATATTCATTAGAAATATATATCCAGTTATTTTGATAATTATATAAAATTTATAATCATCCCAACAAAAAACAAAATTGACCTTTTTCACAATATATCATTGATTTTAACCATTTCAATATTTAAGTAAATGAGAATGGAAAAAAATTACCGTCCTTATTTTAATATATATAATATTTTGGGAGATAGATAAAAAATTCTTGTGATTTTAATTTAAATATATATATATAAATTCATTTTTTATCATTATAATTATTTTTTATTTTTTAGTTATCAATTAATTACAATAATGGTTCTTGGAACACTGATACAGTGTGTGGGAAAAGAGTAAAAAATTGTAATTAATTATGAAAACTCTAAAAGTTATATTTTCCGAGAGATTTATAGCATCTTGTGAATTTTATAGATTAATATTATGTATTAGGTATTTTTCAAATTTTTATAATTGAATTAAATTGTTCTCTTGATTTCATTAAATTTAAATAAAATGAATTTTGTCAAAAATGACATTAATGATGTTTTATAATGAATAATATTTTAATAAATGATATAAAATTCATAAAATATTATATTTTCCTTAGTTAATGTTATATATTTGAGAATATAATACATGGAAAATTTATTGCCCACTTTTACGTTTAGAGTATGTTTTTTGAACCCTAAAGTTTAAAAAACGCATATATCTTAATAATCATCAGAAAGGTTAACATTGGGTTTAAACATAGGGATAAGGGTAAAAATATAACCAAAACTTCTATAACTTTTATTGGATAAAAGGATATAGAATCAATATCATATTATATTATAATAATTTCAAATTTAAATACTTTTTCATGAAAATTAAATTATATTAACTTAATGATTTAATTAATTCCAAGTCCCCTCGCATATAAAAGGATACACCTTATATTTTTTTTACAACACTTTAAACAATATAGTTCAATAAACACCTACCAAATATTCTTCTATAATTCCTTATAAAAAAATATAGGATCTAGTATTATTTATATTCCCTTCCATGGGACATTAAGGAATGATCTAAAGTAAGTTAATTAAAGAAGAGGTAATCATATTTAATGACAATTACAGGTTTATTTATTGGTACACATCCTCAATTTTTTCTATCTTATATTAATAAATAAATTATGATACATATATATACTATGAATTTATTATTATTTTTTGAAAACCAATTTCAATCCATATTTAGTCATACTAAATCAAAAAATTCACTCATGTGTATGTATTGTGTACCAGATTCATGTAGTAGTGTAATTATGTTTTCACCACTACATTAAAAGGAAAGTTTTAAAGATTAAAATAATTAATATATATGTCATTTATGAAATAATTATGAGTATATCAATAAAATATCATACTTATCTTCTTACCATCTCATATTTTGAAAAAAAAAGATAATGTCACTCATGAATATGTGCAGACTGCACCTCCATAGAGTGATGTGAATCATTTTTCATTTCCTTTTTACATGTATGGTATATAAGGTTAGATGTAATTAATAAATTATATATATATATATATCTGTGTGTGTGTGTGTGTGATTTAAAAATTTACATTTAACAGTGAATTTTTATTTACCACTCATTCGTTTCATCCATCAAAAAGTAAAAATCTTGTTAATGTGAATGTATAGCCTACCATATCGATAAAACATGTAATTCATTTTTTATATGTATATATATTTTAAATATGATTTTAAATTCATATATATTAGAAATATATGATATTTTTATCATTTATAACTTTTTTAGAGGATGAATCCATGAAAAATATTAATGTATTGAAACACCAAATCCAAATATACAGGAGAAACAAAGACATTAACAAATGAAGTAATGATAGTAATAAAAGATTATTATCAAACAAGATCAAAAATTGGTCTAAATGGATCATATATGATATTATATAAATATTTATAAGTTTAGGGTTTTAAAATATAATAAATATAAATTTATTATGTTGGAGTATAAATGCACTTACGAGACAACTCAATATTTATGTAAGGAATTTTATATCAGTTTACACACCATTGAGATATATTTGGAATTATATGGCTATTTATTTTTATGAAATTTATATTCAATCCATTTTATGTAATAAAAATGAATATATATATATATATATATATTTCTTTATTATTATAGAATAAATATATGTTTACACTTTTAAGGGGTTATAATTTAAAAGTTATCCATTGTGAAAGAATTTATTTTATAATCCTGCATTTTTTTGGATTTCTCTAAAACTTTCTTGAAGGATTCTTATCATATATCATATATTTTCAAATAATTTGGATATTTAGTGTGATTTCATATTTTTTACCATACATTCCTCTATTTGTAACATGATTTAAGAAATTTTATATTTATAATAAATATGATATTATTTCTATTGTGATAGATTGTATTTTTCTTCAATGTCCATATATTTCAAAATCATTTTAAATACATCTTTACTCAATAATTTTATTTATAAATGATATTTTTTTGTTATTAATGACTTTTTATGAGGTCTAAAAATAATATTTCTAATGTTTTTGGAATGTTTTATTTTATAATTTCTTTACAAAAAGATAAAAGTAGTGTTCTTTTAAAACATGTATTCCATTAACCTATTTTCCATCTGACATAACAGTTTAACTCTGTTT
The DNA here is from genome assembly GCA_963277665.1 of Viscum album. Taxonomy (NCBI): domain Eukaryota; kingdom Viridiplantae; phylum Streptophyta; class Magnoliopsida; order Santalales; family Viscaceae; genus Viscum; species Viscum album. Next base: position 1,088,609,593 of record OY728163.1, on the reverse strand, counting down.
TAGATTCATTTATAAGTTTTCAATGGATTTAAAAAATAACTTTAATGGAAGAAAATTTAAATATTTCTATTCATTTTTACAAAAGTCATTATATTAATATAAGTCCCATATTTCAGATGAATTTAAGGTAAATATTATCTCTTATTAATTTTATGATAATTAAAATTATCAAAAAACATTTACTATATTTTGGCCTTTTTTTGAAAAATTAAATTTATCATAATTATATATATTATTAGTTCCATGCATATAAATATTTCCTAAAAAATATATTATTTTAAAATATTTTGTCTTACTATGAATGTTATTTGAATTACTTTTGAAATATTATTATTCCATATTCATTACTCTATATAGATATTTTTTTATAAAGAATATTTTTTATGATATAAATTGATAATTCGTTATATTAGGAACCCATTGAACATGAAATGATATGTGTGTTGTGGATTTAGATATCCATTCAATTCATCAACTAGTCTAATGAGAGAAATTGGTTGGATAACCTTATTGCATGGGTTTTCGGTGTATACCTACTCGTTGATAAAACAGTCTTTGAACAAGGATTTGACACTAAAGAATTCATGATGTATGAGATGATGAAATCCAATATTAATCATTTACTTAATTGATAATTTCTTAATTATTATCAATTTTCTTACGGTATTCATATATTCTATGGATGCTTTTGGGAAACATGTTATTTATTAAATGTCACTTGTTTTCTATTATTTACCATGTCATATTGATTATTCCATAATTATCCATGATAGATTCCACTATATGTAAAACAAACTGATCATTTGAGGTGACCCTTTAATATTAGTAATTTCCTTGAGATATGAAGAATAACATTATGAATAATATTAATTATTTTAGTATTATTCTTAGGTTATGTATTTGATATTTCTAAAGAATTATGGGGATTATTTATTTATCTTGTTTTTCAAGGATTCAAAACTAATCCATCCAGCATGGTGAGATCAATAATTTCTTGTACCAATGTAATTAATAAGTCACCAGCTCTAGGTTATAGTAGTTTTGGATCCGATAATATAGATGAAACTACGTATTTTCACCCAAAAATGGTTTGTTGGGTATCAACATGATATTCACTCCATGCATGTTGAGTGTTTCTAAGGCTTTGTGCATGTCTAGACACACCCATTGGATATTATTGGGTAAATAAAATTCTCTTTAAAACCCATTATTATTGATTTGATCCTATATTTATTATATGTTTTGAGAAATTAATTTTAGATAAACCATGAATAACCAATATTGAAATATATAAATTTATATATTGGGTTATACATATCATTTGATTATTTTCATTTTTAGTTAATTATTTTCATTTTTATGTTTATGAAATTTTGATGCTTTATCTTTAACTTCCATTATTCATGTAATGGATTGATCAAGGAGATACAATTTTGATAATAGATATTATGAAAATGGAGACAATGATCCTAGTGAAAACCCAAATGGGATTGAAGATGGTGTTGAAACTATTCTTGTTATGGTCACCCAAAAATATGAAGATATGATTAATTATTTGAGAATTTATGATATTTTGAACACAAAAAATAATATAAGGGTGGGGTTTAATATGAATTTATATGAAATTTTTTTAATGATATATAATTAAATTTTTATTATGTATGAAATATGGGATGAATATTCAAAGGGAATTTCTCTATGTAAAGAAAAAAATGGTTCATGTGTTGACTGATTAGCCATTGAGGTCAAGATTTCTGAATAGAGTTTAAGAGTTCACATAATATAATGTAAGTAATTATAATCCTAAATAATACCTCATCTATCATTTAATGATTCAAATATAACGAGAATGGGAATTATGAAAATTGACCACCCAAAACAATTACTAACTATGATTACAATTATCAAAAACATTTTAAACTGTGGGAAAATTGTAAGTACAATCAAATCATAACGACTATATTATATCTTGATAAATATGGAAAAGTTATTTTTCACTCTATATTTTCTAATGACTTAGGGATTATTTTATTCTGTGTATTGGAATTTTTTTAAGAGAATTAAATCACTACACAAATGATTTAATTATCAAACAAAACATCTTGGCATATTGTATCCCAAGATGATGTTTATGGGAACATGCACTATTTAAATCTTATTATCCTTCCTTTAAATGAATTTATTTTGATTTTAGAAATGGATTGGATCACTATACATAGATGAAAAACAATTTAAAAAAGCTAAACTACATTTAAATTTAATATAAAGGCGTCTATCAATGCATCGATGATTATAAACACCGATTAGAGTGAAACTATATAACATGGGTCTCAATAAAAAATCACGATATAATCTTCAATCAATATTTTCAGAGAAAAAATAAATATTAGATATAAGCCTTTCTAGTTGTATAATATATGTTTCCATTGTTTGTAATGTGCATATCTATCTACAAATAATATGTTAAGTCTTTTTTATATTTTAGATATTTTAATTTGTAGATGAAAAGGAAAATTGTGAGGTTGAAATTTAGTTAAAGGGGTGATAATATAATTCCTCATAATTTTTTATATACTTTTCATTAATTAAATAATATACTAAATAGATTCTCACACTAACAGAAAAATCATGAAACACCTTATTATAATATTAAAATATTATGTGAAATATCAATAAAAAATATAAAATAATAATAAATCCTTAAAAAATAAAAATATGATAAAATTCATCACAATAAAAACCAATATACAAATGTCTTATATATAGTTTATATTTATAAATAATGATATATATATTTAATAATTTAAAGGGTTATAAATTATATAATTAATCAAATGAGATTAAAACTATTAAAAACTATTTATCTTTAAATTAAATATAATTTATTAACTGATATATATATATATATTATCCAATAAAATAAATTAATAATATTTAAAATATCATATTTGTAATAATTAGTATTTCATAATAATATTTTAATGCACATTTAATGAAAATTTTATCTGAAATAAGATTAAAAATATTCAATGTTGATAACATTATTTTTCTATAGAAATATATTTTCTTTATAATATTTATTATAATTTGAAAGATAAATTGATAGTTTTATAATTTTAATTTGATTAAGTGTAGTTATTTTTTTGTATTTATCATTTTAAATTATTTGATGATTATTGTTATGGATTTTCAAGAAATATTTTATTTTTAGGTGAATAGTTAAAGATAATTGTTTTAAAATATCATAGAATTTATTACTATATCATAAAGTATATATAACATAAAAACTTATAAAAACTAATGATCACAATTTTTTTATAACGTGAACTAATGTAATTAGAAATACTCTATTAAATTTATAAGACCCATGTTTACCATTTTGAAATGCATGTAATGTTTTATTCTAATAAATAAGTATTTTTAATAATTTTATATAATTAGTATATTACATAAGATAATTCTATTTTTTATTTCTTTTAAATTCATAAAAATATTTTGGTTTTAATGATAATCTTATAAATTTCTAAAAAGTCATCAACATTGATAATATTATCCTAATCATTATTTTGAATCATAAAAATATCCTAATTCAAAAAGCGTGTTTTTATCGTCACATGCGCTAATCATAAAATAATTTTTTCTCACATATATAAATTTTATTTCTAAAAATTTACTTCATATTTGGGATCATTAATTAAAAATTATATAGTAAATTCAATTTTTTATTGGAATTAAAATTAAATTACATAAGTAAAAATCAGTTACCAGTGTACGGACTAAAATTGGTAAAAGTAAAAAAAACTACAAAAGCGTTATAAACATATTAAAAAATGTTTCAAAATGAATGTTTGAGGATCATTAATTATTTACCTTTCCCACACTAGTATCTTCAATTAGTGGATCTAATTTATATTTGAATTTTAATGTTACTTTTTATATATTACAATAAATTCTACTTATATAGATTATAAATGGAACAATTACAACCGAGCGTCTCTTAAGACCCCAAGGATCTTGGTTTCAACAAAACACTACCCCATTAACTACCCAAAACTCCTAGGAAAATTATTAAAAAAATTTACTATCAAAAACGCATCCTATAAAAACATAAACAATATTCAAATGAGCTATTCCAAAGAGTGAGGTGAAATTCTCAATTACTCCTTTTTCATTCTATTTCTTTTACCATGAAAAATATATCCTAAAACATATTTTATGCATGATGTTATGATATAATTTGTATTACCAATATCATTAAATGTTATTATAATAATATAATATAAATTTTCTAACTTCCTCCAAAACCATTTTAAAAATGACTATGTCATCATACACACGTGGGTATAACCACCTCCATGTATGACATTCCTGATTTTTCAACACATAATTACATAGTTTGGCTCTAAATGTACATTTAAAATAATAATATTACATATATAATTTTTATTATTATTTAAATATAATATATTCCTTTTTTCACCCCAGTCAATGGGAAATGAATCTATCACCCCTGGGTACGTGCGACTACCACCTACATTAATGTGATAAATTTAGTTTTTAATGTCATGACACGTCCTTGGGGCCTATGCTGTGACTACCCCAAGCCCACCTTCTATAGGCCAGGGGCTGCCAACTAGCACCAAAGGCGTAAATCTTGATAAAAGGGAAGGCATTTCCTTTATAAAAGTAAACAAACACAATAGAGTACACAACAGAATTAAGAAATAAGTAATACTGAATAAAAAAGTATGTTTTGAAAGGAAAGGGGTCGGAAATAAAAGCCCAACAGTAGGTAGAGTACAACTGAAAATCTAGTACAATTGTAGTAAGGTAAAACAGAAACCACTGAGTCCTCCTCTGGAAATCCCACCTGAATGGTTGGTACAGATGGCCTCGTTATCACTCCACGTCCGTCCGTCCGCTCCGTGTACCGTCACGTCGAGTGGTCCTCCTCCAGGTACCGTCTAGTCCAAGCTCTCTCTCAGCCTCTATCAGCATTGTTCGTCATCTGAATCCAAGAAAACGAGGTGCGGGCAAAACCCGTGCAGGCATGAGTATACGATACTCAGTAGGGACCCCAAGACCCTCAAGGTCTCACAAAATCTAGAAATGATAAAACACAAAGTATGAAATCAATGTTTAACCATTACTTAGGTATGTGAACATAAATCTACCAAAGTTATCAAGTAACCCATCTCAATCATGAGGAAAACACAAAGGTCATTGACTCAGCTCAAACCAGGATTTTTATTTACGATGATGAAACCACGGCTGCTGGGGAACTCCTCCTCTATCGAGTACAGTGGGCCAGCCGCTACAACCAAGTGATTCCCACTAACCTTGGACTGTTGAAGTACTCCACCTTTCAAGTATTGGGGGCCTGTTGCTACAACCAAGTGCTTCCCACCATGGGTCTACCACTGCAACCAATTGCTCCCCCTCAAAGCCTATAGAGGTACTCTTTCTGTCAAGTATCGTGGGTCTACCACTACAACCAAGTGCTCCTCCGCCATGGGTCGGCTACTACAACCAAGCGCTCCCCACTAGGCCATCTGAATCACTCCGAGTCGATCAATCTGTAGTCGTCAAGTCTCATCCAGCTACTAGGTCTCTGTAATCTACTCACTCATAACTGAGAGGGTCTTCTCCACGTGCCACAATCTGATTCTCCACGTGCCACAATCTGATTCTCTAAGTGTCACAAAGTCTCACTTATAAGTATCTCAAAGTACCACCTCGTCATAGGGGTCTCAACGCAATAGACAGTGTGTCAATTGGATGCCCGGTCTGTGAGTTATTAGCATTTTAGTCCTAGGGGCCCGGTTGGTTTTGTGTATGAACCAACCCGACCGTAACTCAAATATACCCTGAACTCCAATGGGGTGTTCTCAAGGAAGGGTTTCTCATCTAGATTACCAACACCACTGACAGTTCGTCAAATTGAGGGGCTTGGTTGGATTTACACTCGATCCAAACCCAGTCATTTTCTAAATTCATCCAAAACTCACTAAGAGTATTGCAAATGGTCATCCATGTCGCCAGGACCCCAGTGTCGCAGACGTCGCATTGATCGGACACGTGGTCTATATGATATTCGCGTTTAAGCGAAATGGGCTCGGTCCGTCAAGCCCAGTGTGCTGACGGGTCAGCCCGACCTGGTTTGGCGGGTCTGACCTAGCTGAGGGTCGACCCAGCCCGATGGAGTGTGGCCCAGCCTGGTGTGGCGCAGCCCGGCCCAGTGGGGTGCATCTCAGCCCGGCATGGCGCCTCCCGGCCCGGCGTGGCACAGCCCCGCCTGGTAGGGCACGGCTCAGCCCGACTGGCACGGCTCGGCCCGGCTAGCACGGCCCGGACCGGCTGGGTGCGGCCCGGCCTGGCGAGCATGGCCTAGCCCGGCACGGCCAGCGGGCCGAGAAGACTGGGGGGCGAGGCCCCAGTTTTCCTAAAAAGTCAGCGCCGCCCTCCTCTCAGGACATCCGAAGCCGGTCAGTCTTCCTGGCGCGCTCGGCCCGCACGGGCAGGCCACTGTTCCCCATCCCGACACCCTCTTGGCACCGCGGGGTCATGCTAGCCCGTTCGGCTGCCTGCCAGCCAGATTTTCCGCCAAGCGGCCCGCAGAACGCATGCCGCAGTCCACCGCAGCATGGTGCCATGGAGCGTCGTGGTTTCTCCAGCCCAGCCGACTACGGTCAGCCGGTTCTTCTTTGGTCGTGTAGCCCATGGTTGCGGGCCATGGTTCTTCTGCACGTGGACGGCGCGTGGCCGCCACCTTAGGTCGTTGCCGCCTCCGTTCTCCACCGCCTCCTGTTACTGCCACCAAATTATTCAAGAATCATCAGAGGGTCGTCGAGCCATGTGTGTTCGGCCAGCACCCTCCGCGTTAGGAGATATCAATTGGCCGAAGAAAAATGAAGCATTCACTGAGGTCAGAATATAATTTCATTCACTTAAAATTATATCAAACCCCCTTCCTCGAATTAAGGTTCATTCATAGACAGAGTAGTGGGGAGGCGGCGTCAACTCGTTGACGTTGGGTTAAAAGGATCCGAGGATGGCGTGTCATTGTGGTTCCTTACGGGTGGCTCTTTCTCCTTTCACTTGGTCAAAGATTGAAAGAGATGATAATCATTCTTCAGCGGTTCTTCGTTGGAAGGACGGTGTTCTTCGTCGAGAGAAGAACTCTACTCTTAATTTTCTAGAGCTTCCCCAACACAACAAGTTCCAACAAAAATAATAGCCTAAGCTATTATTTTATTCTCCCACTATTTTTTTAAATTAATTTAACAAAAATAGAGGATTCAAAATTAAATTCTCATTAATTGATGGTGTATTGGCACATTCATGAGAGGAGGGTGGAATGTGGAGAGGCTCCACCATTAAGAGAGAGGAGTTTTCAAATATTAAATAAAGGTGTTAATGGGGAGTTTAATGGAATTGAGGGGATGTGAAAGGGTTAAGGCTAATGTGAGCCCCACCTCAAAAAATATCCTCCCATGAGAGATTATGTGGGTGTGGGCCCACCTCCAACTCCCCCTTGTAGGAATTAACCAACTCTTAAACAATAAAATTGAGTACAACAATTTTATTTAATTCAATATAAAACCCCAAATAAAAACTTCTCCTCCCGAGCAAACGCAACAGCGGTAAAGGTCCCCTTAAGAGAATACTGATGTTGCAAGATCATCAGTGCCCTCGTATTTCAATTCCAAGTACCGGTTCAAAAGATAGAAAAACACACATGTACGTTTACTGAACGTACTCGAAAAAAACTTCATAAATTGATTCTGGGCACACTTGGCCTCGGAATCAGCTGTCATCAAAAACCGCAGACTCGTAAAATTCCAAAGTATTTAAGAAAAAAAAATTCCTTGAAATTTCCTGGTCTTTACATTAATCCCTCCTCAGGGCTTTACGTCCTCGTAAATCTAAAACACATAATAGGATAACAAATGGGGGTACTGAACACGCATCTGAGCCTCCCGCTCCCATGTGCTCTCCTGGAGGTTCCCATGCTGCCAACAAATGCGCACCAGAGGAATCAACCATCCACATAGGACCCACTCCTGTCAATCATCGATCTCCACTGGGACCTCCATGAATGTCGCCCCGTCATCGATGTCCAGCTCCCCATGGTCGATGATGTGGGATGGGTCGTGCACGTATCTCCTCAACTGAGATACGTGGAAGAAGTCATGCACTCGATGCAACTGAGGTGGAAGGGCCAGGCAGTAAGCCACCTCGCCTACTCTGCTGAGGACCTGGAAAGATCTGATGAATCGTGGAGGTAACTTGTTGCCCCGGCCAAATCTCCATATCCATCGTCGAGATGAGACCCGTAGAAAAATGTGGTCACCATCCTCGAACTCCAGTGGTCTCCATCTCCTATTAGCATACGACTTTTTTCTACTATGTACGGTCTTCATCCACTCCTGGATGATCTTCACCTTATATGTCGTAGCCTGCACTGTCTCTAACTCACTGAGGTAGTGAAGGAGTGACTGTGAGGGACTGCAGGAAGGCTTCTTCATCCCTATTCACAAAGGATATCTGCAACGTGGCCAGCTGGTATGTCGCCTCTCCTAGCAGCTGAATGCCTGATCTTCTACTGAGATCATCTGCTAAAAAATTCCCCTTCCAAGGAGTATAGACTATCTAAAATTTATAGTTTCGGATGAACTCAATGCAACATCACCGTCTCAGGTCCAGGTCCTTCTACGAGAAGACACACTTGAGACTTTTGAGATTAGAGTAAACTGTAAAACGTTCACTAAACAAACTATGGGTGTGACTAGCCATTGGTGAAGAACTTGACTAAACCCTTTTTCACTTACGTCCTATAAGAGCTTCTCATATTTCTCCCTTGCCGAAAAGAAAAATTCGATCTCATCCCCAGGATGAACCACGTTCTTTGCCTAATACAGTCAATCCGGATAGGAACGGTACTATTTCATGCCATGGACGACGTCGTAGGGCCTCGACGCTACTACCAAGAGATCCAACCATTACTCTCGCCTCCAAGGGTTGAGTCACACTGTTGGAAGCGGTGTGTGGTTACTACGTCTCCTCCAGTAGGAATCTCGAACATGAGGGTCAAGTAAACGGTTTTAACCGGAACCTCTCAGTATCAATCACACAAAAAGGTAGGAAATCAAACGTCACAAGGACAAGTGTATTTCATTACTATAGCTCAAAGTAAGAAGACACAAATCATCCATAAACAACGACATCAATGAAGCTAAAAGAATCATAAACAAAGGCCTCCATGTCTAGAGATAGTCCTCCTCCTGTCCACTTGTTGCTCGACCAGCTCTTCTGCCACTTCCGCCTACTCCCAGCGGACCTCCACGGTCGAACCTCTGCCTCTGCATGGAAGGTCCCTCTACTTCATGTTTCTCATCTGCAGGATGGGTTGGGTAGTCTCGAGCCATTTTACCCTACCCGCCGCATGCATAGCACTGCCTTCTCCTCGAATAGCTAGCTCTATTTTGTGTGCCTCACACAACTAAACCTATATCCCAAGGTCACCCACCTGTTGGCATAGTCCCCTTGGAATTCTATGTCATCTATCTACTGTCGGCTACAGAATACTCCGCTACGGTCGGAAAGCCCTATGGAAATAGTAGTATCTCCCGAGCCCATTCAGAGTGTAGATTTAGTGGTAAAAACTCCTCCCTGAAAAGACACTTGAAGTCTCCCCAGGTGAGGTTCACCTCATTGTAAAACTGGAGCATCAGGCTCCACCACCTCTTAGCTTCCCCCTGAAAGAGACTAACATCTATGTAAACCATCAAGTAAGTGGGTGTCCCAACTATGTGGAAAACTCGTGCTACATCCTACAACCAGCATCTAACCATCTAAAAATCTATCCCACCTCGAAACCTCAGAGGCATCTATCGCAGGAACCCATCTAACGCGCTCAAGCAGCATGCACCCTCTACTGTTGGGGATGGTGGAAATGGTAGCCCAGTGGTTAGTGGTACTACTGGTGCCTCCGCTATGATGGGGCCCTGCACCGTGGCCTCGCTTCTTGATGGCCTACCATCACGATCTCTACTTGGAACCCGCACCGACTGTCTAGGTGAATACATCCTGAAAAAGAAACAGATTCTCCATGATCATAAGATTATACCTGGTGAGCTGACCTGGTTTGAGCTGACTTAAAGGAAAACTTTTGATTCACACACACAATAAGTATTTTCGTGCACTAAGTCGGAAATCAGTAGTCAGGGTCCTGGTGTACGGATACGTTGGCCGCCGCACCAACACTGGATTCCCTGAACTGAAAACTGCACTCGGTACTCTTAGCACTATTTCTACACAGAAAGAAGATCAGTGTCCTGAGTTCTATGGTAGAACTGACTCCTCTGATACCAATTGTCACTACCCATCCTCGGGGCCCATGTCGTCACTACCCCAAACCCGCCTTCCATAGGCCAGGGGCTGGCGACTAGAACCAAAGGCGTAAATCCCAATAAAAGGGAAGGCATTGCCTTTATAAAAGTAAACAAACACAACAGAGTACACAACAAAAGTAAGCACTAAGTAATACTGAATACAAAAGTAAGTGCTGAAAGGAAATGGGCCAGAAATACAAGCCCAACAGTATGTACAGTACAACTGAAAAGCTAGTACAACTGCAGTAAAGTAAAATAGAAACCACTGAGTCCTCCTCCAGAAATCCCACCCAAAGGGTGGGTATAGATGGCCTCTTTAGCACTCCACGTTCGTACGTCCACTCCGTGTACCATCATGTTGAGTGGTCCACATCCGGGTACCATCCAGTCCTGGATCGCTCTCAGCCTCTGTCAGTGTTGTCCGTCATCGGCATCCAACACAACGAGGTGCGGGCATAACTCATGCAGGGGTGAGTATATGATAGTCAGTAAGGACCCTGAGACCCTCAAGGTCTCACAAAATCCAGCAAGGATAAACCAAAAAGTATGAAATCAATAGTTAACCATTACTTAGGTATATTTCCATTCATATACCTAAGTTATCAAGTAACTCATCTCAATCATGAGGAAAACAAAAAGGTCATTAAATAAAATCAAACCAGGATTTTTATTCATGATGATAAAACCACGGCTGCTGGAGAACTCCTCCTCTGTCGAGTACAGTGGGACGCCGCTACAACCATGTACTTACCACTAACCTTGGACTAGTGAAGTACTCCAGCTGTCGAGTACTATGGGCCTACTGCTACAACTAAGCTCTTCCCACCAAGGGTCTGCCGCTACAACCAAGCGCTCCCCCTTATAGCCTAGAGAGGTACTCCTTCTGTCGAGTACCGCGGGTCTTCCATTACAACCAAGCACTCCTCCGTTGTGGGTCTGCTGCTACAACCAAGCACCCACCACTGGGTCATCCGAATCACTCTGAGTCAATCGATCAGCAGTCGTCAAGTCTCAGCCAGCTACTAGGTCTCTGCAATATGCTCGCTCGTAACCTGGAGGGTCCGCTCCACGTGCCACAAGATTATACTCTAAGTGTCACGAAGTCTCACATATAATTATCTCAAAGGACCTCCCCGTCATAGGGGTCTCAACGCAATAAACGGTGCATCAATCGGATGCCCGGTCTGTGATTTATTAGCATTTTAGTCCCGAGGGCCCGGTTGGTTTTGTGTACGAACCAACCCAACTGTAACACAACTATACCCCGAACTACCATGGGGTGTACTGAAGGAAAATTTTCTCAACGAGATTACCTACGCTGCTGACGGTTCGTCAAACGGACATTCGGTCTGAGAGATACAGGCTTTTCCATTCCAGGGGCCCCATTTGATTTACACTCGATCCAAAACCATCCATTTTCTAAATTCGTCCAAAAGTCACAAAGAGTATCAAAAAAGGTCCTCCTCATCGTGAAGATCCCAGTCCCGCAGACGGCGTGTCGATCAGACGCGCTGTCTAGATGATATTCGCATTTAAGAGAAATGGGCCCAGTTCATCAAGCCCAGTGGGCTGACGATTCGGCCAGACCTGGTTTAGTGGGTCCGACCCAACTGAGGGTCGACCCGGACCGATGGGGCATGGCCCAGACCAGTGTGATGCGGCTCAGCCCAGCCCGGATGGGCGCGGCACATCCCGGCTGGTGCGGCTCGGGCAGCTGGCCGAGCAGACTGGGGGGGGCGCGGCCCCCGGTTTTCCAAAACAGCGGCGCCGAGCGGCGTCGCCCTCCTGTTCGGCCAGCCGAAAATGGTCGGCCTTCCTGGCGTGAGCGGCCCGCACAGGCAGGCCGTTGTTTCCCCAGTGTGGTTCCCTCTTGGCGTCGTGGGGTCTTCCCAGCCTAGTCGGCTGCCTGCCGGCCGGTTAATCTGCCGAGCGGCCCGCGGAACGCGGGCCCCAGTCCTCCGCAGCGCTGCGCCATGGAGCGTCGCAGTTCCTCCAGCCTATCCAGCTACGGCCGCCCGGTTGTTCTTCAGCCCTATGGCCCGCGGTTGCGGGCCGCGTTTCTTCCGCACGCGGCCGGCACATGGCCGCCTCCTTCGGTCGTTGCCACCTCTGTTCTCCACCGCCTCCCATTGTCGCTGTGAAATTATTCAAGAATCATCGGAGGGTCATCGGGCCATGTGTGTTCGGTCTGCGCCGTCCGTGTTAGGCAATATCAATTGGACTAAGATAGATCAAGAATTCCCCATGGTCGGAATATAATTTCATTCACTTAAAATTATATCAAACCCCCTACCTCGAATTAAGGTTAGTTCGTAGACAGAGTCACAGGGAGGCCACGTCAACTCATTAATGTCAAGGAAAAAAGAGCCGAGGATGGCGCATCGTCAGCATTCCTTACGGGTGGCTTCTTCTCCTTTGACTTGGTCGAAGATCGAAGGAGATGATCATCATTCTTCGGTCGTTTTCATTGGAAGGACAGTGTTCTTCATCGAGAGAAGAACTCTACTCTTAATTTTCCAGAGCTTCCTCAACACAAAAAGGGCCAACAAAAATAATAGGCTAAGTTGTTATTTTATTCTCCCATGATTTTTTTAAATTAATTTAAAAAAATTAGAGGAGCCAAAATTAAATTTTCATTAATTAATGGCGTATTGGAACATTCATGAGAGGAGGGTGGAATGTGGAGAGTCTCCACCATTAAGATAGAAGAGTTGTCAAAAATTAAATAAAGGTGTTAATGGGGAGTTTATGGGAGTTGAGGGGAGGTGAAAGGGTTAAGTCTCATGTGGGCCCCACCTCACAAATATCCTCCCATGAGAGGTTATTTGGGTGTGGTCCCCACCTCTAACTCTCCCTTATAAGAATTAACCAACTCTTAAACAATAAAATTGTGTACAACAATTTTATTTAATTCAATATAAAACCCAAAAAATTAACTTCTCCTCCCGAGAAAACACAACTGCAGTAAAGGTCCCCTTAAGCGAATATTGGTGTTGCGAGCTCATCGGTGCCCTCGGATTTCAATTCCGAGCACCGATTCAAAAGATAAAAAAACATGAATGTACGTTTACGGAACGTACCTAAACAAAGCTTAAAAAATTGATTACGGGCACATCGAGTCTCGAAATCAAGTGTTGTCAGAAACCGCAGACTCATGAAATTTAAAATTATTTATGAACAAAATTTCCTTAAAATTTCCAGGTCTTTACATTTAAATCAATTATTTTTTTAGAAAAAATGATATATCATAGTTAAACATCTTAATTAAATAGAAATAATATCATTATCATTTTTTAATGATGATATTATGATAAAATAATTGAATTCTTAAGAGTACTCACCCATTGCTTATAGCGTGTCCTTATGTGGGTCTGATTGACCACATACATGAAAAATGTTATACATTTCAATCCTGGGTAGGTGTGGAAAAATTATTTCTAGTTATATTGGAAAATAAAAATAATAATAAATAATGTTTGTCTTTATAACGGTAATGTTAATATCTAACCCATTATAAATATACCACCCCTCATTCACAAAAATTACCAAAACGTGTTTATCATCAACTTCGACATTATGAATCATAACACAAAAAATATGAAATAAAATAATAACCATATAAAATATTTCAGAAAAACTATTAAAAATAAATAATTATATCCTATATATTTATAATTAATATATAAATATGAATCAACACTACCATTATAAAATTAGTATGTAACAATCAATCATTGTTGATAACATGCGATGATGAAAATAAAATATAACATACTAATATTTTTCTATGAAATGATTAAAATATAATTAGATAATAGATTATAGGTAAGAATAAGCTTATGAAATCAGTGAGTAAGATATATTTTTTTATTAAATAGGAAGTTATGTATGATTCCTTGAATTTATGAATTAATGTATGGGTTTTTACATCTCAATTTTACATTGTGGATATAGGATGTTGTATTTAAAGGAATATTTAGTTCATGAATGAAAAATATCATCCATTTAATGATCTCCTAATAATTTTCATTATATTATTACATTGTTAGAGCTGTAAGGGATTTTGATAACTCAAATATGTATTCTTGGTTTATAATGCCTCTTAAAATACTTATTTCTTCTAGAAAGTTTTTCTTACACCATCATATATTATATAAAGGTACATTATATTCCTATATAAGGTAAAATTATTTAAATTTTTTTCTATTAACATGATCAAATTCATTCATTAGAAAGTAAATATTTGATAAAAATAGTTTCCATCGTCTTTCATATTGGTTTCTCTTCTATGTCCATATTTTCTCTTCCTTCCAACGTCACCCTTTATATTTTTAAAACTATTTATTTATTATCTCATGTGACCCTCATATTTCCATTTAATTTTATCCAAAAGAAAGTTTTATTAATTATTTTTTTTAATTCTTATTTCAACAATGGTATTATAAAAAATTTTAGAAAATTCATTTCACAACCGTATATTTTATCTTCAACTTCACGTTTCCCCTAGAAAGTCAATATTTCTTTCAATAGAACCATTATTTACTATTTATCTTAAATTTAAATTATGATAAAATATTCTATTTCCTTTTTTGAAAATTAATTTTGAATCAAACTAATATCTTTTAATTTACTTCAATGGAAAAAATGTTCTTTAAAAATATTACATTTTTTAACATTTATGAGTGTTCTACTTTACAAAACACCATTTCAATGTTTTAAAATGGGTCTCCATAAGATTTTTATTCTTATTAATTTTAAAAATAAATTTATATAATCTTATATTTTCTAAATATAAATGTTTTATTTTGAAGAGTAATTATTAATTTTAAAATGGATTTTAATGTCATATAATTGTAAGAATGATGTCTGTAGTGTTTTGATGTATTCTAAAAGAATTTTATTATTATTTTATTTTAAAAACTTTGATTTCTAAATAAACTTTCTCATTTAAATAGGTAAATTTAAAAAAAAATCTCCAGCCAAAATATTTTATTTTAAATAAACAATTTTAAAGGTCATTTAATGTATTTTATAAATGGGTATTTCTTATATTTTTTCAAAGTGATATATAAAATAATTATAAAAGGGTTTTATATATATTTTTGAACATCCTTTTACATTCCTTATTCTATATTTGTGATTTTTTTTATAATACCATCAACCTTATTAATCTGGATAACTTATAAAAAATTTTATGAATGTCTTCATAAAAACTGTATGTTTTCCATTAGTTAATTAAGTTATATGAATTTCTTAATATTCTATTATCACACATATGTATGGAAAATTACTAATTTATAGGTGTCTCATAAATATTAATAAAATTAATTTGGTAAAGTTTTACATCACATTAGATAATAAGGAGAAATTATTTGGGGTGCTTGATCCACTATGAGAAATAGGACATAATGTCCGATTCAGTAAGAGAAAAATATTGTAATACCTTATTCACTGCGGGAAATAGGATATAATGTCTAATCAAATATTTTTAAATAATACGTATACTAATATTATTTTTTCTCATGTTTCAATATTATATGCCTATTACTATACTGCTTGAATCATTTTTTTATGATACACTATTATTTCATGACATGTGTTTATTCGTTTGTGATTACATGTTCCATTATCATGACATATGGAAAAATATTTTAAAAATGATATTTTTAGTAATATATTTATACCATGGTCATTTTTTCCATATTCTTATGATCTAAATTCTGATGAAAATGTTGATTGGTTTTTCCTAACTGATTTTTTTCGATCACCCTTTTTTTATGATTCAATTCCCAAACCTATGTAGATGATTATAACTTATTGTGATTATATAAGATAATATACAGTTGTTTAATTATGGTGAAATATTTTTAATATAATTATAAAATATGTTTCTATGGTAGCTAGTTGTCAAACAATCTAAACCATGCATTTTTTGGTTTCTATGTTTATTAGTGAGATAAGACTTTTATCTTATGGAAATAATATAAAATATTGATATGTTTTTCTGGGGACACCTCTCCTTATATCAATGTTATATATGAAAGAAATTTTTTTAGGACCATACTCAGGAGGGTTGTTCTAGGGTGCCTCGGTCCAAGATGTGTATGTCATCAAGAATTTTTTTTGATCTCTAATAAACATAGTCTTTGAGGATTATTTAATATTTACAGTGTGTGAACATTCATTACAAATGGGAGACCCCATGATTCCATTAATGTTGAATCATATTATTTTTTTATAAATTTGAATGTAATATATTAACCCATAAAACATATATCAAATTGTGAAATGATAATTTCTCTATAAATCAAAAAATATGACACCCAAAAGCCATACAATTATCATACATTCGATAATGGAGCCAAATATACGCCAACATTTTTACCCATTTGTTTTGGTCTTAATATTTTTAGAGATAAAATAATATATTTTCACTTCATCAATACCATAGTGGAATTTTATATTTTACCAACATAACTAACCATATTCTATGAATGATACTTTTTAATCTATTATGATTCAATCTATATGTAGATAGTGCATGATAGAGGATTCTAACATAAATTCAAAATGCTAGATACTCATGATCAATTTTCTACCACTTAGGGGATCCTACTGGGTGATAAATTTTCTTATCATGAATTTTAGAATATGTATGAAATTTAAATTATCTTATAGTGTTCTCACATCTATATAGGTTTCAATTACATGTAATGACTGGAACATATCAAATTGTTTTCTAATTACTTGATTCATCAATATTGAAATGAGAAGCACCAGATATAGAAAATTATTTATGGGATTTTCAATCCATGAAAGGTAATAAAGAGTCATTTCAATATATATGAAATCTTTCTTAGATCATTTACATTGAACATATAATTCACTTAGTTCCATATGTTCACAAATCAAGGTCATTATCTTCTGGTATCATATCATTCAATAGATTATGTAATTCTAAAAAGTAGTTTCCACTCAATCCATTTAAAAATTTCAAATCATATAGATTCAGTATGGATTTTATGTTAAATATATACTATAATTAACATAAAATAGTGCAATTTCATATCTCCTTAACATCCCCATCCCCACGTGAAATCATGAAGATATTTTTAAAATATCATTTTCATTTCCTCAATAATATTTTCATCATAATTTACACTTATAATAATATCCCAGATACAATATTAAACATCATTCACAATTATAATATTATCAGACAGTCAATAAACCACGATGTTATCCTACTCATTATCTACATTTATCCCCTACCTATATTTATTATATCATTTATAAATTTGATCTATTCTATGACAGGTCATATGTTCTTCCAAATCCTAGGACTAAATCTTCTTACATGACATCAACATAAGAAATAATTGAGGATCAGAGAATGATCATGTACATAATATTTTGAAAAAATAAACTGTTTAACCCTATACTTTTACTCTTTCGTCATATGATTGGAATCCAAACTTGTTCGATTTATATCCTTCTTATTTGTATCAATAATATTAAAATTTTAAAATAATAATAATTACATATAAGGTATGATTTCATAATCCTAACAAACTATTACATATATATATATTCATATCTTTATCCATATATATATATATATTAGTATTTCATCACAAACAAGTTATAGAATATAATGATGAATAAGTATAAGAATACAGTGTATAATAATTTTTATTTTTTCTTTAGAAGATGATTCATTTCATTAATAATTCTATTTTTTGAAATGGGTCCACCATGGGATATAATTCCCACCTTGTTAGTATCAATGTGCATAAGAGTAATTGTCTCATAGTTTCTGGACTATTCTAAAAAAATTAATCACATTGATTTTTGTTATTAAAATTTGATATTTATTAATAACTCACTAAATAATTTTTTTTCGATAAATATTTATTAATAAATAGATGTTAACCATGAAAAAAAAAGTTCATACCCAACCAAAAACATGGTCTTGTAGAATTCACTCAATATTCAAAATAATAGAACCACCATGAACACGCCATTTTCAACAATGATGGGTTATTACAATGTAGATTGGATAATATGAGGAGTGGTGGACACAAAATTACTTTTTGTTTATTCTTGTCTAATTATTTAATTTGGGATGTTCATTTTCTCTTTGTGTTTCTTTCCATAATGGTAGGACAATTTTATTTATTTTTTTGTCCTTACGAAATATCTTCGTTATCGTTGGTTTAGTTTTTTATAGCTAAATCCATTTCTTAAGATCTTATTGTTTTTACCAATAGAAAAAGGGTGATGATTTGTCTAGATATTGGTTATTTATTAAAATAATCTATATTGGAGAGATGGTTTGGGAGATTATTATTCTTTATTTTTATGTATTCCAAACAATTTCACCACGTACTTGTATTTTATATTTTATTATTTATATAATATGTTTTTTGTAGCCTTATTCTCTCTCAATTATATTAGGTGACATGTTGTTTTTATATTATTTGTATTTTTTATTTTTTTAATGTTTATTAATATATTCACGAATTAATATTGTTAGATATTCTTAATTATTAAGTGTCATTTAATTTTATTTGGTCTTTATTAGGCCTTGTATTTTGTAAATAATTCCATATTTCTCTTCAATATTTGAATTTTATAAGGGGTTTACACTTAATATTTATATATATTTTAATTTTATAGTGATATATGTGCTTCTAATAAAGTATTAATATAGTTACTTGGGATATATATTCACATAATTATTACTTTTATTATTTTATTATGTTCATGATTTATGTGCAAATGTTAATGGGTTATGTGTGCAAGGGGATTTATATTTTACTTGCATGATGTATACAATTATGACATTGAAGTATAGATAAACACCACATGAAGAATGAATTCCCATTAAATCAGATTTAACACCTCATATATGATTCAATTCAATAATACATTAATTTACTGATGTTCCAAGATAAGGTTTTATCCATAGATGAAAAAAGAAAGAAAAATAGCCACTATGAAAACCTAAATAGTGAAAAATGAATTTGGGAATCATTGACTATTTTCCAATCTAGTGTCTTATACCCAAGAACACAAAAACTCCACTACATAAAGAATATGGGGTATTGATCAATGTTTTAGGTTGAAATTGTGGATGAGTTCATAAAATCCTATCTCACCACATAAAGAGACAAATTCATAGTTCAAATTAAAAAAATGACATGAAGCACTAAATAGCATGGGCTTTAGAAATGTGGTGACAACAAAAAAAAAATGAGAAAAATTATTCAAGATTTATCAAAAGTAAGTAACAATCGACAAACATTCCTTAAATTTAGGGTTGATTCATCCAATAAGTTCAAAGGATGAAGAAAAGGGATTCGACTTCTATACGAGATTAAATGAAATGATATAAAGTAAACTTTTTTTGGGATCTTTTAAATGAATAAAAATTATTTTATGAGAACAACTAAAAAGGCATTGATAATACTTACCTTTACCAAGGTTAGAATGAAAATCCCCTTTTATCAACTCTAATTTTAGCCATGATTAATTATAGATTTATAGCTCAAATTTTTCCAAAAATATATATATGTTTATAAAAATTAATTTTTTTAAATTACAATAAATTAATTATTAAATAAACATGTCAAATAAAAATTAAAAATTTAATTTATAAAGAAATTATTAAAAAGTTGAAATTTAATATATTAAAATTATAATTAAAATAAATATATAATGTTAAATAATTAAATAAAAATAATTATACAAATTCAAAAAATATCAAATTTAAATAAAAAATAGAATTTATATACGATAAAAATTATAATAAATGAATATATAATATAAAATATTTAAATTTAAAAAATATTGAAAATGAATTAATAATATATATAATATATATATAACATGGATAATTTAATTGAATTAATATTTAAATAAAAATTTTAAGTAAAAAATTTATATTTAAATAAAAAAGATGTAAAATAAATACAAATTAAAAATGATAAAAATATTAACACTATAATGATTTTAAAAAGTAATAAAAATTAAACAAAATAAATATTAATTATGTAAGTCAAAAACATATTAATGATATTGAATATTAATAAATAAAAATTATAAATAATTATTAAACATGAAAAATTATAAAAAAATTTGATGAATATATCGTAAAGATACGAGAATTATACAAATATTAAAATTGAGAAAGTATTAAAATGATTTGATCATAATAAATTAATAAATGTTATAAATGTGTATAATTTTAAAATAAAAAAACTAAAATATAATAAGGAAATGAAATAATAATGTTATTTAAATATAATAAATAAATATTAAAAATTCTTATATATTAGAATAAAAATATTTAAATATTTAAAATTACATTTAAAAACATTCAATTTATAACAAATTACAAAATATTATTAATTAAATTACAATTGTTCAAATCTCTTTGTGTCATATCTACTTTTAATAATAAATTTGACGACCGAGCACACTTAGTCCGAATCTTTATGGAAGTATATAACATAGATACTTGCGAAATATATTATATATTAATTTCTAAAAATATATAAATGATTGTAAAAAACAGACTCAGTATAAAAATATAAAATCAATAAATATTAAAAAGGAATACATTTTGATGATGAATAAATTAAAAAATATATTCAACACGGATAAATATTAAAAATTATTAAATCTGATTTACTGTATAAATGATAAAACTAAAAAAATTAAAATTGAATAAATTAAAAAATAAATTTGAATAAATAAAACTATTTATAAAATTTGAAAAAAAATGACATTAAAAATATTAAAATAAAAAAAATTAAATATAATAAAATATATTTTAATACATAATATTCACAATAAATTACTAATTAAGAATGAATAAATAATAATTTTATAAACAATTTGATACAAAATTATTAACAAAAAATGAATAAATATTAATTCAAAATGTTATAATCTTATTAAATGTATTGAATAATAATAATTAATATTCGTTAAATAAATATTAAAAATGCTTAAATTATAAAAACATATTAAATGTAAATATATATATATATATATATATATATATATATATAATTTCATTAATTACAGTTCAAAAAATAGTTGACCTTTCCTGTTACTGAATTATATATACTTACACATATACAAAGACATACACATTAGATAGATACACATACACATAGACAAGCATATAAATGCATATAAACATACATGCATTAACACACACATACACATACATGAAATTTCATGCACATACGTACACATACATATGCATACATGAAGACACTACATCAATATTCACATACTACAAAAATATACACATATATAAACACACATACATTGATACATATACATGCACATACATACACATGCACATACACATACACATACACATACACATACACTTGCACACAATTACATATATGAACAAATACACACGTACACATACATACAAACATACATACTTACATACATACATACATACATACATACACACACATGCATGAACATACATACACATGCATATATACATACACATACGCATAATCATAAACAAAAACCACACATACATCTATGTATATACACATAAACTAACACACACACACACACACACAAAATACTTCAATACAAATACAACAGTTTCATATACATACATACACAAATATACAAATATATACACATACACACAAATAAACACATAAATATACTCATACATACACATACATACACGCCCATAAATACATACACAAACATCCACATGAATACACATACATAAAAATATTTTTTTATATTATAACTTATTAAATATTAGTATAGATACATAAATTCATATATGAACTATATTGAATCTACTGATATATTTTTAAATATATTTAATATCACTACGTTTTAATATACACACATACACATAGGTGTGTGTTTAATTTTAATTATATATAAAATTACAAATAGCAATACAATAATAACAAAAGATTATATATTTTCTATTTATAAATCATATTTTTGAATATATGGAAATTTATATATAAACTATATATGTATTTATATATATTTAAATATATTATCAATATAATTAAATAAATATATATTAATTTATATATTTACATAATAGATTAAAAAATATTTTAATATATTACATTAATATATATACATTTAATTTATATAAATATATAAGTAGACCTTTTAATTGATAAATGTTTCTTTGATAATATATTTATATATTTATGAAAAAAAGAGGGATATGTTTTGTATAATATAGTTATATAAATCATATTAATTTAAAACATTGAAATTTTTGTTATATAAATCATATTTAAATAAAAAAATATGCATTCAGAAAGAGAGGGTGCTCGCTAGAGTTTGAGTCCATGAGAGAACATGTTTTTGTTTCATTGTTCTACAAGGGTAGATGTAACATCATATACTATATATTTCATAATATATATATATATATTATTTACATAAATAAATATATACTTATTGGTATATAACTCGTAGTTAATAATATATAAAGGTATGTGATTAAATTAAATTATTCATGGTGCCCTTTATTAGATATTTTTTCATTTTAAGGGGGATCATTTTATCATTAATGCCTAAAGTGCTTATAAAGGATAATATTTATCAGAAAAAATAATGAACTAATAATGTTTGGGTGTAAATAATTTAATGTGGTTAACACTGATTTAATTATCCACCTTAGAACCTTTCTTTTTGTATTGAAAAAGGGCGTTGTGGAATAAGATGAATATGTAGTAGTGATCATACCTTGTTCAAAGCGATTCCCAAATTTTTCACCCTTTGATTCCATTTCAAAAAAAGGTTTGATTCTTTAAAACCATAATAAAATCCCAATATCTTTTATAACACCATAAATTCAATTTTGATAAAAAAAATCATGATATGATAAAATGTAAAAAAAATTTAAGTATAAAAAAATCAGTTATGTTGTCTCTTCATGAAAGGTTTGGAACTATTAATTATTCATGTAAATAATAATTTGATACAAGGATACTAATAAATGGCCTTCCATCAAAATAGATTTATCAGTGGGTATTTATGTATGAAATTCATGATATTAAGATTTAATATACACTATATTACTTCTATTTTCAAGGATTATTTGTACTAGATTATCAATATTTCACATCATTCTATATAATTCCTTTTTAATATCAACATTTCACTCATAAATAATATTAAACACTTGTGGTTTATGTTTTTAAAACTATTAATGTTCAGAGGTATTAAATTTTAAAAACAAGATCAATTCCCAATTTCATACATGTAAATTAGTATATATTAGTATGTAATATTTATATCTTTTTTTCTTGTACTGAAAGTCACATTCCATTTAACAAATAAAATGAATATGAAAAGTTTGACCCTGATGAATATATAATTTTCAATAATGGTTCTATGATAACTAAGAGATACTTGAAATCATTCATAAGAAAATAATTTTGGTGATATTATTTTAACATTTTTAATGTATCTACACAGCAAAGATAGATACATCCTACTAGTATACCAATCCACAAAGTGGATTGACTAGGAAATCATTAAACTAGATGGAAAATAATGAAATAAAAATTATTTAATAGTGTGTGATATGATCCTAGTGTGCTTAGATCATTAATTCCTTGACATAACTGAAAGGATTATAATTTGGAATCCTCTAGTTCATCCACACATGAATGAGAAATTATCAAGTTCATTATTGTTAAATTCACATCTTCTATCATAAGAAATATGAGTAATTCAAGGTTCTTGTATGATTTATAGATGAACATGGATTCTACTAGAGAGGAACAATATATAAATTCATATATTTCTCACATTTATCTATATTTAGATATTGAGTGATGGATTTTAAGATCAAAAATCCATGAATGTGATATATAGTATTCCTCATGGATCTGAAATGAACTGAAAAAAAGTGAGGTCAAGATCACTAAAATTGAAACATAGAATAAGAATAAATATTATCTTATCTCAAACCTTTAATACTCTAATGTGCCACTTCATTATATATAATCCATTAACCTATCTAATTACATATATAAATTATTTAGAGAACATTGAATTCATAACTATGGTTTGAAAAATAACTTCTCATATTCAAATATTTATATATAAATAACTAATAGATACCATGATATAAGATTCATTCATTTTTATTATATACTAAAATAACATAAAATCGATGTAAATTGGATAATAAATTAATTATAATAACTCACACATAGATGATAATCTGTCCAAAATAATGGGGACCATGTCATCCTAAACTCAAATTCATTTGATTCAGTATAGATTTTGGGTAAGATTAAGGAACATATCTCTACAATAATTATTTATACTCATAGGAAAACATTGGTTTCCAGAAAAAAATCATAGATCATAAATAGATAAGAATAACACATTGATATGATAACCTCAAATAAACATATATGATGTAGTATAATCTCTTTTTATTTCGATATCTTATAAATTAGGATTGAAATATTATATCATTATGAGTTAATGAATTTTTATATTTTTGTGAATATTAGATGAAATATACATCATGTTCCATTTATATGGATTAATTTGAAGTAATACCATTATAGTCAAGTGGAAAATATATATTTTTTCCAATATTAATAACTAAAAAATCATTTCATTATATTTAAATCAATTTCCAATAACCAATGATATATCTAATGAATTATAACTCTTTGTAATCATAAAATAACTTTTTTCATTATTTATAAAATTACAAGATAAATTTCACACATTGATCAATATATTATGTTCACAGATAATTACACATGTTTAGGGATAGGATTATCAAAGGACTTCCAAAATAAATTGTATTCCTATAGGGGGGATTGTCCTCATTAAAATCAATACACGATAACCCCCAATAAAAACATCATGAGAAGAAGTATAAATTGTTTTTATTCCTTTAGACATGATAACCATAAATAATATTTTCCTCCATTATTAAGATATATCAAGATTATTGGACACATTTTTTAGAGTATTGTTATATTATCTAGATATTCTAGTTATAGCATGGAACAAAAATAATATTTTGATAATTCAATAAATCCATGGAAATTATCTTGAAATTAGTATACTTTTATGTGATAACACTTTTATCGTCAAAATACCATGTATAACACTATATATACATGACAACTGAATCAAAATGTATTACTTGAGTTGGGTTTAGGAAACCTATTATCACAGTACTCCAACATTCAACCAAGAAAACTGAAGAAACATTTATTTGATACTTATAAGATAAATAATTATTATTATACAATGTTATTGATTTAGTTGTTAGTCTTACAACAATATCTTCAATGTGTACTCTACTATCTTTAATATCACCTCATTAAGTAAAATTCCCCCATGAGATGATATATACGAAGTATAATTATTTTTACTCTATTGGAACATTGATATTATAGATAATAAAATCAATATAATATTATAAATATATATATATATATATATTGTGTAAATATTTCACATTTTTGGAATAATTAGTTGTTTTGTTTAAATGTTTTATATTTACACTTCTTTTTTATATATACCAGTAGCTAAAACAAACTCCATATTTTTATATATGACATTCACTATCATTGATGAGATAAATATATTAATTACTTATATAACTATGATACTATATAAATTGTTCTGTATAAAGGATAGAATGTATCGTCGTGATCACTAATATTAAATCTTTTCTATATAATAGTAACACATCCCATAAAAATTTTCTAGTTCTATTGGACTATTTTGATTGCTTCCTTTTACAGTTTTCCTCGATTTATTTTATATTTTCCCACTATTTTTAATGTATATGAAATTTCTAATATATATCTTAGTATATCATTTAAAATAGATATCATCACTATATATTATAGAGTTCCACATATAATCATAAACTGCTCAAGTGACTTAATACATCATCTAAGAGAGATTTATAAAATATGATCAATGAAAAAAAATTATCTCAAATTGTTCTATATTATATATTTAATATTATGTGAATATTTACACTATAAAATAGTCTTATATTACCCATTCATTAATATTATAGGATCCTATTCCTGGGGATTTATTGATTATTCTTCATTTTATTCATCAATAAATTATTGCAACATTTTCTTAACTAATAATAACATTTAAAACTATTTTACTGATATTATCAAATAATTTTACTTTGAATTTCATGACTCACTAACAAATTTATTTTAGAGAAATGAAAAAACATGTTCATACCATATTTTAATACCTACCTTTTTAAAATATTTATCCATACATTATTACATGAAAGATGTAATTCCATTCTAAATTCAATTTATATTAGTTTCTCAATTGGTGAAAAAGTTTCTCCATAGTCAAAATTTTTGCACATAATAAAATGTAAAGGATAAATAATTCATTAATATTTACATTAATTACAATAAATTTCTACATTTATCTTGAATAATCATTTCTATATTTTGTGTTTTACATCATCTAATGATATAACCAAAATACAGACTTGATTTTGGTATTTGGAATCCACATTATAAATCATATCTACTTGATTTTTTTTCTTTTTCTATTTATTAATTTATAATATGATATTTATTAAATATTCTCAATGAATAATATATAAATTAAATTAGTGATAATAAAACAATCTACCTTTAATTTTATCATCCCTAATAAGTATGTTCTAATGAACCATTTCACTTCCACAATCCCTTATTTTAGTTATTTTAATGATAAATACAAGTACATCACAAGACTTCACATTATATATATATATATATATATTTCTTTCCCATGAAATGTCAAAAATTAATGTATACCATTCATGTTAAAATATAGTGTCTAAAATGACTGTAACTTTTATTTGTTGGGGTTTTATGTTAGATCCATTATTACTTTTGGACAATTCACAAAGATATAACATATATAATTATTAATTAACATAATTTATTAGTTAATCCAAACCAAAATCAGTTTATTTTTACACATAAATAAAATAAATAAATAATTCATTTCATAGTATTACTTATATAAAAGTTTATGTTTAATAATAATATCTATTTTGTGTTAAATGATCACTAAATGATTGGTTAAGATATTCACTGGCTTACCCAAATAATGATTATCTTATATTCTTAAAATATTAATTATATTCATTAAACTATATTATTTAACCCAGCTAACGAAATATTATAAAATTCATGAATTACCTATATCTTCCACTTGAAATAGCTCATGAATCATATAGATCAAAATCATTAAGAATTTGATTTTTTTGACCATTAATAACAAAAGTCATCATGTTTATAGAAAATGATAAAAAATAATATAAAATACAGAATAATTTCAGTTATAAATGGGTTTAAATGTAATTATTCTTATGTCAATGACATTTTGGATTATAATTTCTTAGACCATGGATTATAATTCCATAACATGGTATTATTTTAGTTTCACACTTAATATTAATCAATAAATTTTGGTTTTAAATATATCTAATTCTTGTGTAATTTAATTAATATTTATGTTTAGTGTACCATTATAGTAATTATATCAATTATTAAAGGAGACCAATAATGTATAAAATTGACAAAGAGATTTGAATTTAGGTAACATGAAAACCTAATAATTTTGGTTGAAGAATATAATATATACTCTTATAAATGTTTTGTTATAATATTTTCTGGAAAATTTAGCAGTAAAGGTCTATAAAAAACATGACCATCCAAAAGACACAATTATTCATTCTATTTTTCCATATTTCCTATATTTTGATACAAATGATTTGGTAAAATACAATTTTTAATACATGAGAATTTTTATTAGGAATATTACATGTAATTTTAAAAATATTTAAAGTATAATAATTTACTTTTTTCATCAATTAATTTCAATTTGTCTTCCAATTTTAGAGAATTGGGTTTTCAAGATTGTGAAATTTTGTGGAAATTTGATTTTTTTTCATTTTAGTCCTCATGCGAAGTAAAAGTTTCATTTTACTATATCATACTATCACATATAATTTTTCTAATGACTCCATTGGTTAATAAATAGGGTTCTCACCCTAGGACATGTGTTTTGTAAAATTCTGAAATGATAGGTTTTTTGTGGAATATCTAATATATAACTAATTAAATATAATATTATTTGGCTTGTTTTAGGTGTTTATGTCTTTTAAAAGGAGAATTGTATTGATATTCTAACATTTCAATTGCGTTTTTAGTGGGTAGATATTACTTTTCATAGTTTAAACCTGCTTCGGGTTCTGGTACATGGGATTGGTGTTAAATGTAAATTAAATTAATTGACAAATTAATTAATTAAATTAGGTAAAAAAATCCCCCCATCCCATTTGGGGATTCATACTTATAGAAGGAGGGGTAGGGAACCTCTAATATATGAAAATGTTTGATAGGTGGGTGTAGTATATGTTGATGCTACTTAACATCATCAATGGTAGTGATCCAAACCAGATCGAGGTGAAGTAGCTTCCCATAGAGGATTTGGATTCAATGCTTCAGAAATTTTTTTCATGAGGTAAATTATTTTTTGGTATTATTCCTTGATCCCCATAGAATCATTTTTTATGTTTTAAATCCCAGTTATGATTGGTAAAGACACTATAGGGTTTAATCTGTACTTAATCTAGGAAAATAGGGAGCATCAGGAGGTTCATAGGGGTTTCTAATTAGGATACCCTAACTACATGGAATGAGTTTTTATGAAAACATGACATGTTTTCTTATTTATTAGTAAAGATTAAATTTTTGGATGTACATGCCTTTTAATTTATGTGCACACTATTTAGTAGTTCAAATAATTATACCTAGCCATGAGGTAAAGTACATGGGAAGAAGATATTTTAGAAATTACATGTTATGTACTATGGGTAAACTCCATGTAGTGGGACATGGACATGTATCCATGTACTTGGGAAGAAACTACAGATGATGGGTATATTTTCATGTACTAGTAAACATGTAAACCCCATGTATAACCTATCCATGTAGTAGTACATATTTATATTCCATATTTTCTCCATCAAAGTATAAGGACATGGACATGTGCATATTTGAGATTACATGATGTCTTATAATATTTATTGGACATACACTTTTTCCAAAAAGTACTTTTTTGGTGTTTTGTGTGCTGAAGATTAAATTTCACCTGGTATTATTTTATTATGATCAGTATTCAATGTAAATAATAATCGTTGAATCCATTCAGCAATTAGAGTCCCTCTAGATGGTTTTTTAGAGTATGACAGTTCATAAGGGGGTTTCCTTGAGGTGTGGGTTCAAAATCATCTAGTCGGGTGGGTTGTGATCTACAAGGCATGGGTGATTATTTTTTTCTCAGGGAGTGGTATGTCCTTATCATTCCATGGTGATCTTTTTAGGTTTTATGGTTGGATCGTGGATTGTGGGATAGATTATTATCTCTATGGATATCATGGTTATCCCTACATATCAGGACTTATCACTATATGTTAGACCGATTGAGGATTAGATCCATTTTTCAACATAAGGGTTGTTGAGTCCTTTTGGTAGGGTCGACACCATAGGTTCGAAATTACAACTAGGTGTTGTTATATTATTTTAATAAGTCTAAGAGTCTCTTTAGGATGTCTTAGTTTTAAAGACTCGGAAATTTCAAGGAAATTTTTTTCTTAATTTCTTTGGAATATTACGAGTATGTTGTTTCTAACGGCACCTAATTCCGAGGCCCGGTGTGCCCGGAATCAATTTCTGAAGTTTAGCTCGGATATGTTCTGTGAACGAATGAGCAAGTTTTTATAACTCTTGAACCGATGCTCAGAATCAAAATCTGAGGGAACCGATAAAACCGTAGCGCCGGTAATTCCATAAGAGGACCTTTACTAAAGATGCGTTTGCTCGGAAGGAGTTTTCAAAAATTATGGTTTAAATAAAACGGGGAATAAAATTTGTGATACAATTTTATTTCTAGCCTAGTTGGTTTTAACCTATGTGTGGGAGTTGGGGAGAAATCCACTAGTTACTAACTACCTAAGTGTGGTTGAATGTGAGGCGGGGCCCACACGAACCCCACCCCTTCACATTTACCATAACTCCCTAACTCCCTCTTTAATTTGTAACTCATCCACTCTCCCTCATTAATGAAGTGAATTTATTTATTCTTTTAATTCAAATCATTTTAAATTCATCTCTCTACATTTAATCTATGTGTTTTCACTTTCTGAGTGATAACCCTTGGGTTTAGTGCCATAAAAATAATAGAGAGAGAACTCTATTATTTTTGGGGGCTTAATTTCTTGGTGGAGAGCTAAGGAGGAGAAGGAGAGGAGGGGGGCTTTCCTGCAACGATGAAGAACGTTCTCGACGAAGAACGTCCATCAACTCTTCTCTTCCTCCGCGTCAAGGGAGAAGTCGTCGATCGTGTTGATCATCGCCAACGAAAATGTGCCTTCCTACTTCATCTCCATCATTGAAGAACTCTACGTCTCTGAAGAAGGACATCGACTTGGCGGTCCCGGAATTCTCCATCCACTTCCTCTTCCGCGACAAGGAAGGAGACGCCGACCGTGGAGACCGATGCCAACAACAACATTCTTCTTCTTCTTCTGACGTCGATGGAATCGAAACCGTTCTTCTGTGACACCCGACTACCGCGACGTTTGACTTCCGCAACTCGACGACGTGCGACGTCAATTTCGAGGTAGGGGGTTTTCGTATATAATCTTTATGTGAATTATACCCTCGTGTGTGGGTATTTAATTGCAAGGTGTTAATATAATTGATTTTGAATAAATTATACCCTCGTCAATGATTAAAAGCATGTGTTTAAATTCTTGCCAATTGATAACACATAACGCAGAGGGCGCGGGCCGAACAAACACGGCCCAACAACCCACCGGAGCTTGTTTATTGATGTGTGGATCGACAGGTGATGACGAAGAGGGCCGCAAAGTTGTTTTTAACCCTTCAAAGTAATCTATGGGTCCCGTAGTGACTGTAGGCACATACGGATGTAGGAACGGACCACCGGTGCGCGTCCGGTGGTCCGTGGAGAGAGGCGGCAGCGCGCCACCCAGGCGCGGCGGCGGCGGCGGCGTGCCGCCGGAGGAGACCGTCGTGGCTGAGCCGCAGCGGACCGGAACGGCTAAGCTGTTCCAGGTTTAGGGGGAGGCGTGGAAATTAAGCCACGCTATTTCAGTCAACCAGGGGGGGACAACACCCCCCTCCGCTCTTCGCTGGCCACGCGGGCAACGCCCGCGCCCGGCCAACCGGCCGCGCCGGGCCGGAAAACCCGTGACGGGCTGGGCCGCCCGCGCCGGTCCGGACACCCGCGCTGGGCCAGGTCGTGCCCTAATGGGCTGGACCCAGACCCGGGTTTGGTCGACCCAGTTCGGGCCGACCCAGGGGGGTATCAGGCCGGGTCGGACCGAGCCCGAACCCCCTATTTTCGGACAGATCCGTTTAAACGCCCATAACTTGGTCTACGGACTTCTGATCGATACACCGTCAGTTGTGATGAAATTCATGGATAAAGACGGTCGTTTTGGTATATTACACTCAAGGTTTCTGAGAACTTTGGGTATGTCCGGGTTGGTTCCAACCCGAAACCAACCGAGCCCACGAAGCGGAAACACTTATAACTTGAATTCTAGACGTCCGATTGACGTGTCGTCGACTTTGTTGGATTTCTCTTAGTGAGATGGACCTTTTGGCTTAATAAAATTGAGGTTTGGATATAGTTGGAGTATGGTCGGGTTGGATTGTACCTGAAATCCAATTGGGCCCCTGGAAAGGAAAAGCCGATAACTTTCAGACCGGACGTCCGTTTGACGAACCGTCAGCGGCGTTGGTGATCACGTCGAGAAACGGTCCCTATGAGTATACCCTATGTGAGTTCGGGGTACAGTTGAGATACGTTCGGGTTGGTTCGTACACGAATCCAACCCGGCCCCTAGGACGAAAAGGCTAATAACTCACAGACCAGGCGTCTGATTGACGCGCCGTCTATTACGTTGAGACCCCTATGATGAGGCAGTCCTTTGAGATACTTCTTCATGGAACTTTGGGATACTTGTAGTATCGACCTGTAGCTCATGGAGATGACCCTCCCGGAGACGAGCGTATAGAGTACGGAGACGAGCGTACGGAGTACGGAGACCGTGTAGCCTGCTGAGACCTGACGACTGCTTGACCGACTCGACTTGGAGTGAGTCGACTAGCCTAGTGGACAGCGCACTACTATGTTTGGGTGCATACCCATGGTGGATAGAGCACTACTGTGTTTGGGTGCATACCCGCGGTACTCAACAGAAGGAGTACCTCTGTAGGCTATTAGGGGGTGCACTACTGTGTTTGGGTGGCAGACCCCGGCAGGAGGCACTATTTTGTTTGGGTGGCTGAACCGCGGTACTCGACAGGAGGAGTACCTCAGCAGTCTTAGGTTAGTGAGCAGTACCTCAGAGTCGTGACAGGATCACTGTACTCGTCAGAGACGGAGCTCTTCAGCAGTTATGGTTTCGATAGTGAAAATCTTGGTTTGAGCTGAGTCTATGACCTTTGTGTTTACCTCATGATTGAGATGGGTCATTTGATAACATAGGTATATGTATGGGCATATACCAAGGTAGTGGTTATCCGTTGATTTCATAACCTTTGTGTTTCCTCATGATTGAGATGGGTTACTTGATAACTTAGTTGTAAGAATGGGCTTATACCAAAGTAAGGGTTATCTGTTGAGATCCTTCTTTGTGGTTATCCTTGTTAGATTTATTGAGACCTTGAGGGTCTTAGGGTCCCTACTGAGTTTCGTATACTCACCCCTGCAGGGGCTATACCCACACCTCATTGTGTTGGATGCAGACGATGGGCAGCACTGATAGAGGTCGAGTGATCGAGGACTGGACGGTACCCGGATGTGGACCTCACGACAAGTCAGTATCTGGAGGTGGACTTCACGACGAGTCGGTACCCGGAGCAGACAAACGGACGGGCGATCGGATGTGGAGTGCTGAGGAGGACATCTGTACCTAACCTTCAGGTAGGATCCGTAGTGGATGATCTATGAGTTGTGTGTTATCTACCAGCTTCTTGTCTTTTCTGTTGTACTTTACTTTCAGTTGTAGTTGTACCTATCTGTTGGGCTTGTATTTTCGGACCCTTTGTACTTTCTGTACTTTTGTTACTACTGTACTTAGTGTTTTCTTCTGC
Organism: Viscum album; assembly: GCA_963277665.1. Classification (NCBI taxonomy): domain Eukaryota; kingdom Viridiplantae; phylum Streptophyta; class Magnoliopsida; order Santalales; family Viscaceae; genus Viscum; species Viscum album. Next base: position 1,088,575,956 of record OY728163.1, on the reverse strand, counting down.
TTGTACTCTATGATGTTTTGGTTACTTTTATAAAGGAAATTCCTTCCTAGTTATCGGGATTTACGCCTTCGGTACTAGTTTCCAGCCCCTGGAATATTGAAGGAGGGCTTGGGGTAGTCACGACACGGGCCCTGAGGACGGTTCGTGACAAATTAGTATCAGAGGATTTGGTTCTACCGTAGAACTTATAACTATGATATTTTATTTCTCAGAAGAAATAGTGTTAAGAGTACCGAGTGTGGTTTTCAGTTTAGGGAGTCCAGTGTTGGTGCGGGTGGTCGACGTATCCGTACACCAGGACCCTGACTACTGATTTCCGACTCAGTGCATGAAAACCCTAATTGCATGTGTGTTTTCAAAGGTTTTCCCCTTAAAACAGCTCAAACAAGGTCAGCTCACTAGGTATAAATTGTTTGACTGTGTCACACTTTTTTCTTTCAGGATGCCTTATCACGAACGGAGAGCTAGAGCTCTGAGAGATACACGTACTGACAGCCTGCCGAGTGATGACACTTTGGTACAGGGCCCTCTTACAGTTGAGGCACCAGCGGAGGCACTAGAGGTACAACCATACATTGGGCCATCGATGCCATCAGCCCCAGCAGCAGGTGATGCACGCTTCTTGAGCGCGCTGCACGAGTTCCAGTGCCAGAGGCCACCCAGGTTCTGGGGATAGACGGACCCACAGGTGGATGAGGATTTGTTGGAGGCTGTGGTGAGAGTGTTCAGGATAGTGGGTACACCAGCGGACTTCATGGTTATCATTGATGCCAGCCTCCTTCAGGAAGCAGCAGGCAGATGGTGGAGCCGGATGCTCCAGTTTTGCGATGAAATGACCCTCACATGGGGAGACTTCGAGAGCTTTTTCAGGGTGGAGTTTGTCCCAGTGGCTCTACACCCCAAGCATGTTCAGGAGCTACTGCCTTTGCCACATGATTTTCCATCAGTATCTGAGTCATCTGTAGGCAGTAGACAGATGATGTAGAGGTCCAAGAGGGCCAGACCAGCAAATGGGCGATCTCGGGTTATAGGATCGGAAGTGCGGGGCACTCGGGGTGGGGTCAGAGCTAGGTGTGCCAGAAACGGATAGTGTTTCTCCTCCGGTAGGAAGGGTCACATGGCACATGACTATTCGACTCCCCGCACAGTTGATCTGCATGCATTGGAGGAGTCACCAAGACAGAAGCAGCGGCGGGTGCTTGAGAAACATCCGAGCAGTGGGCAAGGCAGTAGAGCTCCGGAAGCAGGTGGACAGGAGCGGAACTAGTGGATACTTTTTTTACCCTTTTACTTCTAGTTCCTTATTTCTGTTGTATTTGTGTCTTTGTACTATGAGCTTCAATAATAAAAAGACACTTATCTTCGTGATGTTTTCATTCATGTCCTTTTGTTTGGTTGATATTGTGAGGTCCTGGTTAAAACTCTTGACATAACCCTCACTTTCGAGATTTATACTGGAGGAGACCCAGTGACCTCACACTGATGCCGACAGTGTGACTCGACCATTGGAGGTGAGAGTGATGGTTGGATCTCTTGGTAGTAACATAGATGCTTTATGACATCATCCATGGCATGAATGCATCGTTCATGTCAGGATTGACTGTATTAGGCAATGGGCGTGGTTCATTTTGGGGATGAGACTGAGTTTCTATTTTCGGAAAAGGAGAAATCTTAGCAGCTCTTACAGATCGTAGGTAAAGAAGGTGAAGATCATCCAGGAGAAGATGAAGACTATAGAGTGCAGTAAGAAACAGGAAATTGGCGCCAGTCTTAGAGACTCGAGCATGTTAAATGTATCAAGAATAAAAAGCATTAAGGATAGATGAGTTTGCGAAGTAACAGACTTGGAGGCAGAGCTAGGAGAGTAGCATGAGGTGGTGTACATTTCAACATGATACAACCACCCGCCTTAGTTGTCCCCGCCAGGCTCAGGGAGTTGGAGGGTAGGAGAAGAGTGTGGTTGCATGCGGTCAAGGAGTGTCACCCAATGTCTCTAAAAATGATTCAAGAGACAATCTATGTCCACTACTAGCTGCCGTAGTAACATACGTTGATATGAATCATTCTTTCCTTCCACGAATCTTGTCCGAGACCTAGAGTTTCCAGTAAGTCATAGACTTGACCCTCACGCCTGGAGATACCATGGGAGGAGAATCAATAATCACACTTATGCTGACAGTTTGGTCTGACCCTGGAGGCGAGAGTTTCGGTTGGAATCTCTCAGTGGCAGTGTCGAGGCCTTACGACATTGGTCTCGGTATGGATTGGATTCACAGTTCATGCTCAGATTGACTGTATTAGGCAAAACGGTTGTGGTCTAACTACAACGTCGGGATGGTTTTTCCTTGGTCGGTGAAATGGAAACCCAAGGCAGCACAGGATAAACTCATGCATTGGAGGGTTTGGATGATCACTCTTGGGTCGACCAACCTTACCCTCATGGCAGCAGGAGTTTTCAATTTCAGTTATAATCAGAAAATTTATGCCTCGAGAGTTCGAGGAGGGCGATCATGTCTTTATACGGGTCTCACCTAGACGAGGTTTATGGGGATGTGGCTGAGGAGACAAGTTATCTCCGAGGTTCAATGGACCTTTCTAGGTCCTCAATAGGGTAGGCACGGTGGTTTACCTCTTGACCTTTCCACCTCAGTTTCACCAGGTGCATGATGCCATCCATGTATCTCATCTGGTGAGATACGTGCATGATCCTTCACACATCATTGACTTCAGCAAGTAGGATGTTGATAGCAGGGAGACATTCACGGAGGTTCTAGTGGGGATCGAGGATCAACAGGAGCGGATCCTACGTAGACAGTTGATTCCTTGGGAGCTCTTCTCTGGAATTACGGGAACCTCCAGGTGAGCACATGGGAGCGGAAGGCTCAGATGCATGTTCACTACAACTTTTGTAACCCTAGTTTGTGTTAGAGAATTACGAGGACGTAAAGCCCTGAGGTGGGAGTAATTTAAAGACCCGAAAATTTCAAGGAAATTTTTTTCTTAATTTCTTTGGAATTTTAAGAGTATGATATTTCTAACAGCACCGGATTCCGAGGCCCGGTGTGCCCGGAATCAATTTTCGAAGTTTAGCTCGGGTACGTTCGGTGAAAGAAAAAGCGGGGTTTTCTAACTTTTGAACCGATACTTGGAATCGAAATCCGAGGGCACCAATGAAACCGCAGTGCCAGTAATTTCTTAAGAGGACCTTTACTAAAGATGTGTTTTCTCGGAAGGAGTTGTTAAAAATTATGGTTTAAATAAAAAGGGGAATAAAATTTGTGATACAATTTTATTTCTTACCTAGTTGGTTTTAACTTATGTGTGGGGGTAGGGGAGAAAGCCACTAATCACTAACTACCTAAGTGAGGTTGAATGTGAGGTGGGGCCCACATAAACCCCACCCCTTCACATTCCCCATAACTCCCTAACTCTCTCTTTAATTTGTAACTCACCCACTCTCCCTCATTAATGAAGTAAATTAATTGATTCTTTTAATTCAAATCATTTTGAATTCATATCTCCACATTTAATCTATGTGTTGTCACTTTATGAGTGATAACCCTTGGGTTTAGTTACATAAAAATAATAGAGAGAGAACTCTATTATTTTTGGGGGCTTAATTTCTTGGTGGAGAGCTAAGGAGGAGAAGGAGAGGAGGGAGAGCTTTCTTCCAACGATGAAGGACGTTCTCGACGAAGAATGGCCATCAACTCTTCTCTTCCTTTGCACCAAGGGAGAAGTCGCTGACCGCGGTGATCATCGCCAATGACAACGTGTCTTCCTACTTCATCTCCTTCGTTGAAGAACTCTACATCTCCGAAGAAGGACATCGACTTGGCAGTCCTAGAATTCTCCATCCACTTCCTCTTCCGCGACAAGGAAGGAGATGCCGACCATGGAGACCGACGCCAAAAACAACATTCTTCTTCTTCTTCCGACATTGACGGAATCGATACCGTTCTTACGCGACACCCAACTACCGCGACGTTCGACTTCCGTGAATCCACGACGTGCGACGTCAATTTCGAGGTAGGGGATTTTCGTATATAATCTTTATGTGAATTATACCCTCATGCGTGGGTATTTAATTGCAAGGTGTTCATATAATTTATTTTGAATAAGTTATACCCATGTAAATGATTAAAAGAATGTGTTTAAATGCTTTCCAATTGATAACACCAAACGTGGGGGGAGCGGGTCGAACAAACATGGCCCGACAACCCTACGCAGCTTGTTTATTGATGTGAGGATCGACGGGCGATGGCAAAGCGGGCCACAAAGACATTTTGAACACTTCGTTGTAATCTATGGGTGTCATAGTGACTGTAGGCGTAGATGGCAGGAGGAACGGACCACCGGTGCGTGTCCGGTGGTCTGCGGAGAGAGGCGGCGGCGCGCCGCCAGAGGAGACCACCACGGCTGAGTCGCAGCGGACCATAATGGCTAAGCCGTTCCGGGTTTAGTGGGAGGCGCGGAAATTAAGTTGCGCCGTTTCAGTCAACTGGGGGGGACAGCACCCCCCTCCACTCTTCACTGGCCACGCGGTCCGCGCCCACGCCAGGCCAACTGGTCACGCCAGGCCGGACCGGTTAAGCCCTAATGGGCCAGACCGGCTGCGCCCTAATTGGCCGGACCCGTACCCGGGTCGGGTCGACCCGGTTCGGGCCGACCCAGTGGGTATCGGGTCGGGTCGGACCGGGCCCGAACCCCCTATTGTCGGACAGATCTGTTCGAACACCCATAACTTGGGCTACGAACCTCCGATTGACACACTGTCAGTTGTGATGCGATCCTTGGATTGAGGTGGGAATTTTGGTAAATTACACTCAAGGTTTCAGAGAACTTTGGGTATGGCGGGGTTGGTTCCAACACGAACCCAACCGGGCCCGCGGAGCGGAAACGCATATAACTTGAGTTCCGGATGTCCGATTGACGTGTCGTCGACTTTTTTGGATTCCTCTTAGTGAGACGGACCATTTGTCTTACCCCTCTAGAGGTTTGAATATAGTTGGAGTATGGACAGGTTGGATTGTACCCGAAATCCAACCGGGCCCCTAGAGTGGAAAAACCAATAACTTTCAGATCAGACGTTCGTTTGACGAACCGTCAGGGGCGTTGGTGATCACGTCGAGAAACGGCCCCTATGAGTATACCCTATGTGAGTTTAGGGTACAGTTGAGATATGGTCGGGTTGGTTAATACACGAAACCAACCGGGCCCCTGGGACGAAAAGGCTAATAACTCACAGACCGGGCGTCCGATTGACGCGTCGTCTGTTGCGTTGAGACCCCTATGACGAGGCGTTCCTTTGAGATACTTCTTCATGGGAATTTGATATACTTGGATTATCGACCTGTATCTTGTGGATTGGACCCTCCCGGAGATGAGCATACGGAGTACGGAGACCGTGTAGCCGGCTGAGACCTGACGACTGCTTGATCGACTCAACTTGGAGTGAGTCGACTAGCCCAGTGGACCGAGCACTACTATGTTTGGGTGAAGACCCATGGAGGATGGATCACTACTATGTTTGGGTGTAGACCCGTGGTACTCAACAGAAGGAGTACCTATGCAGGCTATTAGGGGGGGTGCACTACTGTGTTTGGGTGGCAGACCCTGGCGGGAAGCACTACTGTGTTTGGGTGGATGAACTGCATTACTCGACAGGAGGAGAACCTCAGCAGTCTTAGGTTAGTAAGCAGTACCTCAAAGTCATGACAGGATCATTGTACTCGTCAGAGATGGAGCTCTTCAACAGTTACAGTTTCGATAGTGAAAATACCAGTTTGAGCAGAGTCTATGACCTTTGTATTTACCTCATGATTGAGATGGGTCATTTGATAACTTAGGTATATGTATGGGAATATACCTAGGAAGTGGTTATTTGTTGATTTCATAATCTTTGTGTTTCCTCAGGATTGAGATGGGTTACCTGATAACTTAGGTGTAAGTATGAGCTTATACCTAAGTAAGGGTTATCTGTTGAGATCCTTCTTTGTGGTTATCCTTGTTGGATTTAGTGAGACCTTAAGGGTCTCGGGGTCCCTACGGAGTATCGTATACTCACCCCTTCACGAGCTATGCCCGCACCTTATTGTGTTGGATACAGACGACGGGCAGCGCTGACAGAGGCTGAGTGATCAAGGACTGGACGGTACCCGGAGGTGGACCTCACGACAAGTTAGTATCCGAAGGTGGACTTCATGATGAGTCGGTACCCGGAGGAGACAGATGGACGGATGATCAGACGTGGAGTGCTGAGGAGGACATCTGTACCTACCCTTCCGGTAGTATCCATGGTGGACGATCCAGGAGTGGCATGTCATCTACTAGCTGCTTGTCTTTTCTATTGTACTTTACTTTCAATTGTAGTTATACCTATCTGTTGGGCTTGTATTTCCGGCCCCTTTTTACTTTCAGAACTTTTGTTACTACTGTACTTAGTGTTTTCTTCCACTTGTACTTTGTGGTGTTTTGTTTACTTTTATAAAGGAAATGCCTTCCCAGTTATCTGGATTTATGCCTTTGGTGCTAGTCAACAGCCCCTGGCCTATAGAAGGCGGGATTGGGGTAGTCACGGCACGGGCCCTGAGGACGGGTCGTGAAAATAGTGGGGTAATTGTTGATCAAGTGAACATTGGATATTGTAGTCAGTATTTGAGAATTCATATATGGCATGATATAGATTTTGGAATCCTTCATTGGAACATTGTTGGATGAGGAGGTTTCTTATAGTAGGCTTCGCCAGACACCTTAGATGAGACACAGGAACCACACATAGGGTGTAATGTTATTATTACGGCCATTGAACTATTTAGATATATTTTTATGGGAATTATTGAGTTAATATTTATTTTAAAATATGTTATGTTTGTTTATTTTCCTAGTGATTAAAATTATATTCTTTGTATCTATATTTCTACTTGGTGGTCTTTCTTAAAACATTAACCATATATATATATAACATTTGTTACAAATTTATTCATTTTATATATTCTTTCTTATCAAATATTTAAAGTGATTGTGTATATTATATATATTCCTAGTATAATTAACCATGTATAAAAATAAATAAAAAACATAAATCATAATGATATGTTTTATATTTTTTGATTCATCAAGTAGATGATGGAACAATGAAGCCTCTAAGGGAATTCCTTATTTCATAAATTGTCTGAAATTAGTATTCAACATCATAATTTCATGTAATTATTCTATTTGGATTGACACCAATTATCATCTTGAACAATTTTAATGTAAACACCTCGAATTTTATAATATATAATAAGACACATACCAGGGGATCACTGGATGTAGTAATTATACTTTATCTCTCAAATTTAAATAAGAATGCTATTCTAAATTTATAGAATAATAAATCAATCAAATATCATCATAAAATAATTTTTAATTATTTTTATTTAAATCATAAAAAAATAAAAATAAAATTAGATAAACTCTGAACCGTACTTCGGTTTATCTTAGCTCGATATTTTCTGGTGTATAAATAAAGGCATAATAAATCATATAATTTATAATTCTAATTATGGTATTTTTTACGAAATAAAATAGTATTAATAAAATTTTAATTCATCAATGATATTTATCTTAATCACTGAAACAATATTATTAAATTATTAAAAAATAAAAATAAAATATGAATGTTGTTATAATTATAAGATGTTATTTGATATTCTATTTAATGAAAAAGTTCCCCTATTAGGTTTTTGACTATCTATGTGGGGTATGGGTGTTGTGTGCATGGTACAAATCCCAACCTAGGTTTCTCTATCATATCATGATATCAGGGTTGTGCAGGTGGGGAAAAGCCTAACCTAGGTGGGTCACAATTAGAATGATAGAAAAAATTCTCTTCAGACCTAGTTTTTTGGATGTCTGGTCTCATGTCACTTTAGAATAGAATCTGATTCTCATGCCCACCCCCTTTTTATTTTTTTTATAAAAAATAAGGAAATCCACTATTAATATGGGTGGTTCTGCCCCCTTTGACCCATGGGTTAGAGGGTGATGACCGTTCCTAGATTTCCATTGTGAAATATATATATTTATTTAGAAAAGATCAAAACTTTTATAAATTTTGACCACCCTTCTCCCCACATTTAGTATAATTCACGTTCAAACCACCTAAGGGATTCATGAGTTATTTCAAAATTCATATGTATGTTTGCATTATATATATCATATGATTCTCAATAATTATTTATCACCAGGTCAAATCCTTTTTTATGAATTAAATACAATTTATCTCAAATTATTAAAATATATATATAAAACAACTCAAATAATATTTTTAAGAAATTTTTAATATTGGAAATGCTCAGGTGGTGATAGTGTTAAATATTGATCTACATCAACACTATAATTTTAAATACATCCCAAAATATCATGATCCCTAATAAAGATCATGTAAAAAATCATTCTTTTAAAATAATAATACCTCATTTTAAAATTTTGATCCTCTTATATTATAATTATCACTGAAATTTTATTTATTGATAGATCTAAGTTGGGATGCCTCAAGATCATCCAAAAAACAAATTACCCAATGACCCATTATTATTTTTTTATTAGTTATTAACACATGTATTCAATGGAATCTATGATTCCTATATGATCACTAGTTGAACATGGATTTTTTTGGGTTAAAACAATCAATATGTTCCCCATATTCCCACTCTTAGATCTCCTTAAATATTTAGTGGGCTCTTGTGTGTTCTAAAATGTATCAAAATATTTGGTTATTCTAATCATTTCCATAAAATTATCTTTAATAGTTAAGTTTAACTCTTTATATTTACCTTTTGTTCCCTGTAGAGTCATTCCCTTCATTATAGTCCATTCACCACATATGTGGAATATTTCAAAATTATTATAAACATAAATATTACATTATCACTCTCTCTTAGCTCTCTAATAATTTATATGATAAAATATGAAGCATTAATTTTTCTCGTTAACTCGAATAATTATTTCTATATTTTCAACGTGTAACATTTATTCATGAAATAACTTATCATGTTCACTTATTTAATCATGAAGTACTTTTTTATTTATTATATAATAAATTTAAATATTTTTATTGTAAACTAAACTAATATAAAAAGAAAATTTAATAAATTACTTTCGATCTTTTATACTCCAATAAGAATTGATCTATGGTTGTCTAACATTTCATACTATGAATTTATGTGTTTAAATTAGTGGAGTTTCTGAATACACTTTTCATGTCACCATGTATGACCTTATATTTATAGCCATGTGTCTACCTCTTGAATACTTGTGGTATCTGGAAACACATCATGGACCAAATGTTATAGTTATGAGTCATTGCCACAAAAATATATTATGAACAAATATTCTCTAATATTATGTCCCTGGCCCTCAATTTAATTTAAATAAATTTGTGTAATATTTATAAATATCCTATAATTATTTGTTTTTCTTTTTGGTCTGTATTTGATTTAATTTCCTTCAATTAACATAATAATGGAATTTTTTAGGGCACTCTAATCCATTTAATGTTTCCAAAGATATCATATTTATATATTCCGAAGAAAAAATAACATCTATATCAAAAAATAAAATCAATTACACCATGGAGACAATCATAATTTTTATCCTAACCAGAAACATAATCTATATACGTTTTAATCATGCATTAATGTTTGTTATCAAATGAAAAACATTGATAAATGAAATCCATAAAAAAGATTGTATCATTTAAGTTATTAAAATTAAATAAAGTTATAAAGTTTAAAAAATTCATATCAACAAAAAAAGTGGAAATAAAATATAATATAACTAGTAGATATTTAACACGTAATCATTTCACACCATAATCAAGGAAGTGGATGTATAACCCAATGAAGGGAAGTTGACATTAGAAATTTGTTAACTCATGCTTCAACATTGTTGAACATTATTTAACCTTTCTTATAATGTTTTCAAACATTTCATTGATTTATAATGGAACCATATTAATGTTTAAAATATCATATATGATCATCTTATAACATATTATCACCTATTTTTCAATAATGTTTCTTTATTTTCATTTTTAAGGTGTTAATAACTTAGTTTTCTCATGCTTGTTTTATCATAGATGTTCTAGTTCACATAATTAAATTATTGTTTCACCATATTTAGAATGTTATTAATACTATATATATTATATTTATTCAGTATATAAGTTTTGGGAATTATTCTTGAAATGTGGATATAGAAAACGAATAACATAGCTTCATAGAGATTTTAAGCAATACATGTTCATGAGCGATGAAATCATTTTTTTGATAGATGACATGGTATATAAGTATATGATATATAAAATTTAGAGAAAAAATAATTTTTCATTATTAAAATATATATTAATCAGTTCTATAATTATGAATATCCCTGAGTGTCGATGATGGAAATAATATGACTTCGATTGATGATGCAGTATACTTATGTAGACATGAGTTGAAGTTATGTTTCCTATTTGATGGAGACTGAGATGGGTAAATATTATTACATAAATGTAATAACATATATTCATATGGTATGTAATGTTTTATATTTGAAATATTAATACATAATTTAAGGAAGTACAGGAATATGTGAAACAACAAATAAAGAACTTGGTTAAGAAGATTAGACTCTCATAGAGAAACCTAATTTGGGTCTCTACATAATTACTATTGGGGTTTCTTTAGATAGAAAATTATATATAACAATGATATGGATGTTTGAGATATATTTTATAATTTTTCAGTCAATTAGAATTTAATAAGTGAGGGGATTATGTGCCATTTTACAATTGAGGTGAGTGGGATAATTGAAATTTTTCAATGAATTAAAATATTTTTAAGACTCTATCATGTAATAACGGATCTAAAATCACTCTTATTAGATGTTTATAAGGGTTATATATAGTTAAATCTAACCAATATGGGTTTAATATTCGTTTAATTCTTTTTAATAACTATATATTGCTTAAACCACTTCATTAATGATTTTTAACCATAACCATGGTAATAACTGATTCAATATAATTGGGTTCTAGTTTTAATTATAAGTTCAATATTGGGTAATAAATGGAAAATTGTTGAAATAATATATATTCTAACCTTATATGAGTCCTATTAAAATGTTTTTATGATTTTAAAACTATTAAATAAAATATTACTTTTTCAAAAATATCATTAATTTTCATTTTTGATAGTACTCGTTAAATTTGAATTTAAAGGAATCAAGAAAACAAACGAATTCATAGATATACAAATTAATCATAAATTTTAAATTAAAGTTATAATAAAATTCAACTGAAAAAATTTGTAACAAATATTTTTTATGTTTTTAAAATAATTTAAATTGATTTTTCTATAGCTTTCATAAGCATTGTGTTAGCTTCTTGTAAGCTTTTAAGGTAACTATACAACTACTAAAAAAATTAAATTAAACTAAATAAATAATCATGATAAAAATTAAACTGTATATTAATTCATGAAATTTTTATAATCATATATGAACATAATAAAGTAATTAAAATCAATAGAGTTTCATTTTTTTATTTCTCTATAATTAAAACTATAAAAATGGATTTATTAAAGGAAATTTACACCAAAAAACAATTAAATTAAATTATGGATGGATATGGTCAAATTTAACCAATAAAATAAAATAATAGAATCTTCTGGGTTGATTTTGAGACCATATCTCATAGTTAAAACCATGTTTTACTAATTTTACCCTTACTGAGGCGACAAATATTTACCATTATTATTATTCATAAGGACCAAAACTGATAGCGATATATTTAAAAAAATTAAATTCAAAATCCCATATATCTTATCCAATTCACATGATTTAGTATCTATATAGGGAAAAATCAATTTTAATATAAATGTCTAAAATGAAACATTATTTTTATTAGAAAAAATGTGTCTTTAATCAAAAATAAATCATATAACAAAATCATGAATATTGTTGATTAAAATGGAATTAATTAGATTATTCTAAATTAAATGGATCATATGTAAAATTAAAACCAAATACATAGTATAATGATAATTTAAAGTAAGTTTAATTAATGAAAATAAATAACAGTATTTTAAAATAAGTATTTTTAACTATTCCTTGAAATATCAATCGTTTCTAAAAAATCGAAAAATTTCACCGTATTGTAAGGTTGATATTATTATTTCAAACATGTTTTTAACTTTATAAAGTTTAATATTTAAATTTGGAATAATTAAATTTTAAATTACATGTACAAAATGAAATAAAATAATTTATGAAGAAAATGTATTTTTGAAGAATAAAATGGTTTCACTAAAAGTTGAGTGAATTTTTCTTACAAATTCAAAAACAAATTTGTATTCAGTAAGAATATTATAAATATATTTTATAGTTCATTTAATAATTTTCATACCCTCCAATTCAAGAGTTAAGTAATAACAGTCAAATGAAAATAATAATATTTTTATAATATTTCTCAATGTGCATATAGTGTAGTTTTTAATGTTAAGAACTATATCAATTTTTTTCCTTATAAAATAAATTTTTAGAGTAATACATGAAATATACAATACTAGGGTTATAAATTTACAGACAACAAAATATTAGGCCAAAATAAATTAAAATCATGGATAGATTCTGAACCTTGAATGAAGTTTCTCTTTCCAAACATGGATAACAACTAAATTTTGTATGATACCACATCTTAACATATAGTGTTACATTGACATATGTTTCAATTCATAATTATCGAAAATTAAATGTATTTATAAGAGTGTATCCAAACATAAAAATTAAATTAATTTCACTTTGTGTGTGTCGTAATGAACTTACAAGGGGTTCAAGAAGATAAAAAAATAGTTCATTTACATTTTCTCTAGACTGGGATACCAATTAGTTTAATACTCTTATTCAGGTCCTCTAGAAAACTTGAATGATTTGAAAACTAAATTCATAGAAAAAAATTATAACATCATGGAAAATATTAGAAAATAAATTTTTGGGGTGTAAAAAATTATATGATAGAGTTTGTATGAATATTATGAAATGTTTAAAATGTATTATTTTATCTACCCTTGTTAAAAAATTACTAACTAACTAGTTAATCAAAACTTTAAGGAAGGGATATATCTAATTAACATAAGTTTGAATATTGTGGATGAATGATGGATTCATAAGAAAAAACTCAAACAATGACTAGGAATCATAAAATCAATATATATTAAATAACATAAAAAATTTCCCTAGACTAATTAGTCATGTAAAATATTCTAAATAAATTCAACTAAATTGTTTTGAATTTACATAAAAGTAGTTTCTTTATTGTATTTTCTACTATGATAAGGGAAATAACTCTAACCAATATCCCACCTATTAATTCCAAAACACTTAATGAGCTTCAATTTCATCCTAAGTAATAATGTGGAATTTATTCTTCATAGGATCACTTCAATGGTCAGGACACAAAAATTGATGATTACCTAGAATCTAATAATGTAATATTTATATATTTAAAATAATTTTATAATACATAACCTAACCCCTTGTAAATTTGATATGGTAATATTAAAAAATTTCATGACCAAAAAACAAATTTTTTTAGACAAATGACTAATACTATAGGATTTACTAAGTTAAAAATTGAAAACAACTGTCTATGTATTTTAAATAACAATGAAATTCCCATGATTTTAGAAATTTTCATCCATTTATAACCAAAATAACCATTATTTTGCAGTTTTTAACCTATATGGAAACCTCAAAATCTATAATAATCCCTCAATGATATTTTCTAACAAAAAATAATGTTGCACTTCATGAAGAAAAAAATACAAAAATATTTAATTATTATCAGAATCTAAATGAATTATGTGAATGGAGGAAATGATTCACAAACTAAAGTGATCTTCGAAGGAAAATAAAATTATGTTGATATTATTTGGAATATTAATAAAAAACAAATAATAAAGGGTTTTATAATTATGAACCCTTGAAGAATATACCGAATATGCTGAAACATTCTATTATGGAATAAATATATGTGTTGTTAACTAAATTAAATTGAGAAATACCAATAATTTATTGAACATTTACTTAAAATTATAGACTATAATCGTATATGTCGTTTTTCTAAAAATAAATAACATTTAAAAGATGAATTATAGTATTAATTTTTTTTTACAATAAAATAAACTTGTGGGACTTTGTGGTGGAAGAAATATGTGTATTTCTCACCCAAATAAATCTAAACCACCATTACCATTTCAAAAAATTGAAAATGATTTTTATTTTAGTGTGAATTAAACTAGTAAATTGTATAACTTTTTTAGAAAATATAAAATTAATATTATTATAATAGAATAAGTAAAACAAATCCCATATCATATAAAATTTCTACAAAGAATATTCACACATAAAATAAAATTTAAAGGGACGTGTTCCAGTCATGAATCAAATGTACTTCCACAACACAAAAATTTATCCCTATTAAATTGAATGATCATGGAATAATTAATACTCTTATAATAATGTATGAATATTAATTTAAGAATATAGTGTTATACCATGGTGCATAAATGATTAGCATTCCCTATCCTATTTTCTATTCTCGGCATGTAAGAGAACTAAAACTATCAATAATAATGATAAAAGTGAAAATAAAATCACTTATTAGAATTCTATACTTAAATATTTTTTCTTAACAGTAATAAAATAATTTATATTTACTACTAATTTATGTGTTTCAGAATGTGAATTTGATTGGTTTAAAACTCATAGAACTATTAAATATAGTGATAACATTTTTAAAACTAATAATATAATCATTACAATTAATAAGGATCTAAAATTAGTAAAAATTTATATAAAATGGGGAAATTTTAACATCTTAAATCTGTGATATATTAAATAAATGATCATTCAACTAACCATGTATTCATTTTTGATTTATATCTATTAAAATGTTTCTAGTTTACTCATATAGTGTCAAACAATTATATAAAAGAAGATATAATTTTTTCCAAAAACTGAATAATAGTTTGAATATGGTTCTCTTAGCTCCTTTATAGTTGAATCAATACTAAAACTATAAAATTTGAAACCTCAAATGACTATCATAGAAACTATAACAGATTTTAAGATAAATTTATGACTATTACTCTATAAAGTTTAAAAATACCCATGTCAAAACCTTGAAAATTTCTATGAAAATGATCATCTATTTTCTAGATAAAAACTATTTAGAGAATGTTATTCTTTTTTTATGAATATGTTTTTGAAACCACTAAAAATTATAATCTAGTTCGCGAACCTACTTAAAATCACCAAGAATACCCTAGTAGTATTTATGATCTTTTGTCAAAAAATGGTGTATACACTAAATATTTGTGTGAATATACTGAAATTTTTAATAAATCTTTTGAAACGTTTAATGTTTTTCAAGAAAAATTTAGTATATAATGTTTTTTACATACATAACGATGATAAAAAATTCACCGCCACAAAGATTAATGACTTTTATATGAATCTATATTTTTTATTCAATATTATTATTCTAAGAGCACATAGTGAAAGTAATTGAGTTTAATCAAGTCAATAAAAACATGTTACCTAGTTTAGGCTCTCTACCCAAAGTAGAAATCAATAATTATTCTTGAAAATAATAAATATGTATTTTTATAAGTCAATGAAAATATCTCCATCATTATTCCCAATGGGTTATCCTCAGAATAATAATAAAACATTTTATTATTTCATTGAGAGAATATAATAATCATAGGCATGAATTTGGATAATCTTTTAGTAGTAGATCCTTCATCTAACCAGTGTAAAATCTTTTTAGAGAAAAATTAAAAACCAATTAGATAGTTCAAAAGAATAATCACCTTAATTATATTACATTTGGTTTAAAAGGATATCTCAACACTTCATGTTTATATAAACTTTTTCCAAATTTGATATTTTCAACAGGAAAGTCTAGTTTGAATAGTTCCCATTAAATGTGGTAGTATAATTCCCATTCAATAGTTTTGGAAACATATTCTAACCGGGTATCTCATTAATTTCAAAGATTAGATTACTTTTATGGTGATAAAACTTTTTAAGAAATAACATAACTTCCACTACATTTTCATGACAAAATTTTATTGTGGATGAAAAGAATCAAAATCTAATATTTTTTATAAGTCATATATATCGAATACAGTTACAAATCATTATAGAGGATAAAGAAAAAACACTATTAATTTCAATTTTGAAAATATTTTATATATATGGATGCCTTTTTTATACATAATTATTCAAGTAAATTCTAAAGGTGTATTATCTGTGTATTTTCATGCTTCGTAAAAGAGTCTATGTTAGTCTTCATGGATGAAATAATAGATTAATGATATTCTGTTGAGGAGCATTATGACTAGATTAGGGGCTATGAAAAATAATTATATATACCAAGCCACGTTTCTAAATTTTTCAAAGTGAATTTTCATGTAGGATATAAGGAGTTCCTTAAGAAAATTTTTTTCCATAGATGCAATTCAAGAGGATAAATAAAATATTAATGTTATATCATCACTATTATATTCTAATATATTGAATTATATGTGATGATTCTTATGCCTTATATAATTTTATAGATGATTCAATAATTTTTTTTGTAAAACTATTATATGTTTTTGATGATTAATTATATAATAAGTATCCCTTTTCTTTAATGAAAATTGAAAAAACCACTTATAAACATATATCAAAAACATATTTATCAACAAACTATTATACAACCTAGATTAGACCTTCACATTGATCTAATCAATGAGTATTTGATTTAATATTTAAGGTATATGTTAGGAAATTAAAAAAAAATTAATTCCAATGATATACCCTATTATTTTATATTTTTATATTCAATGTATTCTAATTACACCACCACTCTAAATATAAACATGCCATATTTTGTATCTACATAAAATTATTTATTATTATTTTGGATAAAAAATAGTGGTATTTATTGAATACATATCAATTAAATAAATTTTTATGAACCAAGAATGTTGATCCAAGACAATTTAGGTGCAACTTTTCTACATGGGATAGATTTAGACATCCAAGATAAGAAAGGTTTTGAAAATTTACTAGATAATTGAATGAACTTATTGATTATTTTAGGATATGTCAATTCTGTAATTCCACCCATTAATGATTTCATTCCCCATTTGGAATTTTTTTAATTTTACACTTAAAAATTGTGAATTTTTTGTAATTTAAATTACTTATAAGCCCAAAATATACCTCACAAATTCAATAAATAGTTTTTTTAAGTTAATAAATTATTTTATAATTATATTTGGTGTGAAAATTTTCTATTGAACATTGATATTTTCCAAATCATTAGGATATGTGTCCCCAATCATGAAATCACTTAATTTTTTATTTTTTTATATAATTTGTGATTTGACCCCCATTTTGGACTGTTATAGACAATAGAAATGTTGTTAATATCTGTATTATTTTGGATATTGATTTTTAAGACTCTTTTTAGTTTTAAAAAATATATGAAACTTTCATATTCCAATAAAAATTTTATTTTTTTGACTAAAATAACACATTAACCACTTCCTTTTTATGAAGTGTTTTTTGTTTGGGGAATGGAATTCATGGGTCCATTTCTAAATCTTTTTGGATAACTATGGATGTTTACAATCATGTATTATCTATCATTATGATATAAATATAATCCAAAATGGATGGATGATGATAAGTATGTGGCTAAATATTTTTATGACATATTTTATAAGTGCATTTAGTATTTCTATTTTAGTTTTTACAGACCATGTAAATTATTTATGAGATAGAACTCCCAATGATATTTTGAATCCTTGTGGGGTTATGCATAACATTTCTATAAAATTTATCCTTTCAACAAATGGAATGGATGATGTAATACCCCACTATAGAAGATAGTAAACATTTTATTGGGATGAGGTGTTACATGACATTAGTAATGTTTCCTCATTAAATATAGGATATTGTTTAATAGTGAAAGAGTGATCCATATAATGGGGATACTATCAACATGATTCATAGTACAAAAACCCAAAGACAATATAAAAATGTCTATAAAATGATAATGTATGAAGAAGAAAATAGACATAATATTGTATTATTGTACCATGAATATGTTTCATATTCATACAAATCTAATTGACCACTAGTATGATCACATATATAGGATAAATCAATATAGGTGCCCTTACATCCATATCCTTATCCCACCACATCTTGGACTCCAATATACTAATACAAGAGGCTATAATTTAGTCACATCACCTAATCTCATCCTAGTCTCTTGTACCCACTTAGATTCTCTATCATAATCTATTTCACAACATGTTCCTCCTCCCAAAAAAATACGTAAGCTATAAATGTGAAATAATGTGCCATTATAGTGCTTGAGAAATGAATCTCTATAGATTCTCTCTATGTTTCTTAAATATAAGCAATCATATATGTGATTGTATGGTGAAAATAAAAAAGTCATAGATGCACAAAATACATTGTATGAAAACTAAGACACCTCAGCTCTTTGAATATAGGGTTGTTTTGTTCTAACCAATACCCCATGATATATGATCATACATTTTTTGGATCATTATTCGAATCACCTTATCACTTAATGATATCAATACTATATCCAAACCCATACCTATTGATTCAAGGTATGGTTTCCACCATTATAAGATTATTAACCTCATACTTAGTGTCAAATCCCACATTCATACCTGTACTCTCACTCTAACCCATACTGGTCATACCTACAACCCCTTAATCAATGTGATTCCACCCACATCTTGAAATCAACGTTATCTCTAATGATATGGTCTACCATATACATATTTAATCAAATCATATCTCTATTAGTCCCACTAACTCAAGGATGATACACATTACATTAATTATACTCTCACTTATGACAAGGTCATAACTTGACCACTTCCATCTTAATATGTGTTTTGAATATTCTCTTATGGATTATCACCCTTGTATGTATGGTTATCCCTTATAGTGACCTCTCAACCTGTACGTGGAAAATTTATTCTCAAGACACATCCCCTCACCCAATGTATTCTTAAGCCTCATATTCGAAAAGGACCTTATTTCATCAATGTAGATCCTTTATGTTTCATTTAGTAATGTTGAGGGTAAACCTCAATACCCACCATCACCTAGGACCAGTCTTTCACAATTCCAAAAACAAGAACATAGGGCATATAAAACATATCACAAGATCCATTATCACTATTGTAAAATATTAATTCAATACCTAAAACCTTACCTAAAAAATAGGTCACCATCCATCAAGACCCTTAGGCTATTTTGTCCGACCATGCTGGCCCTAGATAATTGAAACTAATACATCCCAATCACCACATGGTGCATGAACATCATAAAGGATATACCTAGACCTAGCCTCAATAGGTATGGTATAATCGACATATGGTACTCATGTCACAACCTAGTCCCAATAAATTTAAAACATCTTAAACTAACTCACTCTAACCCCACTAAAACCCAAATTACATATACTCAACCATTCCCTTGACCCTCAATCATGAAATCCCCATTACACCTAAGGGGTATCTATCATAACATTACATGGAAGAATGTTCTATCTATCATAATTCATTTTTTCTTAATAAACTTATCCAACTCATAAAATAATTCAGGATCCCACTCCGCTATTAAATGGGTGTCCCTCATCATATATGAAAGGCATGATAATCTCCAACATAATACCTAGTACAAAGCCTCCCTTTACTTCTAAACTAGACCTAGGAAACCATGAAAATATTCCTCCATAACATCTCACTTATTGATACAAATTAATTTCTCTCTTCAATTCACTAACTCCCTCACTCTCCATTTATGATATTTTCATTATGTGATATTGTGTTATGAAAAGGGATTAAGAGCAATTTTCACAATCTTCAGAGCCTTGATTTCATTTTGTATCTTTTCCTAGTTCACCATATATTATTAGTTCATCACCTAGTCCCATGAAGTGTTGAATTGGATAAATTATTTGGTATATAAAATTATATGGTTTTATATCATAGGGAATACCAACTCATATATCAAAATTTTAATCCTTACCAAGCCTATACACCACCATAGTGAATATCATCAATGCCACTTCCAATATGCTACCACCACCCAAGATATTATCTCATTCCACCCCATTTAAAATAACAAAGTATAATAATTTTTATTTAATTATTTTATTCAATCCAAATATTTGTATACATGAAGAAATCCTTAGTAATAACCGTCTCTCCAAAACTAAAACCAGAAGTGTGTCATAAATCTTTTGGGATCTTCTATCACCCATCAAAATGAAAGACTTGTTGTTCATACACAATTAAAAGAAAATATGATGGAATCAGCACTGAAACCATAAATTATATTTCACTAAAATAATGTACAAGATAATAAGAACTAAAAAATATTATGTAACATGATAAATATATAGAGAATCATTATTGAAATGACCTTAAAAATACCCCAAACTGTGAGATATTAAAAGATGGAAGCAGAACCTGAGAGTCTTACTAAACTGGATACCTTTAGTTTCCAAGTCCCCCTAAAACCAGGAGACTCAAATTGAAAATATATATAGTTTCTCCCATTTATAAAAATTACAATCTACTGGTTTTGGTGAAATAATGCCTTTACCATAAAAAATAACACTCTTACCAAGGGTCAAGACACAACACTCCCCTACTAGAGGACTCTACCCTC
This sequence comes from Viscum album, assembly GCA_963277665.1. Lineage (NCBI taxonomy): Eukaryota > Viridiplantae > Streptophyta > Magnoliopsida > Santalales > Viscaceae > Viscum > Viscum album. Next base: position 1,088,555,145 of record OY728163.1, on the reverse strand, counting down.
ATGCAATAACTATTATGGAATAACTTATGGTTCGTGTCACAAAATTATATTATAAAATTTCATTAACCTCTTTATAAGGATCATGGTTACGACATGAATAAACCCCTCCTGACACGAACCAATTTTGTAATTCCACTCCTTTTTGGTATCGAATAAAACCTACTTCATTATGGTTCCCTCAATCACTGCGTGAAATTTTGATGTAGAATTATTTTAGAAAAGTCTCCTGGCCCTACTCTAACACCCATTTAATCACTGAAACCACCAATTAGACCTCATTACCCAATTATAATTCATCTCATGTAGATGTTTAAATGTTTAAAATCAAAATTTTATTCCAAATTCAAATAATATACCCATATCCAAGATAAAAAACAAATATATTATCAAACTAATGACCCATAAAATTTAAAGGTTATTTGAAACTTTCCAATGTGTGGATTATATTTCATAAAAAACATTCAGTGTCCTCAAAATATTAATATCATCATAAATCATTAATTAACTCACCTCTAACTCATCGCCTTATTCACTCACCTTGTCATATGTTTCTGTTGTGCAACTCTGAACATCAAAGAACACTATTCCTCAAAACTCAATCCACGTGCATTGATATATAAAAAAACCTAGAGGGTGAAAAACCACCACTATCTTACCCAATAAAAAAATTCATCATCAACCTATTCATATTGAGTCATATGGTGTTACTACCAATAAATAATCACTAAAAACTGTCGATTCAAAACTATGGTTATTCCCACTATAGAAAAAACAAATTAAAGAACACCTCTGGAAGTAAAATGGTGTGATAAATGATTTTTTCGTTTTACTATTGTTGACACCACATAATTAAACAAAAAGACTATGAAGAGAACTCTAAATATTTTAAATCCCAAGGCAAGGTTAGAAGAATTCATATGAAAGTCAAAACAATACCAATAGGATTCACGACAGACTCACTTCATAGGCCTACACAACTAACCTACGTGGCAGAGTTACGCGACTGACCTACGCGACATAGATCCGCGCCAGAAAATTGTTTGTGCTTCTATGCGGAGTACCTACATGGTCGAGCTGCGCGAAGGACCTATGTGATCAATATCTCATCGACCAACCACATTTGTGACTATAAATAGAGCCCTTGGGATCCCTATTTAAAGATTGAAAAAAGTGGAAAAAAACTCTCTGAAGCTCCCATTGCGTAGCTCTCTTGCCTTGATCCCTCAAATTGTCTCAGGTAGCTCTATAAACCACGATAAAAGAGATAATTAAATAGGATAAGCATGTTTTCAAAGTATTTTTTCAAATTTTACATAGGTTTGGTCCTCTTATGTAAAACACAACCTTCAGTCATCATTCATAAATGTTTGGCATACCTGCGTGCCATACCTGTGTGGTATACCTATATTGTACATCAACGTGGGGTACCTACGCGACATACCTCAATGAGGGACCTACACAACCAACTCAATTACCCATTTTTTAAACGTCATTCATGGATGGGTATCCCCACACATGGTCCCCTTATCTGAAAGGGACTATGTTTATGCCTCTACCAAATCCTCCTGACTTGTCAAACCTTTGGGAAAGGGAAATTAGTGTGTCTCCAATTTGGATTTGTATCTCCATAGTCAAAGGTTTCCCACATTTGTTTCAAAATGGAGTTAGGATTCATGGAGTATCTATGGATTTGTATATCCACAGTCACATGGACATTTCTCCCAGAAACAATGTTGGGAAGTTCACAGTTTTAAGAATAAGGGTTTGGGTTCTGTCCTCCCCTCTCATCTCTAAGACTCGGAACCTCGGGATTCTTGTAGGGAAGGTACAGTTCTCACTTACTGTTCTACACAAGCATAAGAGAAGTCTCTCTCCCCTAAAAAGATCAATTAAAGGGAATCCATCCTGGTATAAGCCCCTCACCTTCATCCCTTCCTCCTTACATTGGACCTTTTTCCAATGTAAATAGAATAGAGGGAATGCTCATTGCCTCACCTTCTTCCACGGTCGACACACCCTCTTACACCAGCAGGGGAGGAAAAATTTTAAAGTGTGAATGCCATTATTGAATATTTGGAATCCTCTTGTTTCTCACACCGAGCTTTACTCATGTGGACTTAGAGATTTTTCACAATCACAATATTTTCAAATTTGAATGAACTATGAGAACTTTGATTCTTGTTCAAACTAGGATACGTAGGAATCCTTTTTCAGGGCCGGAGCTCACTAGTTATCCTCCTCATGAATCCAACCCTAATTCCATTAAATTTTTCATCCTCCATAGTAATAAGTCCTGAATTAAATTCCAAATCATCAAGTCATCCTTTTAAGGAAGTAAGCCTAAACTCATCTCTCTCAAAGGACCAAACTCTCCTATGAGACTTATCGAAATATGTGGGCATTGATTCACATCCAATTTGGACACATATAAATCCTCCGTGAGGTTCAAACCCAAAACTTTAATTCAACCCTATTCTCCTTGGGCTATATTCCCAACAGGGTCTGATCTTACATGGAAATCCATATCCTTTTCAAGTTCCTTAGGCTGCTTCAGTATAAGTCCCACACTAAGTTCTGACCAAGAACCTTTCTCTTAGAGGTCCTCATCACATGACCCTAAAAGGTATGATGTGTCCTATTAAGAGGCACTGAACTACGAGGGTTCTGATTCCTTTCACAATGATACGTAGGTAGCCAATTCTACGGGCACGATCCTAAGATCAAAATAAACCTTTGTCTTCCTGGATGACAATAAATTCTAGAGTGCCCCACTGAGTGGATTAAAAACTAGTATCATCACAACAATTATTAAAGGAATATCTAATCAATATATTAGAGGATAATGGTTCACGCCCAAATTTACCCAAGAGAAGAAGGGTAGAACTGTCCTTGTAGTGTAGCTTGGGTTGTCGATTCCACAGAGACCTAAGAAGATACCTAAGATACACAACCTAAGAAATGGATTTTTGGCTATGAAGTGGCCAACTTGGATTGATTTTGGATGGGTTTTAAAGATATCTAATAGATTTAAGTGGATTAAATTTAAAAGAATGAGTTGATCCTAGGTTATCGCTCGGGTGGATTGGACGTATTTTCTTTTTAATGATTTCAACTTCTTAAATTTGAGATGGGTTCATTTAAGGAGATAAAACAACATCATAACTTACTGGTTTAATGCCTACACCCTATAATACTAATCACCTATACACTTGAAGGATCAAAGTTTTGAGCACTTCAAGGTAAAGGATCGTATTAGTACTTGAAGTGTGTGGCCTTAAATTCAACAAGGACGATGGAGTTTAAAAATCATCAAATAAAAATCCCAATTAAAGAAGTGATTATACATTAAATAGGTGATAAATAAAATCCAATCCAGCCCCTTGCTACTCCCTTGGATCAACCCATAAGTGGTTTAGCCCTCCATTGATCTCATGGTTTCAATTGAAGCGGAAAGTAGACTCATGAGGGAGGAAATGGAGAAGTAAGGAAAACAACAAAAATAAAATGATCACTCCACGGTTGTGTGAATAATTTCCCAAGGGTTGGTGTGAATAAATTCACACCTTGATCCAACGGTATCAAAGTGATATTAAGAACAACAGAATAAGAGTAGAAGAATAACTTTTATTAATAAACTAAAGTGAATTGAACAACTTACATGTGAAAGACAAAATTGAGGCAACAAAAATGCAGCATAACATTACAATTGAACAAAGCATCCAAGATCCTCAACTCCTTCACCACCACTGCCTTAAATAGGAATTTTGGGAGCCTTGGGTAGAACCACCAACAGTACAAAGCATCTTAATTAATTTTTCTAGGCTATAGGTGGTAGAAAGCTTGTGGAATTTGGACTTTTCCACGTTTGACCCGAGGTGGCAGCCAGCTTTCCTTCACCGAACAGACGCGTCTGGAAGACCTTCTAGACAGCCGAATCAGGGTGGGCCATAGAAGACGAAAATGGATATCCGGATGTCTTATAAGCGCCTATAAAGTATGGGCCCATTTGGAGTTGTGTATTCCGAGATATGATCAAATTAGTGGGCTGTTTTTCTGGGCCGCAGAATCTGGCCCAGAATTGTATCTCTAAATTGGGCCGCCTACATGACCACCATGGAGGCCGAACTAGCATTAACTCCTGAATAGTGATTTGTTACTATACATGTATTATAGAATCCCACGAAATTTGGGATTAATTGGGCCTATATGTTGGGCCCCACAGTCTCATCAGTGGGCTGGTGTCCAATCTGCCTTCTCCAGAATTGCTTCCTTTCATTGCCAAATATCTACATCATCCTCCATGAATTCTCCATTGATCCCTGAATTAAACATGTTCATATTGGAGTGTAGATCAATTATCAAATTAAAATATGTATAATAAGATGAATCATTTGGAACTTTAAATGATTTTCAAAAATGTACCACATAATAGTGCATTTTAAGAAGGTATTACAATCATAATGTGAAATGATGTTCAAAGTGTAAAATGCACTAAAATGGTGTTTATGAATAATATATAACATGAATATTATATATATTACCAATGAATATTAGCCTCATTTAGTGGCTAATCACACCCCCCAACTTGAGTTTTTCTAGTCCCGAGCAAAATATATCTCATCAAAAATGAAATTCGAATTCCCTTTTCTAAAAACATTTTAATACACAATGATCACCAAAAAACTTTATACCAAAAAATCATGAAACCCTTCAAAATATTTTAATACAAGATATTTTCATAAGCAGATCCCAATCCCAAGCCCATTCCTTTGATCAAATCTATCATCATACTTTATCCAACTCAATTAGGTGTAATGATGTGTTGTGAATCACAATAGATTTGGGGGTTCATTTTCATTCAAGGGGGAAATCATGGAAGCGCTAGGTGGAATCACATTTAATCCTAATATGAGTATTCTTCATCCCTCTTTTTTTTGATTTTTTTTTTTGCAATATTGCTATAGTAATTTAGATTGCAATTAATCAAATTAACCCATGTAGCAAGACTTTGCCGATGACTCCCAGACTCAAAGGCCTTAGGGCACCAAGTGAAGCTCACATACTCGGGCATCGTCTCGAGTTAACTTAATCAAAAAAATTCATATTACCATAAATAGAGATATATTGAAAAACTCAGGGCTAGACAACTTTGGAGTCACGATCCCCAAGTTCCGAAAGCCTCGCATTTTATCAATCCATTGCTCTACACGCAGATTTTTATTATTATTATTTTTTATTTTTTTATTTTTTAATAATTTTTTTTTAATAATTTTTTTTTTGAATACTCATATTATTCATAAAAATAAAACCATCCTATGCTTTTTATTATGGGACCCCAAAAATTCAAATTAGTACCCCACAGTCTAGAGGACGTGCATTGTGGCATTTTTTTTATTTGGATGAAAATATAAACGATGAAATATCACATTGGACAGCCACACTTTCCAAAATCTATGCTCATGAAATTATACAAGGATTAAAATCAGAATCAGGGCATGCTAAATTATTTGATATTCAGTTTCAAAGTGTGCAATGTGTATTACCATGTTCAAAGTTAAAGTAATTTTTCCTTCCATTTACTTTTTTTTTCAAATCATTCAATTTTTGTTTTTGACGCAAAAGAATTTTTTTTTTATTTTATCTCCCCCCCAACTTAAAACAACACTGTCCCCAGTGTTTGAAGAAATGAAAAATTAGAAGGAGTAGAGGCAAGGAATAAAAATTTAAAAAGGAAATTGAAAATGAGGATTATGGAATGAAGTAACCTGGTGGTTGAAGTTTGAAGTTCTTGCCGCTCGAATTTATTTCTTTGATATCCATGTCGCTTGCAAAGTTCCCTAGTGGAAAAAGGAAAAAACAAAACAAACAAAACAAACAAAAACAAACAATATATATATATATTTATATAATAAAGGAAGTAAAATATAAGAATATATATAAAAAATGTAGAATAAGGTAGCACAAGAAGCTGCAGGTCAGTGGTAAGCGCGCACCCCTGTCTCCCTTCGGTCACGGGTTCGAGTCCCCGCGGCTTCGCCGGTTGTGACGGGGTTTGCCCCACGGCCTATGGCATGGACTTTTTTTTGTATTATTATTTTTTTTTCTTAACCTATTGAATAATAAAAACAAAATAAACTGATGATACATTGTCTTCTTTTTAAATTTATGGGTAAGGTATTACTCAAGGATCACACCACGTGACACGGATGAATATGGTGCTCCTCTTTAATACCCATCCATACTCATAATAGAAGAACATGTCAACAGTCTATATTTTTTTAATATAAAAATGATTAATTAAAATATAAATTTTATTAAAACAACAAAATTAGAGGAAACTTAAAAACCATGGGTTGCCTCCCATGCAGCGCTTTGTTTAATGTCGTTAGCTCGACTTGAACTCCCCAACTTATCCAATACCAATTTTTAACATTTTCAGGAACCCATATTTCTCCATGTCCACTATATTGAGATTGATTCTTTTTTTATAATTTTTGTTGTGTGAAAACCTATGTTCTAAAATGAGTGGTAAAATCCAAGGAATATCAAAAATGGTTGATCCAGTTTCCTCTGTAGTCTTTCCTAAGACATAAATGACCATTACAACATTTTTGGTTTCAATAGAATAATGAGTTTCAATTGAAAGGTCATTATTATACCATATGAAGGTATTATTTAGTGAGGAGGGAAGGACAATAATTTTGGGCTCGGTTTGGATAGGACATTTAGACACAAGTTGATATTTTGAATCCAACTCAGTTTCATTTTCCAAATTTCTAAACAAAATTGGTTCCTTTTGGATAGAAGATTCAACCACAAAATTGGAAAGATTGGTGTTTAGAATGGATATGGACTCAAAGTTTATGATTTCTCCCAATGGTTCAAAGGTTGGTGTTTTTGAAAATTCATCAATGGAGTTATACTTAGGAGACTCAATCCATGATGTCAAATTATCCTCTTTTGAATCCAAAAAGTTAATTTCCTCCTGATTTAAAGTCCCTTCAAAATTTCCTTGATCCTCTTCATCTATCCCAAATCCAAAGTTTGGTTCTTCAATAAATTCATGTGGGGTTTGTGTGAAACTAGACCCTTCACATAAGGTTATGGAAGGGATAGTTTGTGTAGGGATGGGTTCCTCACAAGTTTTAATGCTTTGTAGTTATAACCTCAATGATGAAACCTCAAAATTCATTATCTCCATTTGTTGACACAGTTTTTCAAGTAATGGTTGTGGATCATGATGGTCAAGGGGTTGAGACAGATGGTCTATTCCAGGAGGATAACTATGTTGTTGGAATTCCATAGGAGGATGTTCAGATTGGCCTTGTTGGGATTGGAACTCATAATATGTTGGAATGTATTGTGGATCATATGAATAAAAACATTGTGGTTTAGTAGGTTGTTGATGATCCCCAAAGTAAAAATTAGGATGGTCATTGTACATCATACATGGGGTTGAGTGATCAAAGTAGGGAGAGGTTCCCCATGTTTGGATTTGTTCAAAAGGGTTTTCCATAGGAATGAAATTGGGGATGAGATGAGAGAAGTGGGATGAAAAAAAAAGAATTATAGTGTCTAAGATAACTTACTTAGGTCCCCGGCAACGGCGCCAAAATTTGGTTCACGCCCAAATTTACCCAAGAGAAGAAGGGTAGAGTGGTCCTTGTAGTGTAGCTTGGGTTGTCGATTCCACATAGACCTAAGAAGAAACCTAAGATACACAACCTAAGAAATGTATTTTTGGATATGAAGTGGCCAACTTGGATTGATTTTGGATGGGTTTTAAAGATATCTAATAGATTTAAGTGGATTCAATTTAAAAGAATGAGTTGATCCTAGGTTATCGCTCGGGTGGATTGGACGTATTTTCTTTTTAATGATTTCAACTTCTTGAATTTGAGATGGGTTCATTTAAGGAGATAAAACAATATCATCACTTACTGGTTTAATTCCTACACCCTCTAATACTAATCACCTATACACTTGAAGGATCAAAGTTTTGAGCACTTTAAGGTAAAGGATCGTATTAGTACTTGAAGTGTGTGGCCTTAAATTCAACAAGGACGATGGAGTTTAAAAATCATCAAATAAAAATCCCAATTAAAGAAGTGATTATACATTAATTAGGTGATAAATAACATCCAATCCTGACCCTTTCTACTCCCTTGGATTAACCCATAAGTGGGTTATCCCTCCATTGATCCCATGGTTTCAATTGAAGCGGAAAGTAGACTCATTAGGGAGGAAATGGAGAAGTAATGAAAACAACAAAAATAAAATGATCACTCCACGGTTGTGTGAATAATTTCCCAAGGGTTGGTGTGAATAAATTCACACCTTGATCCAACGGTATCAAAGTGATATTAAGAACAACAGAATAAGAGTAGAAGAAGAACTTTTATTAAGAAACTAAAGTGAATTGAACAACTTACATGTGAAAGACAAAATTGAGGGAACAAAAATGCAGCATAACATTACAATTGAACAAAGCATCCAAGATCCTCAACTCCTTCACCACCACTACCTTAAATAGGAATTTTGGGAGACTTGGGTCGAACCACCAACAGTACAAAGCATCTTAATTAATTTTTCTAGGCTATAGGTGGTGGAAAGCTTGTGGAATTTGGACTTTTCCACGTTTGACCCGAGGTGGCAGCCAGCTTTCCTTCACCGAACAGACGCGTCTGGAAGACCTTCTAGACGGCCGAATCCGGGTGGGACATAGAAGAATAAAATGGATCTCCGGATGTCTTATAAGTGTTTGTAAATGTTGGGCCCATTTGGAGTTGTGTATTCCGAGATATGATCAAATTAGTGGGCTGTTTTTCTGGGCCGCAGAATCTGGCCCAGAATTGTATCTCTAACTTGGGCCGCCTACATGACCACCATGGAGGCCGAACTAGCATTAACTACTAAAGAGTGATTTGTTACTATAAATGTCTTATAGAATTCCATGAAATTTGGGATTAATTGGGACTCTATGTTGGGCCCCACAGTCTCATCAGTGGGCTGGTGTCCAATCTGCCTTCTCCAGAATGGCTTCCTTTCATTGCCAAATATCTCCATCATCCTCCATGAATTCTCCATTGATCCCTGAATGAAACATGTTCATATTGGAGTGTAGATCAATTATCAAATTAAAATATGTATAATAAGATAAATCATTTGGAACTTTAAATGATTTTCAAAAATGTACCACATAATAGTGCATTTTAAGAAGGTATTACAATCATAATGTGAAATGATGTTCAAAGTGTAAAATGCACTAAAATGGTGTTTATGAATAATAAATAACATGAATATTATATATATTACCAATGAATATTAGCCTCATTTAGTGGCTAATCACACCCCCCAACTTGAGTTTTTCTAGTCCCGAGCAAAATATATCTCATCAAAAATGAAATTCGAATTCCCTTTTCTAAAAACATTTTAATACAAAATGATCACCAAAAAACCTTATACCAAAAAATCATGAAACCCTTCAAAATATTTTAATACAAGATATTTTCATAAGAATATCCCAATCCCAAGCCCATTCCTTTGATCAAATCTATCATCATACTTTATCCAACTCAATTAGGTGTAATGATGTGTTGTGAATCACAATAGATATGGGGGTTCATTTTCATTCAAGGGGGAAATCATGGAAGCGCTAGGTGGAATCACATTTAATCCTAATATGAGTATTCTTCATCCCTCTTTTTTTTGATTTTTTTTTGCAATATTTCTATAGTAATTGAGATTGCAATTAATCAAATTAACCCATGTAGCAAGACTTTGCCGATGACTCCCAGACTCAAAGGCCTTAGGGCACCAAGTGAAGCTCACATACTCGGGCATCGTCTCGAGTAAACTTAATCAAAAAAAAGTCATATTACCATAAATAGAGATAGATTGAAAAAATCAGGGCTAGACAACTCTGGAGTCACGATCCCCAGGTTCTGAAAGCCTCGCATTTTATCAATCCATTGCTCTACATGCAGATTTTTATTATTATTATTTTTTATTTTTTATTTTTTAATAATTTTTTTTTAATAATTTTTTTTTTAATACTCATATTATTCATAAAAATAAAACCATCCTATGCTTTTTATTATGGGACCCCAAAAATTCAAATTAGTACCCCACAGTCTAGAGGACGTGCATTGTGGCATTTTTTTTATTTGGATGAAAATATAAACGATGAAATATCACATTGGACAGCCACACTTTCCAAAATCTATGCTCATGAAATTATACAAGGATTAAAATCAGAATCAGGGCATGCTAAATTATTTGATATTCAGTTTCAAAGTGTGCAATGTGTATTACCATGTTCAAAGTTAAAGGAATTTTTCCTTCCATTTACTTTTTTTTCAAATCATTCAATTTTTGTTTTTGACACAAAAGCATTTTTTTTTTATTTTATCTCCCCCCCAACTTAAAACAACATTGTCCCCAGTGTTTGAAGAAATGAAAAATTAGAAGGAGTAGAGGCAGGGAATAAAAATTTAAAAAGGAAATTGAAAATGAGGATTATGGAATGAAGTAACCTGGTGGTTGAAGTTTGAAGTTCTTGCCGCTCGAATTTATTTCTTTGATATCCATGTCGCTTGCAAAGTTCCCTAGTGGAAAAAGAAAAAAACAAAACAAACAAAACAAACAAAACAAACAAAAACAAATAATATATATATATATTTATATAATAAAGGAAGTAAAATATAAGAATATATATAAAAAATGTAGAATAAGGTAGCACAAGAAGCCGCAGGTCAGTGGTAAGCGCGCACCCCTGTCTCCCTTCGGTCACGGGTTCGAGTCCCCGCGGCTTCGCCGGTTGTGATGGGGTTTGCCCCACGGCCTATGGCATGGACTTTTTTTTTTGTATTATTATTTTTTTTCTTAACCTATTGAATAATAAAAACAAAATAAACTGATGATACATTGTCTTCTTTTTAAATTTCTGGGTAAGGTATTACTCAAGGATCACACCACGTGACACTGATGAATATGGTGCTCCTCTTTCATACCCATCCATACTCATAATAGAAGAACAGGTCAACAGTCTATATTTTTTTAATATAAAAATGATTAATTAAAATATAAATTTTATTAAAACAACAAAATTAGAGGAAACCTAAAAACCATGGGTTGCCTCCCATGCAGCGCTTTGTTTAATGTCGTTAGCTCGACTTGAACTCCCCAACTTATCCAATACCAATTTTTAACATTTTCAGGACCCCATATTTCTCCATGTCCACTATATTGAGATTGATTCTTTTTTTATAATTTTTGTTGTGTGAAAACCTATGTTCTAAAATGAGTGGTAAAATCCAAGGAATATCAAAAATGGTTGATCCAGTTTCCTCTGTAGTCTTTCCTAAGACATAAATGACCATTAAAACATTTTTGGTTTCAATAGAATAATGAGTTTCAATTGAAAGGTCATTATTATACCTTATGAAGGTATTATTTAGTGAGGAGGGAAGGACAATAATTTTGGGCTCGGTTTGGATAGGACATTTAGACACAAGTTGATATTTTGAATCCAACTCAGTTTCATTTTCCAAATTTCTCAACAAAATTGGTTCCTTTTGAATAGAAGATTCAACCACAAAATTGGAAAGATTGGTGTTTGGAATGGATATGGACTCAAAGTTTATGATTTCACCCAATGGTTCAAAGGTTGGTGTTTTTGAAAATTCATCAATGGAGTTATACTTAGGAGACTCAATCCATGATGTCAAATTCTCCTCTTTTGAATCCAAAAAGTTAATTTCCTCCTGATTTAAAGTCCCTTCAAAATTTCCTTGATCCTCTTCATCTATCCCAAATCCAATTTTTGGTTCTTCAATAAATTCATGTGGGGTTTGTGTGAAACTAGACTCTTCACATAAGGTTATGGAAGGGATAGTTTGTGTAGGGATGGGTTCCTCACAAGTTTTAATGCTTTGTAGTTATAACCTCAATGATGAAACCTCAAAATTCATTATCTCCATTTGATGACACAGTTTTTCAAGTAATGGTTGTGGATCATGATGGTCAAGGGGTTGAGACAGATGGTCTATTCCAGGAGGATAACTATGTTGTTGGAATTCCATAGGAGGATGTTCAGATTGGCCTTGTTGGGATTGGAACTCATAATATGTTGGAATGTATTGTGGATCATATGAATAAAAACATTGTGGTTTAGTAGGTTGTTGATGATCCCCAAATTAAAAATTAGGATGGTCATTGTACATCATACATGGGGTTGAGTGATCAAAGTAGGGAGAGGTTCCCCATGTTTGGATTTGTTAAAAAGGGTTTTCCATAGGAATGAAATTGGGGATGAGATGAGAGAAGTGGGATGAAAAAAAAGAATTATAGTGTCTAAGATAACTTACTTAGGTCCCCGGAAACGGTGCCAAAATTTGGTTCACGCCCAAATTTACCCAAGAGAAGAAGGGTAGAGTGGTCCTTGTAGTGTAGCTTGGGTTGTCGATTCCACAGAGACCTAAGAAGAAACCTAAGATACACAACCTAAGAAATGTATTTTTGGCTATGAAGTGGCCAAATTGGATTGATTTTTGATGGGTTTTAAAGATATCTAATAGATTTAAGTGGATTCAATTTAAAAGAATGAGTTGATCCTAGGTTATCGCTCGGGTGGATTGGACGTATTTTCTTTTTAATGATTTCAACTTCTTAAATTTGAGATGGGTTCATTTAAGGAGATAAAACAATATCATCACTTACTGGTTTAATTCCTACACCCTCTAATACTAATCACCTATACACTTGAAGGATCAAAGTTTTGAGCACTTCAAGGTAAAGGATCGTATTAGTACTTGAATTGTGTGGCCTTAAATTCAACAAGGACGATGGAGTTTAAAAATCATCAAATAAAAATCCCAATTAAAGAAGTGATTATACATTAATTAGGTGATAAATAACATCCAATCCAGACCCTTGGTACTCCCTTGGATCAACCCATAAGTTGGTTAGCCCTCCATTGATCCCATGGTTTCAATTGAAGCGGAAAGTAGACTCATGAGGGAGGAAATGGAGAAGTAATGAAAACAACAAAAATAAAATGATCACTCCACGGTTGTGTGAATAATTTCACAAGGGTTGGTGTGAATAAATTCACACCTTGATCCAACGGTATCAAAGTGATATTAAGAACAACAGAATAAGAGTAGAAGAAGAACTTTTATTATGAAACTAAAGTGAATTGAACAACTTACATGTGAAAGACAAAATTGAGGCAACAAAAATGCAGCATAACATTACAATTGAACAAAGCATCCAAGATCCTCAACTCCTTCACCACCACTACCTTAAATAGGCATTTTGGGAGCCTTGGGTCGAACCACCAACAGTACAAAGCATCTTAATTAATATTTCTAGGCTATAGGTGGTGGAAAGCTTGTGGAATTTGGACTTTTCCACGTTTGACCCGAGGTGGCATCCAGCTTTCCTTCACCGAACAGACGCGTCTGGAAGACCTTCTAGACGGCCGAATCCGGGTGGGCCATAGAAGAATAAAATGGATCTCTGGATGTCTTATAAGCGTCTGTAAATGTTGGGCCCATTTGGAGTTGTTTATTCCGAGATATGATCAAATTAGTGGGATGTTTTTCTGGGCCGCAGAATCTGGCCCAGAATTGTATCTCTAATTTGGGCCGCCTAAAGGACCACCATGGAGGCCGAACTAGCATTAACTCATGAAGAGTGATTTGTTACTATACATGTCTTCTAGAATCCCACGAAATTTGGGATTAATTGGGCCTGTATGTTGGGCCCCACAGTCTCATCAGTGGGATGGTGTCCAATCTACCTTCTCTAGAATTGCTTCCTTTCATTGCCAAATATCTCCATGATCCTCCATGAATTCTCCATTGATCCCTGAATGAAACATGTTAATATTGGAGTGTAGATCAATTATCAAATTAAAATATGTATAATAAGATGAATCATTTGGTACTTTAAATGATGTTCAAAAATGTACCACATAATAGTGCATTTTAAGAAGGTATTACAATCATAATGTGAAATGATGTTCAAAGTGTAAAATGCACTAAAATGGTGTTTGTGAATAATAAAGAACATGAATATTATATATATTACCAATTAATATTAGCCTCATTTAGTGGCTAATCACATACCATTTATTTAAAACTTCGAATATGTATGGGTATTTCTATTAATGAAGAACCATGAATTCATATTGATGATTCTAAATTTTACACATCTCAATAAGTGATGATAAATTCTAAGGGATATATATGATATACTTGGTGAATTAATAAGGATTCATGAAAATATCTTAAATTTACAATGAGATCCCCGGATTAGACAATAATTCCCCCCAAAAGGGTGTGATGAGACCGACCTCCCATCCTCTCGACCAGTGTACATTATTAAGTATCATAAAGTTCAAACATAACGAATTCCTGCCTTTGGAATGTAGGTCCTCTTTGGATAAAGAACTGTTGGAAGTTTCCAGTTCCTTAAATAAATCTAATGGAAACTGCCTAGAAATAGTGATTCTTAAAACTAGAACACATGTTCCAAGGAACTACGAAACAAAAATGGTGAACCTGATGTTAATCCTTAACCAAGTTAATAATGTTACCCACCTATTAGGCCCCTAAAAATTTATAACGGAAGGCTTAACAAAGGAATAAATCATGCATGTATCCATCTAGAAAGATGATTCTTTAATAGATTTTGTTGTTGTCTCAGTTTTTCTTCTTAGAATTCCCTTCATTCCAAAAATGGCTTTCTCCAAGACAACATCTGTGAACTTCTCGACCACTGCTCAAGCTTGATCTCCATCCACGGGAAGGACACCATCACCAACCCAGAGTCTTCAACACAGGGTCTCTAATGTGCTGGTAAAGTAATATTTCTAGCACAGTACAATTCCAACTTTGGAGGCTGCTCGACAAGACCTCTAGATCAACAATAATCCTCGATCATCTGGCCAATGACGACCAATGGTCAAGAAAAAAATGGTACTATCCACCATTTCCAACTGTTCTGCGTCCTTATCCCCGTAAGGCAATAATAAATCCCTCCCATACTATAGGGAGGTAGATAAAGAGGTTAATCAAAGCCTAAATTCAAGAATATAGGAGTCTTTCCTGGGGACTCCCACCATCAGTCGCCGCCAGAATCGTGTGGTAGTGTACCCACAACATGATGGGGGTGTTGCCTCTCGACATTTGTCTCAGGTATCTTAGACCCGAGCATGAAAGAAAAACTACCAGGGACAAAGTCCGGTCAATAGAGAGTAGTTTATCACCTATGCTTCCTCCAGAGAAGTCTATCAATTTAACTTGATGGAAAATAACTAGTAGGAATGTACACTCATCTGTCGTAATTTTTCTGCTCAGCAGACTCATCTGATAGCAACCCACAAATCCCATCAGACAAACCTGGTGGAGTACTGTGAACAAGAACATACACCTTCTTACAAGTCATCAGCCAATTAGCAATCTCATCTGACTTTATTTAAAGAAGCCCGCCAATCTAATGCGATGGAAATTTGTAAACAAGAACTTACACCTGTTTACAATCACCAATTTTGTCACCAGTCCCGTCTGCCAGTATTGAAGGAAGTCTGTCAACCATGCTTGATGAAAAACAACCAGTAGGCACATACACCTTCCAATGTTCATTTAGCCTTCCAATAGTCTCGTTTGGTAGCACCTAGAGAAGTCAGTTGGAAAACTCCGATGACAAATTTGGGGTCGACCCAACTCTCTACCCACATGCATGAGTACTATCAATATCCATTAACAGGAAAAGGAGGATAGGAGTAGGCACATACACCTTCTCCAAATATGGAATGGATGTATGTACTTTTTATAGCCGCTAAATTCACCAAACACATCTTATTAATGGTGAAAGGGTAGATGCATATCCCTACCCATATTCTAGAAGCATGCCATAATATTTTAACAACTACGTTATAAGTATCAGAGGAACATATACATAAATATGTCCCCACACATGGGATGACACATCGGCATTCCATCACGGAGAAAATACATACCTCTGTTCCAATCCAGGAGGGTTATGGGGCATACTTCCTCGTATCATATAGAAAAGAGGATCGGGAACATACACACTTTTCAATTGGAGGTAATAGGTCCATTTCGGTTACCATTCTAGGGAAGGCACATACACTTACCTATGATATCCAATTTTCCCAGCATGTGGCCCCAACTAAGTATAAGAGAATATCCAAAAATAAGTCTCGCCAAGCACTGTTGGAAAATCAAGAATCAAGTAGCAATTTGGATCCTCTTAATGCTGGAGTTCTTCAAGACCTCATAAATTTACATGTTGAAGCTCTATATCATACCCTCTAATTACCAAATAATGGGAGTGGTAGTTGTAATTCTGAAGTTCCTTGTCAGACACTTCATCATGAAGTCTTCCTTCATAAAAATTCCATCAATCCAAAGTGGCTATCTCCAAATGAGAGCCACGGAAACCCTCCGTGCGGCCAGAAGACCAAAGAGCAAGAATATTTATCCTTTTTTGTAATCCATCATGGTGATCCTCCCCATGATGGAATTTGATGTGAAATTATTCTTTGTAGTAGTATTTTTCATTGTCTAGAAAATTTAATAATTGACAATGTAGTGATGAGAATACCCTCCTATCTCGAGGCACTGGAAAAAACAAGGCCAGTCATGCCTGATGCCTTGTCATTTACAAGTGAATCACTTTCTCAACCAGAAGACATCTTAAGGTAAGGTTCATTCTCTGAACATCCCTTGGGTCATTTGTCTTCTAATACAGAGAATCCACTTAGGTCAGACCAAGTGGAGAAACCTCTAGTGAAAGATAGTGAAGATATTTTAAACATGAGGAAACAATTAGCTAAAAGAGAAATAATAGTAATGTTATGGCCTTTAGAAAATTCACAGTATAACATTCCATAATTAATTATAGAAGATTGCATTCATGACATCCACCTCAACTTATGGAAAACTCTTCATCATTTGAAAACCAAAGTATTATCATATGATGAATATAAAAATCATGTAAAGGTAATATAAGGGTTGCAATACCAAATTATCTTGGCTTATCTCTCATTTTCCCAACATCCAAATGTTGAAAAATAGTAGATAACCCTTTAGTGTGCATGTCTCAATGCTCTAAAGAGACTACACCAGTTAATTTCTGATTCCACATCTAGTGTTCCTATCAGAGGATGGGATGCATATGAAGAATTTCATTTCACTATACTCCAAAATCATCAAAGTCCACCAAAAGTGTCCTCATGCAATGTTATTGCCCATGGTCATCCATGATCAATAGATTTTCTACATAATCAGATGAATGCTCAAGAACAGACCTCAACCAGTTTTCATCAGAATCAGGCCCAAAGAAAAGATTTTGTTGAGTTACTTTTACATCAAGCTTCCGAGAATCTTGAACAGGCATCCCTCTTAGAGGATGTCTGGTGTCAGAGAATGCAAATGTCTGAAATAGCATAACGATCTTCCAAGATAGGTGATTTTAATGGTTGTCGGATGATGCACCAAACTAATTTATGAACCAAAATATGCAAAATCAGAAGAGTAGTTGCAAAATTTTCAGCCATAGCAGTTCATGAATCACCCCAGATTTAAAGTCTGGGGGCTCATTTAATTCAACCATAGAATTCATTCAACAAAGTTTAATGTTTTGAATAAGAAGAATAGGAATAGCCCCAGCCTGCAGGGCTAGTGTATTTTTCACATCTGTAGTCCCCTCCTCAACAGAAGTCAGTTTTCACCCGATTTGGGAAGCAGGCACAAGGAAAGTGTACAATTGAACTATCTGAAGATTCCCTTTGGGTTTCTATCTGCCAACAATTTCCAGAGAACACATCATATAGGAGAACAATGTCTTATGAAATACACAAAGGAAGATGATCTTGTAAAAATACTGACAGAATTCCATCAATACACTACGCATCAGTAAATTCCATTAACACCATTGTATAATATCCTCCAGAAAATAATTCCAGTTCAGGGGAATCATGAGATAAAGTTCTTGTCCATAATTCGGTACACACTGAGGAAAATGAAGAAGGTATTCTCAATCGAAATCAGATACTTACCTAGAATCTAGGTATGCCTTCAAATAACCAACTCCCCCCTCTCTGAAAAGCATCTAACAAGGGTAAAGGAAAAAATTAGATTGAATCTCACTTTTCCACTGAAGAAATTCAATCTCTTTTTCTCTTGAAGAGATATTTTCACAACAATAAAAGAAAATGAAGTTGTTGAAAAGACTAAATACAGAGTTACATTGAAATAGCATTTCTGCTAGACGTACTCCCTAGATAGGTCCTCAACATGAAAATCCTATAAGATCTCCTCACCAAAGAGGATTTGTAGTAACTACATATGCAGGTAATGAATTCCCTCCCCTGGGTACACAATCAAGGAAAGACCATATAAAACCTGATAGGCATGTTCTCGTGGGTTATCCAAGTTAGATATCATCACCACCATCAGTGGTTTTGTCGTTCGTTGCACTAGCTCAAGCTCTAGTTGCTATACCTGCACAATTTCCAGCTCATCCTGATGTTCCACAAATGCTTATGAACACAATTGAGGCATTAATGACTCGATTGGAAGCTATAGAAGAACGATGTATACAAATTCAATTGGAAAATAGAGCTTACCCTGAATGGGTGGGAGCAATTCCTCCCCCACTAAATTTTTTGAATACCACATACCCAATATTTAATGGTTCGGGAGATCCATAATAACACTTAACGCATTTTGTTTCTTGTTTTAATCCCATGATGGGAACTTCTCAACAACAGGAAGTAGTTAAGCTTAGGTGTTTTGTGCAGTCATTACAAGGACCATCTTTTGTCTAGTAAACAAGTTTCCAATCTCAATCAATTACAGGATGGGAAGATCTTAATCATAAATTCATTCTTCAATTTAGGTCAACGCTACAAAAGATTATAGTTTTTTATCTTACCAATTGTAAAAAAATGGATAATGAAAGATTTTCAGATTTCATTGCATGATGGAAAGGATTAAAATATTCCCCAAGTCTAGCACTCCCTTAGGAAGAGTTGCTACCAATTTGTGTGGAAAATCTTCATGATAAATTATTCACACCATTGATCCCTACGAAATACACAAGTGGGTTTCGAGACCTTAGTTCAGTCACTCAACAGATATAAGACTCTATTATAGAAAATAAGGCTAAAACTTGTTTAATTTCATTAGCTCCAAGGAGGAGGATAGGAAAGGCAGAAGCTACTATAGTCACACTCAAGTAGGCTCCTGTATCTGCTTCTACTTCAAGACCTTCATCATTCTGACGGGATCCGCCTCCGGAGCATCAATAGAAACGACTTGCTCGTCAAGATGATCAAAGAGATCAAAGGTGGAAACAGTTTGAGGAATTAATGAATAATTTTTATTCTTTCAATTATAAACAAGTTCTTGGCTACTTTTTTTCAGTCATAAAAAACAATTTGGTTCCGTTTCCAAGGCCTAAAAAGACAAATAAAGATGGATCGGAAGATCTTCCAAATTATTTTCCCTTTCAAAAAATTTTGAGACACCCCATTCAATAGTGTTTTGTTTTCAAATAACTTCTAAAAAATATGGTAGACTCTGGACAAGTGAAACTGAATAGTTCCTCAGCTCAAGTAGCATGTGTTGCTGCTACTAATCCAGAATAATAAGGTGATTGGAAAGAGGTCAAGAGTAAAAATGTTCAGAAATGTGACGATTGGGTGATATGGAAAACAATCAATCGGACTCATTCCATTTTACGAACACAGTTGAAACAACCGATTGTTTCTTTTTCCACTCCTTCTATAGCAAAACCACCTTCATCAAAAGGTTAGTCCTCAAAGAATTAAAGTTATTATAATGACAAAGAGTAGTCAGAAGAAGACGAGATCTTGTCAAGGCAAAAGTTGTCCTCGAACATGGAAGATTTTATACCATCTGTTTTAAAAGCACGGGAACCACCCCGACAATCGGAACAACTAGAATTAATCTATCAACAAGAATATTCGTTAGATGAAGAATTGATCTTTGGTTCTGTTAATGTTATCCATTTAATGGATCCTTATTCCAATGGTGATTCTTATTATAATGAGATAGAATTCCTTGTACCAAATTGGGGAACTAGAGGAAGAGGCCAAGGTCGAGGATACAGGGGAAGATGTGGGAATTCTAGAAACCACCATTTTAACTCTACCCCTGCTCGAACCATATATGCGGCAGAAACTCATGGAAGAACCCTTTAGTGGGATCAACAAGAACAAGAAGTATCTTTCATGAAATATAGGTTCGGTTCTGACATAATTATTTTGGAAGATCGATTAAAATTCACACCATCATCTTCTCATAAAATTAATAGAACTAGTAAGTCTAATTTACCAAATCCAGGAGTATTTCTAGCTTCTACTCCGATACAGAATACGTCTACATCAAAATCATCAACTTCCAAATCACCTGCAAAACCACATCTCCATGATGAGAAACACAAAAATTTGGACCAAACGTATGATGTATTGAAAAAATTGGCCCAAGTACCAGCCATGTTATCAATTCTGGATGCTTTGAATCTATCAAAAGATCTTTGAGAAGAACTCATTGAGGCTTTTTCAAGTCCTCAAGAGTTTTTAACTTACGTTGATGCTATTGAGGTATACTTTATAAATAATGATCATGCAGAATTTCATGCAGTCATATATTTTATAGTTAATGATAAATATGATGTGGTGAATGGGCATATCATAGCCTTGTATTTGTCTATAAAGGTCAGTGACGTAGACATCTGATGAGCCATCGTTGATAATGGCTTTAGAGTCAACCTCATCCCTATTCATACACTTCATTGATTAGGCTTGACTGAATTTGACTTATCTCCTTCGGCTTTACTATTTCAAGATTATGATAAGAATTAACAAGAACCTCTGGAAAAGATTACACTCAAAACTCAATTTGGAGATATTGTGTCTAATTCAGATTTCACGATTGTTTGTCAGGACACAGCCTTCAATATTCTTCTTGGAAGGCCTTGGCTACATCAACATGAATCCATACCCTGATCATACCACTAATGTTTTAAGTACTATTTCAATGGTCAAATTGGGACATTGTATGGTGCCAAGTCTCTATTCAAAACATGTGAATCTCAATACATTGAGGCAGAGTTTTATCACACAAAAGGAAAGAAGCCCATAACAAAGGAAATAACTGGAGTTAATGTTCCAAATAGAATAGAATAGATCCCATAAAATCCATTTATGCATTTGAGTATTGATTATGTGTTACCCATCAACCAAATTTAAAAGGTAAACCCAAATCTGGGAACTCTTCCAGTAACTTCTATAATGTCAATTATGGAAACTAATCCTAAAAATATAGAAGAAATTGTTGATCCACTAAGAAATGATGAAAGCTTAAATGGAGATGTTTTTATTTCATCAACTGAACTAAAAAAAGATTATACTTCATCAAAAACACTAGAAGAGATTGTAGAAATACTTGCGGAAGACAAAAATTTTGATTCTCAATCCGTTACTCCCTCTTTATTTCCACAAGAAAACCCTTCATCATCAGTAGGGTTAGATATGATGGCCTCTTCTTCAGGATGTTCAAATACTGATTTCACCTTTTACTATGGGAGTTTTTCCTCTTCATCTACTATGAAAATGACAATAGAAGAAAAAATGTGTAATAAAGAGGAAGAGGAAGATCTCAGGGGTGCTCCTCCAGTATTTGAGGAAGGTGTCTCTACCACTGTGTATGAGCTCAGAGAAATAAATCTGGGTACAGAAGAAGATCCACTCCCCACTATAATTAGTGTGGACATGTCCTAAGAAGATCAAGAATTGTATACTTTATTTCTAAATCAACATCGAGATATATTTTCTCGGAATTATACAGGAATTCTAGGTCTTAATATGGATTTAGCCACCCATAATTTGGGTTTTCCAGAAGAACATCGTGGATTCAAGCAAGCAGCAAGAAGAACACACCCAACTCATGCCTCTAAAATTGAATTTGAGGTTGATAAGATTATAAAGTCCAACTTTGTCAGGGAAGTTCAGTATTTTAAATGGTTGGACAATATTGTCCCAGTGAAAAAGAAGAATGGGAAAATTAGAGTCTGCGTTGATTTCAGAGATCTTAACCGACATTGTCATAAAGATGATTTTCCAGTTCCAATTACAGAGCTTCTAATTGACAAAACGGCTATCTATGAGGATATTTCCTTCATGGATGGATACTCAAGGTATAATCAAGTCCATATGGCCCCAGAGGATGAAGAATCTAGAGCCTTTAGATCCCCTCAAGATGTGTTTTTCTATCGGGTAATGCCCTTTGGTTTAAATAATGTAGGCAAAACATACCAATGTTCTATGCACCATATCTTCAAACCCTTCTTAGAAAAACTTGTTGAATGATATGTGGATGATTTGGTGGACAAATCCATAAAACATTCCCATCACTTGGATGATTTGGAAACCATATTCCATAAACTTTGGCAACACGGTTTGAAGATGAACCCCTTGAAATGTGCTTTCGGGGTAACCTCAGGAAAGTTTCTTGGCTTAGTTGTACGTCAGCTTGGTATTGAAGTTGATCCTGAGAAAAAAAATCAATCCTTGGTATGTCACCTCCTGGAAATTTGAAATAATTAAGAGGACTTTAAGGACACTTGGCCTATATTCAGTTCTTTATCGCCAATTTGGCAGGCAAGTGTTTTCCTTCTACCAGATTAATGAAGAAGGGAGTCACCTACCAATGGATTGAGGAATGAAAAAAATAATTTGATACCCTCAGAAAATATCTCTTAATTACACCAGTATTAATGCCACCTATTGAAGGAAGGCCACTTATTCTCTATGTGACAGCTTTAGAGTGATCGCTAGGTGCCTTCCTCACCCAAAAGAATGATGTTGGGAATGAAAACAGTCTTTACTATCTCAGTCAAAATATGATTGATGTGGAAACTCGATATTCTAGTATTGAAAAGTGCTACATGGCATTAATCTTTGCAATTCAGAAACTGAGGCACTACCCACAACATCATGAGGTACAATTTTTATCTCGTAATAACCCACTCAAATTTATTCTCAGTCGCCCTATGCTCACAGGGCTTCTGGTATGGTGGGTAGTTATTTTGCAACAATTTTATATCCATTTTGTGCCTCAAAATGAAATAAAAGGCCATGATATGGATGAATTCCTTGCTGAGCATCCATATGCAGAAGATATATCATTTAACACTGAACATCACGATGAAGAGATCTTCTCTATCCAAGATAATTCCCAAACATGGGAAATGTATTTTGATGGTTCTTACAGAAGTCCAATAGAGAAAAAATGTAAAATCCTAAACTCAAAAAAAAATTTGTTAAGAACTGTCCTTATTTCCCATGAAAAATCAGTATTGCCTTATTTCTTATTGTTATCAGGAGGTGGTGCCAACAATAAGGCAGAATATCAAGCCCTCATCGAAAATTTGGAATTTTCCCTTCAAGTAAAAAATGGATCATTTAAAGGTGAAAGGTGATTTAGAACTTGTAATCAGACAAAAATCAATGGGGAAAATTCTTTCAGAAAAGAAGAATTAATCCCTTTGTGTGATTATGTCAGAGGGTTAATGGCTGAATTTCCCTCAGAGCCGACATTGTCTTATGTCCCGCGATCACAAAATTCCCAAGCAGATGCATTGGATAATGTACCTACATCCTTGTCAGATCCAAATCGTGATGAGATAGTCATTTTCATAGCTCATCGTCGTGTGTTCTCACCTTTTGTTCAAAACAGAATGGAGAAAATTGATGAAATTTCCCCTATTTTTGAACCATATGGGCATACTACGAGATGGAGAACATCCATCATGTAATATCTTCAAAATGGGGTACTTCCATCAGATAGGACTGAGAAAGAACATATCCGGTGACGAGCGGCCAATTTTACTCTTTTTGATAGTCCAGACCACCAAAATATCCTCTACAAGCAAGGTTTTGATGGAATACTCTTCAGATTTATTGATAGATAAGATACTATAGCTGTCATGAAAGAAGAATATTTAGGGGTTTGTGGTGCCCACCAATCTGGGAAGAGACTCTCTGATCATATCTGAAGGCTTGGATACTTTTGTCCTTCAATGGCATAGGATTGTACATATTTCACTAAAAAATGCCATCCATGTCAAGTGCATGCCAACATCATTCATCAACCCCCAGATTTGCTACATATAGATAAATAATTATGTCCATTTGCCACATGGGGAATAGATGTAGTAGGCCCTTATCCTCTAGCCATTGCTAAGCAGTGCAAGTATATTCTCATTGCTACTAATTTCTTCTCTAAATGGGCCAAAGCAATACCTCTCAAGGAAGTCAGATCCAAAAGCATCGTTAGTTTTATCAAAACTAAAATCATCACCGGATTTGGTGTCCCACATACTATTTTGATGGAAAATGGCACCAATTTTTGTTTTTCTAAGGTAAATATTTTATATTAGAAACATAATATCAAATCCAACCATTCATCTTGCTATCATGCGGTGTCTAATGGACAGATAGAGGCCTTCAACAAGACCTTATCAAATATACTCCGGAAAATGGTGGATAAATATAAGAAATCATTACCTGATAAACTTTTGAATGCTTATTGTCTTATCGGACAACTATCTATACTGCTACTCAAGTAGCTCCTTATTCAATGGTATATGGAAATGAAGCCGTTTTTCCAATTAAAATGCAATTACCTTCACTAAGAGTTGAAATTTTTGATAAGTTGTCTGCATATGAGAGGTCTTAGAAATATTTCGATGAGTTGGAACGATTAGATGTGAAAATATTGCATACTTTGCATCATTTAGAAGTATATCAGAATAGAATAGCGTGAACTTTTAACAATAAAGTTTTCCTTAGTTCATTTCTTCAAGGATAATTGGTATTGGTCCTTAGGACTCCAATGATACCAGGAAAAAAACCTCACAAACTTGAGCCAATGTGGGAAGGACCTTATTCCATACATATGGTCTATTCAAATAGATCTTATGCCCTAATCTCAGTGGATGGAGAGATTATTAGAACTCCAATCAATGCGAGATTCTTGAATAAATACTTTGTGTAGTTGTGCACATTTTTCGTCACTAAAATACTTTAAATTGAATAGAACAATATCCTTCCTCAAAGACTTAAAACTATTTATCCCCCATGTCCTAGTTGTAAGACATTAGACTGCATAACAACCATAAGTGTCCATGCTATATGATGATAAAATACGTAGCATCTTTTTCCTTGTAGCATTACGTTAAACTGCATGACATCATTTTTTTAACTAACATTTTCTCTGTTTTGACATTAGAAGCTTTTATAAGAAAACATCATTGACATCATCACAACTCCTTAGTAGTATATGAGTCCCTATCTTTCCTATGTTTGAGTTATATCTACATAGAGACCAAATTTCAAGAACGACATATGGCTTGATTCTCATCTTTCAATGAGATACGTAGAGACACCTAAATCTCCATTTTTGGGCCCAACCACAATCACAAAATCTTTTTATTTTATTTTATCCTTTATATGAATCAGATATATACATAGTGTTTCTCTAAGATATATGATCTGGTCCTTATACCATTTTATGTCTTAAGATTTACCATTCTCTCAGAATGTGTCAAAAGTTCCCATTCTTCATGTCAAACTCGATTGGCATGAGAAATGGTTGTTTCAAGAATGATGTATGGCTTGATTCTGATCTTTCAATGAGATACGTAGAGTCGCTAAGATCTCCAATAATGGGCCTATCCACATGAAAAAAACCCTTTATTTCTTGTGTAAGGATCAAATCTACATAGAGAATATTTTAAGAACTATGTATGACTTGATTCTTTCCCCAGAAAAGACATATAGTGACCCTTGGGTTTTATCCCTTAACCTAGTTACAATATGTATCTTCCTTTCACATCGGTTCATCTTTTTCCTTACCGCATGAAATTAAACTACATGGAAATATAGCATACATATTTTTCAATGGCGTCACATTTTCATTGTAAAAATAAACCTTTATTGCTCCTTATTTCTCACACCGAGCATAGATCATGTGGGCTTAGGAATTGGGTAAATGGATTATTTATATACATAAGGTTCCTTAATTTATTATGGGATTATTAATTTCTTCACTACATGACTTAAAACTACACAGTATAATGTCCTCATTTCATGACTTTAAACAGCACGTCATAATATTAATTTAGATGAAACAAAGAAAGTATCCATTTTACACATGAGTCAGATCTATGTAAATGACGTCAAACTCATGGCCAATAGTAGTTAAAATATTTCTCATATTCATTGAAAATAAATCCTTTCCATATTTCATACTCTTAATATTGAATATTTTCAGATCTTCATAATCTTTCTTACGGTTTTTGGTAACAAGGATTCTAATATTCGAGAGCTCTTTTTCTTGACTATGTAGCATGTTCCCTTAGGTGGCCTTGCATAAGTTGCCTACATAACAGGCATTTCAGTCAAAAGATGCCACTATTGGTATATGTAGTATATACCCTTGTTGTCCCTTCATAATATAGCCCCCATAACGGTTTTGTAAAATAATGGTAACTTCATTCTTGGTTATAGTATCTTTGTCCCCTTTAATCATTGATGACAATATACAAGAATCCGTATTTCAAAACATCCTTTCAAGTATACTTGTCCCAATATCTTTCTCACAATCTAAAAGTCTTCAAGTCTATGGATTACACATTTCCATCACCATGTGTTCGATGCACTATGAAATAACCTTGAAATTACTTGGCCACATGTTATATATTGTTTCCATTTCTAGTCCTAGTTGTGTGACCTAAAACTACAGATACCATACCTCTTACATTTGGGTCAGACCTTCGTAAAATTCTTATTCCTCCTATTATTTGGACATCTTGGATTGAAATACCTTTTCCATATTCAGGTACCTTTCTCTATAAACCAAACTTCGTTCTTCAAAAAATTTAAATCTTCATAAACTTTCTTCGACTTTTAACAATAGAACATCGATCTTCTAAGAGCTCTTTTGTCTGACTATGGAGCATGTTCTCCCAGGTGGTCCTACATAAGTTTCTTATATAACAGGATTGTCAATAAAAAATATCACTATTTGAATATGTAGATATTCCCTAGTTGTCCCTTCTTAATACAACCCCCAAAACGGTTTTGTCAAATAATGGTAACTCCGTTCTTGGAAAAGACGTTCTCTAATGATTTTAGCCATTTTCATATATCATTCCTCAGTTCTAGAAATTCCAAAATCATATTTTACAATTTTCCCATCCATTCATTAATATTATAGTATATTTCCAAACAAATTATCAAGAAATTGGGAGAGTTTCATACCTTTGTTCAAAGGTAAAGACATTAAATTACAGCTACACAATGTCCTCACTGCATGACTTAAAACGGCGCAGTACAATGTCCTCACAGCATGAATTAAAACTACACAATATGATATCATAAATTCCCTTTTTGTATAAATTTTGACCATTACTCATACACCAAATTTGTATATAAATGGTTTTCCTATTCATGACTTAGGTCGGTTTAAAATATCCCATTTTTCATTATTAAAATTCCTTTCTTTGGAAAAACCACCCATTATGGTCTTCAGTCACCCAAATCTTATTTATCCTCTATTTATAAACAGTAAAATGTTAAACATCAAAGATCTCTTTTGCTTGACTATACAGCACGTGCCCTTAGGCTGCCTTGAATAAGTTCCCTACATAATAGTATTGCTAGACAAAAGATGACACCATTTGGCTATGTAGCATATGCCCTAGTTGTCCCTACATAACACAGCACCCATAAAAAGTTTGTCAAATAATGGTAATTTCATTCTTGGGAAAGACACCCCTTATGTTGACACGAGATTTAAAATTTGATGACCATAAAAATCATGGCTCAAGATTTCCCTTGGAAATATTTAAATAATATTAAATCAATTCTTAGTCAGAGAATTTTGATTGGGATCTAATTTCAAAATTTATGGTCAATGATATTTGACCTTAAATACTAGAAGTTTATAGTCCAACATGCATGACTCTAAACTGCCAATAACAAAATACTTGGTGCTCAATAGATTGAAAACCCACGAAGGGTACTCTAAACAAAAGTCGAGTCCCATCTCACAAAACATACATTCTTGTGTTTGGTTTAGGTAATATTTAGAAATAAAAAAGGAGAGAGACATAGATCCTACAAGAGGATAAAACGTGATTACCAAAGTGTGTTGAGAATATTATATTCCCTAAGGACAATATAAATAATTACTCTTTCATCAAACACGTTAGATCAATCTGATTGCTCTTTTGCGTTTTTTTTAAATCTTGGGGAAAAATTTAAACACTTCTCTTAGCAGGAGAAACTTGAGGTAATGGTTGGGGATTATCCATCGCCATTACCCCAATCATGATTCTTGTACCTAGATAAATTTATGGAGACCTAGGAGGATCATTCATTGCGTCAATAGGAGAGCCTGCGGGACCATAATTAGGTGATTCGAGAATTGGTTCGGAGCTTCCTTCTCTACATTCAAGCAGCACAAATTATTTTCATCAAGATTAATGATGATAAATGGTAAATAAGAGTTGAGACAAAAGAAAAAGGAAAATACATTCATAGTATTAACATAAATATCTGACTCCTCCTCAGAGTCAATAATTACCCCTTCATGTACTCTTAAGTCCAACATATGAGATACTCATTTAGAGGCTGGGATTTGTTTCATCAGTTTCATATATAAAAGCCTCTAGCTCCATAATATACTTTTGTTCTTCAGTGCGGTTATTACCCGGATTGCAATCAGAAGGTGCCTTGATGTTACCAATATCTGTTATTCGAATGCCATGCTAGAGGAATTCCAATGCATCCATAATATCATGGGTTACACCCTCCCAATGATGAATGGCTGAAGGTTGCACATAATTCAATCTTGGAATGGTTGATTGTGGAGGAGATTCAACGCCTTTTGAATATTGATCTTCTTCAGGCCTCCTTTCTTCTTCAGAAAGTTCAACATATGGAATAGGAACCTCTATTTGATGGTGGTGACGGGATCACCTTGGCATTGAGGGTTGTTCTTCTCTAGCAATGGTCTTCCCAGTATACCTCTTATGAAGATGTTTTGAGGGCTCTAAAACCTCTAAAACTTCTGTATCATCTCCGGCCTTGGACTTCTTACCTCGATTTCCATGTGTAATAGTCATTGTAGTTGCCACTCGATATAGTCCTTTTTCCAAAGCCCGTTGAGTATATAAAGAAGCCCAAGCTTTGGCATACCCAGCTTCCAATCCAATTGATGCATCTGGTGGAGGTAACATAATCGATAGTTTGGATACCTCTAAAGCCGTTAGAATCCATAATTTCCATTCTACCATTGGGTGTTTCTCCAGTCTAACATACGTGGGAGGAAAAGTGTTTGATTGTTGAAGACATCTGAATTGATGAGAAAACCTATATGGGACATAAGGCTCACAGATAATTCCACCATCAATCTTGGTTGATAATATACCATCCCTGAATTCCATCATATAAGATCTCAACTCATAATTCTTTTCTTTATCATCATCAATAAACATTTCAACTGGTGGGTTTCCAAAAGGAAAGAAGAAGAATTATCATGAGACATTCAATTCCTTTAGCACCACATCAGGTCTCAAGTTTAGAGGATAAATACCAGAAACTTTTTTTAAAAATTGGGTGAATAGACCATTGGGAACTGTAACTGAATTCAACATTGAATATGATGAAAAATTTTCTTTAATCCAGCCCCACAACACTTGGAATCGCCCTACAATTCTAAATGCAGCCTTCCCATTGTATAAATTCCATAGGAGATAGTAAATTATTTCTAATACAGGGGTTGATAATCTAATATACTTCCCTTATACTATTTTAGATGCAATGAAAAAATTCCTTGATCTTACACCACCTCCAGATTCACGGACTGGAATCAAGTAAATGCTTAGCCACATAGAAAGGAAGGCGGCTAAGCGTACCTTTTCATCTATATCGGGTTTTACCTTATATCCCCAGTGCTTATAATCACCTATTTCTAGTATATTCCATTATGTACCTGAACATATCGGGTTATCTATAGAAGGAAAAATAGTAGGATTTTGATAGGTTAGACCTTTTTCTGTTGTTGGTTCTAAGAAGGATTCTATCCACACTCTGGCATGGATATATTTCTTGTCTTTCAGTAAATTATTAACTATCTTAAATAATTCATGGGCTAGTGGTGGTGCTCTAGTATCATCTCCCCAGGTTGTAGAAGGTGGAATGAATTCATCATACATTTCCCCAAGAATGATAATTCCAGCTATTTGGTAAATATCCCAGAGACTCATACCAACTTCACCATGAATCAAATGAAAGTAATTTGTTTGTGGACTCCATCATCTTAGTAATTCTGGAATGAAATCATTTTTATAAACATAATTTTTCCCCATCCACGCATCTTTATATATTTGGACGTTTGATAACTCTTTCCTGAATTCTGCACAAATCTGATGTACCCAGAATACTCACATAGATTCGGTCTTAACACCTCCTCCAGAATAAAGATCCTAATCTTCTTTCCAACCGTTAGACTGATCTGTTTGAGAATACCAAAAAGTTGAATCATAATAATGTGGCCTTATATCTACAACGTGATCCTTTATATCAGGAGTGAAACCACTATGATGAAGGATGCAACTAATAGGCATTGTTCCTTCTTGTACTGGAACCCCCCTTTCATTAATAATCATACAATTATAGTTGGAGTATTGAAGAAACCAATTATTTGGAAAGTACTTCTTAATAGATGGAACATGGGCATCTTGCAAAATCCCATTACCATATAGGGGTATGTAAGGACTTTGTGGATAATCATGATGGTGTGGAATTAAACATTTCCATAATCCCAAAAGAGTACTTTCAACAACATCATAGTAGACTGGTCCGATGATCTTCGTCATTTCATTTTGACGTGCCCTAGCCACTTCAGTATGGGTCATCAAATGAGTCATTCTTTACTACAAAAGAATTACCAAACTTCCACTATTAGGTTGGAATTTTAAAATAGATAAATCAAAAAAAAATTCAAAGGACACTGTTCGTGTAGGTCCTTTGACGAGGTCCATCAGATAGTTCCTTCAATGAAGTATGCCGCGTAGGTCCCTTGACTAGGATTCTAGTGTAACTCCTTAAATGGACTCCTTTACCATAGCTCCATCTCTTAAATAAATTTACCTTGAAGAAATTTCAAGGGAATTACGTGAGAAAACAACGTGATGGGGCTGGGCGAATGATCTACACAACGAGAGCCATCAAATTCTGAAAACCACGGGTAAAGAAAATTGAAAAGGATTAGACCTATTTATAGACAACCAAATACCTATGTGCTAGGAATACGTGTAATATCTGCATGGGATATCTGTGTGGGGTACCTATGTAGAAAACATGTTTTGTTCAGCAATGGATCCATCATCTTTTTCCCCACAATTTCACCTCAGGACTTGACCCTCTTTCTATTTTCAGATCCAATCCTGAGGGGGGGGGGATTTTGTTGACACCACATAAGCATACAAAAATAATATGAAGAGAACTCTAGATATTTCAAATCCCAAGGAAAATTTCAAAGAATTCAAAGGAAAGTAAAAACACTCCCAATGAGCTTCACGACAAACTCGCTTCACAGGCCTACGCAGTGAAGCTACGCAACTGAACTATGTGGTGGAGCTGCGCGACTGACCTACGAGACATAACTCCACACCAGAAAATTGTGTGTGACCCTACGCAGAGAACCTGCATGGCTGAGCTGCGCGAAGGACCTGTGCGAGCAACGTCACTTTGATCGGGCCCCATTTGTACCTATAAATAGAGTCATTGGGATCCCCATTTGAATATTGAAAAAAGTGGAAACAAATCTATGTTGATCCCATTTCATAGCTCTCTTGCCTAGATCCCTCAAATTGTCTAAGGTAGCTCTCTAAACTATGAGAGAAGAGATAATTAAATGGGATAATCATGTTTTGAAAGTATTTTTAAAATTTTACATAGGTTTGGTCCTCCTATGTAAAACACATCCTTCAGTCATCATTCATACCTACACGGCATACCTACGAGCCATACCTGTGCGGTATACCTATGCAGTACATCAACGTGGGGTACCTACAGAATACCTGTATGAGGGACCTATGCAACCAACTCAAGTACCCTTTTTTTAAATGTCATTCATGGCTGGGTATCCCGTTCTTTGGTTCCCTTATCTGAAAGGGACTAATTTGAAGCCTCCACCAAAACCTCCTGACTTGTCAAACCATTCAGAAAGGCACATTAGCATGTCTAATATTTGGATTTGTATCTCCACAGTCAGAGGTTTCCCACATTTGTTTCACAATGGAGTTAGGATTCATGGAGTATCCGTGGATTTGTATATCCACAGTCACATGGACCTTTCTCCCAAAAAAAGTGTTGGGAACTTCCCAGTTTTGAGAATAAGGGTTTGGGTTATGTCCTCCCCTTCTCATCTCTATTACTCGGAACCTCAGGATTGTAGTAAGGAAAGTACAGTTCACACTTACTTTTTCACGCAATCATAGGAGAAGTCTCTCTCCCCTACAAAGATCAATTAAAGGGCATTCATCCTGGTATAATCCCCCCACCTTCATCCCTTCCTCCTTACATTGGACCCATGTCCAATGTAAATAAAATAGAGGAAATGATCGTCGCATCACCTTCTTCCATGGTCTATGTGCCCTCTTCCACCAGTGGGGGAGGAAAAATTTTAAAGTGTGAATGCCTTTGTTGAATATTTGACATCCTCTTGTTTCTCACACTGAGCATGAATCACGTGAGATTAGAGATTTTTCATGGTCACAATATTTTCACAATGGAATGAACTATGAGAACTCTGACTCTTGTTCAAACCAAGATACATAGGAATCCTTTTTCAGGGTCGGAGCTCACTGAATATCCTCCTCATGAATCCAACCCAAATTCCATTAATTTGGGCATCCTCATTAGTAATAAGACACAAAATAACTTCCAAATCATCAATGAATTCATTTCAGGAAGTTAGCCTAAAATCATCTGTAACAACTCTAGATTTTATAAGATATATTCATTTTAATTTCTTTCATACCTTCTGTTGTACGCTACACCAAGATTATCTTGTGTCATATGCAACACTAATCTTAGATCGTGTTACACACAATCTCATGTTGGTTTGATAGTAGTTATTCTATGAAACATTGAGTATATATATATATATTCAATGTATTTTGTTATACGCAACAACAAAGGAGTTGTTCACTACACACAACACTGACTTGGCTTGCATTACACGCAATCACGACATTCCTCGATAGCGTGTGTTGTATGCAATACCGGGTTTTACTAAACAACGATATATTATTATAATATTATTATGAACTAGCCTCTATGAATAGTATTAACTAAATTTTGAATTTTTAAACATTATTATTTATCTTACACATTTTCTAGAACATGGTATAAGAACAAAATAAATTTTTCAGATAAAAATAAGTATTTTTCAAAAAATGCAGTTTTGCCGCCTTTTGGATGGCGCACCCACTTTAATTATAGTTTTTGACATGTTTATAAGTTAAATTTCACAAAATAAAATTATTCTTTGGAATCGGGATATAAAATTTTACCTTGGATAAATTTTTCATATTATTCTGAAAACTTTCATATTTTAATGAATAGTAAAAACACGCTATATTTTAATTAAAAACAACTTTTTTCATCGTAATAACTTATGTGGTTAAATTATAATATTTAATGGTTTTAATGTATAAATAGAATATATTTTTACCATTTAATATAATTTATGTCATTAGCACTGATTTTACATTAAATTCGTAGGTTAAATAAATTCAATCTTTTGCAATGTTTTAAACAAAAACCCGTTTTCTTTCGACAAAGGGATTAATTTTAATTTAATTTTTGCAACTTCTGTGTATTGAATTTGGAAAAATGGATTCTATATTTGGAATCATTGGGTCCAAATTATATTAATAGACTACTTTTTATTTTTGGGCATTATGAATAGTAACAATGGTAAATTTTATTTACCATAGTAAAAGGTAAATTTGGTAATTAAGGGTAAATATAATATTATAAAATTATTCTAATACTTGTATTAATATAATTGGATGCTTATAATTAGTCCTAAGTCATATTTGGGTCAAAATGGAATCCATTAGAACCCACTTGGAGGTGATTAAGACCTTTAGTATATTTTATTTAAAGGAAAGTGAAATATATCGCACTCAACTTTAATACTTAATGTATTTTTAATATAATTTTATATAGAATATAAATTCGGATATAAATACTCATTTGAAAGATAAATTTTTTTTCTCTGTCATGTTAATTTATTTGTAATTTTTAAGAGTTATTTAATTACCTTATTATCTTATACATTAATGATGCAGAAATTATTTATTTAGTGAAAAATCAATAATATAGTTTTTATTGAAATAGTAATACATATCAAAAGGCCCAAAAATATACAAAAAACTTATTAATAGTGTACATATAAACCATAATCATCCACTGGCCGAATTATTGACCATTTGGATCCTTATTAAGGCGATTATGACACCTATATTATTTTATTTTAAATGATGCCAAAGTTGTCACCTTCATAATTTAATAAATATAACAATTTAAATATTTTGATTTTAAGATGATAAATTCGAGTAAAAGTATTATTTTGAAAGGTAATAGATTTATCTTCATCATAGGATTTTATTTTTAATTTTTATGCAACAAATAAGTATATTAAATAATTATACAAAAATGTTGTAGTAATTATTTTATTAAGAGATAAACCAAATAAATGAACTATTTAATGTGCTCCACTAATTTTCTAGATACATATTACCTATTATGAATCTATTAAAGCTTTTATTTCGAAAATATCTTCTGTATATATTTTATTTAAATTCAAATAAATGAATAGTTTCAAAATTGACACTATTGTTATTTTATAAAAATAACATTTTATAAAATTTCTTAAAAATCACAAAAATATTTAAAAATTATAAATTTAAATTTATATGGTCTAAAATGTTATAAAGTATACAATTATGGTCAATTCACAACAAATAAGTAATTATTTGTTATAATTTAAAATTTAGAATGTTATTACCACAAATAAAATTAAATTGATTAAATAAGGATAAATCAAGTTGATAATGTTTAAAATAAATTCTTAACATGTCTAAATTTTATTGGTTGATGAGATTACAACCCTATATCATCTAATATTAGGATATGAGTCATTTTGGAAGTTTTTATGTGGGGTTGGATTTTAATATAAACTAATATTTCTTATATTTTCAAAGGTGTCCCTCTCCTCCCTTATAAAAGGGAACCTCCTCCCTCTCCTCCTCACACCAATTTGAGCCTTCAAGCTCAGCCAAACCCTGCCCATTTCACTTCCCCACTTCCCTAGAACCATCCTAGAGGTCCTGGTCTTCTTCAAAGACCAATATTTATTTCCCTAAGAGGAGGTCTCAAAGAGGCGCTTTAAAGAAGAGGTAATGTCCGTTACCAATTCTTTCAACTTTATTTCTTATTCTACTTCTTCTTATTTAGTTGTTTCATTATGAATTAATAACATAAGTATCACTCATATACTGATATGTTATTATAAGTATGAAACAACCCTATTTCACCATCTATCCATCCTATGGAAATGAAATCACCGCATGTGCGTACGTACGGAATACCGTCTCCACGCCATGGTGTAATCTATTTTCCACCACCACCTTACTTGGATGGGTATAATGGTGTAAATAATGACTATATATGATTATTGTAAAGTGATATTGATTCTGAAATAGTATACATACACTCCAATACAATTTCATGGGAATGATATCATCGCTCGTGCGTACGTACGGATTACCGTCTCCACGACGCGATGAGATTCATTTTCCATGTTAAAAATTCAAGAATGAATATAAAGTATATATAATAAGTAATAATGAAATATATGACATAATAATGCTACTGGATTTATGTACATATATATGTATTTCATATACTTAATTCCATTCAATTCAATAAGGAAACAAAAACAGCGTTCATGCGTACGTACGGCCTACCGTTTCCATGAACGGTGTATTTCTTCCATTTCTCAATCTATTATATATATATGTATATTCTTAATATATATTATATATAAATCATGTTTAACATTCTTCATGTAAGTAATCATGATCTAATTAATCATATAAATAATTACAAGTTAAAACACGAACGACAAATGAAATGATTTTACCCAAAACACTATTTTAACATGAATTTACAAAAAAACGAGTAATATAAAGTCGTAAGTGAACCATATATGATATAATAATAATTAATATGATTTTTTAATAAGTCAATGAAATTATTTAAATCATTATACAGGAGTTTTGGATACGTACGAAGCATATCGGACCTAAGGTAAGGGATAACTTTTCCAATCTCGTTCTTATCCGAGATTGTTTATTCGTAAGTATTTACTGGGGTTATTCTTCTCATCCATGTCCATATTTCCTAAAAATGGCTTCATGTATATTTAATGTCCTTTTACCCATTTTTTACTTTTACTACATGGTATTTAAGGAATCTTTCTTTTGTTTACATTATGATGTACTTTTTGACTTTTCTGGAAAAAGTACGAGAAGAATTTTTTTTAACTTATATGGAATGGAAGGATTTTTACGGTTTTATAAAGCCTTATTTTCATGAATCTTACTCCAAAATATTTCATGAATATTTTCAACAAAATCCTTTTCTTTTAAAATTGCATGATGTTTTGTGAAAATAAATTGATTTTGACGAAGAAAGGATATTTTCCGCAAGAATTTCTTTCAATTGTTTTATCAAAATCATTTTACATATAAGATGACATTATTTTATATGTTTATGTTTCAAGTATAATGTCTCTATGATTTACATGGTTTCACTTTTCTTATGATGAAATATAAATTTCTTTTATATGGATTATGTGATTATGTGATGATGTTTATGAAATTCATTTTATTCATTGAGTTATTATGAATGATGTATGTTTATTTTGTGGCACAAGTAAGAATGATTTCATTATGAGATTGGTGGGACCTATATCTCCCTCCAATGCATTGGGTAAAGATTTATATCTCATGAGATAGACATGGCTGGAATGGTAAGTTAATCTGGTTCAGTTTTACAGGACTGAAATGAGGAGTGAACTCGATTCAGAAAGGGACTTTGTCCACTAAGATGGTCTTGGCAGCAATGCCTTGGATACTATAGAAATCATAAAAAGTGCTGAATAGTTTCCACAAATACATTTTTTATTCCCATGCTAGTTTATCATGATTAATGTTCCTTTATGATCTATTCTTTATCTACTTCCATTATTTTTGTCTTTGCTCAAGATTTTGATGTTTAGATTTTATGTTCATGTTTTTGCATTCAAATGTTTATGGATTATTTTATGTTATCTATGCTTACCCTTACTGAGAATTTGAGCTCACCCTTTATATGTTTTCTTTTCCCCAGGATTTAAAGAATGTTTTTAGTTAAAAAAAAGGGGAAGATCTTTACAGGAGATGTTGAAGATCTTTCACCAAGATTAGAAGATTACGTTCCGAATTTCCAAAGACACTAAACTATTACGGTCCTTGAGTTTTGGTTTTTTATGTATGAAGTATTTTGCAAAAGTAATGTATTGTCCATGTACGTCAATATTTGGGTCTCTACAGTTGGTATCAGAGGAAAGGTTAAGTTAACCTTTGGAAACTAGGATGTGAAAACTTTAGTGAAATCCCTTGAGAAATTTCTACGGTATGTCTAGGGATGTCCCTAAGGTTAAGTATACGTATAGGTTATAGTACTAGAATTACGCTAACGATCTTAGAATTAAACCTAATATGTTAGATATTGGAGGTACTCTCCCTTTATTATGTTGTTTTCCTTAGCATGGTATTTGCCTCTCACACTATTATTTTTGGGTTTTAGACGATGGCTGGAACCTGAAGGAACTGTGTTGATCAATGTAATGAACAATGCAATGATTGTCCTCCTGACCAAACCAATGTCATGGTAGATGGAGTGCACAATCTTATTTCTATACTTACACAAGCTATGAATCATTTTGTACTTCAAAATGAGCAGAGAAAAGAGCAACATTCTGTTGAATCCTTTATGAGGCAGCATCCACCTTCATTTAGTGGGTCTTCTGATCCCTTAGTGGTTGAGCAATGGATCAGTACCAATGAAAAGATATTTTCAGTTCTACAATGTTCTGAGCATGATAAAGTCATCTTAGCAGTATATCGTTTGGAAGGTGATGCTGATCAATGGTGGAATCTTATCAAGAATATGAGGAAAAGAGATGAAATCGAGTCCATGGAATGGGACGAGTTCAAGAACTTGTTTTTCAGTAGTACTTCCCTCGTATTCTTCAAACAAAGATGGAAAACGATTTTCTTGAGCTTAAGTAGAAGGATCATGAATCTGTTGGTATATACGAAGCGAATTTTACAAGACTTGCAAGGTATGCATCTGGAGTCATCATCCAACCTGAAAGTAAAGTTGAACGATTTTTCAGTGGCTTAAAACCAAATCTTCAAAGGGAATTAGCTATAAGAGACTTCAGTAGCTATGAAGAAATTATACATTGTTCTATCAAGGTATAAATGGAAGTTGGTGTTACATATCAATCTCATGGTTTTGACAAGAAACGAAAGATGGAGTTCAAGGAGAAATCTCAAAATAATGGTGAAAAGAAGATGAATGGTTCCTTATGCTCAAAGTGTGGAAAGAAGCATGGTGGAGATTGTCTTAAAGGGACTATAAAATTTTTTATGTGTGGAAAAGAATGTCATCGATCAGCTGAGTGTTGAAGTAATGGAAAAAGGGTTACTAATGATGTGAATAAATAAAATACTGCATAGAACACACCACCAACATTTCAATGCTTCAAGTGCAATGAAATGGTTCATTATGCTAATCAATGCCCTAATCCAAGGGTTAATGATGATCGATATGAGCAACCACTTAAGGAAAAGGACAAAGGTAAGTCACATGCGATCACTATTGGCGATGTTGAATATGACAACGATGTGGTGGAATGATTAAGTGTTTATGTAATGGGATTCCAAAATAATGTTGTATATAGTATCGTGGAATATTAGAATATTTATGTATTGGTATATTGTGGTTTTCAATAATTTTATGGTACCAGTTACCATGGAAAGTGATAGAGATATTTTTGGAAAGAAGATTATATGCGCATAATGAAGGGATAAGGAGAAAATGAAATGTTTCACAGTATTCATGAGCTCATGACTGATATAAGGAAATAGTTATAAGATGGTTTGAGTATATAGAATTTTGGGGTTTTGGTATGTGGAAAGAGGTAACTTTTGACAGCACTCATGTTTTCACTAAGATTCAATGGGTATTCATTTTTCAATAGAATTCATGATTAAGTCCTTTGAATGTTTGGAATGTGAACAATAAGACATATCTTATGATATATGGGGATCAACGATGGTATTAACGTGCTTGTTATATGAAATCTCTAGTAATCGTTTTCACTATAATATGGGAATGGACTGCAATATTATGGATAAGCCTAAAGATTGAAATGGATTATGTTGAACATAAGTTAGTTTAAGGCTAGAACTATTTTAGATATTATCTATGGAATGTCATAATGATGTAATTTTAGAAAAAAGTCAACCTGTAGGATGGCCGACAACCCGTTACGTCGGACAAGGCTGTGGGAATCGAACCCACAACCGAAGTGCGACTGGCCTTTATTGTATACCAATGGCCTATAGGAAGTCCCTGGTTAGTAGAAACTAGTTCTATTTTATTAAACGGGGTGATATATGAAGTATAAGTTCATTTTTGGAATCTTATACGATTAAACTCACCATAGATGGACTTATGTATATTTGATAACTTTTTCTAACCTTCTGTTTGAAATTGAAGGAATGACCCATCATTCTATCACATGATCTGTTAACACTTCACAAATAACAAATTCACCTTCATTTATTTAAGAGATGAAGTGGAAATTGTTCACAGCACGATCAACTGTGAGATTGTACCAAAATCAGGTAACTATTTCTTCTAATTCAAAATTTTCAACTTTAGGGAAATGATATTGAAATCCAAAAATGTTGTCCTAGTTCTCTTATATCTGATGAATCAGATGGTACCTTAGATCATCACAAATCAATGGCTTTATGATTTTTGGCTTTTTCATAGCCATGTTCTCTACCACTCTCCATCAAAACTTGGTGGTTAGATTTTTCTTCCATATCCATATTTTCACCTATGTTCTCTTATATGGAAACCCAGTGATGAGTTACTTTGAATAATCGTTACATTTCATACTTTAGTTTTTAAAATTATGTTTTAGAATTCCTTTTTATGATGTGGGTTTCTATGAATAGTAAACGATTTATAACCTCGATGAATTTTGAGGGAGAAATTCATTTTAAGGGGGATAGAATTTAAAAACCCAAGATTTTATAAGATATATTCGTTTTAATTTCTTTCATACCATATGTTGTACGCTACACCAAGATTATCTTACGTTATACGCAACACTAATCTTGGATCGGGTTACACACAATTTCATGTTTTTTTGATAGTAGTTATTCTATGAAACAATGAGTATATATATATATATATATATATATATATATATATATATTCAATGTATTTTGTTATACGCAACAACAAAGGAGTTGTGAACTACACACAACACTGACTTGGCTTGCATTACACGCAATCACGACATTCCTCGATAGCGTGTGTTGTATGCAATACCGGGTTTTACTAAACAACGATATATTATTATAATATTATTATGAACTAGCCTCTATGAATAGTATTAACTAAATTTTGAATTTTTAAACATTATTATTTATCTTACACATTTTCTAGAACATGGTATAAGAACAAAATAAATTTTTCGGATAAAAATAAGTATTTTTCAAAAAATGCAGTTTTGTCGCCTTTTGGATGGCGCACCCACTTTAAATATAGTTTCTGACATGTTTATAAGTTCAATTTCACAAAATAAAATTATTCTTTGGAATCAGGATATAAAATTTTACCTTGGATAAATTTTTCATATTATTCTGAAAACTTTCATATTTTAATGAATAGTAAAAACACGCTATATTTTAATTAAAAACAACTTTTTTCATCGTAATAACTTATGTGGTTAAATTATAATATTGAATGGTTTTAATGTATAAATATAATATATTTTTACCATTTAATATAATTTATGTCATTAGCACTGATTTTACATTAAATTCGTAGGTTAAATAAATTCAATCTTTTGCAATGTTTTAAACAAAAACCTGTTTTCTTTCGACAACGGGATTAATTTTAATTTAATTTCTGCAACTTCTGTGTATTGAATTTGGAAAAATGGATTCCATATTTGGAATCAGTGGGTCCAAATTATATTAATATACTACTTTTTATTTTTGGGCGTTATGAATAGTAACAACGGTAAATTTTATTTACCATAGTAAAAGGTAAATTGGGTAATTAAGGGTAAATATAATATTATAAAATTATTCTAATACTTGTATAAATATAATTGGATGATTATAATTCGTCCTAAGTCATATTTTTGTCGAAATGGAATCCATTAGAACCCACTTGAAGGTGATTAAGACCTTTAGTTTATTTTATTTAAAGGAAAGTGAAATATGTCTCACTCAACTTTAATACATAAAGTATTTTTGATATAAGTTTATACAGAATATAAATTCATTTATAAATACTCATTTTAAAGATAAAATGTTTTTCTTTGTCATGGTAATTTATTTTTAATTTTTAAGAGTTATTTAATTACATTATTATCTTATACATTAATGATACAGAAATTATTTATTTAGTGAAAAATGAATAATATAGTTTTTAGTGAAATATTAATACATATCAAAAGGCCCAAAAGACTAAAAAAACTTATTATTAGTGTATATATAAACCCTAATCATCCACTGGCCGAATTGTTGACCATTTGGATCCTTATTAAGGTGATTATGACACTTATATTATTTTATTTTAAATGATGCCAAAGTTGTCACCTTCATAATTTAATAAATATAACAATTTAAATATTGTGATTTTAAGATGATAAATTCGAGTAAAAGTATTATTTTGAAATTTAATTGATTTATATTCATCATAGGATTTTATTTTTAATTTTTATGCAACAAATAAGTATATTAAATAATTATACAAAAATGTTGTGGTAATTATTTTACTAAGAGATAAACCAAATAAATGAACTATTTAATGTGCTCCACTAATTTTCTAGATACATATGACCTTTTATGAATATATTAAAGCTTTTAGTTTGAACATATCTTCTGTATATATTTTATTTAAACTCAAATAAATGAATAGTGTCAAAATTGACACTATTGTTTTTTTAAAAAAATAACATATTATAAAATTGTTTAAAAATTACAAAAATATTTAAAAATATAAATTTAAATTTATATGGTCTAAAATGTTATAAAATATTCAATTATGGAAAATTCACAACAAATAAGTAATTATTTGTTATAATTTAAAATTTAGAATGTTATTACCACAAATAAAATTAAATTGATTAAATAAGGATAAGTCAAGTTGATAATGTTTAAAATAAATTCCTAACATGTCTAAATTTTATTGGTTGATGAGATTACAACCCTATCTCATTTAATATTCTCATATGAGTCATTTTGGAAGTTTTTATGTGGGGTTGGTATTTAATATAAACTAATATTTCTTATATTTCTAAAGGTGTCCCTCTCCTCCCTTATAAAAGGGCACATCCTCCCTCTCCTCCTCACACCAATTTGAGCCTTCAAGATTGGCCAAACCCTACCCATTTAACTTCCCCACTTCCCTAGAATCATCCTAGAGGTCCTGGTCTTCTTCAAAGACCAATTTTAGTGCTTTAAGAAGAGGTCTCAAAGAGGCGCTTCAAAGAAGAAGTAATGTCTGTTACTGATTCTTTCAACTTTA
Organism: Viscum album; assembly: GCA_963277665.1. NCBI lineage: Eukaryota > Viridiplantae > Streptophyta > Magnoliopsida > Santalales > Viscaceae > Viscum > Viscum album. The sequence goes on along the minus strand of OY728163.1, from coordinate 1,088,512,046 downwards.
TTTCTTCTTCTACTTCTTCTTATTTAGTTGTTTCATTATGAAGTAATAAAATCAGTATCACTCATATACTGATATGTTATTATAAGTATGAAACAAACCTATTTCACCATCTATCCATCCTACGGAAAATGAAATCACCGCGTGTGCGTACGTACGGAATACCGTCTGCACGCCGTGGTGTAATCTATTTTCCACCACCACCTTACTTGGATGGGTATAATGGTGTAAATAATGACTATATATGATTATTGTAAAGTAATATTGATTCTAAAATAGTATACATACAATCCAATACAATTCCATGGGAACGATATCATCGCTCATGCGTACGTACGGATTACCGTCTCCACGACGCAATGAGATTCATTTTCCATGTTAAAAATTCAAGAATTATTATAAAGTATATATAATAAGTAATAATTAAATACATGAAATAACAATTATATTGGATTTATGTACATATATATGTATTTCATATACTTAATTCCATTCAATTCAATAAGGAAACGAAAATAGTGTTCATGTGTACGTACGGCCTACCGTCTCCATGAAGGGTGTATTTCTTCCATTTATCGATCTATTATATATATATATGTGTATATTATGAATAAATATTATATATAAATCATGTTTTATATTTTGGATGTAAGTAATCAAGATCTAATTAGTCATATCAATAATTACAAGTTAAAACACGAACGACAAATGAAACGATTTTACCCAAAACGCTACTTTAACATGAATTTACAAAATAACGGGTAATTTAAAGTCATAAGTGAAACATATATGATATAATAACAATGAATATGATTCTGTAATAAGTCAATGACATTATTTAAATCATTATAAAGTAGTTTTGGATACGTACGAAGCATATCGGACCTAAGGTAAGGGATAACTTTTCCAATCTCATTCTTATCCGAGATTGTTTATTCATAAGTATTTACTGGGGTTATTGTTATCATCCATGTCCATGTTTCCTAAAAATGGTTTCATGTATTTTTAAAGTCCTTTTTACCCATTTTTTACTTTTACTACTTGCTATGTAAGGAAGCTTTCTTTTGTTTACATTACGAGGTACTTTTTTGACTTTTCTGGCAAAAGGATGAGAAGAATGTTTTTTTAACTTATACGGCATGAAAGGAATATGATTCTGTAATAAGTCAATGACATTATTTAAATCATTATAAAGGAGGTTTGGATACGTACGAATCATATCGAACCTAAGTTAATGGATAACTTTTCCAATCTCGTTCTTATCCGAGATTGTTTATTCATAAGTATTTACTGGGGTTATTGTTATCATCCATGTCCATGTTTCCTAAAAATGGTTTCATGTATTTTTAAAGTCCTTTTTACCCATTTTTTACTTTTACTACTTGGTATGTAAGGAAGCTTTCTTTTGTTTACATTACGAGGTACTTTTTTGACTTTTCTGGGAAAAGGACGAGAAGAATGTTTTTTTAACTTATACGGCATGAAAGGAATATGATTCTGTAATAAGTCAATGACATTATTTAAATCATTATAAAGGAGGTTTGGATACGTACGAATCATATCGAACCTAAGGTAATGGATAACTTTTCCAATCTCGTTCTTATCCGAGATTGTTTATTCATAAGTATTTACTGGGGTTATTGTTATCATCCATGTCCATGTTTCCTAAAAATGGTTTCATGTATTTTTAAAGTCCTTTTTACCCATTTTTTACTTTTACTACTTGGTATGTAAGGAAGCTTTCTTTTGTTTACATTACGAGGTACTTTTTTGACTTTTCAGGCAAAAGGACGAGAAGAATGTTTTTTTAACTTATACGGCATGAAAGGATTTTTATGGTTTTATAAAGCCATATTTTCATGAAGATTCCTCCAAAATATTTCATGACTATTTTCAACAAAATGTTTTTCTTTTAAAGTTTCATGACTTTTTGTGAAAAGAAATTTATTTTGAAGAAGAAAGGATATTTTCCTCAAGAATTCATTTCAATTGTTTTATCAAAATCATTTTACATCTAAGAAGAAATTATTTCATATGTGTATGTTTCAAGTATAATGTCTCTATGATTTACATGGTTTCACTTTTCTTATGATGAAATATCCATTTATTTTATATGGATTATGTGATGATGGGATGATGTTTATGAAACCCATTTTATTCATTGAGTTATTATGAATGATGTATGTTTATTTTGTGGCACAAGTAAGAATGATTTCATTATGAGATGGGTGGGACCTATATCTCCCTCCAATTCATTGGGTAAAGATTTATATCTCATGAGATAGACATGGCTGGAATGGTAAGTTAATCTGGTTCAGTGTTACAGGACTGAAATGAGGAGTGAACTCGATTCTGAAAGGGACTTTGTCCACTAAGATGGTCTTGGAAGCAATGCCTTGGCTACTATAGAAATCATAACAAGTGCTGAATAGTTTCAACAATTACATGTTTTATTCCCATTCTAGTTTATCATGATTAATGTTCCTTTATGATCTATGCTTTATGTACTTCCATGATTTATGTCTTTGCTCAATATTTTGATGTTTAGATTTTATGTTCATGTTTTTGCATTCAAATGTTTATGGATTATTTTATGTTCTCTATTCTTACCTTTACTGAGCATTCGAGCTCACCCTTTATATGTTTTCTTTTCCCCAGGAGTGAAAGAATGTTTTTAGTTAATAAAAAAAAGGGGAAGATATTTGTGGGAGATGTTGAAGATCTTTCACCAATATTAGAAGATTACTTTCCAAGTTTCCAAAGATACTAAACTATTAGGGTCCTTGAGTTTTGGTTTTTATTATGTATTAACTATTCCAAAAAAGTAATGTATTGTCCATGTACGTCAAGCTTTGGGTCTCTACATCATCTCTCTCAAAGGACCATACTCTCCTATGAGACTTATCAAACTACGTGGGCTTTGATTACCATCCATATGGGATATGTTGGAAGCATCCTTGAGGTTCAAACCCAACACTTCAAGTCAACCATGTTCTCCTTGGGCTATATTCCCAACAGGTTCTGGTCTTACTTGGAAAACCATATCCTTTCCAAGTTCCTTGGGCTCCTTCAGCATAAGTCCATCACAATGTTTTGACCAATCACCTTTCTCTTAGAGGTCCTTATCACATGACTTTAAAAGTTATGATATGTCCTATTAAGAGGCACCGAACTATGAGGGTTCTGATTCATTTCACAGGGATATGTAGGTTTCCCATTTTACAAGCAGGATCCCATGATCAGAAAAAACCTTTGTCTCCCTAGATGACAATAAATTCCAGAGTGCCCCGCTGAGTGGATTAAAAACCAGTATCATCACAACGATGATTAAAAGAATCTCTATTCAGTATATTAGAGGATATGATTGATGGAAAACCTCGAATACATATGGGTATTTCCATTAATGAAGAACCTTGAATCCATACTGATGATTCTAAATTTCACACATGTCAATAAGTGATTATAAATTCCAAGGGATACTTATGATATACTTGGTGAATTAATGAGGATTCATGAAAATATCTTAAATTTTCAAAGAGAGTCCTGGAGTAGAAAATAATTCCCCCAAAAAGGGAGTGATGAGTCTGACCTCCCATCCTCTTGACCAATGCACGTTCTTATGTATCATAAAGTTCAAACTTAACGAACGTCTGCCTTTGGAAAGTAGGTCCTCTATGGATAAAGAACTGTTGGAAGTTTCTAGTTCCATAAATAAATCCAATGGAAACCGCCTAGAAACAGTGACTCTTAAAACTGGAACACACATTCCAAGGAACTACAAAACAACTATATAAAATTTATTTGATAAAATAGACATTGTTCCCCAATAAAAAAATATTTAACCTTTTCCAACAGGGATATATATGATTGTAAAAGTACATTATTTCTTGGTAAAATTTTTTACCAAACCATTTGTCCTTATCACTAAACTGCCGGTAAAAACTATATCACTAAATGTTTTTGCAACACATAATATAGTTATATAAAATTTTTAATTATACTAAAATATAATATATATATTGGTTACTGTTTTTAGAAAAATAATATTACGAAAAAAATTATGTTGGTAATAATATTACAAAAATATAATATTTATTTATAAATTAGTTATGAATAAAATTATAAATTTTTATTTTCTAGTGAAATTTCATATTACATTTTTTAATTTAACATATATAAATCATATATATTAATTATTAAAACAAATAAGATTTACATGAATGTTCAAACATAAAAAAAATTAAATATATTAATAAAGAAATTTAATAAAAAATGAAATAAAATAATAAACGATCCATCCCTTATAGGATCCTGCACCCCCACCCCAACCCTAAGTACCAGCAACCCATCTATTCCTAGGACCCATCCATGAGCACGTACCAGTGAGATAGCTCCAGCACCATCGACCCATCTATGCCCTACGAATAGTGAGCTTTCTCAAGTTATACCAAAACCATCAGCACACCAGCACCAGTGACACATCCATGCCCCTGGACCTGGGACCCAGCTCCAACACCAGTGATAAACCTCAAGTAGCAGTACAAGATAATAAACTTTTAGTAGCGGTTATTTTATTTGGGTCAGTTTACACCGTCTCTAAATATTTCTACGATGGTTTCAGAAAAACCCACCACTAATATTGGTGTCTAAATTTAACACATGTTGGTTCATTATATTTAATATTGGTTTCTAAAATACATTATTGAATATATATTTAGCGATTTTTTTCCTCATTATATCCGCTATTTTCTAGAAAAAAATGACTAGGATTTGGCGGTGGTTATATCCTCCCCTAAATCAGAAATATATTTTGACTGAAGAACCGATATTTAGCGGTAGTTTTCTTCATTTTAGTGGTAGTTTTCCAAAAAAATATGTTGATGATGTAGTAGCGGTTAGTGAAATCAAAAACATTTTTTTTTCCACTGAACAACCACTAAAATAATAAAAACATTACTTAATAATAGTATGTCATATTTAGCTACGATTTTAACTCCCATAATAAAAATTGATTATATATCTATCTTTTAACCCATTGATAACAAAAAAATCATATATTTTGTGGTGGATTAAACCTATGCTACATGATTATTTACAAAAAAAGTGACTAAAAAATATAAGGCCCCAAAACCTGGGAAATAAAAAAGCACAATGTACAATTCTTATAATAAGAATACACATAAATCAATAACGTAATTCTATGACAAATGAAACAACTAATACAAGCACATGGTTATTGATATGATCTCATACCAATCACCTATCGATCACACCACTACCCACAATCTTCTGTAACCCAAAACTTAGGTCTCAGTCCAACTATACAATATCCCATGTCTCTCATATTTCTACTAAATAGGTGTCATCACAACCTATCATGCTCTATACCCCTTGGAAATATTATTCCATATAGTTTAGTGCTACTTAGTGTGACACATAGTACCTTTTATATACATCATATAAGGACTAATGTGGTGCCTTTAAAAGTACTAAAAAAATTAGAAAATTGGTCTTATTTTTTGGGTTGTCGGTCCAAGATATATTTCCATCATTTTAACATAAAGTGGACTGGAATATATGTTATGAATTTTAACATAATGTGACAAAGACTATATGATATGACATTTAATTTCATACAATAAGGAATACTATGTTAAATTTTTCCAACTATGTTTGGTATTGGGATTACACATAATTTCCCATTTATAATTCATCTTGTACATTAATCATAAAATAATAAAATATATGGTTTGAATTATATGGCATATATTCTATTGTTATATAGGATATCATGGATTATATAGACCATTCATGAATGGTTTGGATCATATGCTAATTGGGGGGATCATATTTATATAAGTCATTGTTGGGAAAATGAGGATTAAATCATCCCACTCATGGTCCTCATTATGCCTCAACCCACACTTATGTGGGTATTTCTCATGAATCTTGGTCTATATAGTCAGCTCACCCATTTTTTCAATGGTCTTAATCATCTCAAACTTATCAGACTTGCCTTAGGAAAACCAACCAAGTATACCCACATCATGTCCCATATCTAGATAACACCCGACATCTCTATTAAAATTACACAGTACCCTATAACCATGGTGTCATGGTCACCAATCAATTCTATTTTCCTGTAGTGAAAAAGAGAACATATTCTGAGATTAAGAGGCCCAAAACAATTCTATATATTTCTTTATTGTTTTTATTGACAATATTCATCTACACAGTCCCCTTAAAATGATTGAAGGAAAGTAATTATATATAAACAAGTATATTAAATTATATTTTGTGGACTACATAATTAAAACTGTTGTTAACCCCTTTCCATGTTTTGTTAAGACTCTTCCATGTTCATCCACTCTATAGAATAACTACATCAACCCTCTATTGTAGACTTTTCATCCCCAAAACAATCCTAGAAACAAATCAACGCACATGACATCCCAACATATATTTGTAACAAAAAATTGAATAATAATGGGTTCAACCTCTTCAAACATGGGAAATAATGAAAATATCATGTGAATACTTTGTGCAACATACAACCACATGAATGAACCCACTATTTCCAAATTGTTCTATGATATCAATGAGACTACTAATCACTACATTATGTTCAACTAAGAACTTTACCCTCTCCATATGTGTCACCACATCCTACTACTAGCACTTATAAGAAAATTATATTGGAAATTAAATATTGTTGTGTATTTATATTTAAATTCTATTAATTAAATGATTTTGACGTTTTGTGATTTACCTTTTCATCACCAATCATCGATACAATATCACCTGGAAAAAATTATTTTGTCTTCTAATATAAATCATCTAATGGTTTCTAAAAAGTAGAAATATAATCTCCGATTTCATGAATTGTGATTTCTATAGAAACAAACACACTCTGAGCATATCAGGGTAGGGAGTGACTATAACCCGGAGTAGTTGTAGTTGTAATACATGATGGCCTGATAAAGATCTCAGATGTTAATGGTCCCAAATCCATATCGCACACTTGATCATGATGCTATTTCTCATTGACTTTAATATACATTATTAAATTTAAAAATATTATGTGTCAACCAAATATCTATATTGATTAAAATATATATGAGCATACACATCATGCAAACCATTCTATAAACTCTCTATTAAAAATTTTTGTCATTTCATTCCCATTTTGGGTTCGACCTCTCATTCATTCCTTTTTTGTATCCTGAACTCTTCAATAAATGGATTTTAAATGTCACTATTTAGTATCACATATCTATTTTCCTGTAATAATTTTATTGTCTCAATGTAACATTTGATATTCTCCCAACTAATCCTCCAATAGCATGAAATATTTTTTACTTCGCTTGTTGTTTAGATTAAGTTGATGTGTCATCAACAAGTCAAACATGATTGAATCAGGTCTCAATATCATCAAAGTATCTAAAACAAAAGGTAATATATCATCTTCCAAATATCCTTCATAAACAGATCCTTCAGGTTTATATTTCTTTTTCTTATATGATTTCAAATCCTCAAGATACCAGTTAAATAAAATTAAAACACAATTGTGCATTTAATGAAGTGAAAATAATTGTTTACATAAATTAAAAATATATGAATAATGTACCTATCAATTTTATACATCCATAGATAATGTAATGGGCCTCCAAATTAATCTTACTCGACCAAATTAATAGTTAGATGCATCATGATAATAGAAAAGGGAAGAGGAAATATCATCTTCATTACACAAAGTGTCATATAAATATTTCCTGAAGAAATTCAAGATAAAATGGATGTAGAGTTTTCACACATAGTTTTATAATGAATGTAAAAAATTGAATTACAATAGTCATAACCTTTTCATTTAATAATATACACAGTGCCAATGGTAGAAACCACTAAAACAAAATATTTTAATCGTGACTTTTCAATCCATGTAACCTATGATGATTTAAGTATACACACATTGATATGTTACTAGAATACCCATCAGATAAGTTAAAATGTGTTAAATTCAATGGAATATATATTTATCCCTGTATTTCATTGGAAAAAAATTTAGATCATTCATTCATTTATCATATAGACAGAGATCACACTTTATGTTCATTTTTTGTAAGTGTTTCTGAGAATTGAGATGGTCCTTAGATTTTCCCTGATCATTAAGAAATGTGAAGATCAAAATATCATAGAAAATATTCTCAATATTGATAAAATCAAGATTATTCCATAGAAAATTAAATTCCCAATAAGGAAGTTTGAATAATTTCTGGTTTATTCCATTGTTGTGTTCCGATTTCAAATGATGATGCACTTCGAACTTATTTCCCACAATAATTCAAATGATGAACCTTTCTATATTTAGTTTCAAAATATCCATGTTGTGCCAATTTTTCATAATCTATCAACAACTTTGGAGGTTATCTACGATAAATGGATCTATTGAATTTTGACCTGGTCAACTAAAATCTTTGAAATGTATCGAGAAATATCCAATGACTCCGGATGCAATGTTTTTTATTGTGAGGTTGTCTTTTGGCATAAAAATAAATCTTACAAAAAGGAAAATCCAAACCTATGTATGTTTTCTAACCAGCTAAATTCCCAAGTCCATGGATGTCACTAATGGTCCACATTATATAATCTTTCATTTTGAACATTGTTCTATATGATGCATCATATGTATTTACATAAGTAATCCATAACTACTATAATTCTTCAATTAGAGTTTGAAAGTATACAACAGTGTCCTTTCAAGTCATTTTTCTCCTAGGAATAATAATTGAATTGATAAAATATTTTTATCACATACACATCCATGGAGGAAAAATGTAAGGGATCAAAACAATTGGGTAAATGATATAACTGGTGTTCAATGTCCCAAATGTGTGGAATCCATCAAAATCCAATCTCAATCAAACTTTCCTACGATCAAATGATAAATATTGATGTAATGAATCAATTAAATTTTATGATTGTGAATCTATTATATTTCACATGAACCCATCATTTTTTTTATCCATATAATCCCACAACATGTGCTCGGTAGTGTTCAAGGACAAGAATAATCTTTGCAATTGAGGCTTTAATGTAAAGTAATTCTAAACATTTACAGGTTTGTTACTTCTCTTCTTATTCATAGTAGTATGTTTATTCATAATTCAAACATCACTTATTGAATTCTATTTAGTAATTGAACATTTTTTGGAATCCTATGAATTTTAATCCTCTCCCAAATAATGAATTCAATCATTGGTACATGCATAGATTTTGTTATAATTTTGACCGATATTGTTAACAAGTGTTTTCAAATCATAAGAAGACATAGAGATATTTTATTGAGGAAATGAATCATGCATCAATTATAATATCATTACAATCTCTTTATTTGAAATTTCACATAGGAATTTGATATGGTACGACTTTACTAGAAAATGAAGATTTGAATATTTTGAACATCCACTATACAACTCTTGATTTTAAACAATAAAATTCATCTGTCAGCTCAATGAAGTTTTCTCTTACATTAGTCTCCACAGAATCAATAGGAGAATCCCATTATATGTTTCAATCTTGATATGGTTGTCATACATTCTAAAAGACAACATTTTCACGTTTCTATTTATAGAAAACTCAACTGGTTATTTCGATATGTTTTGATGTTTATGTTTGTGTATTGTAATGTTGAATGCATCATTTATAAGTTTTCTCATTTCATTGACCATTTTCAAAGAAGGTGGGATCTCATTCTGTTGATTGACATCACTACTCAATGATTTTGCAACCATCAATTCTTCGGGCCAAATCAAACACAAATATTGAGTAGGGAATTTCTTCAAAATAAATTGTTCATAAACATCATATATATTCAACCATATTCTAAATTTACATTAAGGACATGGAAATCTTATTCTCCCATCAATAGTTCAATTAGAAATTGGAAAATCTAAAAACTCATCCAAACCCTTGGCATACTGAGTTGTGTTCCTCAATAATGTGATTTAACTTTTATCTATATAGATGACAAAGTGCCTACAAATTATTAAAAATAACTAAAAGACAAAAATATTACAAAATTGGAAAGGGATAATGGAAGTTGAAAAGCAACACCCCAAATAGTAATAAGAAGATTCATATAAGTACTATAGGGGATTTCATGTAATTATTCACTAGCATTTCAAGTGGCAGAGGAACTCATTAATAAGTCACTTAAAATTTCTAATTTAATAACATAATTTGTGTTGGTCATCATTAAATTTCATATAGAAGTAACTAGATGTTCTACTACATTTTTATTATTAAATGCTGAAGTTATCATTTTATGATAAATTAATACTTAGTAAATTGTGTTTTGACTATATTCCAAGCTCTAAAAATTACCTCTATCAATATAACTAGTCCATGATCCTTAATTTAGGTTCAATTATAAAATTAAAATTTGTATATGAATTTCTTCTATAAATTCATTCCTAATACTAAATTTTTTCTAAATCTCTTTTATTAACATATCTAATATGATTAATAAGTCCTTAAATTTACAAGATATCAAGTATTATAGAAAAAATAAATTACATATATAATTGTCCACTATCACATCTAAAAACAAACTCAGATAAGAAAAGTCTAAAACATCACCTTTAGTTGAAGATACACACCTATAAAACTTAAAAAACATTAAACCACCATCTATCCAACCATGATATAAAATAAATATAAACCAAATATATCTTCTCATAAGTCATTATAATCTCATATATCTAATACATTATATCATTGTTCAGTAATATCAATGCCTATAATATCATAGTTAATAATGATATTTATAATAATATTAAAATTGATAATCCCAATGGTAGAGAATAAAAAATAATGAAAAAATGTTATACCATAAAAAAATTCTAGTTTCTACACATGTACTATAGAATGTCACATAACATCACTCATATCCCTCACCCCCTATCTAATCATACCTTCTCAAGAAGAAAAGAAATAACAATACTATTTTAGAGAAAATCAAGTTATTCACTGATATATAAATAATATCAAGAATTGAAACTCTAATATTGAATTATTAATACAAGGATTATCACTATTATAGTACATCAAATTCATATAACAGATAGATATGAAATTTCTCATGATCAGGTCCCTAGATAGTGTTGTTTTCCCCTTTAAAATCACATATAGGTACTCTAATCGGCACAAAAATGATAAACCACATCTCTTAAATTACAATAGAAGTTTCCATATGAAGATATACTAAATGAAATGATAAATTGAAATTTATATTTATAATCATTGAAATAATTTTTTTAACACATAAATTATCCATTCTCATTATTATCATATGTGTACATGTATAAAAATCATGGCATGACTACTATATGATATATTCACCAGTAAATTTGTAATATGTGACCAATTATTTAAATACTCTTGAATGTTAACATAAGATAATGTGTTGGTATAATAATGCCTCAACCACCACATCCAATGTTGGTTTTATTAATCAATATATAATACTATAATACATCAAAAACTATTTCTAAACCCAAAAACATATATTAATAAAACATTATGAGTAATTTGTCATGGTGATCATATGTATTCTCATAAACATACTCAAAAACAAAAACCAATTTTATGTCACAAAAAAATTATAAATTTTATTATGGATATAGGAATGTTCCAAATCAATAGAGATTTATTAAAAATATATGCATTACAAGTAAATGAAACATGTGCATAGAAGTAATAAAAACAACTAAACCTGCACAATAACTCATATCAAGAATTAAAGAACCTAAAAACTTATCAAGGAATTTATGAATTATTTTCACATATAAAAAATGATTTACCATTTATGAAAAATATAATTAAAAATATGTAATAATATAATGGAAAAACTAGGAAAATAAAAAAACTATCCTAAATTTTGACAAACCTTCTATATAAATCCAATTTTATGTACCAAAATATCTATGAAAAATATTAAATTTCCAATTCTAAAATAAAATTTAAAACTTTTCTATAGTGTTGGAAACTATTTAGAATACTCATTCATGGCCGAATATAATTATACAGGTGAAGATGGTTAAGACCATATATTGATTAAATCATCAATGAGCTCATTCTTATCATCGAACCACTCTATAATTTTTTATAATCAATAAATAAATAATTATAACTAAACAAAATCAAATAAAAAACTTCCATAAAGAGAGTAGAAAATAAATTATGGAACTTAGGAAGTCATATTAGAGATAAATCTATAAAACATAAAAATAAAATCCATGAAATTACATAAAATAAAATATCCATAATTTCAACCCAAATATAGGGAAATACCTAGGTTGTCCATTAAAAAAATCTCACCAATGGGGGATAGAGTGCCAACGACTAGAAAGGGTCAAAGAGGAGGGGAACTAGAAGTAGGGAGGTGACCAGGGGGAGCATCAACAGTGATAGTTTCGGGGAAAGACCTTTTAGTAGCTTTGGATCAGGATCACGAGGCTCGGGGTGGGGGTGACTTAGTGTTGGGTGATCAGGATTGGGAAGGGTGTGTCGGTGGGAGAAGGGGGTGCTAGTGGCTCAGGATCGGGATAAGGTTTTAGTGGGGAAAGGGGTGTCAGTGGCTCATGATAGGGATCAGTGGTGAGGGGATGGGGATTGGGGGTTCGAGGGGCTTGGGTGGGGGATTTCAGATTTGAGGGTGTTTAGTGGGTTTTAAGAAGATGTGATGCATTTTAAAAAATGTAAATGTTTTTGCAACAGTTTATTAAACCACTGTTAATTTCTTATCTTGGTGTAGTGTAGCTATTATACCGTAGACTTCATCTCAAAGATATCCACCACACACAACCAAAGATATTACCAAAAATGATCCAGCTGAAGTACCAATGAGAAACAAATATAGGGATCTTCAATATTATAAAGAAAACTCATTTCATTATTATACCACACCCTTCGTCACCAATATCTACACCACAAAAACCCAATAATCATACCCAAAAATTAGTGAAAATTATCTAAATGAATTTAATCCAAAAAATATACAAACTAAATTATAAAAAATGATTTACATAGTGATACTTTCTCACCATCCAAGTTAATATCTCAGGGATATGAGAAAATAATATAACTTCTATAAATTGGAACTCAAATAGGGAATTAAGTTGATCCAATGCACATTGTAAAATGAATCAAAATACCAAAAAAGTGGAATCTCATATCAAATTATATTAAAACATAAAAACTAACATTTTCCACATAATTGAATTCATTAAGTACTGAAAATTCCCATATATTGGTAGCCTTCAATAATTTACTATAAGATCAACTCTAGAGTGGTGAATGTGATACCCAAACATCTATCTTTCCCCCAAAATAGTCAAGTGGATGCCTAAAAAATTGGGAGGGATCTTTGAGTAACCCACCAATTTTTGTAAACCTCCATGCATCCATTTTTCTCTCCTCAACACATGTTAATTCATAACCATTTTTTTTAAACATCACCATAATTAAATAACACTAAATAAAATGAAACAAGAAACAACAAAAACTAAACATCCCTTCCCAAATACTATAATATAACATTTTATGACTAATAACACCCCTATGAAACTACCCTCCCCACATAGAATAAAAATTATGCATTCCCATAAACATTCTAAGTCACCCATGTAAGGTGAAAACAATGCATCCTATACTTTGCATCAACTAGATTCAAACCTCCATTTCATACATTTATCCCCTTACCCACTGATATCTGGGAAAGTCCAATGATGTATCTTATAATGAATCTAGACTAGTTGAGTGTCAGATTCTTACAGGCATCTGGTTGGGTGCATCGACCCACTGACTGAACATGTAAATCTTATTCTTTATCAACATTTTATCCAGTGAAAAATTAAACCCATAAACCTATATATCATAATCTACATCATCATCATGGTCTTAATTGTTTTTTCACTAATCCTAAACATCATATGTTTTCCATACCATCGGCCAGTATATAATTCTTAGTTGTATCAATCTATATCTTTTTTATGAAAGAAGGAATCGAATGTGAAAAACATGTCCCGTACTTTTGGACTGCCAAAATCCCTTAACATCTCTGACTCCATAAGTCCATTGAACATAAAATGTATTTTAAAAACCATGACACACAAATACCCCTTGTAATCCATACTCTATGTCCATAAAAGTTATCGTGACAGTCACATGGGTATCATAATACCTCTAATAAGGGTGAAATATCAACCAAGTACACAAATAGAATGATATTTTTCATACACCATGTTATACTTGATATAGTCTCCTGATCATGGAACATGTCAAATACCACTCTAGCTATAAAATATTGTTTATCATCACACATGAGATATTACACCTCGACCTACCAGGTCTATTCAGGTTAGTATAGAGCTGAGTGTAACTCCCCTATATCAGCTCTCATAATACACAACGTGTTTACTTGCATCGATATGTATTGTCAGACACATGGGTGGCCTTAGCCTAAATTATTTACACACACACATACACATGTCCAAACACTAGTGTGGAATTTAAATTTAAATAACTAATACTTTTAATTCATGCATAATGTATAATCTGACATCATAGTATGATTAATGGGACATAGAAATACATTAGGCCAATACAATTTGACAAACTCTATAATGGAGTCTGACCTACTATTTATACAAGAATACTACTAAACAAAAGTATTGAGATCTATCTATGGTATGTATTTCTCAACTCAGTCTCACAGGCTCCTAGTCAACCATGAACCCCATATAAATTACTATCATCTACATAATAGTTGAATCATTGATTAAAATCCCATGCATGGAGGAGTATATACATACCCATCAATACACACAAAAATAATTAAACACAAATCATAAAATAGGAAGTAATCTCTAAATAACTAAATCAATGGGGATAATTAAGAATAATATAAATGATCTCAAAGGGAAAAAATTAATGTCAAAAGATGAGGAATATCCTATTTGTCTACCTTGGGATTCAGCTCAATGTTATAGGGTAAAACTCATCCTTGAGAACCCATTATTTGGTACTTTTAAACAATGATGGAACTCATTTGATTGGTCTTATGCATCGGGAATTTCCATGATAATTCATTAAGAAACTAAGAGGGTTCATCCAAAATTTCCCCCCGATCAAGCTTCACCTCATCGGTACCTAATAAATATCGATACATGTATAGGATATCACGATCATAGTTTATGGGGGATACCTGAACCTTTTTAATATAAACAACTATGAAACAGGTGACTCACCCTTATGTTTTTGGTATGAGATTCCTAACCTAACCTAAGGAATAATTAGATATAGGATCACTACCATGGCTATGAATAGGGATACCTAACTCAATAAATAAATTTAATTTACAGTGTATCCCTCATAAGATAATAATAATGATATTCTACATTATACCCTCATAGGTACAATGATGTGGAACTTACCCATACTAAACCTGATTCAGTGAACTCGCTGATTCTAATATAGTTCAATGAATGAGGAAATAATGGGCTTTAAACTACCCTATAATGAGTACATGGAATATAGAAATGATTATATATCAAGTCCCACAAATTCCTATTTGAACTATGTCATGTGATATTACATGGATTTTTCATCTCAATAGATGTTGTGTTGTGATGATACACGGAATTTAGGTTAGAAAGAGTAATCATGGTGGTGGCATCATCCATGACCATGCGATTTATGAAGTGAAATGAAAATGATATGACACGCATAGTGTGTCATTTCACGTGGATTATTGGAAATTTACTTCTAATATATAGTGATTTTCATGGATATGGGTGATAAAATTTTATTTATTCTCTAGAATCCACATATAAGGGACCATGAGATGTGCATTCTTCATAACTACATGCCATGTCATCCGGAAAAACCTCAAAATTATTGTTTTTCTAAGTTTCTACACTGGCACCAACATCACCATTTATATAACCATGATTATTGTTTATAATGCCAAAAATATCAATGACCTAGCTTGCTTCGTCATCAGTTTATATATTATAACTACCCTTTTATGAAAAAACACATTTCATTTCACATAGTATTGATATCATCTTGATATGTATTATGTATCCATCATCACCCATACCATCATCAGATTCATGTAATCACATCCTTAACAAATTCATGATTCCAATCCAAAAATTGTACCAATAACAATGATATAGTGTACAATTATGTTATTTCAAAAGAATAAATTTTCAAGGTATAGTTAAATTAGCATCCAATCAAAATAATGATGACAAACATTAATGAATAGAGGGAGAAATTCATGAAATTGAAATACTGATCATTAAACAAATGTCTTTTTCATTTGGACATATTTGAAGGAATGCAATGATTAGGGAGTATAATATATTTACAAAACTGAAAAATATTTCTTTAATTTCTAATTTATGAATAGAAACACCCGAAAATATTTCAATAATCATGATCCGTGAATTAATTTCAATGGAATTAATTTTCCTTCATTATGGAAAACTATGAATATGAATGTAATCAATCAAAAAAATACCCTACATTAAGTTGGATCTATTTTTGTAGTATAAGTGTTCCTTATTTATTTAATTTCAATAATTATCTATTTTCATTATCCTTTCCTCTGATTTCCATGTCCATTAATTGTCGATCCATAGTCACATGATCATCTTCCATCATAATTATTCAGGAAAATATCCCCTAATATAATAGCTTATTTTGATTTTCTTTAATATGATCTATGAAAAGGTTTAAATAATGGTTTTCATTGACTAAAACAATAATTAGATAATTGAAAATCAAATTAGATAAATTTAGTTATTTTTCATATCATTCTATTAGTGTTTTCAGTATGCTAAAATTTACAATGTATAAAAAGATTATGTCACTCTAATGTTAAAATGGTTATTCCATTTTTAATGGAAGTCTAATTTTTCTCATTTGATAAATTTTTTGAGGTTTAATTTATAAGGACATAGAAATTGCACACATGAGAAATATTTTAATTAATATTAATAATATATAAATAAAAGGGCTTCATGGGGATCGAAATTATTCATTATCTCCACAACATACATTTAAAATGTTATTTTAAATACTAAAAATATTCAAACAAAATTTTTGGTATCCTTAATAACAAATCACATTCAAGGATTTTCATCCCAAAAAGTAAAAAACTACATAGAAAAGAAATGATACTAATATTGGATTTAGTTTTTTTCTCTCAGAAGATCTCCTAGAGTTTCTTGTGTCATCTCTAAAAACACACCAAGGGAAACACTCACCCATGAAGTACCTTCTCCAAATGGTCCCTGTTCATGATCAGGCACCCTAAAAAGGTAACTCCATCCTCAATTTTATTCTCTCTTTGTTTGATAATGTGAGACAGATTAGACATGTATTTCCTCATAAGAGACATGTGTAATATTTATTTTACTTAGTCTAAATTTGGTGGTAAGGATCTGTGGTATTAAACTGAACCAATCTGGATTAATATCTATAAAGTCCCACTAAATCTCAAAGACATCGTTCTACTTCAGCTAGATATTCATCATCATCACCAATTTGAGACCTTAAAGAATTAAAAGTATTTTATTTGAACTCCAAATAAATCACTATTTAGTCTTCATTAGAAATTTAATGGATCTTGGTATTATACATATTCTCATGGATGATCTTCACCTTCTTTGTCATTGTTTTTACTAACTCTAGACCAATAAGTGCTATCTCTCCAAGATCTTCCTAGCACAATGGTGGCCTATATGGTCTCCAATGCATGGACTCAAATGGTGACATGACAAAAGTGGAGTAATAACTATTTTCATATGAATACTCAACCAAGGATAGGTGATTTTCTGAGTGGTTGGAAAAAAACAACCATAATATTGTGAAACATGTACCATAGAACCCAAATTTTCATCACTATCTGATTGTATTTTTAAGAGAGGAACATCATGATAAACCACAAAAGTGTCCCAAAAAACCCTATAAACCTCTCTATAAATAGGATGTTAATTGTAAATTATCCCCAAAGATCATTAAACATTGTGGTACTACAATTCTATCTTTGTTGTATCCTCATGAACACTAGTCTTGTGATAACATGAAATGAGGTCAATCTTTGAGAACCATCAAACCATTTATATATATATATATATATATATATATATATTGAGGTCATTTATTCTTGGTAGGGGAAAATTATTCCTCATAGTAACCTAAAATAGGTGATCATATTCAATAAACAACATCAATATCCCATTTTCGTTCTTAGTGAATAATAATGTGGCTACACAGGGGGTGGGGGAATAATGTGTCTAACAAATCCCATACATTATATATTTTCCAACTATACCATAATCTGTCATAGCTCTTTAGGGATAATTAATTATACTAAAATAGATATTAAGGCTTTTCCTAGGGGTATTTATATTCATACATTGATCTCTCGATAATGATTTAATCCCAACACTACCTTAATATTACAACTTTTAATGACCCAAAAGATGATGACAGACATGTATAGGATAACACTGAGGACCTATGGGGGGTACCTGACTCTATATGAAATAACCCACTGGCAAGGGGATTAATACCCGTAAGTATTGTGAATGGGATACCTAACCAATATTTTGTATGAATGATATATAGGATTACATTTTATCCTATATTAAAGGTTTCTTGAATCTATAAAGAACTATCCCATTGATTGGATTGATCATTCCACTCTCCATACAAGATATTTCACTATACCATCATAGGGATGAACCAAGGGAACATTCCTACACTAAAATAGATTGAGATAATTCACCTATGAAAATACTAATTCATGATTCCGGAAATAAATAGCATTAACCATCTCTTGATAGAGTACGAGACATGTACATTTGGGTACATGATGTCACCCACTATGTTCAGTTCTACATCCTTCATTCCATCCCACATGTCTTTTTCTAATCAATACGTAATATTTTTTTATGCGACATGGCATGTGGAGGTTAGTATATGTACTCAAGAATGTTTCGTAAACTAATTCTTATGATCATAATGAAAAACATGGAGTGTTCCCTAACACATGTGGCATATGAAGTCACATGTTTTCATAGGTGTGTGATACCTATAAATTATGATCTACCTGGTTAATTATAACACAGTGTGTGGTAAACCACATGTCATGTGTCACATACATCTCTATGTAAATTAATACCATGGCATAAAGGGTCTTACACATAATGTATACTTTGGAAATACATTCCATTTTTGGGGAAAACAAAAAATATGATTTCTATTCATGATTATTCTCCCTCACCTCCATCCATGAATGGGAAAAAATATGTCTCATATTCCCACATTGAACTCACCTCATGAGCTTCTGAATTTCTCAAATCATATGAATGATTATTTTGGGTGACATTCATATGAAGGGATTTTTTGTTCCTAATCATTACTTGGTTTTGAATATGGTTTATTTTAGGGTTTCTCAAGTGTTTCTCCATTGTCTGACCGATGTGACCCTATGGGGGGCGATCATTCAAAGTGGAAATCGCTGGCCCTCCCCTATTGGTATTTTTGCTTAGCATTCTAGATATCCCAATATTTTTTCTTCAACATTGGTGTTCAATGAGTTTTTATAGATTCCCAATGCTGTATCCTTCATCATATGATAAGTAAGAATCCTTGGATTATAATCGTTTGACCCTAGTGGAAAAATACGGCATGAGAGACCATTCTTCTCCTTCATTAGGATGTTTGTGAAATCAAGGGGCTACAGTGTGTGGTGTCTCAACATTGGTGGAGGATCATCATGATAGACCACATTTACTCTTAGAGTACTAAATCCCATTATGCTTGTGTTGTCTATTGTCTCCTTGTAGAATGGTCTTCAGGGTAAAATTTTGATGCAATTCCATGTCTATCCTTCTTTTTGGATGACTCTTGTCGGCATCCCAAAATTATCTAACTTAGGTTTGGTCGATCCTGCCATTTTTATGGAATTTATTTATGAAAAATTGGTTGTTCAGTTGGGGTCACCTCATCTTATGATGGAAAATCTACTAGATTTATTGTTGTTCTCTCCTGATTTGGAAAGTGGAGATCTCACCAGTGGCCTGGTTGTGGCCAAAAACTGAGGTTGATAAAGAGTCATTATCTCTGATCATGTATCTTATTGGGTTGAATGGTTTTCAAGATCATGTGGATGATGGGTGTGTCTTTTCATCTTATCATTCTCTAATTCTAGGTGTGATGATATCTAGAAACCATCTTCTATTTATGAGGGTATGTATATTAATTATTCTAAATCCTTGTGATTCACGCTAGTGTCTCCATCATCCTTTAGGGTTTTCTTCATGGGAATCAAGGCTGACTCCCCTGTCATTAATTACCTTTTTGATAATATATAATACCATGGGTATGATGTCTAGGAAAAAACCATGTACCTTGTAACTGGTGTTCATAGACATGTTATTTCTCTTCTGTATGTGTTGGAACCTATTATGGATGGGGAGAATATTTATTAATATGTCAAGAGAATGAGATTCTCAAAATCCATGCATGGGGGCCTCATAACTTTCACAATTGTATTTTCTAGAGGAATATCATTTCTTGGTAATTTCCTTATATTATGCATCAATTTATTTCTATGAAGGTGAAGGAAATCTGCTTAGGTTTTATCGTCTCATTCATGTATTCCATGTGATAACCATTATATAGGGTGATCCTTTGTGATCATATTTCAGGTCTATAAATAGGTATCGTGACTTGGTTTATTGGGTTCAATTTTAATTCCATCTCACATAGATCAGTGAAGAACGAAGGGGTAGTATATTCCAAAACTTCCATGTAGATATTGGGATTAATTAAGATGCGAAATTTGATTTTTACATGGGGGTCTTGGGGATCCTTTCCACAAGATGTAATAATCAAAACTTTAGGAATAGAATAAGGTGTTCGGTTGGAAATCTACTTGTCCAACCATCAGGGAATTGACTCTCTTCCTAAAGAAAATTTCTAGCATCCCACCGTGACCATGTTAGAATTATAAGCTGGAGATATCATTTTTTCTTCTCCCCGAACCGGGTGAGGATTGATTATTTTTTCTAGGTGGTGGTAAACTCATTAAAAGTAATAGTGCATGGTGGGAAATAGATCGGTTTAAATAGTTTCATTAACAGGCTTTTAATGACATTATGGAGTGGGTTTTGATAAAAAATAGCATTGACTACAATCTGGAGGATTGAAAAAATGGAATTTATTGGATGGAGGTGAGGCTACATAGGGGGTAGGATGATGATCTTTTTTCTATCATGGATAGTAAGAAAATTATTCTATCTGAGAAGTTACTAGTAACATAAAGGGGCTAAATGGAAATATTGCAGGATCCATGGCATTGTTAAGGAGGTAAAAACACTTTTGGGTTGTTGTATCCTGGTTTATTCTGGATGATGTTGGGGCCAAATTCTTTTGGCCCATACTGCATATCAGGCCTTTATTTCAGTGGGTTGAGCTCCATGGTGAACTCATTGGGGGTTTCATGGGAAATCATTCCCCAGATCTAGTGGGATAAGGCCCCTGACCCAAATGTTGGGGAACTGTAGAAAATCTGACCACTATAGCAGAGCTGACCAACCAACACTGATAGATCAATATAACAGGTCGGGATTTAGAGTATATAGTATTATAGCAACATGGACTTCCAGCTTCCATCCACTGTAGAACTTTATATTTGGGTGAATGAAACATTTTTGTCATACAAACATCCATATACCTTTCACTATAATGATGCATACATCCCATGAAGTTAGTGTAATAATGGACTATCTTCCTCCTTTTGTATCCCAATTAGGGCTGGGGTTTATATTTCAGATACTTGAGATACTCCATGTAAATTTTTCTCCCTAAACTAGTGAAACTTCTGACTCTCTGGGGATGTAGGGATCACCTCTAGAACCATGTAAATATCTATGTCCCAGATCTTCTTCTTATTCGATTTTTTTTCCTTTTTGATCTTCTGTGAATTGAATCTTTTTGTCATTGCAACACCCGACGTTTCAACATCAAACACTACCTCTTTCTTACAATTTGTGAAGGAAAGGAATATAGTTTGTATATTTATAATCCTTCTTAAAGATAGTAAATTTAGTGAGATTTGAAGGTTTATGAGGACATGGAGAAAGATAATTTTTAGTGAATTTATGCTTGTATAGTAGTAATGGATGAGGGAAGGTGGTTTGTGGTGGTAAAAGATGAGTAATGTTGAGAAACATTCCATGACTGGTAAAGAATTGTGATAATTATTTTTTGGATGATATTATGTGTGAAAGAGAGAGAAAAAATGACAATGTTAAGTATGAATTTCAAAAGCACTCCGTGTCATGATGGATAGCCTATATCTTTTTATAAGTTTATGTTTTCCATTTTCAATGATCCGGTGATTGATCTATCACTGAATTCATTAAAGGTGAAGAATTTCTATGTGCTACTTGTGCTTCTACAATAGTTATGATCTGTAATCTTAAAGACCACATCTATAACAACTAGTAAAAGTATATATTCCTAACTAAATTCTATTATAATATTATTATATGTAATAAAAATTGAATGCTCTATATGGTCTTTCTAAGAATCATATCATATAAAGAACATGGTTTCGTGATAGGGAGAAGCATTCAGGGGGCTATTGTAATCACTAATAAAATGAGAGAAGACATCAAGAAGAAGGCTAATAGCTCCAAAATTATGATTAAGGTGGATATGGATAATGAATATGATAAGATAGATTGGATATTCATTTATAGGTTCTTGGAGACAATTAGTTTTAAGGATTGGGTATTTTACTTATTTTTTAGGTGTTATGATTTTTTGTGGATCTCCATCTCAATAATTGGTAGGAGTTTTGATTTCTTTAAAATTTTGCCTAGTTTAAGGCAGGGTGATCTTGTGTTAGCCAATATAATTTTCATTACTCAAAATTCTCTCACTAGAAACATCAAATAAAACCTAGATGTAGGGAATACCTTTATATACAATAATATATATGGTTAATATATTATCTCCCAAATCATGTTTGACAATTACGTATTACTTTCTATCAATTAAATAAAAAAATAAATTAGTGGATTTAGTATAATAATGTAGGTCTATGGTGTATGGAGAGGGAATATGATCACTTAGTTTAAGAGTAT
Organism: Viscum album; assembly: GCA_963277665.1. Lineage (NCBI taxonomy): Eukaryota > Viridiplantae > Streptophyta > Magnoliopsida > Santalales > Viscaceae > Viscum > Viscum album. Next base: position 1,088,488,815 of record OY728163.1, on the reverse strand, counting down.
TTTATATATATATATAAATATTTTTCCTATATTTGAAGAAATTATATCCAAGATAAATTATGCATTCAATGATGAATCTTCCCAATGTATTATATTGGTTCTCTCATCTCAAATTGTATGATTTTGAAATTTTTTTGATGGTCTAAATAATCGAATATGAATTCATATTGTGAACTGAAAAAACAAATTCCTATATTTTTGTTTGAGAATAATTCTTAGGAACAACTTTCACTCATATAGTCACATTCACATTCTTTATGTTATTAGCACACCAAATGGAACTATCATCTCTCTATAAAAATGATGATATTGATTATATGGTATTCTATTGATGATATAAAATTCCACTAGGATTCTTGGTGTAGGATCAATAAAATGCTTGAAGAGGGATATATCAATTTATATAGAATTATGGATAGCATGAAATGATTGACGGCAAGGATATGCATGGGTTGTTATTGAGGGATCTTCACTCTGTATGGGGTTCATGAAAGATAAGTATGGGTAGTAATGAAGAATATGGGTTGAGAAATCCATGAGATCCTCAAGACTATAGGGATTAATTTTTTAGAAGCTTGATATCCCAAATGATAGTGTACACTAGGTGGTGGTTCATGACGATGTAAGGTTATAGAAAGAGAACTGGGTGGGTGACCCTTTTTCATTCTTGGATGTGTGACACCAAAAATATCCATTAGAGATGTGACCATGCACTTGAGTTTTATTTGCATGATTCTCTCCAATGACCAATAGATTTTTTTACAACATGAGACTATTTAATAAACCCAAAAATGTGTGTTTATTTAGACATCACCATGGTCATTTAGTGAAAAATCCTTTTGTTCTTTGATTCATGATGATAATAGGATTGATTCATGGACCATATAATGGTGTAAGGGTATTATGAATAAAATTATTATTATTTTGTTTTTAGATTGAGCCATTTTTCCATTCCCACTGATGATAATATTCAGATAAGAGGTGTATTTTTGGAATTGAGATCATAGTGTTTTGAGAACCCGAGCTGGGAAACGGTCTGCCATATTTTCTTCATGAGTGAATTTGAATGATTCATGTGTGAAATATTTTTCTAGGATAATATTGGGAAAAAATGGGGATCATAGTTCAAGGAGAGACAATGGATTCTTTTCTTAGTTCATGGTTTCTTGGGTGTAATCAGAAAGGCAACATCACCAAATCTTGCAACATGGTGTTTTTGGTGGTGGATGGGTTTTATGGGAGGTAATGAACAATGTTACGGAGGGACACCTCTTCCATTATCTTTGTATCAGGGTGTGATTTAATAAATTAGTGGATAAAATCAATACACTGGTTACAGGAGGGACGGTCATGGTCAACTATAGTTTCATATTTCCTAATAGTTTGAACATACTAAGGTCAAATGATGATCACATTGGGGTAGTGGATAAAGTGGAATCCACCCCACTTGGGTTCTAAAATGAACATAGATAAACCTTATATGTAGGGGTAGATGATAGGGGAAGCATTATTCATGATAGGAATGGAAATATCCTCTTAGGATTCATTTATTTTTACATCATGAGAAACTCTATAGGGTGGATGTTAGACCCCTACATTGTGGTATTATTTTTTGAAGGTTTTAGAATGTCATCCATTAGATAGTGGAATCAAAATCCAAGATATTGGTGGGTTTCCTTATAAAAAATGGGATCAGTCGATGGGATCTAATCTACTGCATGAGGAAGTGAAATTTTCTCATTGGTCAAGGCACAAAAGTCAAAAATATTTTGGGGAAGGTAATTTTGTGGCTGATATTCTTCCATGAAAGGGAAATCCAGGTGCAAGTTTTATTATTTATCGCCATAATTATTCTCTTCCCATTTAATACAATTCTATATTATGTGGAAATTCACCTAGACTCATTCACTAAAAAATCATAATTTCAGGGTTGATGAAAAATGTCTATTTTTAATTAATGAATTATTAAATGATTATCGACTAAAAAGTCCAAATTCACAATAACTTAGATTCTGTAAAAAAATGCCCATATCTACCCAATTATTTAATGGAAATATCCCATAATCACACCTATGGAGTCACCTACATGACCTGGATCATGGAACCATAATTAATTATACCATTATATAATTTTTTCACATCATTATAATGGCTCTATCATGCTTTAGACCCCGAAACTAAACCTAAAATAATGATCAATTTCACCAAAGAGGTATTGTACAATGATCAGTTTCCCATGTATAGTCGAATCATCATTTGATAAAAAAAAGTGATGAAGAACATCAATAAATGGAGGGAGAATTACATGAGACACAAAAGTTTGAATCCAACAATGGTTGTGTTCATTTGGCCACCACTGACCAAATTTGAAGAAATATAAGGAATATAATTTTATTAAAACCTAAAATTAAATATCAAATTTCTTACTCTTTGAAGGGAAATAACCAATGTAAATTAATAAATCTTGATATCCAAATTAATTTATACTGAATTAAAACAAATTCATCATGGAATAAAAAAACCAGGGAAATAATCCACCAAACTAATACCCCTTCCTCAGATTGGATCATTCACTAGAGTATAATTTTTTAATAAGAATTTATTTTTGTGAATTAACCGCATTCATCACCAGCACCAATGAATTCCATATCTATTCATCTTCCCTCCAAAATCCATATATCATCCACTAACATGTTCCTACATTATCCGCACATCTAATATCTGTGGTTATATATATTACTGATGATATGAGCACTATCATGTATTATGTAGTAGTTGTATAGTTTTAAATAAAAAATTATAAAATATGTAAGTTGAATTTATTAATTTACATAAATTTCCACTTGTTTCAGTACTAAGAATAATTAACAGATGCATTCAAACACAATGTAACACATTGGGTGGAACTAATGTTCTGGATTTAATGGCGGTCTGCATTTTCTCATTAGAGATATAGAAAAAAGATTATTCCATTGTTTGTGAGAATAAATGTGTGCATAAAATATTATATTTAAAATTTTTAAAATAAAAATATAGAGGCCCCCAGGACCTATAATTCTACACTGACCTCGTTCCTTACTCTATTTTTTAATAATAAAATATTCCAACATATGAAGTATAAACTTTGAATTTTCGACATGATTCATACAGTCATATCACTAATCATTCCCCTAAAAAGGCCTCACATACCATCCCCAATGGACCTAGGAAACTAACCTCAACTACCTACATAATCTCTCTCATCCGTAGAAAACCCATGTTCTCTCATTAATCCACCTAATCCTTCATCCACATGGTGATATCATTAGGGAGGGAATCCATGTTACCTAAAGTTCCTATTCATAATTTTCCTGAGCTTTAAATCCTCTAATCCAAGGTATCTCATTCTCTATGTGTCTCTAGTTCTATAATCCAAAACATAGTCCCATGAAAAAATAATGATGATAAGAAATCATACATAAACAGAAAAATGGTTTTTTATTACTCGGACCACCTACCTCGATACCGGATATTTCCTCATCGAGCCTACATAACTCATTAGATATGCTAGTTCATTCAATAAATAAGCTCATGTAGCCAAAAAATCTTTGATATCATGGCACAAAAAATTTAATAAAATATATATATTTATAGTTAATTATTTTGAATAATTTATAGAGGGATTTCAATCGAATAATTACTAGAAAATTTTGTTGCACCGATACTACAACCAATAATTCATGATAATAATTTTTGGAACTCCTATAATAAACCAAAAACATATCTATCATACTCATATAATTTATCCATTATGAAGTGTAAATGACATTGAAAACCTTTCCCACGTGACACTAAAATAAATCACATGAGAAGATGTACTCAGACTGATGAATGAAGTTGAGAATTATAACCAAAATCATTGTCAAAACACATCTAGAACCACCTAATTCCACATGTATTAAAATGAGGGATGGGGAAGAGGATAGGTTAGTCAAAATATCCCACATCCATTTCCCATGGACCAAAAAAAATGAAAACCCCAATGAAATGAAATGAATTCATAACGCATTGGGAAACACCCAAACATCGGTCATAGAGTGACCAATATTATCCTGACATGATGAACCCCTTTACTCAAAAAATTGATTGTGTGATAGGGGGTTGAAGAAAAATTATCCCCAGGAAGAGTTTCCAGTCCTCATATGTCCACCATTATGGTGTGAACTATGGGACATGGTGGGACGTCACTTTGTATGGATTTCGATCCTCTTCATAATTTTTACAGTTGAAATGTGACTACCTACTTAACATATTAGACCATCATAGTAATTTTAATTTTTTACCAAAAACCCATGATTCTTTTACTTTCATGATTACCATTACATTAAAATGCTTCCCCACTAATTTTTTTCCATTTTAGCATGACATATGGGCCATAGGGTGACCTACATCATCAATAGGTTTGTAGTATGCCCCAAAAAGCTTACTCCAATGAACAAATGAGGAGTTGAACCACTAGAAATTCCATATTACCCATCCTAAAACTCTTATTTCGATTGTACAAATCTCAAACTTCAAATATGAGTCCCAATTCATCGAAAACCACTACTCTAAGATCAAAATTCAAATAATCTATAAAAATAACGACTAGTAAAAATTACTGGTCGTGAAATCATATGTTTATAGTAGAAAAATAGAAATGGTCCTTATGATGCCTTATAACAACTATATATTATGGAATATATATATACATATCTAAAATAATTCTCCTTGTATCTTGTTTCAGAAGAAACAATAAACAAAAATGAATTGATGTATATATGATTAATATTTTTAAGAACAGAATAAATGCAATAAAATGCAATTTTACATAAAACTATATTAATTAACTATTTTTTATATTTATATAATAAATAGAAGATATGATTTAATATAAAATTAATTATTATTTTCATGTTATTTTTTGAAATTTTAGTTTTTTTATTAAAATATTAAATCAATAATCGTGAAAATTACATGTATAGTATTTTGTTATATAAACTAATATATTATAATTAATTAAATTATAAATAGATTTAAAATATTATAAAGAACACATAATGTTTTAAAAAGGATATTTCAATAATAATATTTTTTCTTAACATTACACATTCCATTAAAAAATTGTTTTTAAATTTTAGAAACTAAATCAGATAGAACCATTGTTTTGGATTTATAACCTCAAAATTATATTGGATTGAATTTTTTATATTTTTATAAAATATTATTTTCATGAGTATAATGAAATATATCGATTCTACATCTACCAAATTTATGAATTATTATTATTGAAAAAATATTATTATTATTAACATTTTTTTATAGTTTACAAAACCTACATTAGATATTTTAAAACTCATGTAAAATTTTTATAGAAAAAAATAATTCATTAACCAATTAATTTATTAAAATAATTTTTTACCTCTCATAGAATTTTGTTTAAATTTAATTATTTTAACATTTTATTCAATATTATCAAACTAATAAATGTAATCAATTTTATTTAAGTTATATAATTATGTTCCCAAATTAAATATTAGTTATCAAAGCCATAGAGTTATTTTTTAATGGATATTAATTTTCTAAATATATCATGTTTTTAAATTAAATTAGACTATTTTCATTGAAGACTCTAAAATGATATTGAAGTATATATGAAAATAAATTATAACTCATATATTTGGAAATAAATGGTAAATAATATTATGAACACATATTGATTAAAAAATCATTTCTATATAATTTTTTTAACAAATTATATGTTATAATTTAGAATTGAATTTCATATAAATAGAAATTTAACTCAGGTAAATAGGGTCCAAATTCAGATTCATTATGTGAAAAATGTGTATTAAAGGTCATTATATGGTTAATTTTTAATCAATATTATTAATAGTAAAAATGAGTTAATAAAGTCTCCATATTTTTAGAAAGGACACACAAAACTTCTTAAAATCGATCTAATTTACTAAAGTCATACCCATATGTACCACATATCATTTCTCTTCACAATTTTCATAACACAGCAAACCCACATAACAAACATTTAATTACATTCTTATCTAATAGAAAAATATAGTTTTTTCATGAAAATGTGCATGTAACTTCACTATAAAACGTGGTCAATCACACAAAATCCTTCATCCCTCTCAAACAATAACAAATTGTTCATAAATGTCCCGTCCTAATCACACTTTAAATCCATCGGAAGGAGGTCATATGCTTTTAAATATTTATACCAAGCATTATGAATCTATATAAAAAGGTAATCCTTACCATCTTCCTACTTTTAATTCAAGTTAATTTTTATAAACCCTTTAAATTCCCATTATGGTTCCCTGATTGGAAAATAAATCCATTAATTTCTAAATAATTATGTAATGATGAGATATTTCCATTTTTATCTATCTCTAATTAATCCCATTTTATAATACTTTTCTATACTAATCACATAACCAAAATCATTCCATGACATTCCATCATCATGTTATGAATAACCAAATCTAATATCATTCATTGGTATCTATAATAATGAATTTAAAATATATATATATGTTATAATTGTTATGAAATAGCTGATTAAGAGAGTTGTTTTTTATACTTGTAATTCAAGATAATTAGTGGAATTTATAAATAAGTTATTGGATTTTATGTAATAAAATCATTTAATTGAGTATTAATCACTAATAATACATTGCATTCAGAGAAGAGTGAATTATCATACCATATAATGGTTTTATGTTATATTTTTAGAATAATTTTATGGGAAGTCAGGGTTTCCATTGATGTCTAATTAACTATTGAATCACATGTTCTATAAAAAATGTGTGTTTGATTTGATTTATTCCTTTTTATTTCAGTTTATTTTTATCTATATCAATACTTTCCATTAATCAAATATTTTATTTTATTTGTTAGGTTTAATATTAATTATTTTCTTTTATTCTCGTTATTATATTAACCCATTTAAACAAATTTTTTTACCCTTATACTATGCGGGTTTTCAAAAAATGAAACTATAAAACATTTTTAAAAAAAAAACATACATTCAATATAAATGGTTTTATCTTATAGTAAAATTTTTTATGATCATATTTATGTATTTTAATTATCTTTTATCTATAAATATTTATAATATTGTTTTCATAAGTCCTCACTTTTCATTTACAAAAATATTTTTCTTTTTATATTTTATGATAATGATTAAATTGTTTTTTGAATATTTTATATTTTCAAATATATTTCTTCTCCATGTCTTTTCACTCTTTTTGATATGTTTTGATCAAGCTCTATTATTTATTGTGATATTATTCCTTTGGTAAAATGTTATTTTTTGATGTTTTCATGACACCCTTCCTACAAAGTGTACCCTTCCTAGGCCAGTAATGTGAGAAGGTGGATAATGACCCTCGAGTCCCACCTCCAGTAAACCCCGGGTTGGCGACTAGCACCGAGGGTATAGCAAACACACAAATGGGAGGCATTACCCTCTATGTGAACACATGTGAAAGAGAGAGATAATATAGATACCAACCAACTCCAACTCAACCAGTAAGATGAAATAAATCCCAAGTAAACAAATGAAATGTCATGTAAAACTACTACAACTGAAAGGGAAAAACTACAAGTACCCAAAAAAAGTAAAATAGCAGAAACCCCAAGCCCAAACAGCTCCTCCAACCCCAAGCTAGTAAACACCAACCTGATCTCCAACCTGCTCCAAGTGACTTGAAAAGTAGTTTATATATACATAGGGTGAGTATAACAGTATACTCAGTAGGATCCTCTCTAAAGCCTCTCGAGCAAAAATAAAGAAATCATGCTAAAGAACAGTGAAGAACAAGTGAAACTAACTCATCACATAAGCAAGTATACTATGTTCTCAGACTAACCATGACTACTCTTACCAAGTAATTCATACAATAGTATATAATATAATAAAGAATATCAAGGGTACCCCGCTACTACTTCCCCACTGGTTTTCCACTTTTCCCCAACATCGCACGTCCTAAGTATCATTCTCCGAAAAGTCTTGTCTGCAGACACCTGAGCGAAGCACCACAACATGAACCCCATGCAACAAAACCACCACATCCACGTAATAAAGTAACCAGGTAGTTTCTGGGAGCCACCACATCCCACATAACGTGTATCATACGTCAAGTATTAAGCCTCAAGCCATTACAGCCCATACACTGAGTAAGGATCCTCAATCCATCATAGCCTATACACGTTACACCTATAGTAGTCCATGGGAAACTATATCAAGAATATATGTGTGTGAATAACCACATGCCATTACAGTCCTCTACACACGTATATGGGGAAAACTAACTGTTTTCCCTACCATCACAAGTAACTACCAAGAGAAGAGTGTGGGGACAAAGGGGGTAGTCAGCCATTCATCCTCCCACCGGAATCTTAGGGAAAACAACCCACAGGGCTCAGAATCCCCAGGGTGTTGGTTTCCCTTACTGACAGGGTGGAGTATCATATAGAAACGCAAAAAGTACAAGATATATTATATCTCACAACCACACTATGGGTATAACCTAGTCTTATACTCAACTGCAGCTAACGTCTCTCAGACTCTGGGATGCTACTTCTAAGACTAGGTATCCTATAAGCACACAACCATTTAAAAAGGTTTAATAGATTACTTCATTCCCTTTTTTTCAGTTCCAATTTATGTTAATAAATTATTTAAACATTAATTAATCATTTAAAATTCTACATTAAACATCGTTATCATCACACCCAAAGTCCACTATCCCTTTAAAATTACAACGTCATCATTTTGTTCCAGAACTCCAACACCAAGGGTTAACATGATTTATTCAATTTTTCATTATAAAATTACTTTCCCATATTCCCAGGAATTCTAGAAAAACATTCTATGCTACTAAATACAAGGGGAATTAACACGGTGTGTAGATGTACTACCTGTCGAGTCTTTTCCGCCTATATCAAGAGTGTGGACTCATCCTCCCTTGAGAAGCTAAACACAGAAATCACGTTGCATACCTCACACATATTCACCTCTTTCAGAAGAAGGGTAAGAAAGAATAGCTGCCTTGATCAGTGATGAAAAGTAAATCAGATAATCAACCAATAAGAATGAGAAAGCATCCAATAATCACATCCATCATGTTATGTTATCCCTGGTGTCCTCCCTAACACCCACATGCATAAACTGATGCATCTCGCCACTATAGGTGTCATCTACTGCCACCATCAAAGGTCTTCATGCCCCCACATACCACAACAGCCATCAAGGCTCACATCACAACACAATAAGAAAGAAAAAAAACATCTTAACAATTGGTCTCTTGGACCTTTAACAATCAAGAGGGTAACTCAGAACCCTTCGAGGAATTATCAAACAATCAGTTCTTTAATAAATCTTGAATTAACTGATTTATTATTCATAGGTTCCAAATTCGGGAAACCTAATCAGTAAGCTATCAAAAATAATTAAACATGCTTACTGCCCCAATTTGATTAACATGAAATTACAACAAGGAGAAAATATTCATTTACATGCCTCTTTAACTTTTAACAAAACAATTATCAATTTATTTTTGTTTACATTCATTACCAATTTCTATCAAGAACGAACAGCTAAACAAGAAATCATAGATATCACACTGTTTAGCAAAACAAGAGGCAATAACATACGATCGATGTAAATTTATTTATCTGGTTCAAACATTTATTATATTAATTCCATTTTCATCCAGTGGTATAAAACATGCTAATGATACAGTTGCATGTAATGGAAGAGAGAAGAAACGATTCCCCTGCCTCAAACGGTTCTAGATGTAATTTATACGAGAACAGTCTACACAACGGTTCACGATCACCTCCTCTCACGATAACTGCATCCACCTGAGGATGCCACAGTACGACCACACCAACCGAAACCCAAGAAAACTACATTAAAAGCATAGATATCACATGCTATAATATGGAAGGATAAATAGGAAAAGATGAACCCTAAAATAACGACGATAAAACATACCTTATATCGAAGATTGATCGATACAGCTTGGTTGCATCAAAACAGAGCGGAACCAATCCAAGGAGGAAACTTTGATTGGGAAACTCCTAGGAGAAGGAATGGGATGTTTGAGCATCTCACACCCAAGAACAAGGGGAAAGAATTAGGGAGGAATATATCACATCCCTTTAGAATATTTAACATAGTGACGGTTTAAGATACACTTAATTTCCCATTACAAGAGGATCACATTAAACCATGCGGTTTGACCAAGTAAAAACATACCAAGCCTTAGGGATAATTAATATAGGAGTTATGGCCTTTGAATCTTCCTTAGGGTCCTTAAAATGAGGCTTTAAATGTATTTTACGTCAAAGGAAATGTCAAAGGGGTGAGATAGTAGAAAGCTAGAAACATTGTTCACCTTTCGAACCTCACTGTTCTAGAAACACTATTCATGAACCTCACTATTGGAACCTCACCATTCTAGAAAAACTGTTCACGAACCTCACCTTTAGAACCTCACTGTTAGAACCTCATCGTTCTAGAAACAGTGTTCATTAACCTCACTGTTGAAACCTCACTGTTGGAACCTCGCCGTTCTGGGAACATTATTCATGAACCTCACTGTTGGAATCTCGCTATTCAAAAAACATTGTTCATGAACCTCACCATTGGAACCTCACTGTTCTGAAAACACTATTCATGAACCTCACTATTGGAACATCACCGTTCTAGAAACACTATTCATGAACCTCACCGTTTGAACCTCACCATTCTGGAAACACTGTTCATATAAGTTTACCATTACACTGTTCACAGAAGGTTAATATTGACATTGTTCACCTAAGGTTACCGTTGCACTGTTCACAATGGTATACCATTGGAACTATTCACAAAAGGTTCATGTTGACACTGTTCACCTAAGGTTACTGTTTCACTGTTCACATAAGGTTAATGTTGACACTGTTCACCTAAGGTTACCATTGCACTGTTCATAGAAGGTTAATGCTGACATTGTTCACCTAAGGTTACCGTTTCACTATTCACATAAGGTTAATATTGACACTGTTCACCTAAGGTTACCATTGCACTATTCACAGAAGGTTAATGTTGACACTATTCACCTAAGGTTACCATTGCACTGTTCACCTATGGTTACCATTGCACTGTTCACAGAAGGTTAATGTTGACATTGTTCACCTAAGGTTACCATTGCACTGTTCAAAGAAGGTTAATGTTTACACTATTCGCCTAAGGGTACCATTGCACTGTTCACATAAGGTTAATGTTGACACTATTCATCTAAGGTTACCTTTGCACTATCACCTAAGTTTATCGTTGCACTGTTCAAAAAAGGTCATCATTGCATAGTTCATAACAGTCTACCGTTGAAACTATTCACCTAAGGTTACTGATGCACTGTTCACAATGGTCTACCATTGGAACTGTTCACAAAAGTGGAAAATTGGAAAAGTGTTGGCGATAAGTCACCTTGACCTCCTGGAATACTCAAACACCATATTTTCACAAAGAAATGGACTAGAGAGGTCTGGGCCATTGCATCAGATACCTCTCAAAACATTTTCATCCTTGAGAACTCAAAACCCACCTAAGGGGAAAATGAAACGGGGTCTGAACGACCACCCATCGAGATAACTCTCAAAAGAGAGCAAGCCACAAGAAGCAACAAAAGAAAAAATCATATTATAAACATGAAAAGGTCTAACCACAAAGGGGACATCATTATATAAAAAGATTTAAACATCAAACAACTCTGGGTACTGAGCACGTATCGGTGACTCACGTTCCCATGTGCTCTCCTCCATGATGTCATGTCGCCACAAGACACGAAACAAGGGGATAAAATGCCTGCACAACTCCTTCTCCTTACATTCTTGGATCTCCACAGGTTTCTTGTCAAAGGTCGCATCATCATCAACATTGATCTCTCCCCAATCGATGACATGAGAGTCATCATGTAGATAACGACGGAGCTGTGATACATGGAAACCATCATGTATCTAACTCATCGATAGTGGAAGTGTTACTCAATACTCCACAGCTCCAACATGAGATAACACCACGAAAGGCCCAACAAACCAGGGAGAAAGATAACTCCCATGACCAAACCTTCACTACCCACAACAGGGAGTCACCTTCCGAAACACATGATCCCCAACATTAAACTCTAAGGGTCTCCTATTTTGATCAATATATGATTTCTGATGATCTTGCATTGTCTTCATCCTCTCACGAATCACCTGAAACATCTCTATTTTATTCTACACTAGTTCCGGTCTGAGAATTGTTGACTCTCCGACCCCAGTCCAGCACAATGGAGAACGTCAAGGTCGGCCATACGAGGCATCAAATGGTTCCATGCCGATGGTGGAGTGAAAAATATTATTGTAATCGAACTCCGCCAAGGGTAAGTTCCTCATCCATGAACCTCCAAAATCAATAACACAAGAGTGTAACATGTCTTCAAGAGTCTAGATTGTTCAATCAGTCTGATCATCCGTTTCAGGATGAAAACCAGTGCTAATGTATAGTTGAGAACCGAAAGCATGTTAAAGAAATCTCCTCACCCTGGAGGTAAAAAGATGATCTCGATTAGAAATGATCATACTTGGGACTCCATGAAGTCTCACCACCTCCTCCAGATATTACCTCAACAAAGCATCCACTAATCTTGACTCTTTAATCACTATGAAGTGGGCCGATTTTGTTAAATGATCCACTACCACCCAAATAGCATCATGTCCTCCTGGAGCTCGAGGTAAACTAGTAAAAAAGTCCATTTAGATGTCCTCACACTTACACTGAGGAATCTCTAAAGGCTGGAGAAGACCACCAGGAACACGGTGTTCGGGCTTCACCTTCGGGTAGATTAAACATCAAGACACAAACTCCGCAATTGCACGCTTCAGCCCCGGCTACCAAAATTGGCTCCTCAAGGCTCGATACATCATTGTTGCACCAGGATGCACCTCTAAAGGTGAACTGTGAAACTCTCTGAGAACCATATCACACATCTTCAAAGGAAAAAAAATCCTTTCGTGATACAACACTCAGTGTTTTTCATCCTCCGACCAACCATCAGGGGCCTCGCCATAAACAAATCAATCTCTCCAGACCTCCACCTCTAGATCCCCCAAATGGAAATATTCTACCTTCTGCACTAGGGATGATTGTACCATCACCTGAAAAAGATAACCTTTTCCCTCAACTTCTCCCATATTAAGATGTAATGCTGGCAGTTCTTCCATTACTCTCTAGGAATCATCAGATTCACGCACAGCATCACTACGTGACTTTTGACTTAGCGCATCAGCTACAACATTTCCCTTTCCAGGTGTATAAGATATTTCAAAGTCGTATTCCTATAAGAACTCCATCCACTGATTCTATTGTATGTTCAAGTCATGCTGGGAGAAAACATACCTAAAACTCTTACGATCGGTAAAAACCACAAATCGCTCGCAAATGAGGTAGTGTCTCCACAACATCAAAGAAAACACCACGGATGCCAACTCAAGATCATGGGTGGAATAGTTACATTCATGGGGATGCAACTGCCAAGACCCATAAGAAACAACTGACCTCTACTTCATAGGAACACAGCCTAGCCCCAAATGCAAAGAGTTGCAGAAAACATCAAACTGAACTCCCTCAGCTCTAAGACAAAGAACTAGATCACTTACTAACTTCTCTTTTAGATACTCGAAATCTACTTGACACTGATTAGTCCATATGAATTCCTGATCCTTACTAATCAAAACTGTCAGAGGAGTCGCAACTCATAAGAAATTGGCTACGACCCTCCTATAGTAGTCTGTGAGACCAAGGAAACTTTTCACCTCTGACACTATCTTGGAGGCTTCTCAAGACACAAATTCTTTTATCTTAGATGGATCCATTGCTACTACCTGCTAGGACATACATTCCCCAAGAAACAGACTTCTTGAGTCCAAAACTCACAGTTTGACAACTTCGCAAACAACTGATGTGGACGAAGAACTCTCAAAACGGTGTGTAGATGCTCTTCATGCTCCTCCTTAGATGTGGAGTACACAAGGATGTTGTCAATGAAAACCACCACGAACTTTTCCAGGAACTCACGGAACATATCATTCATCAATCCCATGAACACAGCTGGAGTATTTGTCACGCCGAACGAAATTACAACGAACTCATAATGCCCATGACGACAACGGAAAGTTGTCTTTGGGATATCCTCATCCTTCACACGCATCTGATGATATCCTGACCGCAAGTCAATCTTTGAAAACCAACTTGCACCCTTCATTTGATCGAATAAATCATCAATCCATGGAAGAGGATAGAGATTATTTTTTGTCACTTTTTTAAGGGAAGATAATCGACACACAACCGCAAACTTCCGTCAACCTTCTTAACAAATCAAACTGGTGCACCCCACGGTGACACACTTGGATGAACAAAACCTCACTATAATAGACCATCAAGCTATATATGTAGCTCTCGTAACTTAGAAGGGGCCATCCTATATGGGGACATAGAGATAGGAGACGCTCCTGGTTGTAGCTCGATCCCAAACTCAATCTCTCATCAAGGGGGTAATGCTACAACCTCTTCGAGAAAGACATCTGGGTACTCTTCTATGACCCTAGGAAATGCCAACTGCTGAACCTCATAAGAACTCAATATCATCTCAACCATCATGGATGATAAGGAAGGAATGTTTCTATAACCCATTCGAGGATCTCGCTCACCAACAAACACCACCGGATCTCCATCTGCACTAATGAAAATGACCTTCTTCCTGAAGAAATCCATGATAGCCAGCACCAAATACAACCAATCCATGCCAAGGATGACATCATATGGTTGTATTCGTAAATATAAGAAATCTCCCCAAGAGAGGTGTTTCCCCAACACGAGATCATAGTCTCTACATACTTCAAATAGGTCAGCTCGACCTCAAACTGACATAGTCAACGCCAAGGGCATTGGAAGCCTCTCTACCACAAGTCCCAAAGCATGGACAAGGGTAAGTGATATGAAGGAGTGTGTTTCTCCTGAATCAAAAAAACCATACACAAAGGTAGAAAACAAGAAATGGGTACCTCGAATGACTTCTGGCTCGCCTGGAGCTGGAAACGCTGGAGCATGAAGCTGACCACGACCTCCTCCATGGCCTCTCTGACCTTGATGCTGACCACCACCATGGTCGCACTCTGCTCTTTGAGGATGGGGAGCATCATGAGGTTGTCCTTTGCCTGCCCCATCAACCCTAGGATGATCTAAAGCTGGTGCAACCTGCTACTATTTCATTAACTGGAACTGCCTCGACGAAGGAACCTGGAAAGTAGCACCTGGTGCACGATGACTGCTCTGAAAGTTCGGGAACTCCCGCTACTGATGACAATGACCACCATAAGAAAAACATGACCTTGATCCCTTGGAATAGGCATAAGAGTTTCTTCCTCTAGAGAAATGAGATGTGAAGGGCTAGGACCTACCCCTGGCTGAACGGAAACTCTTCTGCCCTAAAAACTGGGAACCCCTGACTACAGCTCTGTTTCATGAGGAATCATGACAATTCTCCTCTCATGATGATCCGGTCCTGGACAAAGTCCTCTCAACAACCTCTTACCTCACCAGCACCTCAAGATATGTCTTCAGTATAAATGGGGTGACCTGGCACTGGATCCCGGGATGCAAAGCCTCCTTGAAATGTCATGCCCTAGCCTCCTCATCTGGTAGCAGGTCCAAAGCATATCTTAAAAGGTTCCTGATACAGATTCCAAACTCTAGAACACTGGATCTCCCCTGTCGAAGGGTAAGAAGCTCCTAGAAACTGGACACATTCACAGTAGAAGAAAGAAACTCAACTCTCAACTTGTCTCAGAACTCCTCCCATGATATCGCTGACTCCTCACGATCCCTGAAGAATAAGAACCACCATTGCCTTGCTGCTCTACGCAGCATCATCACAACCAAGGACACCTAGTTCTCCTTCCGAACACAGATCGAAATGAAGCCTATATCGACCTCCTCCAACCAGACTTCTGTGACTACATTTGAAATAGATCCCTCATACTTCTGCAGACTCTGGTAATAAAACACTTGGAGTTTCTTCCTCCAAGTGTCGTCGTCTTCAACCTCTACCCTACAGCGATCTGTTGGAATAGCCTGCTAAATATCTTCTGCGCAAACCTGACGAGGACATCGACCTAGAGCCATACATGTAAAATAATGAACTTTTAGAGCTCCTAAACCTGGAATATGAAATACTCAACATTAATTAATTAATTTTTTTCTTTAATTGATTTTAGGTTACCCTATCCCAAGGTCTACCCATTCAAACACGGGCAAAAAGAAGAATGATGCATGATCCTTTCCTAGGTCTCTACCATGAAACTAGTATCACCTCATTTAGTAGCCATTGTAAACTTAAAGGTCCATACATTAGATCATAGGGGGTCCTAAAATCCTATGTCTCAGCAGGTCTCCAGTGCTTACATCACTTTGCTAAACATGAATGACATTGTTTCCCTACCCACCCAGGCAACCTCACCTGTGCCTAACTCCAAACTCCATCATATCCCTCAACCAGAGCCTCTGATACCACTCTGTCATGACCCCCTCCCCACAAAGTGTACCCCTCCTAGGATGGTAATGTGAGAAGAGAGATAATGACCCCCAAGTCCTGCCTCCTATAGGCCCTGGGTTGGTGACTAGCACCGAGGTTATAGAAAACACACAAATGGGAGGCATTACCCTTTAAGATAACACATGCGGAAGATAGAGATAAGATAGACACCAACCAACTCTAACTCAAATAGTAAGATGAAAGAAATCCCAAGTACACATATGAAATGTCATGAAAAACTACTACAACTGAATGGGGAAAAAACTGCATGTACCCAAAAGAAAGAAAAACAGCAGCAACCACAAGCCTGAACAGCTCCTGCAACCCCAAGCTAGTAAACACCAGCCTGATCTCCAACCTGCTCCAATTTACCTGAAAATAATTTTATATATATATAGGGTGAGTATAATAGTATACTCAGTAAGATCCTCCCTGAATCCTCTCATGAAAAAGTAAAGAAAGCATGCTAAAGCATAGTGAACAACAAGTGAAACTAACTCGCCACCTAAGCAGGTATACTATGTTCCCAGCCTCACCATGGCTACTCTCACCAAGTAATGAATACAAGAGTATATAATATAATAAAGAATATCAAGGGTTCCCTGCTACTACTTCCCCACTCGTTTTCCTATTTGCCCCCAATGTCGCACATCCTAAGAATCTCTCTCCAAAAAGGCTTTCTCATAGACACCTGCGCGAAGCACCACAACATGCACCTCATGCAACAAAACCACCACGTCCACATAAGAAAAGTAACCAGGTAGTTTTTGGGAGGCACCACAGCCTGCATAATGTGTATCATTCATCAGGTATTATACCTCAAGCCATTACATCCCATACACCGAGTAAGGATCCTCAAGCCATCACAGCCTATACACATTACACCTATAGTAGTCCATGGGAAACTATATCCAGAATATGTGTGTGTGAATAACCACAATCCATTACATCCCTCTACACACATATATGGGGAAAACTGAACATTGTTCCTACTAGCACAAGTAACTACCAAGAGAAGAGTGTGGGGCCAAATGGGGTAGTCATCCATTCATCCTCCCATCAAAATGTTGGCGAAAATACCCCTCAGGGCTCAGAATCCCCAGGGTGTCAGTTTCCCTTACTGACAGGGTGGAGTAGCATATAGAAACACAAAAAGTACATGATATACTATATCTCACAACCACACTATGGGCATAACCTATTCTTAGACTCAACTGCAGTTAACGTCACTTGGACTCTAGGCTGCTACTTCTAAGACTAGGTATCGTATAAGCACACAACCATTTAAATAGATTAAATAGATTATTTCATTCACTTTTTATCAGTTCCACTTTACATTAATTAATTCTTTAAAAATTAATTAATAATTTAAAATTACATATTAAACTTTTCTTAGCATCACACCCAAAGTCCACTATCCCTTTTAAATTACAACCTCATCATTTTGTTCCAGCAACTCTAACCCCAAGGGTTGACATCATTTCTTCAATTATTCATTACAGAATTACTTTACCATATTCCCAAGCATTCTAGAAAAACATTCTATGATACTAAACACAAGGGGTATAAACACGGTGAGTAGATGTACTACCCATCGAGTCTTTGCCGCCTATAGAAAGAGCGTAGACCCATCATCCCTTATGAAGCTAAACACATAAATCACATGGCATACCCCATGGATATTTGCCTCTTTCAGAAGAAAGGTAAGAAAGACCAGTTTCCTTGAGCAGTGGAAAAAAGTAAAGCAGATAATCAACCAATAAGAATGAGCAAACATCCAATAATCACATCCGTCCAGTTCCATCATCCCTAGTGTCTTCTCTAACACCCACATGCATAAATCAAATCATCTCGCCACTCTAGGCATCATCTACTTCCACAACCAAAGGTCTTTGTGCCCCCACATACCACAACAGCCATCCAGGGTCACATCACAACACAAGAAGTAAGAAAAAAACATCTTTACAATTGGGATCCTGGACCTTTAAAAATCAAGAGGGTAACTCAGAACCTTTTAAGGAATTATCAAACAATCAGTTATTTAATCCATCTTGAATTAACTGATTTATTATTCATAGGTTCCAAATTCAGGAAACCTAATCAGTAAGATATCCAAAATAATTAAACATGCTTACTGTGCCAATTTGATTAACATAAAATTATAATAAGGAGAAAAAGATTCATTTACATGCCTCTTTATCGTTTAACCAAAAAATTATCAATTAATTGCTGTTTACATTCATTACCAATTTCCATCAAGAAAAAATAGCTAAAAAAGCAAGCATAGATATCACACTATCTAGAAAAAACAAGAGGCAATAACATACGATTGATATCAATTTATTTATCCATTTCAAATATTTATTACTTTAATTACATTGTAATCCAGTGGGATAAAACATGAAAATGATACAGTTTCACGTAAAGGAAGATAAGAGCAATGAATCCCCTACCTCAAATGGTTCTTGACGTTATTTATACAAGAACAGTCCACACAACGGTTCACGATCGCCTCCTCTCGCGACAACTGCATCCACCCGAGGATGCCACGGTACGACCACACCAACCAAAACCCAAGAAAACTTCATTAGAAGCATGGAGATCAGATGCTATAATATGGAAGGAGAAAAAGGAGAAGATGAACCCTAAAATAATGACAATAAAACATACCTTATATCAAAGATTGATCGATACAGCTTAGTTGCATCAAAACAGAGCGGAACTAATCCGAGGAGGAAAGTTTTATTGTGCAACTCCTATGAGAAGGAATGGGATGTTCGATCATCTCACACCCAAGAACAAGTAGAAAGAATCATGGAGAAATATATCCCATCCCTTTAGAATATTTAATGGGGTGACGGTTTAAGATCCACTAGATTTTCCATTAATAGTGGATCGCATTAAACCACACGGTTTGACCAAGTAAAAACATCTCGATCCTTAGGGATAATTAATATAGGAGTTATGGCCTTTGAATCAACATTAGTGTCCTTAAAATGAGGCTTTAAATGAATTTTACGTCAAAGAAAACATCAAAGGGGTGAAATAGTAGGAAGTTGGAAACATTGTTCACCATTAGAACCTCATCGTTCTGGAAACACTATTCATGAACCTCACTGTTGGAACCTCACCGTTTAAGAAACATTGTTCATTAACCTCACCAATGAAACCTCACCATTGGAATCTCACTGTTTTGGAAACACTGTTCATGAACCTCACCATTGGAACCTCACTGTTTTGGAAAAACTGTTCATGAACCTCACCGTTGGAACCTCACTATTCTCGAAACACTGTTCACGAACCTCACCATTAGAACATCACCGTTCTGGAAATATTGTTCATGAACCTTACCAATGTAACCTCACTGTTTTGAAAACACTATTCATCTAAGGTTACAGTTTCACTATTCACAGAAGGTTAATGTTGACATTGTTCACCTAAGGTTATCGTTGCACTATTCACAACGGTCTTCCATTGAAACTATTCACAAAAGGTTGATGTTGACATTGTTCGGCTAAGGTTACCATTGCACTGTTCACATAAGGTTAATGTTGACACTGTTCACCTAAGGTTACCGTTTCACTATTCACAAAAGGGTAATTTTGACCCTGTTCACCTAAGGTTACCGTTGCACTGTTCACAGAAGGTTAATATTGACACTTTTCACCTAAGGTTACCATTGCACTGTTCACCTAAGGTTACCATTGCACTGTTCTCAAAAGGTGAATGTTGACACTATTTACCTAAGGTTACCATTTCACTATTCACCTTAGGTTACCGTTTCACTGTTCACAGAAGGTCACCGTTGCACTGTTCACAATAGTCTACCGTTGGAACTGTTCACCTAAGGTTACTGATTCACTGTTCACAACGGTCTACTATTGGAACTGTTCACAAAAGTGGAAAATTGGAAAAGTGTTGGGGATAAGTCACCTTGACCTCCTGGAACACTCAAACACCAAATTTTCAAAAAGGCATAGACCAGAGAGGTCCAGGTCATTACCGATGTCCTTTGATCTTCTATGTTAATGTTTTTTTTTGGTGGAATGATTAATAAAAAAAATTATATATTTTTTAAGATATGTCTTTGAATTATTATAAGGGGAACACATATTTATTTAAGATGATAGGTGTACTTCTATATAATCCTCTAATGTATTGGTTTTCACTTATATCTCATGACATAGTTATGCATGTATATAATGAGATTCATCACATAGGTGTGGGAATGATGAGTTTTCTATAATTTTTTAGAAGTGAAGTTATGTGTATGTTTACATATGTTTTATTCATTATTCGGTTTATATAAAAAATGAAATTTCTTTATAAAGAAAGAATATTACCATATTGAATACAACTTGTGAAACCGAGCTTAAATTTTCTGTGATATGTATGACAGTTGTAACCTATAAGATAAATTGGTTGGTATGAATGATATTAGTCTAATTATGAAATATATATATTCCTACATAAGAATAGACTTATTCATATACTATTGGTAAATAATCAATCGTTTGGATTAATGTAATTTTTTCTATAAAATATTTTTTAAAATGTTTTTATTGATTTTCACGGTAAAAGATTATAAATAATTTTTATAGATTTTAAAAATTTTATTTTATTAAAAAACATAATTTATTAAATTATTATGTAAATTTTTTCTTTGGGTTTATTTTTTTAATATTTTGTTTTCTGATTAATAGTTAAAATTTAAATTTTTTAGAATGTAATTTTTTTCATTAAATTATGTAATGTAAAATTAACATTATGTTTTTAATATAAATTAAAGTAACATAATTATTCATTACTAATATTAATAATATTAATTAATTTTTAATAAATGTAACATTTTATTTTCGTATTAGTTATTTTAAGTTTTAAAACGGGGTTTTTTCTAAAAAATATATAATGTGCATCGTGTTTCTATATTTAAATTAATAAAAAATACCAATTGATTATTGTATTAATTGAAATTGTTGGAATATATATAAATAAATATTAAATCGGATTCATATAGTGAATATTTTTAGTCATTGAGTAAATACTAAATTATCTTTTTCTTGAAAAATATAGTTCTTGAAAACCTGTTTTTCATCATATATGTGGGTTTTGTTTTAAATTTAATTTTTCTAGTACAAAGAATTATATTTTTAAAAATGTATTCAAAATTTGGAATCATAAATAGTTAATGATGTCTAATAAGTTAATCTTAATTTTTTACCATAATTAATAGTGAAAAAATTATATATTAATTATTGTGGTTAAGGTAAAAATGGATTTACAAAGGGGTTAGAGTAAAAAGATATGGGTTTAAATGACCTAAATTTTATTCTAAAAATAATATACTAGAAATATTTTGATCGTATAAAAAATGGATCTATAATTATCTATTTTTTACCTATTTTTCATGTGGAAATCATGGGTACCCCCATTATCATTTTAAAAAATAAAAGTGTTCCACTAAAGTCAATTATATAAAGTAACCAACATACTCTCTTATTCACACCATAAAACCATTTTATTTCATACAATTCCTTCATAAATCACATAATAATATACATCCCCTCGTACTAGAACCCTTTTATTGGTCATAAATCCATTCTAGGAATACATTTCGCATAATTCAAAAGAGGTTTCCAAAGAAGACTAAAAATTCCAAACTAAGTGTTTCTTTTTTATTTCATCATCCCCATCCTACATATATTCTCCATTAAATCAAATATAATAAAAATTAATCTCATATAATCTATTATTTTATTATATTAATTTAATAACTTGTTCCATATTTTCTTTCCTCAAATAAGAAACGACAATGTTGCTTGTGTGTATGACATACTTCCGAACCACGAACTAATGTGACAAATTATCTATCAACACCACTCATGGTTTGATATGAATACAGAAATATAGAATATATGTGATATTAATAAAATAATTATACCTATGGAGTCATTATATAATATTTACATTTTTAATTTTATTTCTGTTGGGAATACAATAACATCGCACATGTGTACAACAGACTACCACCTCACGAAGCGATGTGTTTAATTTTTCACTAACTCAATACATTGAGGGTAATAAGGATAAATTTAATTATTATATCGATAGGAACAAGATAATGGGGAGGTATTAGTTTTCAATTTCTATCTTTTGTTTTTAATTGATGTTTTTTAAGAAATAAAATCACCTCACTTTGTATTTGGTGTAACTCGTAAGGATGGTTGATTTCAAAACAAAAATGGAATCACTTTGTTTAAGAATATCCCATCATAATGAAAAGAATATATTTGTAAAAAAAGGTTCTGGTAAAACTTTATGTGAATCCATAATGAGAGAATAATGTAATGAGGAATTGATCTTTATATGGAATGGGAGAATCAGACACATGGAGAATGTATCTTGATTATAGTTAATGTTTCTTAGATTTGCTCTGAATCTGGTATGAAAGAAGTTCTTGTATTATAGTATGCATGAATATGAAAAAATTTAAATATAATGATGATTTTTGGATTCATATATTATAAATAATATGTTAATTGGAGAACATATGATTCATGTTTTGTGAAATGAAGGGGGTGTGAAAAAGATTTAGTAAGATTGTATTCTGAGAAGAAAAGGTTGTTAGGAATCATACTCAAAAGATCATACCTAGGATAATCATATCCAAACTAATCATACTGATTAATATCATACTCATAATAATTAGATTCGGTCTGAGAATGAATAAAATAAGTAGATGGTAGATTGGAATGTTTCGATTCTTTCAACTGTTATTCTGGAACTTTAGAATCTGATCCTCAAATGTATTCAAAGGCATGAGAATAAAGTTGATGTGAAAAGAGAAAAAAAATATGTGGTGTCGCATTCAGAAAAGAAAAAATATTCTTATTTGACTTGGTATTACATCATAATTAGAGGATAATTTATTGATATTAATTAATTAAATAGAAAGAAAAGATGATGATCAAAAAATTAGTCCACCATTTAAAAGGGGTTGAATTGCTTTTTTTATCAATCAAGTTTGTCAATAAAAATAGTGATGAAGTAAAAAAGGTTAGAGAGAAGAGATGAAGTATATTTCTAATTGTGTTGTCAAGGGGGAGATTGACATTCAAATGAATGGTTGTATTCAACATTTAGAGTGGTATCCATTTCATAATCCATTCAAATTCAATTGGTGAAGAGATTTTTTAATAAATTGGTTTCAAAAAATTGGACTCATAAATTGAAAATAATTGTTCAATATTAATTTTGGATAATATTTGAGAAGATTTGGAAATTTCAAAATGCACCCATGATTTTAGGGGAAATTTATATTAGGGTGAATTTGATTATGCGTGAAATTTTTGGGATTCCCACCAAAACCACTCATGGGTAACATATAAATAGAGAAATGTAAATCATAATTTTATGATGACTAATGTATTTTTCTTCATATAAGAGAGAGAGGAGATCTATGTTTTTATAGTGAATAAGAGGATTTCTATTTTATGATTTTTATAGAAAAACTTTTGATGGATTTAAGTGAACGAGAAGAGACAAGATCACAAAATTGTATTCAGATGATTATCGTAATCAATTATTATTGTAATCTGTTGATTACCATATTTGGAATGTCAATA
Organism: Viscum album; assembly: GCA_963277665.1. Lineage (NCBI taxonomy): Eukaryota > Viridiplantae > Streptophyta > Magnoliopsida > Santalales > Viscaceae > Viscum > Viscum album. The sequence goes on along the minus strand of OY728163.1, from coordinate 1,088,464,532 downwards.
TTATTTGGATGATCATCATATTGGGATGGATAATTGGATTTAGTATTTTCATACTGAGGTTTTTATAGTGAGGAAGAATCGAACAAGGTGAATTGTACTGAGTCTTCCGTGCATAGAATTAAAGTTGTTTAGATTCATCTCTATAGTATTATATGGACATAATATTTTTTTATACTATGGATAATCATACCTAGAAGATTCATATCAAGGAAAATATCTCTCAGATGAGTCGGACTGGGAAAAATATACAGGGAAAACCATACTGGGTTTTTCATTAACAATGTCCAAGAAGTTCTTACCATCTTCTAGGTAATAAATTGACGAATTGTTTTCAATTGAATACAGTTGTCAAATTAAAAAGAAGCATAGGTAACATGAGTTGTTACAAATATATTGTATTGCCCTATTTGTGCTAAGAGGGTGAACTCACACTATTGGAATTTTTTACATAGTGATACACGAGTTAATGGGTATATCCTACTCATTGTATTACAAGGATTCATTTTTAGTGGATTTTGTAGTACTGGATAATTTATAAACCATCCCAAGAACATAGATATTATTATTATTGAATAGTGAATCTTGTAAATATGTGTCTTCTTTTGTATGTGTGGTTGAATTATTTTCAGTAGGGAATTGAATCCACAATAGGAGGTGAAGTATGTTTCAAAGAAACATAAAAGAAAAACATATCATTGATTCACCCCTACCCCTCTCAGTGATACTATTACACTGACATGGAACTTTAAATTGGTATAATAACATAGTATCCCGTCTCTTATTCTTTGCTGGTAGAGAATTTGAATTGTGTGAACAGTAAAGGTATTCTAGTTTTCCGTGGAAAGAACTATAATATTTGTAAAGATATAATATTTCCCTATATTATGTCTATTAGATATGATTTTCTTGAAGAAGAAAAAGATGAGTTCCTTCTATTAATTGTAAAAATACTAATATATATGTTGATAAAAATAATGTGGATAATTATGGAAGGTCTAAGAATGTTATACTATCATCACTCTCTCAAATTGGATTATTAAGAGTGAAAGGTGTTTCCACAGCCAATGGTATCTGATATATATTGAAAAAATATAAACTAAGGCAATACAATAGTGAAGATGTAAAAACATAAAATTTGGAGATTGATGTATAAAGACTCGAATATGGGTGGTATGAATCTGTTGGTGATTTTTTTACCAGGTTAATTTACATTTTGAGTATTATCAGATGTCTTGGTTAAACTTTTGATGATTCTAATGTTGTTGAAAGAATTTTCAAAACACTTCCAAATAGGTTTGATTAAAAAGTTTTTTCTTTATAATAAATATATCACAAAATATTATCTCTTAATGATTTTCATAGTACTATCATCACTTATGAAATGAGAAGATTATATAGCTTGAAAAGAAAAAAATGGATGATGAATGTTCCTAAAAAAATCAACAGTGTTTTGTTGATGAGAAAGTAAGGTTGGTTAATGATTTTTATGAATTGAAGAAATCTCTGGATAGAGAAAAGAATAATAAAAAGAATCAATAATTATATTTGATACAAAAAGCAGAATTGTTATAAATTTTTTAATAAACATTATAAAGATGAAAAAAAATTAAAAGTTTAAAAAACACTATCATTGAAGTTTGTGAAAGTTCTCAAAAGGAGAAACCTGAGAAAGATCAAAAAAATTATCTTCAATGGTTGAAAAAAAAGATGGAAATGTTTCTGAAAATAGGAAATCATGGAAAGTCATATAGTTGGTGATTACCAAAAATGTTGGGAATTCAAAATTATCAAAGAATCATGGTTCCAAAAAAAATTAAAATAATATAAATATAGGAAATTTTCAAATACTTCTGGTTTCTAAAAATAAGAAAAGAAATTGATGTCTCTGATTTATAATAGAAAGGTTGGTGGCTTAAAAAGAAATAGAATAAGGTGGATGAGAAACATATTCAAAACTCTAGCCAGTTTGGGAGTTTCAAAGGAAAATTCTCATCTAATTACTTTTTTTGGTAATGTGGTGGATTTTGAAATATGGAAAATATGAGTTGGTTTAAAAAAAATTAATACTATTCCATAGGATATTAAAGTTATGGTTTTAGGGGGAGGTAATTACATCAAATTAAGAATATGAGAAGATTATTTTGAAAAAACTTGGAAATTATTGAGTAATGATCGAAAATAGGTTAAAACCATTGGAAACTAATTAGAAAATATGTGAGTAATGTGGTTAAATTGAAAAACATTGTCCTATTTTGTTACCATCACAATAATTGTTTCTTAATAATTCTCAAAAGGTGGAGGTGAAGAAAGAAAAGAAAGATGATAAATCTCTTTTTGTTGAAACTACACTGAAATCCACAAAAGTATAATATCCAAGGATTATTGATAGTGGGTGTTCTTATTATATGATAGTAGATTTGATGTTATTTAAAATATTTATAGATTTAAAATAAGTAATACTAACATTTGGAAATGAGAAATCCTTAAAAATCAAGGGTTTTTTATCATATATCATTGGGAAAGAAATGAAGAAATCAAAAGAAACATTATATGTTTATGGGATGAAACACAATTTGATAAGTGTTTCACACTTGAGTGATGAGGGTAAAAAAGTTATCTTTATAAAAGATGGGTTTTCATGAAATGTGAAGAATATGGAAAGATTTTTAAAAGAGTACAATTTACAAAAAGAAAATTGTTTCAAGTTGGTGAAATAAAAAAAAAATTGTTACATAAATATGATGGATGTAAATCAATTATGTCATAAAATTTTAGGAAACATGTGCCAAATAAATATGATAAAGTTATCAAAAAGGGATAGTGTTTGAGAGATTCATGTTTTTTCAAGAAGAATATTGGTGTGTCACTATTTTTTATAAAGTTAAGATTATAAATGGTGTGTATAAGAAAGATGAAATTTGATCAAAACAACCCCTTGAGTTGATTCATTTTGATATTTTTGGGCTGATTAACAAATAATAAAAAATAGAGATAAGTACATCGTCACATTAATTGATGATTTTACATGCATTACATGAGGTATGTATATGAAACATAAATAAAATTATTTGAAAATGATTAAAAATTTCATAAGGAAGGCTGAGAATGAATGTAAGTATTCATTGAAGAAGATGACAATAGAAAATAGTTGTGAATACATAATTGAATAACTTTAAAGTTATCTTGAGAAGCATAGAATTCATTATGAGTGCAGTTCCCCATGCACTCCTCAACAAAATGGAGTTTCTGAAATAATGAATAGATGTTTGGTGGAAAGGGGAGGAACTATCTGGCTTGATCATGGTATTTCCCATTAATTTTGGAGGAAATCATGATTATTACTATTTATATTCAAAATCGATTTTTCTATAGGACAAAATTAGGTATTAATCCATAATAATGTTTTATAGAAAACTCTAACCCTGAAATACTTAAGATCTTTCAGGATTCCTTGTGTTATAAAGAAGAAATGTGGAATCATTGGAATGTTTTTGTAGAAATGTGAGGATGTAACTATTCATGGATATGCTCTATAAGAATATGATATATATGTTTCAGGAATACAACTAGAAGAATTTTTTATTCAGTAGATGTGAATATGATTGAAAGGTAAATGGGGGATTAACATACTGAGGCAGGTGAAAACATTGAGAAAGATTACATTTAAAAAAATCTTATAAGGATACAAAAAAAATTCATTCCTAATAAAGAAGAAGAATTAGACTCATCTTTTTATAGTTGTGAGGAAGATACTCAAAAATATCATCTAAGTCTAAGGAATCATGTTGAATCTTAGAATATAATTTTTGATCCACTATAGAAGGTTCAGACAAGAAGAAAAAAATGCTATTACATATACTTCTTTATATTTAATGTTGTATCTGAATGATGTGAAAGAAGATTTTGAGCATATAGAATGTGTTAATTCCATGAATTAAGTGTAGGATCCAATTGAAAATAATTTTACATGTGAACTTGTACCCAATCCAAAAAACAAAAACATTATTAGCACAAAGTGGGTTTTTTGAAACAAGATTAATGAAGAAGGAGAAGTGATAAGAATCAAAGCATGATTGATGTCCAATGGGTATTCACAAATTGAAGGTATTGACTGTTGGAGTTGTTGGTATAGAACCAAATACTTTGTAATTTATTCATTAATAAAAGCCTTATCACGTCTTGATTGTTCTTCTGCATGACAATGCATGTGATAATGTCCTAAGGACAGCTGTTGCATTAAAGGGTCATAGTGGATCCCTACTATGATGAGAACTCTGAAGTGCCATAACACTGTTCTTGAATAAATTTTCTATGGCCGGATGATATTATTTTAGGGACACAAATAATACAGGTCATTAGGGTTTGGGACTCATAAAACTTTGAGGCACCTTCTCATGGTGTGCGCCCTTGGTAATATCCAGGAGGATATTATGAGAACGAGACCCGCCAGAAGGAAATACACATTTCATAGTGTCATTGGATGTTTCTATCTGCGGATGTGTGTATTGGTCCTTAGACTTTAAGATTATTATTAATGGGTATTACAACTTTCTCACTTAGATGTATTGATGAAAACTGTGACGACACACTGTTCGCAGCGAGGTAGGATACATTGGGTGTGTCACGAGTAATACTGCATTAATAGATAATGCGAGAAAGGATTTGTCCCTTCTGTTCCATAACAGAAGTAGATATCTCAATCCCTTTGATGGAATTGATATATCCTAAATAAATCCATGGCCATGGTAAGGAATGGGTGAGTTCAATTTTGGGAATTCAGAAAAAGAATAATCGAGCACATGGGTTGATGGCACTAGCATGCAACCCGCTTGATTAGAGATATCGTGACAAAGGGATTATATTAAATGGTAAGGGTTTGTATGAGGTAGCATGTCATTGCGGTATTAACTTCTTTCTCTATGGGTGCCTTGGAATGTTGATAGATGCTAACCTTGGACTTTAGGCAGGCTCCGCCTAATGCCACTGAGAAAGAGGCCTAGAGGGTCACACACTAAGTGTGTCCATGTATCTCAGTTAAATATTAATTTGACAAGTTAAATAAATATTATTCCTGACTGTGGTTTAATAATTATTTAAGGATGCCTGATCGCATTTATTTTGACACTAGTTATTCGAGATAATATATTGTGGGCGAAATAATATATTTATTAGCGAGTAATGCAGTTACATTTATTTAAGAAACAAATAGCCATTACTCAAGGTCTAATAAATGTGGTGGAGAAAATGGAAAATAAAAGTACACGCTATGTATATTAAATATACATGCCGTGTAGTTTTATGGAAAACAAGTACACATCGTGTATTAATTATTACATGCCGTGTATTTTTTCCAGTTGGGATTTTGAGGATTTAATATTATTTTATTAAATGATATTTATTATAATCAGTGTGGTCGCATGTCAAGGAATTAATAATTTGATATGGGGCTTTCCAATAAGAGTTAATGAAATAAATAAAATGCGTAACGCGTTTATTTATTGTCATAACTATATTAACCTCAAACCCGATTATAAATATCCTCGCAGCCCCAACATTTGAATGGTCATTGTTGTGCACAAATTATTTGGAAATACTCTCAAGCCAAGAGAGAATTCCCTTTCCACCAAGAATTCCCTCAAGTTATGAGAGCGAGATCCTCCACCGGATCACGGCAGTTGAAGGCGGACATCGCAAGCGAAGGACCTTCTGCACTAGCACCCTGAGATCCCTTTGGCGACGTCCAGAGATATGTGGCACATGTGTGGATCACTGCTAGAGGAATCCTACACTTGGATTCTACGACGCAACGACGGATCACAAGATCGTGACCGGAGACTCCAATGAAGAATGAATTCCACCAAGGTAATTCTTATGAATTAATTAAATTAATTATAACCAACATATGACGATCCTATCTCAATGGTTCTGGGACTCTTCTTTTCTTTTTTAGTTCTTTGTTCTATTCTGAAGATCTGGCGTTTTATATCATGACGGATCTCAAATTGAACTTCTTTTAACGCTAAAATTAAAGTTGGGTTATCCCACCAATGTGCTTCCGTTGTGCCCGGAACCTACAAGTTGAATCAGAGGGGTCATATCGTTGATTATAATTATTTAGTTTTTCGTTGGTGATTTACACATTTAATAATTTAGTTATTTTAATTCATGTTTAATTGTTCTGGAAATATGAATCTCGAGATCTGTTCCTCCTCCCTCGTTTCTCATTCACCTCATAGAAACAAATTTTTAATTTAATTTTCATTAAAATAAAATAGAGGAACTCATCCGGAGGAGCCAAACGTTTCTGGCCGTACAACACCAGAATACACGGCATGTATTCAGAAGTACACGTCGTGTAGTCTAGGTTCAATGCATTGACCGATCCGCCAAATCAGGCCATTTATTGGATTCTTTCTTTGAATTTAAGACACCATGTGTTGACCAGAAATAGGTGGCACACAGTTTCCGGATTACACGCCGTGTGGTCCAATGAACATGGTGTGTGGTCCCTTCAGGTTAGGGTTGGGTTGTGTACCACGTACATGTCTTGCCCGGGTGGAAACCGTGTAATGTGGAAACTACACGGCGTGTGTCCAAAAGAACACACCGTGTACTCCGAAAATTTATGAAGTACATTAACACGCCCTGTCCCCAGGCTTGTACTTTGGATGGATGGTGAAGAAAAGTACACGCTATGTAGTCAGAACTACACGTCGTGTACTCACCCAAATTATGCATATTTATTAAAATTTATTATTATATTATACAAACCCTTGAGACGTGTACCATGGTGCAGGCATAAAGCAGAGGCACAACACGTGATAGGTGTTATATATATGTGTGTTTAATTTAACACCTGCGTAATAAATGGGAATTCACCGGGTTTTCTCCAAGGTACAAGTTACATACAGGGATAATTTTATTTTTTAAAAATTATGATGGATGAGAATCTCAAGGAAATTCAGAAAAGGGTTTAAGATAAAAGGATTCATTAATTAAAGATAATTAATTGATTCAAGCGGGACTTATCTTAAACAAGAACGATTAAAGAATTGAATGCTAGTTTTATTTATGCATAAATATTGTTGCATGTATGGATGATCATGATCTAGACCAAGACCTTTGTATGTGAATGGTTTCTTTTAATTTATTTATTTAAATTAAATTTGTTGGCATGCGAGCCATCTCCTCATTAATATGTAGGGTCTGCATGCCCAAGGATTCTTTTTTTTTTAAAACCCCTTTTACCCCTCACCTGCGTGTGAGATAAATGCATATGTAATGGATGGAGCTCCCAAGCTAGTGGAGGTGGCTCAAGTCAGGAGCCAAGGAGAAACCAATCCAAGGAGATACAAAGGTGGACAGGTGGAAAGCTGTAAACACGAACCCAAACAATTCAAGGTGTTTCTCCCCTAGGTCTTGGGTTAGTTTATCAACCGTTAGATAAAATAACCAATATAAAATCTCATGATCATACCATTTATTTTATTTTTGTCAGTTGCATGGTTTATTTATTGTGGGTGTGTTGTCACAATCACACAATTAATGAATTAAACGAGCATGCAAGATGGAACTAAAATAAAACTTGAATATACGTAAATATTATCTTAGACATGGTTAATCACTTAAGTATATCCCACTTAATATTAACAAACATGTAATTAAAGATAATAAAATGGAAATTTACGTATAAGGATAAAATCCCTCAAAAGAAATATTAAGTCGGCATAGCCTTCCATAATCTTGGTTAGAATCGAACCATAGTTCAAAGTTCTTGACCAACCCTAGTTGGGGCACTTTCAATTATCAGGGAATTCTAATTCAAGGTTTTGGGTTGACTTGACTTGGTTCACATCAAGGGTTGACTTCCACAGTAGTACTTGGTGTGACCAAGAGGCAAAGTTTGAGGAAATCCAAAATAAAAGGATTTCAGGATTGGGGAGTCCACTCAGTAGATCAAGTAGCTGCGAGTTAATGTAGTTGGAATTTGGAATTCCTACCTAAAACCCTTCAAGTTTCTTGACCAACCCTAGTTGGGGTAATGCGAAGGGCAATATGGATCCTTTACACTAGAATATTCATGCAATAGAATATTCTAAAGTCAATGGTGAGGTCTATTGGATTTCGATAAAATAGTGGGAGACTAATAAGTATTAATTTATTTATTTGTCTCAATTTTTGTAATAAAGTACTAATCCTTTGCTCATCTTAATTTGTAGAAACAGAAATAAAATTACTTCAAAAATATCATTGCGCACCATACTCTAGAAGGAAAACCTTCTCACTGGCACCAATTTCCAAGAGTGGTAGAGGCGTTTACGCATCATCCTTCTCCATGAAAGGAAATTGTATGTGCTGGAAGAGCCTATTCTAGTTGTGCCTGGGAAAGAGGCTAGTGATGATGAATTATCTCTCTCCATGAAACACATGGATGATGCCACAGATGTCTAGTTTTTCATGCTATAATCCATGTCTAATGAGCTCTTGAAGCAACATGAAAACATGGATGCGTATAGCATGATGTCTCACCTTAAAGATCTCTACCAAGAGAAGGCGAGACAGGAGAGGTATGAGATCTCCAATGCTTTGTTTACCACGAATCTTGGAGATTCTGCACCAGCTGGTCTGCATGTATTCAAGCTTATTGGCTACATTGAATGCCTGGACATCTTAGGGATTAAATTACCGGATGAGTTGCATACAGATCTCATCCTATCATCACTTCCCAATACCTTATCTAGCTTCATTGTCAACTATAACCTGAGCGTCAATGAGAAGAGTTTGTCAGAGATTCTGACCTTGATTTTCCAGGTTGACAAGGACATGGGGTGTGACAAACCCACAGTCCTTATGGTGAACAAGAAAAGGAAGGACAAGGAAAAGGGGCCAAAGACTTATAAACGTTCAGAATCCCCCAAGCACCGTCCCACCAAGAAGTGGAAGATCCAGAGGCAGGGAAAGGAACGGGAGGCGGTGTGTTTTGCATGTGGCAAGCAGGGCCACTAGAAGAGGAACTGCACCTAGAAGCGTGGGGATACTAAAGGTGCATTCTTTATCGAGTGCAATCTTTCTATTTCTACACATTGGGTATTAGATACAACTTGTGGGTCTCACATCTTTATTCAAATGCAGGAACCAAGTAGATTTAGAAAGATCACCAGAGGAGAGGTGGATCTTCGAGCTGCCAATGGTGCAAGGCTGGCTGTGTTGGCTATTAGAGACTACCACCTCTCATTTCTAACAGGGATGATTTTGGTTTTACATAACTGTTATTTTGTGCCTAGTGTTACCAAGAACATAAATTATGTATCTTGTTTTGATATGGATGGATTTGTTTTCAAGTTTAGAAATAAGGGTTGTCTCTTTTATAAGAACAACATATGTTATGGTATGGCACATTTGAATAATGGTTTGTATGTATTAAATTATGAAAACCAAGTGTTGGTAATCGATAACGAAACAAACTCACATGACTTATACATCACCCAGTTGTGGCATCACCGCCTTGGTCATGTAAATGAGAAGCACTTGACAAAGCTCTGTCAAGATGGCTATTTAGACTCTACTGAGCTAAAACCACTTGATATATATCACGCTCATAATGACCCATACTTTACAAACATTTTTAATACTTAAAAATTGAAGCACACTTATTACAACATATAACAAAACCATGAAAGGACCGTATAGGTATAGTGTCTTTAGAAACTGGGAAACATAAACAACTAGTTCATAAAGAATCTACATTGTCTCCCATTTATTTCATCATATCTAGAGTCCCTTTTGGAATATCCTACTTAATAACCTTCTTCCTGGCCTGGGAGAAAGAAAACATACAAAAGGGTGAGCTCAAATGCTCAGTAATGGTAAACAAAAGGAAAATCAATCACATCATATTCATAAGAACATAAAAATTTGGAAATCTTACCCTGCAAAAGAGATCATAATTTCATAACGTGGGATAAATCATGGTAGTGAAATGTAATCACAATAATCACAACTTAAAACATGAAGCTTTTTGGCATACACACATAATCATTGAGAATCATTTCTTATTAGTCAAGACTCATTTCCAAGACTATCTTAGTGGACAAAGTCCATTTCTGAACCGAGTTCATTCATCGTTTCAGTCCTGTTTCACTGAACTGGTTTCACCTGCCGTTCCAGCCATGTGTATCTCAAGAGATATAAAATCTTTACCCAATGCATTGGAGGGAGATATAGGTCCCACCCATCTCATAATGATACCATTCTTATGTGTGCCACAAAATCAAAAATCATACATCATTTCATAACCCATGTAATAAAAATGGGAATCTTAAACATCATGCCATCATAACATAATCCATATAAGATAAAAGGACATCATAAAAATAATTCCATCATAACATAATCAAATCAATGTAAAACTAGGGATAGAAATAGAACCCTATATTATCTTAGATGGAATATAATTTTGATAAAACACTTGAACTCCATTCTTGAGGAAAATATCCTTTCTACTTCAAAAACATTTTTCCTTTCTTAACATGTCATACAATTTTAAACTAAAATAAGTTGATTAAAAATAAACTTGAAAACATATAAAGGAATCTTCTTGTAAATAATGTTCTAAAAATCCATTCATTCCGTATAAGTTAAAAAAACATTCTTCTCATACTTTTGACGGAAAAGTCAAAAAAGTACCTTGTAACATAAACAAAAGAAAGATTCCTTACATTCCATGTAGTAAAAGTCAAAAATTGTTAAAAAGAACTTTAAACATACATGGAAACACTTTTATAAAACATGTACATGGATGATATAAATAACCCCAGTAAATACTTATGAATATGCAATCTCGGATAAAAATGAGATTTGCAAAATTATCCCTTACCTTAGGTCCAATTTGCTTTGTAAGTGTCTGAACCTCCTGTATAATGATTTAAATAATGTTATTGTCTTATTACAGAATCATACTTATTTTTATGATATCATATATGGTCATATTCTTAGCTTCTTATTAGTAATATTTCATGACTACTTGTTATTCGGGTGTTTATTACTTTTTGTTCTTATGCGTGGTTTGTCGAATAAATTCTTATTATTCTTTTTGGGTTATAGATAACTCATTTACAGAATGGTATTAGTATAATATATATCATATTCATTCATTCAATTAATTTATATAATCATTATGTAATGAAGATCATGTAGAACGAGTCACATCACATCGTGGAGACGGTATTCCGTACGTACGCACGAGCGATGATATCGTTCCCATGATCGTGAAATTGTAATAGAGTGTATGTATACTATTTCAAAATCAATATCAATTTATAATAATAATTTATAGTTATTATTTACACCATTATACCCATCCAAGTAAGGTGGTGGTGGAAAAATAGATTACGCCAAGGCGTGGAGACGGTATTCCGTACGTACGCACGCGCAGTGATTTCATTTTCCGTAGGATGGATATATGGTGAAATAGGGTTGTTTCATACTTATAATAACATATCCATATATTAGTGATACTTATGTCATTACTTCATAATGAAACAACTAAAGAAGAAGAAGTGGAAGAAGAAATAAAGCTGAAAGAATCGGTAACAGACATTACCTCTTCTTTGAAGCGCCTCTTTGAGACCTCCTTTTAGGGAACTAAAATTGGTCTTTGAAGAATACCAGGACCTCTAAGATGTTTCTAGGGAAGTGGAGAAGAGAATTTTTCAGGGTTTTTTCGATCATGAAGGCTCAAAGTGGTGTGAGGAAGAAAGGGAGGAGGTGCCCTATTATAAGGGAGGAGAGGGGCACCTTTGGAAAAACTTAAAATATTATTTTATTATAAAGTCATATTTGGTTTTAAATTGCTCTAAATTGATTTATTTAGAAGATAAGGTGGGGATGGGTTGACATCCTCTCATCCAATAGAATTTATACAAGTTTAGGGTTCTATTTTAACCTTATCATTTAGATTTAACTTTAAGTTAACTAATTTTACTTTCACTGTGTCTTCTTGTGTTCTTACACTATAAGGTTAATAAACTTACTATAACAAGACAAAAGAACCACAAGTTTATTATTATTAATATATATAACCTTATCTAAATCATTTTTCCAAACCTTAGATTTTTAGTAATAAAATAACAATTAATAATATAAAATTTGTTTTAAAAACTATTTTATGTCAATTTTGATACCATTTGGTAATTGATTTTTGTGAAAATCATAATAGAAATATTAGTTATAAAAAAGTGAATTAAATCAATAATAACATGTAATATTAAAATTGAAAATTATTTTAATTCATAAAAAGTCTCAAATTACATTTATTTGGGTATTTATAACATCAATTATGTAAATATTTCATTAATAAGATAATTACTTCATCATCATTGTGTCATAAATAAATTAAATTATTTAATGTCTAAAAATTCCAAATAAAATATAATTATGTAGGAAATCATTTTATCTTTCTAATTCATATTTATAATCGAATTTATCTTATGTATAACTTTATATTAAAAATGATTTACTTATTAAACTTTGATTTTAACTATTTTAACCCTTCTTTAAATAAATAAATAATAAATGTCCTAATCTAATCCAAGTGGGCCTAAATGGTCATATTTTATTCCTAAGGCTGTTTTTGGTCTAATTACACTTATACAATAGAATTAGGACATTTTTAGGGTAATAATAATATCATTTTTACCCTTAATTACCCTATTTACTTTTAACCGTGGTAAAAAAAAGTAAAAAGTTACTATTCACAAAAAATTATTTTCATCTCATTGAACCACATTTTACTTACTGAAATCAACCGTGTCTCTCGGATTTTTTGAAATTCCACTCACAGAAGTGGTAAAATTAAGTTTTATGTAAATTTGCAAATTCTCCTAGAAGGTGGGTAAAAGACGGTCAAAAGTTCAATAAATTTTTTATATATCTAAAATTATTATAAAATGACTCCAATGAATTACATTAAACATATATTGGTATTATGTATCAATTTTGACCTAAAATAAATTTAAATAAAATAAATAATTATTTAAATAAAAAATCGGTTTTTAAATAGTAACCCAGTGTTTTCACTATTCATCAAAAATTAATTTTTTCATAAAAATACCAAAATTTCACCCTAGGATAATTTCGATATTCCGAATCCAAAAATGAAGTCAATTTTGAAAAATAAAATTTACAAAATTTCAAAAAGTGGGTATTACTATTCATAGTGGCTAGTTTTAATAATATTTTAATAGCATATCGTTGTTTAGTGAAACTCGGTATTGCGTACGACGCAAGCTATCGAGGAAGGCCGTGTTTGCGTGTAAAGAAAGTCAAGATAGTTTTGTGTGTAGTGAAAGATTCCTTTGATTATTTATATAACATAAAAACAAAATATTTCCCATAAAAGTCTCGGGTGTTACATTCTACCCCCCTTAAAATGAATTTCACCCTCGAAATTCGTCACTTTGTAACAAACAAATGAGGATACCTCTTCCTCATGATATCCTAAAGCTCCCATGTAGCTTCTTCTAATTGGTGTTTCCTCCATAAAACTTTCACCAAGTGAGTAGTCTTGTTTCGTAGGACTTTTTCACTACGATCGAGAATCTCTATCGGCTGTTCTTCATAAGAAAGATCTTGTTCCAACGGTACAACTTCTGAGCTGAGTACATGTGAAGGATCAGGTATGTACTTTCTCAGGAGAGATACATGGAACACATCGTGAACTTGAGAGATATTTGGTGGAAGCGCCAATCGGTAAGCTACCTTCCCAACACGATCCAGTATTTCTAAAGGACCAGTATATCTAGGGCTCAACTTTCCCTTCTTTCCAAATCTCATGACCCTCTTCCAGGGAGATATTCATAAGAACACTTTATCACCCACTTAAAAGTTTAAGTCTTTTCTTTGGTTGTCGGCATAAATTTTTTGTCAACTCTGAGCTGCTCTTATATGTTGTTGAATAGATCGGACCTTTTCTGCCATCTCATCAACAAGGTCAGGTCCTAATAGATTTCTTTCCCCAACTTCATCCCAGCAAGTTGGAGTCCTGCATTTCTTTCCATAGAGAGCTTCATAAGGATCCATCAGAATACTAGAGTGAAAGCTATTATTATAAGAAAATTCCACCAAAGGTAGGTGTTGATCCCAACCACCTTTGAAATCCCTAGAGCAAGCTCTCAACATATCTTCTAGAGTTTGAATCGTCCTATCAGACTGACCGTCTTTCTGAGGATGATAAGAAGTTCTCAAACTCAACTCCGTATCCAGAGTATGCTAAAGACTTCGCCAGAACTTTGAGGTAAACCTCAGATCCCGATCAGATATAATATAAAGTGGTACTCCATGAAATCTCACCACTTCCTTTACATATATTCTGGCAAGTTGATCCAGAGAGAAATCCTCTCTAATAGCAATGAAGTGTGCAGACTTTGTAAGACGATCAACTATGACCCAGATAGCATTACTATCTTTGGATGTTTTAGGAAGTCCGGTGACAAAGTCCGTAGTGATGTTTTCCCATTTCCATTCGGGTATGGGTAATGGTTGTAACATCCCCTTATACGTCTGTCTCTCAGCTTTAACTTGCTGACAAACCAAGCATCGAGAGACATATTCAGCAACATCTCTTTTCATGCCATCCCACCAGAAGTACTCTTTCAGGTCCCTATACATCTTTGTGCTTCCAGGATGAATAGAGAATGAAGAACTATGAGCCTCATCCAGTAGCACCTTCTTTAATTCAGGGATGGGAGGAACACAAACCCGATTCCTGAACTTTATTATCCCATCACAATCAAGGTTGAATTCATGAACATTTCTCACCTTCTTTTGTAACTCTACATCTTCTTTCTGTGCCTCTTTAATCTTCACATGTATAGATGGTTGAACATTCATTTGAGAAAGATAAGATTTTCCCCTTCCATTATAATTCCAAGATCCATCCTTTGTAAATCCATAAATATGGGATCTTTTGTGATCCTCATCATGGATAAACTAGCATGGTCTTGTCGACTTAATGCATCTGCCACCTTGTTTGCTTTCCCAGGGTGGTAATGGATTGAGCAGTCGTAATCCTTAATCATCTCTAACCATCTTCTTTGGCGCATATTCAGCTCCTTTTGTGTGAAAATATACTTTAAACTTTTATTATTAGTATAAATGTCACACCTTTCTCCATAAAGATAATGCCTCTAAATCTTTAATGCAAAGATTACCACAGCTAACTCCAAATCATGAGTTGGGTAATTTTGCTCATGGATTTTCAACTGTCGTGAGGCATAATCTATCACCATATCATTTTGCATGAGAACACACCCCAATCCCTTCTTGGATGCATCACTATAGATCACAAACCTTTCTCCACTATAAGGAAGTTTGAGTACAGGTGCACAGGATAACCTTCTTTTCAACTCCTTGAAATTCTCTTCACATTCCTCTGTCTAAACAAACATAACTCCTTTCCGATTCAACTTGGTGAGTGTATTAGATAATCGTGATAAATCTTTCACAAAACGTCAATAATATCCAGAAAAACCAAGAAAAATTTGGATCTCAGTTACTGTTGTTGGTCTCGACCATCTTTCGATAACCTCTGTTTTTGCTGGATCCACAGATATCCCCTATTTTGAGATTATGTGACCCAAAAATGCAACTTTTTGAAGCCAAAATTCACACGTGGTAAATTTGGCATAAATATTCTCGTTTCTCAGGGTCTTCAATATAATTCTCAAGTGATCTTAATGTTCTTACTTTCTCTTTGAATAGACAAGAATATTGTCTATCAAGACAACCACAAACTGATCAAGATAGTCTCTAAAGACTCTATTCATTAGATCCATGAAGATAGTAGGGGCATTAGTAAGACCAAATGGCATCACTATAAATTTATAGTGTCCATACCTTGTACGGAAAGCCGTCTTTGGTATATCCTCCCTTTTCACCCTTAATTGATGATAACCTGAACGGAGATCAATCTTGGAAAAGTATTGAGCTCTGCGTAGTTGGTCAAATAGGTCATCAATGCGTGGGAGAGGATATTTTTCTTGATTGTGATCTTGTTAAGTTCTCGATAATCAATGCAGAGTCTCATTGATCTATCTTTCTTCTTAACAAATAGAACAAGTGCTCCCCAAGGTGACGCACTAGGGAGTATGAACCCCTTATCAAGATTCTCTTGGATTTTCTTTATTAATTCCTGCAACTCAATTTGGGTCATTCTATAAGGTGTCTTTGAAATAGGTAAAGCACCTGGTACGATTTCTATTGAAAACTGAACTCCACGATTTGGTGGAAGACCCGACAATTCCTCTGAAAAGACATCGTCAAACTCCCGTACAATGGGAATATTCTTAATCATGAGTTTCTCACCAACCATTTGAGATAAATAACCTTCATTTAGTGGAATCAAGACCCATAATATGGAAGAAATTTCCACTGGAAGGTTATGTTCATCCTTGCATCGATAGACGATCATAGATTGATCTGGAATATGAAATGTGACTTCCCTTCTTTGGTAATTGATATGAGCTCCATATAGAGAAAGCCAATCCATGCCAAGAATCATATCAAATTCTACTATAGGGAGGATCACAATATTTGCAGGAAGCACTTCCCCACAAACTTCAATCGGATAAGAATTATAAACTTTTGATGCGACTGTTATGCCATTAGGGGTTGTCACAACTAACTCAACATCTATTTGTTGAGGTAATACAGTGATACCCTTATAAAATTCTTCAGAAATAAAGTAGTGGGTGGATCCAGAATCAAATAAAACATTTTCTACTTTAGAGTGGATGGTAAGTGTACCTTTCACCACTTCGTTATCGTACTCCACATCGTTGATAGAAATTGCATGTGACTTTCCTTTTTATTTAGCCTTAAGAGTTTGTTGACGTCAATCATCATCAAAAACCCTTGGATTAGGTAATTGATTGTCATAATGCCCCATTTCCTTGCACTTGTAACATTGAAGTGTAGGAGGTCCACTCTGTGTAGCCTTTTCTTTGTTCGCATCACTAGACATCTTCTTCCCATCATTGTGGCATTCAAATGCCCGATGACCTTCCTTTCCACATTTGACACATTTACTTGTCCCTTTAAGACAACTCCCTCCTTATTTCTTTCCACACTTTGAGCATAAGGGAAAACTCATCTGCTTTTCAGTGTGCTCTTTAGATTTTCCTTTGAATTCCATTTTCCTCTTCTTATCAAACCCATATGACTGATGGGTTACTCCAATCTCCATCTCAACTTTGAGAGCACATCTAACTATTTCCTCGTAGCTATTGAAGTCCCTTATGGCTAACGCCCTTCGAAGACTTGGTTTTAAGCCACTAAAGAATCGATCGATCTTACCCTCAGGTTGGATAATAATACCAGAAGCATACCTTGCAAGTCTTATAAAATTTGATTTGTAGGTACCAACAGATTCATCATCCTTTTGCTTTAGTTCAAGAAACTCCTTCTCCATATTTTTTTGAAGAATACGAGGGAAGTACTTATTGAAAAATAAGTTCTTGAACTCGTCCCATTCCATGGACTCAATTTCATCTCTTTGCCTCGTATTCTTGATAAGATTCCACCATTGATCAGCATCACCTTCCAAATGATACACTGCTAAGTTGACTTTATCTTGTTCAGAACATTGAATAACTGAAAATATCTTTTCCGTAGTACTAATCCATTGTTCAGCAACTAATGGATCAGTAGACCCGTTGAATGAAGGTGGACGCTGCCTCATGAAGGATTCAACAGAATGTTGCTCCTTCCTTTGCTCGTTTGTAAGTCTTGCATGATTCATAGCTTGAGAAAGTTGTGTGAGCATGGATACAAGATTTTTCATTCCAGCTCCCATAACGTTTGGTTTCTCAGGGGGATAATCATTTCATTTCCCGTCACATTCCGCATTAACACGGTTCCTTCGGGTTCTAGCCATTGACTAAAACCAAGAAGAATAGTGTGTTCAACACTAGTTATAATAGGAAAACCACATAATCAAGAATAAAATTTCACACATAAGGTCTTATCCTAGGTTATTCATGGACATTTCTAAAACACTAAGATTGTGTTCTATGCTTAGACTTATCCCTATGATTCTTACTAAGGCTTTCACATCCTAGTTTCCAAAGGTTGACTATACCTTTCCTCAGATACCAACTATAACGACCCATACTTTACATACATTGTTAATACTTCAAAATTGAAGCACACTTATTACAACATATAACAAAACCATGAAAACCATATAGGTATAGTGTCTTTAGAAACTGGGAAACATAAAAAATTGGTTCATAAAGCATCTACATTGTCTCCCATTTATTTCATCATATCTAGAGTCTCTTTTGGAATATTCTACTTAATAACCTTCTTCCTGACCTGGGGGATAGAAAACATACAAAAGGGTGAGCTCAAATGCTCAGTAAGTGTAAACAAAAGAAAAATCAATCGCATCATATTCATAAGAACATAACAATTTGGAAATCTTACCCTGCAAAAGAGATCATAATTTCATAACATGGGATAAATCATGGTAGTGAAATGTAATCACAATAATCATAACTTAAAACATGAATCTTTGTGGCGTACAAACATAATCATATAGAATCATTTCTTATTAGTCAAGACTCATTTCCAAGACTATCTTAGTGGACAAAGTCCATTTCTGAACCAAGTTCATTCCTCGTTTCTGTCCTATTTCACTGAACCGGTTTAACCTACTGTTCCAGCCATGTCTATCTCATGAGATATAAAATCTTTACCCAATGCATTGGAGGGAGATATAGGTCCCACCCATCTCATAATGATACCATTCTTATGTGTGCCACAAAATCAAAAATCATACATTATTTCATAACCCATGTAATAAAAATGCGAATCTTAAACATCATGCCATCAAAACATAATCCATATAAGATAAAAGGACATCATAAAAATAATTCCATCATAAAATAATCAAATAAATATAAAAATAGGGATATAAAAAGAAACCTATATTATCTTATATGGAAAATAATTTTGATAAAACACTTGAACTCCATTCTTGAGAAAAATATCATTTCTACTTCAAAAACATTTTTCCTTTCTTAAAATGTCATACAATTTTAAACTAAAAGAATTTGATTAAAAATAAACTTGAAAACATGTAAATTAATCATCTTAGAAATAATGTTCTAAAAATCCATTCATGTCGTATAAGTTAAAAAAACATTCTTCTCGTACTTTTTCCGGAAAAGTCAAAAAAGTACCTCGTAACCTAAACAAAAGAAAGATTCCTTACATACCATGTAGTAAAAGTCAAAAATGGGTAAAAATGAATTTAAACATACATGAAAACACTTTAATAAAACATGGACACGGATGATAGAAATAACCCCAGTAAATACTTACGAATAAGCAATCTCGGATAAAAATGAGATTTGCAAAATTATCCCTTACCTTAGGTCCAATTTACTTCGTAAGTGTCCGAAAATCCTGTATAATGATTTAAATAACGTTATTTACTTATTCTAAAATCATAATTATTTTTATTATATCATATATTGTCATATTCTTAGCTTCTTATTATTAATATTTCATTACTACTTGTTATTTGGGTGTTTATTACTTTTTGTTCTTATGCGTGTTTTGTCGAATAAATTCTTATTCTTATTTTTGGGTTATAGATACCTCATTTCCAGAATGTTATTAGTGTAATATATATCATATTAACTCATTCAATTCATTTATATAATCATTATTCAATGAATATCATGTAGAACGAGTCGCATCACATCGTGGAGACGGTATTCCGTACGTATGCACGAGCGATGATATCGTTCCCATGATCGTGAAATTGTAATGGAGTGTATGTATACTATTTCATAATAAATATCACTTTACAATAATAATTTTTAGTTATTATTTACACCATTATAACCATCCAAGTAAGGTGGTGGTGGAAAATAGATTACACCACGGCGTGGAGACGGCATTCCGTACGTACGCATGCGCGGTGATTTCATTTTCCGTAGGATGGATATATGGTGAAATAGGTTTGTTTCATACTTATAATAACATATCATTATATTAGTGATACTGATGTTATTACTTCATAATGAAACAACTAAAGAATAAGAAGTGGAAGAAGAAATAAAGTTGAAAGAATCAGTAACAGACATTACCTCTTATTTGAAGCACCTCTTTGAGACCTCCTTTTAGGGCACTAAATTTGTTCTTTGAAGAATATCAGGACCTCTAGGATGTTTCTAGGGAAGTGTATTATAGAATTTGGCCTGTTTTGGCCGAGATTTAAGGCTCAAAGTGGTGTGAGGAAGAGAGGGAGGAGGTGCCCTTTTATAAGGGAGGAGAGGGGCACCTTTGGAAAAACTAAAAATATTATTTTATTATAAAGACATATTCGGTTTTAAATAGCTCCAAATTGATTTATTTAGAATCTAAGGTGGGTATGGGTCGAAATACTATCATAAAATATATTTTATGCAAGTTTATGGTTCTATTTTAACCTTATCATTTAGATTTAACTTTAAGTTAAATAATTTTACTTTTACCGTGTCTTCTTCTGTTCTTACACTATAAGGTTAATAAACTTACTATAACAAGCCAAACGAACCCCATGTTTTTTATTATTAATATATATAACCTTATCTAAGTAATTTTTTCGAAACTTATATTTTTAGGAATAAACTAACAATTAATAATATAATATATGTTTTAAAAACTATTTTATGTCAATTTTGATACCATTTGGTAATTTATTTTTGTGAAAATCATAAAAGAAATATTAGTTCTAAAAAAGTGAATTAAATCAATACTAAAATGTCATATTAACATATAAAATTATTTGAATTCATAAAAAGTCTGAAATTACATTTATTTGGGTATTTACCACATCAATTATGTCAATATTTCATTAATAAGATAATTAATGCATCATCATTGTGTCATAAATAAATTAAATTATTTAATGTCTAAAAATTAAAAATAAAATATAATTATGTAGTAAATATTTTTATCTTTCTAATGAATATTTATAATCGAATTTATCTTATGTATAACCCTATATTAAAAATGATTTACTTATTAAACTTTGATTTTAACTATTTTAACCCTTCTTTAAATAAATTAATAATAAATGTTCTAATCTAATCCAAGTGGGCCTAAATGGTCATATTTTATTCCTATGGTTGTTTTGGGTCTAATTACACTTCTCAAATAGAATTAGTACATGTGTTAGGGTAATAATAATATCATTTTTACCCTTAATTTCCCTATTTACTTTTAACCATAGTAAAAAAAGTAAAAAGTTATTATTCACCAGAAATTATTTTCATCTCATTGAACCAAATTTTACTTACTGACATCAACTGTGTCTCTCATATTTTTGAAATTCCACTCACAGAAGTGGTAAAATTAAGTTTTATGTAAATTTGAAAATTCTCCTAGGAGGTGGGTAAAAGACGGTCAAAAGTTCAATAAAATTTTTATATATCTAAAATTATTATAAAACGACTCCAATGAATTAAATTTAACTTATATAAGTATTATGTATCAAATTTGACCTAAAATAAATTTAAATAAAATAAATAATTATTTAAATAAAAACTTGGTTTTCAAATAGTAACCCAGTGTTTTCACTTTTCATCAAAAATTGAAAGTTTTCAGAAAAATACCAAAATTTCACCCTAGGGTAATTTCAATATTCCGAATCCAAAAATGAAGTCAATTTTGAAAAATAAAATTTAAAAAATTTCAAAAAGTGGGTATTACTATTCATAACGGCTAGTTTTAATAATATTTTAATAGCATATCGTTGTTTAGTGAAACTCGGTATTGCGTACGACACAAGCTATCGAGGAAGGTTGTGTTTGCATGTAAAGCAATTCAAGCTAGTGTTGTGTGTAGTGAAAGATTCCTTTGATGATTTATATAACATTAAAACAAAATATTTCCCATAAAAGTTTCGGGTGTTACAACGCTTGTTTACAAGGTAAAATGACCAAGCCGCCTTTTGGTGGACAGGTTGAAAGGGCCACAAAGCTTCTAGGATTGGTACACATGGATGCATGTAGAACATTTCCAGTAGAATCTAGAGGTGGATATTCTTAATTAATTACTTTTACTGATGATTTGAGTAGATATGGATTTTTCTACTTAATGAGGTATAAGTCATAAGCCTTAGAGAAATTTAAGGAATTCAAGAATGAAGTAGAGAATCAACATGGTAAGAAGATAAAGAAGCTTTGATCGGATCGAGGTGGAGAATATCTGAACCAAAAGTTCATCAATCTTCTAAGGGAGTATGGGATTCTATCTTAGCTCACTCCTCCTTATACACCATAGTGGAATGGTGTTAGTGAAAGGAGGAACCGCACCTTGTTGGACATGGTGAGGTCGATGATGAGTCATGTGAATCTTCCATTATCCTTTTGGGGATATGCATTAAAAATTGCAGCATAAACATTAAACTGAGTACCAAATAAGGCGGAAAATGGAATTCCCTCTGAGTTATGGAATGGAAAGAAACCCATTTTGTCACATACATTTGTATGGGGATGCGAGGCGTTTGTTAAGGCATTCTCAGGCAACAAACTAGCACCTCGGGGCACTAAGTGTATCTTTATAAGATATCCTAAGGAAACGAAAGGATATTACCTATATAACCCTCAAGACAAGAAAGTGAATGTCACCAGACAAGCCGTCTTTCTTGAGAGGGAGCACATCCTCAAAAAGTATAGTGGGAGAAAGATTGACTTCGACGAAGTTGATGATCAAGATATACAGGAGTTGGTACAGGAACAAGTTCCACAGGTCCCCGTGGAAGAGGTTCCAGAAACACAAGTACTGCGTAGGAGCTCAAGAGAGGTAAGGGAATCGGAGATATTTGGTTTCCTAGTCACCGAGGATGGTGAATCATTATTGTTGGACAATGATGAACCTCTCTCCTACAAGGAAGCAGTAGAAAGCATAGAATCTGTGAGATGGATAAAAGCTATGAATTTTGAGATGGATTCCATGTATCATAACCAAGTCTGGGTTCTGGTCGATGAGCCAGTTGATGTAAGGCATGTTGGATGCAAATGGGTATTCAAGAGAAATCTAGACATGGAAGCTCAATTTATCACCTATAAAGCAAGTCTAGTGGCTAAAGGATTCATACAACGTCAAGGAATTGACTATGATGAAACCTTCTCGCCAGTTGCCATGTTTAAATCCATAAGAATCATACTTTCCATAGTAGCTTACCATGACTATGAGATTTGGCAAATGGTTGTCAAAATAGCATTCCTTAATGGGAACCTTCAGGAAGATGTCTATATGACACAACCAGAAGGGTTTGTGACACCAGGTGAAGCCAAACGGGTTTGCAAGTTGCAGAAATCCATTTACGGATTGAAGCAAGCATCCAGGTCATGGAACATTCGATTCGATAAATCCATAAAGGAATTTGGTTTCATTAAGAACGAATGTGAGCCATGTGTTTATAAGCGGTTTAATGAGAATGCGGTCATTATCCTAGTAGTATATGTTGATGACATATTGCTTATTGAAAATGATGTACCAGTCTTACAGTCAGTTAAGGACTGGTTGAACAAGTGTTTCTCCATAAAGGACTTGGGTGAAGCAGCCTACATTCTAGGGATCAAGATCATTCATGATAGATCCAAGAGGCTGCTTGGAATAAGTCAGAGTACATATATTGACTAGATACTAAAGAGATTTATTATGGAACAATCCAAGAGGGGATTAGTTCCAGTGTCACATGGCCTACATCTTTCTAAGAAAATTTTTCCTCAGACATAATAAGAGAAAGATAGAATGAGTAAAATCCCATACGCTTCGGCTATAGGATACATCATGTATGCCATGTTATATACCAGGCTTGATGTTTCCTATGCACTGAGCATGGTAGGAAGATATCATTAAGATCTAGGAGAATAGCATTGGACTGCTGTTAAGCCTATCCTTAATTATCTAATAAGAACTAAGGATATGTTCCTAGTGTATGGAGGAGACGAGGAGCTTGTAATTAGAGGGTATGATGATTCTGGTTTTCAGACAGATCAGAATGATCTAAAGTCACAATCTGGATATGTTTTCTATCTTAATGGAGGAGCTGTGAGCTGGAAGAGTTCAAAGCAGCCAGTTGTCGTAGATTCTACAGCAGAGTCAGAGTATATAGCAGCTTCTGATGCAGCCAAGTAAGTTGTTTGGATTCGGAACATTGTTTAGGATCTTGATGTGGTTCCTAGTAGTAAATATCTCATTACATTGTATTGTGATAATACTGCAGCGGTGGCTCTTGCAAAAGAACCAAGGTCACATCAACGGAGAAAGCACATACTCCATAAGTATCACCTATTGAGGGATTTATACCAGAGGGGTGAAGTTGTTGTGAGCAAAGTGTCAATGGAAGAGAATGCGGAGGACCCCATGACTAAAGGCCTATCTCAGCAGAAGCATGAATATCATGTGAGAGCTAGTGGGTTAAATGTTGTTAGCAGTTGGCTCTAGTCCAAGTGGGAGTCTGTTGGAGTTGGTGTTCTAGAACCAACTACTTTGTACTTTATTCATTAATAAAAGCCTTATCATGTCTTGATTGTTCTTCTACATGGAAATGAATGTGATAATGTCCTAAGGGAAGCTGTTTCATTAAAGGGTCATAGAGGATCCCTGCTATGATGAGAACCCAGAAATGCCATAACACTATTCTTGAAAAAATGTTCTATGGACGGATGATATTATTTGAGGGACACAAATAATACAGGCCATTAGGGGTGAGGACTCATAAAACTTTGAGGCACATTCTCATGGTGTGCACCCTTGGTAATATCTAGGAGGATATTATGAGAATGAGACCCGCCAGTAGGAAATACACATTTCATAGTGTCATTAGATGTTCATATCTGCAGACATGTGTATTAGTCCTTATACTATAATATTTTTATTAATGGGTATTACAACTTGTGCACTTAGATGTATTGACGAAAACTATGACGACACACCATTCGCAGTGAGGTAGGATACATTGGGTGTGTCACGAGAAATACTACATTAATAGATAATGTTAGAAAGGATTTGTCCCTTCTGTTCCATAACGGAAGTAGATATCTCAGGCCCTTTGATGGAATTGATATAGCCTAAATAAATCCATGTCCATGGTAAGGAATGGGCGAGTTCAATTCTGAGATTTCAAAGAAAGAATAATCGAGAACATGGGTTGATGGCACTAGCATGCAACCTGCTTGATTAGAGATATCGTGACAAAGGGATTATATTACAGGGTAAGCATTTGTATGAGGTGACACGTCATTGCGGTGTTAACTTCTTTCTCTATGGGTGCCTTGGCATATTGCTAGACGCTAACCTTGGACATTAGGCAGGCTCTGCCTAATGCCACTGAGAAAGAGGCCTAGAGGGTCACAAACTAAGTGTTTCCATGTAACTCAGTTAAATATTAATTTAACAAGTTAAATAAATATTATTCCCCACTGTGTTTTAATAATTATTTAAGGATGCCTGATCACATTTATTTTGACACTAGTTATTTGAGAGAATATATTGTGGGTGAAATAATATATTTATTAGCGAGTAATGCAGTTACATTTATTTAAGAAATAAATAGCCATTACTCAAGGTCTAATAAATGTGGTGGGGAAAAATGGAAAATAAAATTACATGCCGTGTATATTAAATATACACGCCGTGTAGTTTTATGGAAAACAATTACACATCATGTATTAATTATTACACGTCATGTAGTTTTTCTTGTTTGGATTTTGAGGATTTAATATTATTTTATTAAATGATATTTATTGTAATCAGCGTGGTCGCATGTCAAGGAATTAATAATTCGATATGGGGGTTTCCAATAAGAGTTAATGAAATAAATAAAACGCGTAACGTTTTTATTTATTTTTATAACTCTATTAACCTCAAACCCGATTATAAATATCCTCGAAACCCCAACATTTGAAGGGACATTGTTGTGCACAGCTGATTTGGAAATACTCTCAAGCCAAGAGAGAATTCCCTTTCCACCAAGAATTCCCTCAAGTTATGAGAGCGAGATCCTCCACTGGATCAAGGCGGTTGAAGGCGGACATCGCAATCGAAGGACCTTCCGCGCTAGCACCCTGATATCCCTTCGGCGACGTCCAGAGATACGTGGCACATGTGTGGATCACTTCTGGAGGAATCCTACACTTGGATTCTACGATGCAATGATGGATCATAGGATCGTGACCGGAGACTCCAATGAAGAAATAATTCCACCGAGGTAATTCATATGAATTAATTAAATTAATTATAACCAACATATGACGATCCTATCTCAATGGTTTTGGGACTCTTCTTTTCTTTTTCGTTCTTCATTCTATTCTAAAGATCTGGCGTTTTATATCGTGAAGGATCTCGGATTGAATGTCATTTAACTCTAAAATTAAAGTTGGGTTATCCCACCAATATGCTTCTACTGCGCCCGGAACCTACATTGACATTGATGAAACCTTTTCTCTAGTGGAAAGATATGAAATACTAATAGTAATTAATTTTATTACTACATAATGTGGTTATAAGATCTTTCAAATGGGTGTTAAATCCACATTCCTAATTTGTGATATTGAGGTGGATGTTTATACTAAACATACTTGTCTCTTTGTTATTGGGAATGATGAAAGTAATGTGTGCATATTGAAAAAGGTATTGTATGGCCTAAAACTAGCTCTAATGTAATTGTATTCTAAATTGGATACATGCTTATGGAAGGAAAATTAAATTAATGGAATAGTGTATAACAATATCTACAATAGAGAAAGTAAGAGTATTCCATCATTTTGATTGTTTATTAGTAGAGATATAAAATAAATGATATTAAAAATATTAAAATAAATATATTTTGGGATAATTAATATTTAAATTGATTCTTATAGATACCCTTGACCTATTTTTAATTTTATAAAATAGTTTATTTGAAATGAAATTTTTTATCGTAATATTTTTAAAAATCTATAAATTGAATAGTGTCAAAATTGACACTATTGATTGTTTATCAATGTAGTGTTTTATTAAGTTATTTTAATAAAAATAAACCATTTATAATAATATATAATAATTTTTATATACTCAAAAAAGTTTAAAATTATTTATTTATGATGTAATTTACATCAAATAATTAAATATTTTACCCTTTAAATATTTAAATATTTGTTTCCCCACTTAAAATGAAATAGAACAACTAAGTGTTAAATTGAAAAGATAAGGTTTGAATGGACATAGAAACTTGTCTAATATGTATTGGTTGATGATAATACAACCATATGTCATTTCATATTCTAAATTGTAAAATTTTATAGGTTTTTGAGTGGTGTTATATTTTATTATAAATTAATATTTTTGAGGTTTCCAATAGTGCCTTTCGCCTCAATTATAAACAAGAACATACTCCCTCATTTATCCACAACTCATTAAGCCTTAAATATTGTCCATACCATACCCATTTATTATCTCAACTTCCCTAGTTACATTATATAGGTGATGGTATTCTCAAAATATGAACTCTAGTTCCATTCAGACAAGATCAAAAGAAAAGCGCGTCAAAGAATAGGTAATCCTCTCTACTGATTCTTTCGTATTTCCTTATTATTATAATTTAACTTCATGAGTTTTTTCATTAGATAACAATAACTCTATT
This sequence comes from Viscum album, assembly GCA_963277665.1. Classification (NCBI taxonomy): domain Eukaryota; kingdom Viridiplantae; phylum Streptophyta; class Magnoliopsida; order Santalales; family Viscaceae; genus Viscum; species Viscum album. The sequence goes on along the minus strand of OY728163.1, from coordinate 1,088,436,847 downwards.
AGAACTTATATACTTATATTTTATTAAATAAACAAATTCCATTTTCAATTTATCCTATGAAAAACAAAATCACCATGCGTGTGTATGTAAGGCTTACCGTCTCTACGACGTGGTGTAATTTATTTTTCACCACCACCTTACATGGATGGGTAAAAAAATGGATGTAATAACTATATATGATTATTATATAATGATATTTATTATGAAATATATTACACAAAGCAATTAAATAACATTAATGAATTATGGGAATGATATAGCTGCTCCTGCATACGTATGGCATACCGTTACCACGAAATGATGAGATTAATTCTTCGTATTAACCATTCATGAATGATTATAAATTATATATCATAAATAATAATTAAATATATGAATTAATAATTCTATTGGATTTATATATATATATATATATATATATATATTATTTACATACATCCATTCAATTCAATAAGGAAACAGAAATAGTGTTCATGCGTACGTACGACCTACCATCGCCATGAACGGTGTATTCTATTTCATTTATCTATATATTATATATATTTATATAGTGAATATATATGATATGTAAATCATGTTGTACATTTTTTTTAATTATTTAAATCACAATCTATGTAATAATAACAATAATAACAAGTCGAAACACGTACGATAAATAAAACAATTATTACCCATAACATTGCTTTAACATGGAATTGAAAAATGAAAGGGTAATATAAATTCATAAGTGAATCATTAATATATGATAAAATAAATATTATTATGTTTCTGTTATAAGTTAATTATATGTTTAAACCCACTATATAGGAATTTTGGACACATATGTAAAAAATTAGACCTAAGGTAAGGGATAATTTTGCAATCTCATTTTTATCTGAGATTGTTTATACATAAGTAATTACTGGGGTATATTTATTATACACATCCATGTTTTCTAATTATTTAATATTATTTATATTCTTATACAATATTTTCAATTTAATATTATACTTTGGATAATTTTTATTAAATAGTATGAAAGAAATCTTTTTTTGTTATTCAATTTGAGGTACTTTTTGACGTTTCCAACAAATGTATGAGGATATTGTTTTTAAAAATTTATAACAAGAATGGATTTTTATAATTTCATGAATCCTTATTTCTATGATTCTTCCCCTACACTATTTCATGTTTATTTTCAACCAATTTGTTTTCTTTTAAAATTGTGTGTCATTTTGGGAAAATAAAACGTTTTTGAAGAAGAAACAATATTTTCATCGAGAATTATGTTCATGTATTTTATGAAAATTATCTTCCATCTAAGATTATGATCTTAAAAAATGTTATACTTATATAAATATTATTAATATTATTTTATTGTGTTAATGATAGAATTATATTTTATATGGAATACGTTTTTATGGAATGATGTTTAAGAAACCCATTTTATTTCTTGGGTTATTCTATGATTAATGATTTATGATTTTGAGGCACATGTAAGAATGAGTTCATTATGAGATGGGTGGGACCTATATCTCCCTCCAATTCATTCGGTAAAGGTTTATATCTCATGAGATTTACATGAATAGAAAAATAAGTAAATTTAGTTTAGTAATACAAGGCTATAACAGTAATTAAATCTAGTTCAGTAATACATGGTTTGAATGGCAAGTAAGCCTGGTTCAGTAATGGGATTTGTCCACTGTTGGCACCAAAATATGTGCGGTGTAAAAGGATGCGAAGAAATAAATGAACACCATAGAGGCTTCCTCACAAAGCCTGTTCGTGGAGCCCCGCAGCACCGCTGCTAGCGCGATGTCGCCTCCTTTGCAGGCGTCGTGGAGTAACGAGGAGGGAGGCTCCGTGATCTGAAAGACGTTTGTGAATCTTTCACGAAGTAATGAGGTGGGAGGCTCTGTGATCTAAAAGAAGTTTTTGAAGTCGTCGTAGAGTAAAGAGGTGGGAGGCTCCTCCATCCAAAATACATTTTCAAATCCACCATAGATTTAAGTGATGGGATGCTTCGTGGTTACGAAAAATTACCACGTGGCTTCACACTGAGTGATCCTTTCTTCGCGGCGACTCTTTACTATAAATATCAGTTTCCCCTCGATCCCAAAGTATATATCCTCCGACCATTTGCCTTCTCAGCTCTCAAATCATGAAGAGCCTTCTTCTCTTCAAAAAATGAGCTATTTGAGGTAATTGATCATCATGAAGTGCCTTTACTTTGGCTTAAACACAACCCCTCTTCAAGAAGGGATGTCCTTTGTAGAGCCCATGGGCCACCATGAAAGAGGGACGTCCTCAAGGGGACTCGAGTATTCTCAAAGCACTTATTCTTCACAAAGTACCTTACATGCACATGTGAACCACATGCTAAGGCAGGGTCACTGTGCTTCACAAAGCACATTTCTTTACAGTGTTATGCTTTGCAAGGTACCTTGTCTTCGTGGAGTCTTACTCCGCAAGAGCCTTTTCATTCCATAAAGCACCTTCCACATGCACCAATTCCATATGCCTAGGCTCTTCCACTCCACTTCGTGAAGCATACCCCTTCATGATGCTTCTGCACTACATGGAGTGTAGATACCTGAAGCTTGACGTACATTGACATTACATTACATTTGCGGAATACTTAGTACATACACACAAGGATCGTAATAGTTTAGTGTCTTTGGAAACTCGGAACGTAATCTTCTAATCGTGGTGAAAGATCTTCAACATCTCCTATAAAGATCTTCCCCTTTTTTACCTAAAACCTTTCTTTATATCCTGGGGAAAAGAAAACATAAAAGGGTGAGCTCAAATGCTCAGTAAGGGTAAACAAAAGAAATATCAATCACATCGTATTCATAAGAACATAACATTTTGGAAATCTTAACCTGCAAAAGAGAGCATAATTTTATAACATAGGATAAATCATAGTAGTGAAATGAAATAATAACTTAAAACATTACTCATTGTGGCATACACACATAATCATAGAGAATCATTTCTTGTTAGTCAAGACTCATTGCCAAGACTATCTTAGTGGACAAAGTCCCTTTCTGAATCGAGTAATCCTCGTTTCAGTCCTGTTTCACTGAACCGGTATAACCTACCATTCCAGCCATGTCTATCTCATGAGATATAAAATCTTTACCCAATGCATTGGAGGGAGATATAGGTCACACCCATCTTATAATGAATCCTTTCTTATGTGTGCCACATAATCATAAAACATACATCATCGCATAACACATGTAACAAAAATGGGATTCTTGAAACATCATGACATCATAAATCAATTTATATAAGATAAAGGAATTCATAAACATAATTCCATCACAACATAGTCAAATCAATGTAAAAATATGGATAGAAACAGAACCCTTTATTATCTTAGATGGAAAATAATTTTGATAAAACACTTGAATTGAATTCCTGAGGAAAATATCCTTTCTTCTTCAAAATCAATTTCTTTTCACAAAACATCATGCAATTTTAAAAGAAAGAGATTTTATTGAAAATAGTCATGAAATATTTTAGAGGAAGCTTCATGAAAATAAGGCTTTATAAAACAGTAGAAATCCGTTCGTGCCGTATAAGTTAAAAAAACATTCTTCGTACTTTTGTCGGAAAAGTCAAAAAGTACCTCGTATGACAAAAGATTCCTTTCATAGATATTACTAAAAACTCACTGAAGGGTAAAAATGGATTTAAAAAATTGTAGGTAGATGGAAATAATATTACATATTGATGAAACATGGATGTGGATGATAAAATACACCCCAGTAATTACCAAAGTAAAAACAATCTCGGATAAAAGTGAGATTGTGATATTTCCCTTACCTTAGGTCCGACTTGCTTTGTAAGTGTCCGAACCTCCTGTATAATGATTTAAATCATGTTATTGACTTATTACAGAATCATATTCATTGTTATGATATCATATATGGTTCACTTATGACATTATATTACCCGTTCTTTTGTAAATTCCATGTTAAAGAACGTTTTGGGTAAAAATCGTTTCATTTATCGTAGGTGTTTTGACTTGTTGTTCTTGACATTATTATTACTTATATCATGATTTACTTACTTACAGAATATAAAATATGATTTATATATCATATATATTCAGTATATATATATATATAATAGATATTTAAATGAAATGAAAAACACCGTTCATGGAGACGGTAGTCCGTACGTACGCATGAACGCTGTTTTTCTTTCCTTATTGTCTTGAATGGAATTAAGTAGATGAAATTCATATGTATATATATAAATAAATCCAGTAGCTTTATACTGTCATATATTTCATTATTATTTCTTATATATACATTATAATCATTCTTAAATGGTTAACATGGAGAATGAATCTCATCGCGTCGTGGAGACGGTAGTCCGTACGTACGCACGAGCGATGATATCATTTCTATAAATATTGAATTGAATTGGAGTGGATTATACAATATATCAGAATCAATATGATGTTGTAATAACTATGTATAGTTATTCTTTACACCATTATACCCATCCATGTAAGGTGGTGGTGGAAAATAGATTACACCACGGCGTGGAGACGGTATTCCGTACGTACGCACGCGCGGTGATTTCTTTTTCCGTAGGATGGATAGATGGTGAAATAGGGTTGTTTCATACTTATAATAACATATCAGTATATGAGTGATACTGATGTTATTACTTAATAATGAAACAACCTAAGAAGAAGAAGTGGAAGAAGAAATAAAGATGAAAGAATTTGTAACGGAAATTACCTCTTCTTTGAAGCGCCTCTTTGAGACCTCCTCTTAGGGCACTAAAATTGGTCTTTGAGGAAGACCAGAACCTCTAGGATTATTCTAGGGAAGTGGAGAAGGGATTTTGGCAGGGGTTGGCCGAGCTTGAGTGCTCAAATTGGTGTGAGGAGGAGGGGGAGGAGGTGTCCTTTTATAAGGGAGGAGAGGGGCACCTTAGGAATATCTCAAAATATTATTTTATATTAAAGTCAAAATCGGTTTATAATGGTTCCAAAGGGTCTTATTTCGGAGCTAAAGTGGGGATGGGTCGAAATCCTATCAACCAATAGGATTTAGACAAGTTTAGGGTATTATTTTAACCTTATCAATTAGATTTAACTCTAAGTTAAATAATTTAACTTTTACCGTGTCTTTTTGTTTTCTTTCACTATATGGTTAATAAACTTACTATAACATGCCAAACGAACCCCAAATTATATATTATTAATACATATATCCTTATCTAAGTCATTTGGCCGAACCTTAGATTTTTAGGAATAAAATAACAATTAATAATATAATATTTTATTTAAAAACTATTTTGTGTCAATTTTGACACTATTTGATATATGCTTTTTGTGAAAGTCATAACAGAATTATATGTTCGAACCAAGTTGATTAAATCAACACTAATATATCATAGTAACCTAGAAAATTAGTGGAATTCATAAAATGTCTTAAATTACATTTATTTTGGTATTTATATTATCAATTATGTCAATATTTCATTAATAAGATAATTACTGCATCATCTTTGTGTCATAAATAAATTATATTATTTGATGTCTAAAAATTACAAATAAAATACCATCATGTAGGAAATCGTTTTATCTTTCTAATGAATATTTACAATCGAATTTATCTTATGTATAACCCCATATTATAAATGATTTACTTATTAAACTTTGATTTTAACTATTTTAACCCTTCTTTAAATAAATTAATAATAAATGTCCTAATCTAATCCAAGTGGGCCTAAATGGTCATATTTTATTCCTAAGTTTGTTTTTGTTCGAATTACACTTGTCCAATAGAATTAGGACATGTGTTAGGGTAATATTAATATCATATTTACCCTTAGTTACCCTATTTACTATTAACCGTGGTAAAAAAAGTAAAAAGTTACTATTCACCAAAAAATTATTTTCATCTCATTGAACCACATTTTATTCCTTGATATTAACCGTGTCTCTCGGATTTTCGAAATTCCATTCACAGAAGCGGTAAAATTAAGTTTTATGCAAAATTCAGTTTTTTAACCTACCACTTAGTAGTTTCACTATTCATCAAAAATTGATGTTTTTCAGAACAATGCCAAAATTTCATCCCAAACTATATTTCATATTCCGAATTCAAAAATGAAGTCTATTTTACCAAATTCATAATATAAAAGTTGCATTAATTAATTTTATAATTAAATCCCGCTGTTAAAACAAATAGCGTGTTTTTAAGAAACAATATCTATCAAAAGATTGACACTTGTTTATGTCTAGTTTAAATGTGAAATTACATCCAATGACCAACATTGTATTAAATTGTAAAAATATATTCTAAATATACTTTAAAACCACTCAAATTAATGATTTATCACTATTAATTATTTCGATTAAAAAAAGTTGTTTTTAATTATAATTTAGTAATTTTCACTATTCATCAGAATATGAAAGTTATCCGAAAAGTACCAAAATTTCACCTTTGGCTAAATTCGATACTCCGAATCCAAAAATAAAGTCCATTTTGAGAGTTAAAATTTCTAAAATTTAAAAAGTGGTTATTACTATTCATAACGGCTAGTTTTAATAATATTTTAATAGCATATCATTGTTTCGCGAAACTTGGTGTTGCGTACAACACACGCTATCGTGGAAGGTCGCGATTGCGTGTAATGGAAGGAAAGTCAAGGATGCGTGTTGTGAAAGATTCTTTTGGTGTAGCGTATAACACAAGAAATTAGTAAAATAAAAAAGAATATTTTTCATAAAATCTCGGGCTGTTACATTCTACCCCCCTTAAAATGAATTTCGCCCTCGAAATTCGTCGGGGTTATAAATGGTTTACTATTCGAAAGTTTCTTTAATAGAAACCCACATCGTAAAAGGGAATACCAAAACTTGGCTTTAAAAACTAAAGTATGAAATGTAACAATTACCCAAATAAACTAATCACTGGGTTTCCACATAGGTGAAAATATGGATATGGAAGAGAAATCTAACCATCATGTTCTGATGGAGAGTGGTAGAGAACATGGCTATGGAAAATCCAGTAATCACAAATCCATAAATTTGTGATGATCTAAGGTACCATCTGATTCATCAGGTATAAGATCACTAGGACAACATTTTTGGTTTTCAAGATCATCTCCCTAAAGTTGAAAATTTGAATTAGAATAAATACTTACTTTATTTTGGTACAATCTCACTGTTGTTCGTGCCTTGAACAATTTCCACTTCATTTCTTAAATAAATGAAGTTGAATTTGTTATTCGTGAAGTGTTAGCAGATCATGTGATAGAATGACTGTTCATTCCATCTGTCTCAAACAAAAGGTTAGCAAAAGTTATTAAATATACATAAGTCATTCTATAGTGAGATTAATCATATATGGTTCCTAAAATGGACTTATACTTCATATATCATACTTCTTAATATAATAAAACTGGTTTCTACTAAACAGGGACTTCCTGTAGGTTAGTGGTAGGCGATAAAGGCCAGTCGCACTTCAGTTGTGGGTTCGATTCCTACAGCCTTGTCCGAAGCGATGGGCTGTCGCCCGTCCTGCAGGTTGTCCCTTTTTCTAAAACTACGTTACTATAACATCCCATCTTCTATCCTTAAACAATACTAACTTATGTCCAACATAATCCAGTCTAATCTTTAGGCTTATACATAATACTGCAGTCCACTCTCATAATATAGTGACATCGATTACCAGAGATTTAATACTGTCGTTGATCCCCACATATCATAAGATATGTCTTGTTGGTCACATTCCAAACATTCAAAGTCCTTAATCGTGTATTCTCTTGAATACCTTAGTGAAAACATGAGTGTAGTTAAAAGTTAACACTTTCCACATACCAAAATCCTCAAAATTCTATATACTCAAACCATGATATCACTTAGTCCTTATATCAATCATGAGCTCATGAATACTATCAAACATTTAATTTTCTCCTTATCCCTTCATTATGCGCATATCATCTACATTCCAAAAATATCTGAATAACCTTTCATGGATACTGGTAACATTAATCATACACTTTCAAAACACAAGGAAAGACAACAGTGTAACAATCCAAAGATGTTTCATTATTCCAAAATTACACATGATAAACATGTAATCATTCCACTACATTCTCAAACCATTGACCGAGCTTCAAAAATTCCTTCATCTCACATATCATTTGTAGTCTCTTCATCATCATCCACATAAATACTACCCATATGACCATACTGATTCTCTTCATGAGTCTTTCCCTTAGGGCATTTGTTTTCATAATGCCCATACATTCCACATTTAAAACACTTAACCATTTTTGATGTCGTAGCAATACCATTATCCTCATCCATGGTGTTAACCGACCCTTTTCCTTTTCACTTACTTGCTTTGTGTCCTTCTTTTCCACACCCAAAGCATCTTCCAGTTTCCTTGAAACATTCTCCTTGATGCCTCTTCCCACATGATTTACATTGGGGAAATTGAACTTTCTTTCCTCTATGATCATCATGGAACTCCATCTTTCTCTTATTAGTCGAGTCAGGAAACTTACCAAATTTTACTTTATTGATCATATTATGAGATTGCTGATTCGGCATAATAATGATGTTTGGACTTCCAAATCCCATTTCATTTGGTTGCTCATGAAGGATATCATTCCATTGTCCATCATATCCTCCATTATCGTGAATCACCTTGTTTCCAACCATTTTCTAAAACCCAAAAAGAATAGTGTTAGATGAAAAAATCATAATAAAGGGGGAGTAACTTAAATATCTATCATCTTTGGTTTAATCTAATATCGTTAGCATAGTTCTAGGACTATATCCTATACATATACTTATCCTTAGGGGCATCCCTAGACATACCTTAGAAATATCTCTAGGGATCTCACTAAAGTTTTCGCATCCTAGTTTCCAAAGGTTGACTAAACCTTTCCTCTGATACCAACTGTAGAGACCCGAAGCTTGACGTACATTGACATTACATTACATTTGCGGAATACTTAGTACATACACACAAGGATCGTAATAGTTTAGTGTCTTTGAAAACTCGGAATGTAATCTTCTAATCGTGGTGAAAGATCTTCAACATCTCCTATAAAGATCTTCCCCTTTTTTTACCTAAAACCTTTCTTTATATCCTGGGGAAAAGAAAACATAAAAGGGTGAGCTCAAATGCTTAGTAAGGGTAAACAAAAGAAATATCAATCACATCGTATTCATAAGAACATAACATTTTGGAAATCTTAACCTGCAAAAGAGAGCATAATTTCATAACATGGGCTAAATCATAGTAGTGAAATGAAATCATAACATAAAACATTACTCATTGTGGCATACACACATAATCATAGAGAATCATTTCTTGTTAGTCAAGACTCATTGCCAAGACTATCTTAGTGGACAAAGTCCCTTTCTGAATCGAGTAATCCTCGTTTCAGTCCTGTTTCAATGAACCGGTATAACCTACCATTCCAGCCATGTCTATCTCATGAGATATAAAATCTTTACCCAATGCATTGGAGGGAGATATATTTCCCACCCATCTTATAATGAATCCTTTCTTATGTGTGCCACATAATCATAAAACATACATCATCGCATAACACATGTAACAAAAATGGGATTCTTGAAACATCATGACATCATAAATCAATTTATATAAGATAAAGGAATTCATAAACATAATTCCATCACAACATAGTCAAATCAATGTAAAAATATGGATAGAAACAGAACCCTTTATTATCTTAGATGGAAAATAATTTTGATAAAACACTTGAATTGAATTCCTGAGGAAAATATCCTTTCTTCTTCAAAATCAATTTCTTTTCACAAAACATCATGCAATTTTAAAAGAAAGAGATTTTATTGAAAATAGTCATGAAATATTTTAGAGGAAGCTTCATGAAAATAAGGCTTTATAAAACAGTAGAAATCCGTTTGTGCCGTATAAGTTAAAAAAACATTCTTCGTACTTTTGTCGGAAAAGTCAAAAAGTACCTCGTATGACAAAAGATTCATTTCATAGATATTACTAAAAACTCACCGAAGGGTAAAAATGGATTTAAACAATTGTAGGTAGATGGAAATAATATTACATATTGATGAAACATGGATGTGGATGATAAAATACACCCCAGTAATTACCAAAGTAAAAACAATCTCGGATAAAAGTGAGATTGTGATATTTCCCTTACCTTAGGTCCGACTTGCTTTGTAAGTGTCCGAACCTCCTGTATAATGATTTAAATCATGTTATTGACTTATTACAGAATCATATTCATTGTTATGATATCATATATGGTTCACTTATGACATTATATTACCCGTTCTTTTGTAAATTCCATGTTAAAGAACGTTTTGGGTAAAAATCGTTTCATTTATCGTAGGTGTTTTGACTTGTTGTTCTTGACATTATTATTACTTATATCATGATTTACTTACTTACAGAATATAAAATATGATTTATATATCATATATATTCAGTATATATATATATAATAGATATTTAAATGAAATGAAAAACACCGTTCATGGAGACGGTAGTCCGTACGTACGCATGAACGCTGTTTTTCTTTCCTTATTGTCTTGAATGGAATTAAGTAGATGACATTCATATGTATATATATACATAAATCCAGTAGCTTTATACTGTCATATATTTCATTATTATTTCTTATATATACATTATAATCATTCTTAAATGGTTAACATGGAGAATGAATCTCATCGCGTCGTGGAGACGGTAGTCCGTACGTACGCACGAGCGATGATATCATTTCTATAAATATTGAATTGAATTGGAGTGGATTATACAATATATCAGAATCAATATGATGTTGTAATAACTATGTATAGTTATTCTTTACACCATTATACCCATCCATGTAAGGTGGTGGTGGAAAATAGATTACACCACGGCGTGGAGACGGTATTCCGTACGTACGCACGCGCGGTGATTTCTTTTTCCGTAGGATGGATAGATGGTGAAATAGGGTTGTTTCATACTTATAATAACATATCAGTATATGAGTGATACTGATGTTATTACTTCATAATGAAACAACCTAAGAAGAAGAAGTGGAAGAAGAAATAAAGATGAAAGAATTTGTAACGGAAATTACCTCTTCTTTGAAGCGCCTCTTTGAGACCTCCTCTTAGGGCACTAAAATTGGTCTTTGAGGAAGACCAGAACCTCTAGGATTATTCTAGGGAAGTGGAGAAGGGATTTTGGCAGGGGTTGGCCGAGCTTGAGTGCTCAAATTGGTGTGAGGAGGAGGGGGAGGAGGTGTCCTTTTATAAGGGAGGAGAGGGGCACCTTAGGAATATCTCAAAATATTATTTTATATTAAAGTCAAAATCGGTTTATAATGGTTCCAAAGGGTCTTATTTCGGAGCTAAAGTGGGGATGGGTCGAAATCCTATCAACCAATAGGATTTAGACAAGTTTAGGGTATTATTTTAACCTTATCAATTAGATTTAACTCTAAGTTAAATAATTTAACTTTTACCGTGTCTTTTTGTTTTCTTTCACTATATGGTTAATAAACTTACTATAACATGCCAAACGAACCCCAAATTGTATATTATTAATACATATATCCTTATCTAAGTCATGTTGCCGAACCTTAGATTTTTAGGAATAAAATAACAATTAATAATATAATATTTGATTTAAAAACTATTTTGTGTCAATTTTGACACTATTTGATATATGATTTTTGTGAAAGTCATAACAGAATTATATGTTCGAACCAAGTTGATTAAATCAACACTAATATATCATAGTAACCTAGAAAATTAGTGGAATTCATAAAAAGTCTTAAATTAAATTTATTTTGGTATTTATATTATCAATTATGTCAATATTTCATTAATAAGATAATTACTGCATCATCTTTCTGTCATAAATAAATTATATTATTTGATGTCTAAAAATTACAAATAAAATACCATCATGTAGGAAATCTTTTTATCTTTCTAATGAATATTTACAATCGAATTTATCTTATGTATAACCCCATATTATAAATGATTTACTTATTAAACTTTGATTTTAACTATTTTAACCCTTCTTTAAATAAATTAAAAATAAATGTCCTAATCTAATCCAAGTGGGCCTAAATGGTCATATTTTATTCCTAAGTTTGTTTTTGGTCGAATTACACTTGTCCAATAGAATTAGGACATGTGTTAGGGTAATATTAATATCATATTTACCCTTAGTTACCCTATTTACTATTAACCGTGGTAAAAAAAGTAAAAAGTTATTATTCACCAAAAAATTATTTTCATCTCATTGAACCACATTTTAGTCCTTGATATTAACCGTGTCTCTCGGATTTTCGAAATTCCATTCACAGAAGCGGTAAAATTAAGTTTTATGCAAAATTCAGTTTTTTAACCTACCACTTAGTAGTTTCACTATTCATCAAAAATTGATGTTTTTCAGAACAATGCCAAAATTTCATCCCAAGCTATATTTCATATTCCGAATTCAAAAATGAAGTCTATTTTACCAAATTCATAACATAAAAGTTTCATTAATTAATTTTATAATTAAATCCCGCTGTTAAAACAAATAGCGTGTTTTTAAGAAACAATATCTATCAAAAGATTGACACTTGTTTATGTCTAGTTTAAATGTGAAATTACATCCAATGACCAACATTGTATTAAATTGTAAAAATATATTCTAAATATACTTTAAAACCACTCAAATTAATGATTTATCACTATTAATTATTTCGATTAAAAAAAGTTGTTTTTAATTATAATTTAGTAATTTTCACTATTCATCAGAATATGAAAGTTATCCGAAAAGTACCAAAATTTCACCTTAGGCTAAATTCGATACTCCGAATCCAAAAATAAAGTCCATTTTGAGAGTTAAAATTTCTAAAATTTAAAAAGTGGTTATTACTATTCATAACGGCTAGTTTTAATAATATTTTAATAGCATATCATTGTTTCGCGAAACTTGGTGTTGCGTACAACACACGCTATCGTGGAAGGTCGCGATTGCGTGTAATGGAAGGAAAGTCAAGGATTCGTGTTGTGAAAGCTTCTTTTGGTGTAGCGTATAACACAAGACATTAGTAAAATAAAAAAGAATATTTTTCATAAAATCTCGGGCTGTTACATGGAGCACTAGAGCTTCACAAGGTCCCATGTTATGAGCCCATTGTCTTCGCAAACCCTTCTCTCGTATGACCCTCTAGGTTCGTACATTGTGATTTCAAGTCCCCTTGGGCAGTGCATTATGTTATGTTTCATAGCCTCATAATTCATCACATAGGCACACTAATGGATATTACTTCTTTGCATAGACACGCTAATGTGGGACCCTCAATGGATCACTCCACAAAACCCCCTCACTACGGTATTATCAGTGCCTTCACATAACCAAGGGTTAAAGTGTGCCGGTTATGTAATTCTTAGGGGTGCAGACTGAACCTGCCTCGTCTGAGTTGTAGGACATTAAACTTCCAAGAACCATCATCCCTAGCACATGATGTTAAATTGTGGCCTCTCCCCGTGCATCATACGCAGGGTGACCTATCTCAGACATTCTCAATTCCCGCTCGTCTCTATGGGAGTGAGATCATGATCACATGGAATGAGATCCTCTTTGTTGGAGGTGAACCTTTCTATGGGGAAGGGAAACCATCTTGGTGTGGGACCCTTCCCCTTATTCTATGAGGTATCACCCATGCTCGTCATCTATTCTTCCGTTCTAAAGACCAGAGGAGAGATGGACACAGGGACCTTTATTACCCCATCCCTCTCCCTCTCGGCTTTTTTGTCATTAGTCCTCCATCCAGGAGTAAGTTACTATCTCCATCTACCTAGGCTGTTAACCATGCATAAGACCTTCTTTCCTCGTTGGGCCACTAACCACATTTAAGCCCCATTCCACATCCCATGCATGCACCTTTCATGATGTGATAATCAGGTCTTATTGCCTCTAGTTTCTCACACTGATCATAACTCATGTGGGCTTAGAGTAAGCATAGACCATGACATCCTCTCTAGGTCGCCTTAGCCTGTAATCACTAGAACATCCTAACTATGTGGACTTTGATCCTTTCCAATGAAAGTTATTTAGGAAGCCTCCCTGAGGTTCAAGCCCAACACCTACTTGTCACGACCCCTTCATGTTAGTTCACTCTTGTCTCTCATAGCATTAAAATGCATCAACTATCCTGAAATATGTGGACTTTGATACTTTTCTTCTGAGCAAGGTACTTTGGAAGCCTTCCTGAGGTTCAATACCAACACTTACATTGGTTCTGACCCCTTCATGTTGGTTCACTCTTTTCCTGCATGGTGTTAAACTGCATCAACCATCCCAAACTATGTGGACTTTGATCCTTGCCATTGCATGGTACGTAGGAAGCCTCCCTAAGGATCATTACCCACACCCATCAGTCCCGACCACTTCAAGTTGGTACATTCTCATCCTGCATGACATTAAACTCTACACCCCTTTTCTTCCCGTAATACATTAAACTATACCCATTCAAATTATGTGGGATTTGATCCCTATCTCCTAGACAAGGTACATAAGAAGCCTGCCTAAGGTTCAACCCCAAGCACTGGTAAACTTTGGTGCCCCCCTGTTAGGATGCACATCTCTGGTCTGCCCCTCACGCATCATACCAACCCCAAGATTCTAACCACACGTAAGCCCCTCTATGCCTTTGTGTCATTGTCCTCTTCGCACAAACTGATTATATACCCCATCCAAAACTATGTGGAATTTGATTCCCTACCATGGGGATACATAGGAAGTCTCTTCGAGGATCAATCCTAAAATAACTACTACCCACACATCAGTCCCATCACATTATCCATTCACTTCACTCAACCATCTGTATCCATCCTGATTCTTACCCAGGATGCCAAATCCCAGTGAGATCAGGTCACCCACCATCTCACTGCTCCAAGCAGTAATTGGGAAACTAACCACGCATTAGCCCCCAGCATCAATGATCCCTCTTGGGGTTGCACCCATCTAATTCACATCTGTCAGTGTTCTAATCATTCTAATCTATCTCTTCTAGACATTAAACTCGTGACATACCTTGTGTCAAACATGGGAAGCTTAAGAAAACTTCAAAGACATTCGTATGGCATAAAATTACCTGCATTTGATGTCGGATTCCTCGGGCTTCCGCACCCTTGAGAAGCCCTATCATAAAGGGAAGAAACACAAACCCATCGGTGTTCTAGAATCCAGACACGCCAGTGATGTCCAACGTGACTACTCCCCCGACCGAAGGTTGCTACACTAGATGGAAACCTTGGAATGTCCTGACATAAGTAGCATAATTAACCAGAGTCCATGAATACATGGCACTGTGAAGTGTTTCACGAACAACATCTTAAGTCTTTGAAGGAGACCCAGACTAGGAAATGAGTTTTGAGAAGGAATCTGCAGAAGGAGTTACTGACATCCCATTATCCTGTTTTGATCAAGGAGAAAACATCCCTAAATAGGTGATGAATTATTCCCACCATAGGAAAGTGGGAATGCATGGAAACAATCAGTGTGTCCCCCTCTGAGAGACGGATGTGTGTCCCAGAGAAAGCATCAGAAATAGAAATGTTGAACCTGATGTGAACTTATTCACCTCAATATAGAGATTAGTAGCATTCAAGTCATCATTGGATTGACGTGTCAAAGGATCTATGTATACGGCATCAGGTCTCGCCATTAAAATAGTGGTCCTTCCATGAAAGTCACCATAAATTGGGGCAATTGAAATTTGGACATCCTGGTCTATGACGTTGTCAGCGTGGATCTTTCTTACCAACCTTGTAAGACAGAATGGAACTAGGTCACTGAATGTCGTTTTCCTTATTTCAGCACTAATGGTTAAATATCCCTACTTTTCAGGACCCAAGCTGCATTGAAAAGGAACCAATCACAGCCCACCCATCAGTGTAGGGGAATGGGAAACGTTAGTGTAGAAATCCAACACAGCCTCATCTCCCCCATGTAAGCCTCCACATCCATGACTATTGGGTGCCTACGCCCCATCTCCCCATATGAAATTCTTCAGAGAATGGTGATAAATGACCTCATACGATGATACAAGGAATATTGTATTATCAAAGCCTGGGATATGTCTTGACAACAGTTAGAGGTTTCTATGCCTTGTCTCCATCACTGCCCCCAAGGGCCACGTAGGGAGCCACTGCTCCCTACACCGACATATAATCGTTTCGAGAGCCTCTCCCCAGAATGCTTCAATGACTCCCTCCCCTATGCCAATGAGGTGAGGGATGTCTGGGCTAGCCCGACCCAAATCCAGTTCCAGGGGCTCTTAATGTGGGCTTCCACTACGCTATGTCAATGCTGCCACCTGGACCTACAGTGTGAGGAGACGGTGAGCTATGCACCTACGACACTGACCCTAGTCTGATTAACCTGACGCCAGCGTCGGGCACAGGTTGAGGAGGACGCCCGCTGAGGGGTATCAATGTCAATAACTATTGTGTCTGTGCTACAGCTAACACATACCATCAGTCCCCTGTTTATGCTGAGTAGGGGCACTTATACTCCTAGCCTAGATCAAGGACCCAACCACCACATGAGAGTGCAGGTTCATCCTGCCCCCAAGCTCAGTTTGGAGGTCCTCCCCATGACAACTTGAATCCAAATGAAGTTCCTCCCCACTGCATTGAAACCCAGTACGGAATACTCCTCTACATCCATGACCTCAGGTATGGACTCGTTCCTCTTTTCATAGGTCGCCGGTGGGAAGATGCTACATGTCTGATCAACCGTCAGCATGGGGGTCTTCTCGATGTCCATACAGAAGCCGAATAAGGTCCTCCTCATCCTGGAAACAACAGAAGCATAGGTTTTCCTTAATTCATGGATACCCAACACGGTGGTCCTACCCATGTTCAGCTCGACCAGTTCGAGGACCCTCCTCACACTGATGCTACCAAAGGAAATAAGCATGGAGGCCCTACCCATACTCCCACCCGCTCTAGAAGAGGTCCTACATACTCTATCACTTCTGAAAGAGATTTCATCCATGCATCAGCCAGTGGAAATGGAGGTCCTCCCCGTGTTCCTTTTTACATCTTCTTAGGTGATCCTCTTACCCCGGCTCACCCAGGCGGAAGTCCTCTCTACCCCAGCATCAATTCAGCTGAAGTTACACCTCAAGAAAAAAATATACCCTCTCCCAAAGGGCTATCCTAGTGCAAGAGGGAAAGTCATTGGCACCATAAAAATAGAACTGATAAGATTCAGACCGCAATTAATATTGTCTACTTATCAGATTCCGAGACGAAATTTGATTCAGTAATGGAACCCTCACCTCGATCCTCTATGTCGAGGAACGGGGTAGGAATGTGATGTATCAACCTTATCCTTCCAGAATGTGAGGTCCAATTAATTCCATATTCCCTCTGTAGATACATAAATGAGGAGGAAGATTGGGCCCCTTCCTAGGACCTGGCCATGAAATCCTCGCTACCATCCAAAGGGCCATTCTCTGCTTTGACCAAAGAACACATAGAGCTATTCTGGGGACCAATGGAGGATGAACAACAGCCTTACCCACCATCATTAACTGCATCCCATGTGCTGGAAACTGCGGTCTCCAACCCATCCTACTAAGATGTGGTATCTCAGTCATCACATTTGTCACAGGACTTCCCGAGAGGCAGTTGTTTTTCATCTCGTTCACTGTATTGTCCGCCGAACAGTCTACCATATCAGTGGTCTACTCTAGCACCACTACCAGTCCCCTAACCTCCCCCAGTTGATGAGTGGAGAAACAAAGGACCAGATATTGAGTCTAAGTCAAGGATCCTTTGATACATCCCCGTAGTAGATCATTTACCAGAAATGTTATAGCCAATTGTGGATGCAAACATCAGTGTGCTAGAATCTCTTACTCAGGAGGAAGTCACATGCTTTCTTCGGACCCTATGGGCGATGAAATTCCATCTCCATTATCAGCAAGAGGCTTATCCCAAGATTCAGACACACTTTGAGGACATTGGACAACAATGTTGTATGGTTGACTTGGCTACACTCCTTATGGACCAGCTCCCTGAGTCGCCCAGTCACTTCCAAACACTTCAGAAATGATGTGTTCAGAGCTTTAAGGTGCTCTGAAAAATTACCAAGGAGGCTTCCCCCCATGTTCACATCGGTGGTTGGGGACAATATGCTTCCCTCTACTTCAGTTATATCCAGCGGTATCCCATCTTTCTAGAAGATATCGAGGACATGCCTCTAGGTAGAGTTGTGGTTAACATGGACGACCTACCCGGGAGAGAGAACAAGTCAAAGATCCTTGGAGAGGACATACCTCCCCACACCCCCCCCCCCCTGAGCAAGTATCACACCTATTTGATCCATTAGGAAGTATCACTCTCCATTGTATAAATTTAATGGGTCATCCTATACCTACTGAGTCATTACCCTCGGTCAGAATCCTAATAATATAAAATAACAACTTGGGGTCATCAAACCCTCTGACCCTCCCAACTCAGGTCAAAAGATGGAGGGTGATCTTGAAAAAGCCACATTATGTCAACAGATCATGGAGCATAAGAAGAATCTCGATGACCTCCTTGTTGATTATGTCACGGAGCGGCAACCAGACTACATCGATCCTTGGCTGGGGCAGCAAGGGAAGGAACAACATCCCTCCGTTGAATTGCCTCTAGGTTACCCTAACCATCCCAACCATATAGACAGTATAGAGGCTAGAACATATGGAAAGTGGGTGTGGTATGTGTCGCCAAATCCATCTGAGTTTCACGATAATCCCTGGGACCTAGCTCATGTTCCCTCGGCTACTCCACATGTCATCCCACCAGCTGCTCCATGAGCTACTGGGCATACTTATCATGTTGAAGAACCTTCCAACGTACTTATGGTGAAGGAACCTCATCAAGACAGGAACCCCCACCCAGATGATCTGATGGAGGCACTCATTGCTCGTCTTGAGGCATTGGAAACTCGACAGGTGGCAATCCCGCCTAATGGAAATCCATATCCAGCGTGGGTCGACGATATTCCAGCACCCTCGGGTTTTGAAAATCCCACCGTCTCCCCCTTTAATGCGATGGTCGATCCACTACAGCATATGGACCCCATAATCTCGAGGTGAGGACCCATGATAGGGACTCCATCATAGAAAGAAGCCTCCAAACTCCGATGTTTCATACAAACATTGTAAGGGCGTGTGTTTGTCTGGTACAACCAGCTACCCATCAGGTCAGTCACCAACTGGGAAGACCTACGTAGACAAATTCTTTACCAGTTCAGATATACAACCCAAAAATGAGTATTTAAAACCTATTCAAGTGCAAATAAGTCCTGACGAACCCGTCACAGACTTCATTGCCCAGTATAAAGGCCTCACATACTCTTTGGATATGACGCTGACACAGGAAAAAGTACTGGAAATGTTTGTGGGGAATGTCAAGACCGAACTGGTCCCCTCTCTCATTACCCAGAATTACCCTAGGGGATTCTGAGACTTCTCTAACAAGGCCTAGTGTCTAAAGGAATACTTAGAGCAGGCCAACCAGGAATGTTCGTTGCCTCTTGCAGTTCCCGCGAGAAGGGCTGCCAAGGTCAACCCCATCGTGGTGGCCCAAATAGAGGCCCCTTGGGAACTGGAATTATTACTAGTGGATCCACCTCCACAGCCCCATAGGGGTCCTCCATCTCAGGCACAACCTCCATCCTAGTAGCGCCTATCTCAAAATAAACAAGTGCCCCTGCATAATGGGACACCACCACCCAAGTGAGATAACCAAGTCCCACCTCATAGACAGGCTCCTTTTTCCCCTCGTCAGGGTCAGGCTCTCATAGACCTTTTTCTGGACAGGAGAAACCATACCTACTCCTTCAACATGGCTCAGGTATCCTTTTATTTTTGAATCACCTTAGAAAAGATACTTCTACGTTTTCTGGAATGCAGGAGTCTGAAAGAGGCAGATCTTAGTAACCGCCCCAATTACTGCCCTTATCACCAGATCCTGGTGCACACCCTCAAATAGTGCTATATGTTTAAAGACTGGTTTCAAGACTAGGTTGATAAGAAAATTTTCAGGTTTGGCCCAGCTTCAGCATAGGTGGAATGTTTCTTTGTGAAGCTAGATAATGGAAGTGATAGCGAAGATGAGTGGCATCAGGGTTCTAATAGAAGATCCCAGAAGTATGACGACTGGATGGATTGTAAGGAAGTCTCATGTTCTCATGGTATTATCCATGCATGTATAAATGGACCTGAGACTTCAGAAGAGGCTGCATCACCCATATCCAGTAATTCTATATCAATGGATCAGCCTTCCTCTCCTCAAAAGATCAATAGATCGATGAAGTAAGGGAAAAAAATCCCCCACCGATGTCATCATCATCCCATACTCTCGGGGACATCATGCCCTCGAAGATGCCAATCCCCCCAAGAATCCTTCTAGTAGTGAAGGATTCCTCGAGTGACGATCACGGGTAAACCTCAGTTAATACCATGGAGCTGGTAAACCCATACATCATTTTTGATTGTGAGGAGGATTAGACAGATCCTCCCAATGTTCCCTGCTGTCACCAGTGTTGACTGGGCCATGTCTATATAGGTAATTGTGGAGTTGGTAAACCCCTATATCATTTCTAATGGCATGGAGCATCAGACAGATCCTCCCAACATTCCCAGTCGTCTCCAGCATCGATGGGGCCATGTCTATATGGGTCATCAGAGTGCCTCGGTTAGTACTTCTAGCCAGGTTGTGCATGCCACTGAAACCGAACAGCAGGCCCAGCACATATCTCAGCACTTGCAACCTTCTCATATGGTCTCATCAAGTCTGCCTTCCATGCCATTTTTGTTACTTGATCAAGAGGATCCACCTTGACCATGCCTTGATCAGCCATGATCTGTTACGGACCAGCCTCAGTCATCTGGGCCACACCAGTTAGTCTCTCCACAAGCTTTGACCACCAAGCAATGGGACATTCCCATCACTAGTCAACCGTCGGTTCAATTGGAAGGGCCAGTCATCCCCCTTCCACAGAGTAACCTCCGGTAAACAAAATTTCACACTTGGCATTGATGTATGATGTTCTTAAGAATATCACTAGTATTCCTATGATGATCTATATCCTTTAGCCCCTTATCCTATCATTAGATATGCGTGAATCCCTCGCTGAAGCATTATGAATCCCCATCCAGTTCGAGATGGAGGTAGTAGCCACAGAAGCCATCCACACAGAGGCAGTCAAGAGTGCTAAGTGTCAGGAAATTATCTCTTTCTCTGGAGATGATGAAGGCTCTCCCATATAGGGGAACATCCTCCCACTTTACATCAATGACCATTTCAACAGTGAGGAGTTTCTTCACTGTCTTGTCAACATAGGCTCTAGGATTAACCTAATCCCAAACCAGACGCCTAGAAAGATGGGGTTGTCTGAGGATGATATGGGTCCCTCTGACTAGAAAATTAAAGGTTATGATAGAATGGAATAGACATTGTTCGATAAGATCTTCCTGAAAACCTAGTTTGGTTGTCTGGTAGCCAACACTGAGTTCATGGTTGTTTTGCAGCACACCGCTTACAATGCATTGATGGGAAGACCATGGCTCCACCACCATGCGACAGTCTCTTCCTCATATCACTAGTGCCTTATGTACTACCTTAATGATAGATTGGGTGTTATCTAAGGTGATGTGTCTCTCTTTGCCTCTTATGATTCCCTCTACCTAGATGCTGACTATTGAAAGATAAAGGACAAGATGATTTAGGCTAACGTGGTTGAACAAGCTATGGCTCGACCGACTTGTGGATAGACCTAGATGATGCCTAAATTTTTCTAATCCCTCGATTGGAGGTTATGACCTATAATATGGTTAAATTATTTAATGTTTAGGGAATGAGGGGGAAGAATATTCCAATGTCTAAGAGACACCAGAATATCACCTCGTATTCCTACACAAATGTGGCTCGGGTGATCCCAAATCCCCCTACCCCCATAAGGTATTAGGATTTCTGCCCCATGGAAATGACAATGCATCATACTTTCTTGTTCCTCAAGACTAGGATAAACCATCTCAATCCAGCACACCATTATTGCTTTGATATCATCAAGCATGGCCCCTTGGGACAAAGACCATATGAGATCGGATCTACAGCTTTCGTGGTTATGGTTTCGACAGCACATGAGTCCCCCGATGTTGTGTCTACTGCCACTAAGGCTGGCACCAGTCTCCTATTTGGATCTGTTGAATCAAAGGAAAATCCTCCCATCAAGGACCCCTCCTCCATATGTGAAGAATAGGATTTAAAGGATGATCCTCCTTCTTTCAAAAAAAATTTCTCCACCACAGTTAATGAATTGGTACAGGTGAACCTCAGTAGTGAGACAAAACTGAAACCCACATTGATCAGTGTCATTATGCCTATCGAAGAGAAACAATAGTACTTGGACTTTCTAAAGCAGCACCGTGATGTATTTTCCTAGATTTATAATGAAATTATAGGACTATATCCTCATGTTTCCGTACACCGCCTCGGTCTTCCGAAAAACCACCACAGGTTCAAGAAACCTCCCAAAAAGATGCACCCTTCTCAAAGTGCCATGGTCGAGGCCGAAGTTGATAATCTTATTAGAGATAACTTCATCGAGGAGGTTTAGTACCCCATATGTTAATCCAATATTGTGCCCATCAGGATGAAGAACAAACATATCAGAGTCTTCATTGATTTCTAGGATCTCAACTGTCATTGTCTGAAGGATGATTTCCCCTTCTTGTGATGAAGTTATTGATTAATGACACTACTAGGTTCCAGGCCCACTCCTTCATGGATGGGTACTTCAAGTATAATCATATTTTAATGGATCCATAGGATGAGAAGTCTATATCCATCGGTACACCTCAAGGAACATTCTGCTATCAGGTAATACCCTTTGTTCTAAAGAATGCAAGTGCCACTTATCAGCGTGCCATACATCTCATATTTAAGGCAATCCTCAATACATTGGTGTAATGTTACATTGGTGTAATGTTATGTAGATGATCTGGTTGTCAAATCTCATCAGTTTCAGGACTATATCAAAGATCATGATAATGTGTTCAGCTTCCTTCGTTCTTGCCACCTAAAGGTGAAACCATAAATGTGTGCCTTTGGGGTTACCTTCAGAAAGATTCTTTACTTCGTTGTCAGATATAGAGGTATCGATATTGACCTAGAGAATATCAAGTCCATCAGCTAGATGTCTCCCCTGAGCAACATTCAGGAGCATCGAGGCTATCAAGGCCACTTGGCCTACATACGCTGGTTTATCATGAATTTGTCCAGAAAATATAAGGCCTTTTCTCAGATCATCAAGAAATTCCATGTCTATCAGTAGGATAAAGAATGTCAGACTTCTTTCAAGGAAATCAAGCAGTATCTGCTCTATCCTCCAGTCCTAATACCACCCATTTTCGGAAAGCTGCTAGTCCTTTATGTGACCACACTAAAATTATCTCTTAGTTTCATTTTCATCTAGAAGGGCAATGAGGTAATAGAGATATGTCTTTATTATCTCAGCTGCATGCTCCTAGATACAGAGACCAGATACTCACTTATCGAGAAGAGATGCCTTGCACTGGTATTCTTAGTGTATAAATTATTAAATTACTTGCATCACCATGAGGTAAAACTAGTGTTCCGAGTGGATCCGTTGAAGTACATCCTGAACCGCCCCATGCTGGAAGGCCGTCTAGCTCGGTGAGAAGTGATCCTATATAATTTTTTCATCAGGTTTGTCCCTCATAAAGCTATTATGGTGAAATCATTGGCAGGCTTCCTTTCCACCCATCCAGATCCAGCGGACCAGTCTCTGGACCTTGATTTTCACGATGAGGCAATCCACTTGATAGATCGAGACATTATGTGATGGAAAATGCACTTTGATGGAGCTTCTCAGAGCCCAACTAGAAGAAGGTTTAATGACCCCAGACTCAACAGAGTGGGCATGGGTATTATCTTCATCACTCTAGCACAATTTGTTTTGTCGTAGTCATTTCTGTTGTCATAAGGTTGTACCAACAATGAGGTGGAGTACCAGGCTCTTATCATTGGCCTTGAGTTGGCCCTTCAGATTGATGTTCCCCACATTTTTTGTGAAAGGGGACTCCAAACTAGTTATCTTGTATATCAATGGTGAATATGTCTTTAGGAATCCAAAGAACGTACCAATATTGGAATGTACCCACCAGTTGATGGCCAAGTTCCCGTCTAGGACAATGGTTACTCATGTCCCTCATTCACAGAATGGTCAAGCTGACTTCTTTGGCTAGTCTAGCTACATATTTTTCAGAGCCTGATCAAGATTATTTGATTATCCACATGGCACACTAGAGAGTCACCCCCCCCCCCCATCACTCCACAAGATAGTGATAGCCCACAAGTAAGATAATTTACCACCAGCGCCTTCACATCAGGACCTCCAGGTCCCCTTGATGTTGTATTGGAAGTGACTCCCTAATGGAGGAATCTTATTATTGAGTACCTCCAACACATCAATCTCCTTAAATATTGAGCCTAGTGTGAGTGAATTCAACAACGGTCATTGTAGTTTACCTTCCAAAGTGGCCCTAGTCTTGAGTAGATCCTCTACAAGCGTGAGTTTGATGGGTTTCTCCTCCATTTTATTCAAGGGGTTGATATTTCTCAAGTCATGCATGAGGTCCATGCTGGTTTCTCTGTGGATCATTATACTACACCAAAACTACCTCACCAAATCTGGAGGATGGGGTATTTTTGGCCCTCCATGATCTGTGATTGCATCAATTTTTCCAAGAGGTGTCATGCATGCCAGATCCATGCCATATTTCTGAATTGTCCACCATATCCTCCTCACACTACCAAGTAGTCTTGGCCCTTTTTGGTATGGGGACTCGATGTTGTGGGGCCATATCCACCGGTGATAGCTCCCCAATGTAGGTTCTTCCTGACCACTACAGGTTTCTTTCCCAAGTGGGTAGAGGAAATTCTGATCCAAGAGGTCAAGGCCCATTCTATCATTGAATTTGTGATCTTTAACATAATCTATCGATTTAGAGTCCCTCATGCCATCCTCACCGATAACAGCACCAACATTATGGCAGCCGAGTTGAAGAAGTTGTACACCAAGTACAATATTCATTCTAATCATACCACCCTCTATCATGTGAATGAAAATTGGAAGATTGAGGCATTAAACAAAACTCTCTCTAATATTTGTAGAAAATGGTTGGTTATAAAAATAAGAGTTGGTCGGGAAAACTCCCCAATGCCCTTTGGGTTTATCAAACAACAAATCACAATTCCACATGGGTGACCCCATATTCCCTGGTGTATGGAACAGAGGTCATCCAGCCATCGAGATTCAATTGCCTTCATTATGAAAAGAATTATATGATCATTAAGCACGAGATAAGGTAGCTGAAATCCATCTTGCTGAATTGGAAGTGCTCGAAGAGAACATTCTTCATGCCCTGCACAATTTGGAAGGATAGCAAAACATGATATCAAAAGCTTTCAACAAGAGAGTTAGCCTTTACTATTTGTTATAAGGTGACCTAGTGTTGGCTCTGAGAACACCAATGATAACTGGTAGGAAACCTACCAAGTTGTATCCCAAATGGGAAGGACCCTGCATCATTCACAAGGTTTACCCCAATAGAGTATACTCTCTGGTTACCATGGATGGAGAGCGTATAACTCCTCCCACCAATGCCAAATTCCTCAAGAAATAATTTTCCTGAGTAGCTCTATCCTACATGGCCATAAACTATAAACTAATTTATTGTCCAACATGACGATAAACTGTACAACAGTTTGAGATCTATGACCATAAACTAAGATTCGTATGGCCCCGCATGACCTTCAGTTGTTCTATCTTATCCATGTGACATTAAAACATGTGATTCGTCCAAAATGAAATATATAAAACTACTCAGCATCATCTGGAATAATGTTAAACTGTGAGTGGAAGATACAAAATTATAGTCTGTGCTTTATGACCATAAACTAAGATCCATACAGTCCCACATGACCTTAAACTGTTTCATCTTCTCCACATGACGTTAACACATGTGATTCATCCTAACTGAAAAACATAAAACTACTCAGCATCATCCTATATGATGTTAAACTATGTGTGGAAGATACACCATTACTGTCTTATCTCTATGACAATAAACTATGATCCATATGGTCCCACATGGAATTAAATTGTTTCATCTTCGCCACATGATACTAAAATGTGTGGTTTGTCCAAACTGAAAGATGTAAAACTACTCAGCATCATCCTGTGTGATGTTAAACTGTGAGTGGAAGATACACCATTATGGTCCGAGATCTATGAAAATAAACTAAGATCTATACGGCCATGTATTACCTTAAATTGTCTTATCATCTCCACGTGATTTTAAAAAGTGTGATTCATCCAGACTGAAGGATGTAAAACTGCTCAGCATTCATCCTCACCACACGATGTTAAACTACATGGAACCTTCAATAACTACATATGGATTGATTCCCATCCTCATGGGATATATAGAAATGCTCGGATGCCTCATCTTCAGTCCATCCCCTAGACTCTTATCTTTGACTATCCCCCATGGGAGTTGTTTCCTTGGAGGATCCCACATGGTGTAGTGTAGGCTTCTTTGGCCCCACTCATATCAGGATTATGATAATCACTCCATGTTCCCCTCCTCATCTTTCTATTCTCTCACTTCCTCACCACGCGATGCTAAACTGCATGGCCCCTTTCATAACTATGTATGGATTGAATCCCATCCTTATAGGATACATAGGAACACCCAGACATTTTTTTTGTAGGCCTAGCCGCAAACATTAGGATCTCCCCTTAGGTCAAAACACATGGTGTGGTTCAGTATTTTTCCCTCATTCATGTTGATTCCATCATGACTGCACCATGTATCCCTCTCTCTGAAGATCTCTACCTCTTTCCTTGACTCGTATGACGTTAAACTGAACAGGCACATTCATGCTTCACACACCCCCTTTATTTTGGTTTTTATAATCTTTCACAATCAAAAAGGACCCCTGAATGGTACAGATACTCGCCCTAAGGGATATCCTATTATTTCGGGCCAACGTTCTCAAGGATATCGAGCAAAAAAATTAATACAAATCCAATGTTGTGAACATGGTCAGCAGTCGACACTAGTTTTTTTCTCCCATTTCAGGTCACACGATGTGGATGTTTTGTTTCGAACATGGTCAAAAGTCATCCTTCATCATTGCCACCACTCCCATATGTCCCAAATATTGGGTGTAGAGATTCATTTTGTCTTTTTATCTCTTCAAACACCAGTCTTCCTCGGGCAGGAGTGTTAGTCAAGATGTCATACCCTTATATGTTGGGGAGAGCCAGATCTCATTCCTTGTTTCCCACACCAAGCATTACTCACGCAGGCTTAGGAATTTTGGTAAGGCAATACCCACATGAAGTTTCATGTGTACATGGTCCAAGATCTATGAACTTAAACTAAGATCACGATCATCATCATAGGAATACGTTAAACTGCAAACTAGCCAGGAATTCCTACCTCAGGTCCCTAGACCTTTTTGGTCCCTTGGCCTAGTTTCTCACCATGGATTGTGTGGTGTGGTGTGGAAACTTTTTCCTCATTCACATTAATCTTTTTTTACATGCCACATACATCCTCTTGAAAAAAAAACCCATCCATTTTCATTGTCGAAAGATGTTAAACTGCATAGGTCCCACCATTCTTTGTGCGTCCCGTCATTTGGGTTTCTTCCATCATTCACATCCAAAAGGACTTTTGAACAGCATGGATTTTTGTACTAAGGGATCTCATACCATTTCGGGCCAACGTCCTTGATGATCACAAGCGAGAAATTGATACAAGTCACGTGCTGTGAATATAGTCAACGGTCGATGCTCAATTTTTTTCTCCCATCCTTGGTCACACAATACAAATACTATATAGCGAACATGGTTAGAAGTTATCCTCAATCATTATCGTCATTCTATGGTCTCCCACATTAAAGGCATGATGATTCATCCTTTCTACCCATATATCCCACACACATGACATTAAACATGGTGTCTATGGTCCGATCCCTGTGACCAAAAACTATGAGCACCATCATCCTCACCGAAAGATGTTAAACTGTGAACTGGTTGGGACATCCCATATTAGATCCCTAAACCTTTTCAGCCTATTGGATCATGTTTTCATTTGGGATTGTATGGTGCGGTATGGGATTATGTTCTCATTCATGTCGGGTTACCTGTCATGTTGTATGCATTCCCCGTTGAGATACATTTCCCCTATCTGCGTCCTTACCGCATGATGTAAAATTGCACACCATCATCCAGAACTACGTGTGGATCGATTCCCATCCTTATGGGATACGTAGGACCTCCCTATCATTTAGGCTTTGGGTCCAACCCCTTTTATTAGGAACTACTTTACCTTCCTAGACCCCTAGCTGGAGTTCTCCCAAGAGAGGGGCATGCGGTGTGGTATGGGATTATGTTCTCATTCACGTCGAGTTTTTAACAACCACACCCAATACCTATTTCTCCAGAGAGCTCTTCATCCCCCTGTTCTATACTCATCTTTTCGAATCGGCTTATCTTGACTTGGGCCCCTCAACCCTCTTTGGAAATTCACCAATGTGCCTGGGAGAACTCTGGTTAAGGACCTAGAGTTTCAGATTCTACAAGACATGTTATCACCCATTTTCATGCTTCATCTTCCCCTTTATTTGATATTTCATCATCTTTCACATTCTAAAGGATGCCTGAGCGGCATGGATGCTCAGCCTCAGTGCCCTCCCATCGTCTTGGTCTAACGTCCTAGAAAATTTCAAATGAAAAATTTATACAAGTCTCACATTGTGAATATGGTCAGCGGTTGACACTCATTTGTTGTCCCCATTTTAGGTCACATGATATGGATATTGTGTTTCGAACATGGTCAACAGTTATCCTCCATTGTTATTCCATCCCCATCAAGCCCTAAATACTGATTACATGATTCACATAATTTTCCACTCCATCATGTCGAAGTGGAATTTCAATACTATTGGTACTATATATCCCTTAGTGCGCATTTTCACATTAGGAGGATAAAGACATGGTGAGGCATCACTTGGGGCCCCATACTGATTTCCCCTTTGTGTGTATTACATGTGTTGCAAAGACCTTCTTCGCCCTTGTTTCCCACATCGAGCATATAACCTGTGGGCTTAGGGATTCAGTAGAGGTTTTCACTGATTTGAAAGAGTATCATTTATCTATGGTCCAAGATCTAAGACCATAAACTAAGATCTCTTTGTGTCCTTTATGCAAGACATAAAACTGCACGACATTCCTAGAACCATGTATGTATTGATTCCGATCCTTATGGGATACATAGGAATGCCCGGGCATCTTATTATCGGGTCCAGCTCAGGTCCCCCTATTTACCTTTCCCGTTCATATTTTTGTCCCTAAATTTCACATGATTGTGTGGTATGGAATGTATGGGATTATTTCCTCACTCATGTCATGTTTGCAAAAGCCATACCACGTACTACCCTTATAAGAGAAAGTATCTCATTCCCATCATCCTGTATGACATTAAAATGCACACTCACAACTACGTATGGCTTGATTCCCATCCGCATTGGATACATAGGAACACCTAGATGTTTCATCGTTGGGTCCAACTGCATATTCCCTTACCTTTCTTAGCCCTTCAGCCTGAGGTTTCTTCCCTAGAATTTTGTGTGGTGTGGAACGGGATTATGTCATCATTCACATCGGGTATGTTTCATCATGCCATGAACATTCCTTTTAAAACCACATTTCTTCTTTATGTGTCCAAGACATATGACCTTAAACTGTGCGACATGGTCCCACATGACTTTAATCTTTTGCGTATTTATTGAACGATGTTAAAATTCATTGGTAGGTCCTATTATACAACCATAAACTATGACATCATTGTCTTGGATGCATGACAAAAAACCTAACTACATTGTGGTTTCCTCACTCGAGGGGACATCATGTTTGGTAATGGTTACCCACCATACCATTTTTCAGTGCACGTATATGGCTTGATTATTGCAGTGATGTCTAGATTCTCTGTCATGGGTTTATCGCTTCACCCCAAAAAAACACACATCCATCCTAAAGAAAAAACATGATCTACCAAATTCCACTTCCTTGGGTGCATGGTCCAGACCCGCATGACAGTATTGTCCCTATCATTGGTACCATACCATTACATTTCTATAACTATGTATAGCTTGATCCCCATCATAATCGGGTATGTAGGAATGCCCATAAACTTTTCTTTGGGCCCAGCCCAACTTTATTTTTCAGTCCCTTGACCTAAAACCTCCCCAGGGAGCACATGGTGTGACATGGACCCCTATTGTCCTCATTCACATTGAGATTTTAAATAACCCCACCATGTGTCTTCCTCCCCTCATTCTATCTATGATATGATATCTAGGAACAGAAACTAATTTCTCTCTACATCCTATATTCAATCCATAAAGAAAACATCCCCTGAAATACATGTGTCTTGATTCCAATCCTCATGGGATACGTAGAAATGCCCAAACATTCTATTTTCTTGGGTCTAGACCCAGGAATCTTAAATACAGCCCCCTCTTTTCTGCCCCCTGGCCCGAACTATTTTAGGAACATGTGGTGTGATGATTGCCTCTTGATCTCTCATTCATGTTTAAATATTTATCGCGCCGCACGTTCCTAATCTCGGTAACTATGTACATGCAACTCTACCCTGAACAAGTTCATGATGCCCCATAATCACTATGGTGTGAAAATTTTCCTCACCAGATAATATTTCATCTACCAGAATTGGTCTCCGACCATGCCATTCTTAAGAACTACTTTTTTCTTGATTATCACCCTTATGATATATGTATTTATGCCTAGGAATTTCGACTTTGGCCCAACCTTAGGTTAATTAAACGTTCTTGCCCCTCGGCCCCGATCATGTTCAAGAATTATGACCTTAAAACTATGTGCATCATCCACACTATACGACGTTAAAATATATGTCTATCATCCTCCTTGGTATGACGTAAAAACTTGAGGCATTCTAGGTCTTCACAAGAGAGGACCTGTTTGTAAGGAAGTTTGATCTCTGATCAGACCGATGCTCCCACCAAATGTGTTTTCACCACGGTGGCATAATTTAAAGAGTTTTGGGTATTGTGATTCACACATTCCACTCCCCTATGTTTTTATTAATTCTAATTCCCCTGGTGATACCCCACTCGTGCACTAGAGCACATTGGGAAAATGTAACTTTGACTATTCTGAGAACTTCATCCCCCAGTCGGGCCTCCCACTTTCTTCTCAGAAATCTAGATTGGTTGTTTAAACCCTGGTTTCCCGAATCTTTGTTGGCACTCTCATATTCAGATGGAATAACGAGGTGGTCATCCCTTATTTCTCACATCTTGCCCGACCGATGTGAGATTTGGTATTGATCGCGAGATATTTCACAAATTTAACTAATGTGCAGTAGAGAAAAATTAATGACGGAACCCATTCATGCATCCAACATAAACAATCAAACCATGAAATTACGTTTTAAAGTCTACATGCGTTAAAAAATCCAAGGATCGGCCACTCCCATGGATGGGTTGAGCTCTTTAATCGAGTGTTCCAGCTATTCCACTCTCTAGCTTGTGGCATCCAGGATCTGTTGTCACCTCTTTACTTCTCGATCCTCCTCGGCAGTAATGGGGTATAGTTTTTCAGTCGCAATTTGGGCCCACTCTATGTCGGTTTAGACGATAGCCATCTCCTTGGAGGCTTTCTTAATTCTTTCTTCGGCTTCTACCAGTTGGGTCTTCAGTAGTGATATAAACCCCTATTTCATGTTGAGAAAGGCGGAATACTCATCCTCCCATGAAAATAGCTATTGAACCTCACTTTTGGCCTCCTGGATCCTCTTGATGTTCATCAATTTTCTCCATTGATAACTTACACAAAGGCCACGATCATACCCCTGAATATTCTCTGCCATGGGATCTCAGATGAACATATGAGGATGCTAGAAATCCACTCCCCCATTACATAGTTCATGAAGCTAAGACCAAAGCCTCCCCATCTAGTTTATCCATTGTTCTTGAGGGGTCTCCCTAATTAAGCTCTTGATCAGCTTCCATGACCGAAAATGGATGATTTTGTTATCCTCCTCATTAGAGGTCGTCACGTCCTGGTCCGTGGGGTTGACAGGTTCATATGTAGGTAATGCACCCAAAAACTCGTCATCATGATCTTAATCAGGTGTATTATTGAGTAGTTTAGAACCCATGTCATCCAATTGATCCCCGTCATTGGATTCCACCTCAATGACTTCAGGTGTGGTCCTACTAACGATCCCACCAGTGATCAGGAGCATGTAAGCTTGGTCGGTTTGGGAATCTGCTTCCACGACCATCAGCATCCCCCTAGGAAAGGTATCTCCAGGATCTCTATACAGCCTTTCCAATGAAGCCCAATCCATTTCAAGAGTTTTGTATACAAAAAGTTCACGGGTGTCAGTTTAGTTGATCAATTGATAACAGTTAAAAATCCTGTAAAGGATATTTATAGGGGTCAAATAGTCAATCTCTATCATGGGTTGTTACCATTGGAACTGCAAGGCATGGTCCTCCATATATTATTGGGAAGTATGAAAACTTCGGAAGAACCACCCTGGGTGTCGCCGCCCTACTAAGCATAGTAAGCTCTGTAGCCGTGGGCGTAAATCCCGAAGTTCCCGCCGTAGCATCTACTATTAGACGGGAGAAGTTTTCGCGTGTGTGGCCCCATGCATAGTTTAGATGTTTAGTTGAGAAGTCCTAAATGTCCTGGATAAAGACTTCAATGAAGTGGTTTTGGATTTTACCTCAAGGTCCTCTCCAAACTCTTCCAACTCCGGGACTGAGTCACCAACCTCGCCCTCTTCTATAGGACTCCCTACACTAACCTCCTCTCCCCAAGACAACTTGTCCGACTCTTTTGGCAGGGTGAAGCATTCTCTAAATTCAGTAGCTGAAAATTATGGAGGGGTTGTTGGACCTAGAAACACCTTTACTCAGTCTGTCATCAGAAGAAGAGTACCCCAAGATTTCATGAAGTCTTCCATCTCGGCAAGGTATTTCTCAAACTCCACCTGGGATACCGCAAAGCTAGACCTGATGGGACCGATCCCCATAAAATCCATATTTTGGTGGTTCAACTGGTTCCACATCTTGTATGGGTTGAGGAGTTGTCTATTGACATTCCAAATGTCCCAAGCCTCTTGAAATACGGAATTATCATGCATATATATGTGGCACAACCGCTTCCCCATATCCCGAGTGGATATCCTGTGGAATCCCCTTGGTGGAATCCCCTCCGGATGACTCTTCTCCCCTAGGACCACCGGGTCCGCCTTCACCACCTGCCTCTCGACCAGTATGGGTCTCGCCACTATTGTAGCCCCGCCACCATGATATGTACTTGCTTCCTTTCGGCCCTAACCTTGAGGTTAGGGAGGAACCCCATACCTAATATAGATGGTTTTTTGCTTCATCATCTTCCCCAGGTAGGTCTCCTCTTAGCTCTTGGCATAATCCTTCACCAACATGTAAGAAGCAGTGGGCAGAGGCAGCTCATTCTGCATCTTCCCATCCTCCTGTGTGAACATGATCCATATCTTCCTCATCATACATGGGTGATCCTTATAGCGTACCTCCAAGTAGAACTATGGGGTTAGCTGCTGCTTACACCAGAATTGCCTCGCAAAGCGGTGCAGGGTGTATGGCTCGCAGAGAGAATCGCGGTCAACCCATGCCACTAGGACTCCACCTCGAAAGGCCAGGAGGTAGGACCTATGCTCGTTCGTTCCCTGACCATCATCAGTGAACACACTCGTTGGCAACGAGAATGGGTGGATGTTGAACTCTTCTGCCTTCTAAACTCAATTCACCACCAACTGCAGAGTTAGCTTGGTCAGAAAACTCCCTACCATGTTCAGAATAGCCAGGCATAAATCCAATCTTGGAGGGTAAATAGGGTTTGTATATTCTTAGATGCCCTTAATATGTACCGATATCCACCCATATAGAAGATGTAACAGCCCAAATATCCTCTGTGGCTTCTTTCCCTCACTAATATTCCATCGCACCTTATACATATTAGCGAGCATCGGGATACCGAGGTCGACCCATCCCCCTGTCTCCAACATGGATTCCATAATGAACATGATCGGTCACATTCCCATGTTCTTATCCCTCACCAGTAGGATCCAAGTAGAGATAAGCATTGAAATGAATTTATCCAACCTAACCACTAGTTTGTGCTCAGTATTCACGCTAAATCTCCACGTCTTCCAATGTATATCCACCAAGAGTCGCCAGTATGAGTGCTCATTACCTCACTGAACCCCCTTCGGGTAGGTTAGGGGCCTCACTAGAAACTGACCATCTTCAGGGAGATTTAGAAACTGCTTGAACCGCTGCTTTAAATGGACATCCCTCACTGACTTTTTGTCTTCCCCTGGCACCAGGTCCATCAATTACCCTACTAGCAGTGGAATCTACTATGGGTCCTCCCATGTATTCATGATGGGGAGGAACTCGCCATATGTTTCCCCCAGTATTGGGACCCTTGAGATCTTGTGCATGTCCCATAGGCTGATGTCGACCTCCCTATAGAGAAAATGGAAATTGTTAGTCCGTGATGACCATCTGTTCTGAAACTCTGGCATCAGCTACTTCGGCTAGTAGATATGGAATTGGGAGGCCCATGCTCCCTTGTACAGGCCCACTGGCCTCATCTCTATCCCTAACTCCTCGCATGAAGCACACACCCAGTAGGCCTGGGCCCAATCGTCTTTGAAGTTTCCACCCTGGAAAAAATCCCACTCATCGTTCCACCCCTTCTCTGGGTTCCCCAAGGCCGCCTTCAAAATGGTGTGGTACAGTGGAGGATATGTCTCTGGTTGCAGTACCTTCCCATCAACATTATCCACATGGTTATACAATAAATCAATGTTGATAGGTGTGAAATACTCCCAAGTATGGCCATCACCCACCCTGAACCACTGGCATTGGCATGACATGCTTCTGAACTAGTAGGCCAGCTCGTCCCTGCTTGCTTCCTAAATGAAGACATCATCCCTCAGGCCAAAGCCATACAAAGGCATCATTTTATAGAGTGGGTATTTCTTCTGGCTCTCTGACAGTAGGTCCGCCAGCGATTCGTGGTCTAAATGGATCCGGATTTTTTCCTCGATACCCATGTAGTTCCCCATTTCTTCCCTGCAGGCATCATCCTCAAGGACCCCCTGACATCTTCCTACTAAGACATTCAATTTTCATGTTTGGTATTTTTTTGTTATGATTCGTGAAGCTCGTTCACAGAGCTCGTTCATGAATCTTTTTCATAGAGCTCGGTCCCAATAAGAGGTTTTAGAGCCCTGCCCCTAACCTAATAGACACAAGCTTCAGAGCACACACTTGTAGAGCCAAAGGACTCATTGTGCATTGTGAAGTAGAAAGGCCTGATTGGCGGAGAGCAATCGCAGAGCATGTGAAGCTTTGAAAATCAAGATCACAATCACCAAAAATGTGAAGATGAGAAAGGAATAAAGAGATTTCACCCCCCATATTTATAGGTGACGAACCCATTTGCTTCGTGGAACGTCTGACCGTAGCAAGTTTCATGGAGCTCTCTACCCATGTGTCGCCTCTCCGCAGCGCGACCCTCCTTCACGAGCTTGATTTGTGATTGGACTAAAATTTTTTGCAATTGAACCTCAAACTTAGACACTCGTTTACATATTATCTCCAAGTATGATGGGGTCATTTTTTGTAACAACAATATGTACAGACGAAAAGGATGCAAATAAGTAAACCAACTCTATTGAATCTACCTCGTGAAGCTTGTTCGCGGAGCCCCACAGCACAACGGCCGACACGAAGATGCGTTTTTTGGGGGCACCGTGGAGTAAATAAGTAGGAGGCTCCATGATCCGAAAGACATTTGAGAAGGCGTTGTAGAGTAAATAAGAGGTATGGTCCAAAATCTGAAAGATGTTTGTGAAGCCACCACAGAGTAAAGAGGCGAGAGGATTCGTAATCTGAAAGACATTTGTGAAGCTGCCACAAAGTAAAGTGACAGGAGGTTTCACAGTTATGAAAAATAAAAACATGGATTCATGCCGAGAGATCCCTATTTCACAGCACCTCTTGTCTATAAATATTGGGCTCCCCTCAAGCCCAAAAGATAGATCCTCAGACCATTCGAATTCTCACATCTAAAATCAAAAAACACCTTCTACTCTGCAAAAAAAATGATCTCTTTGAGGTACTTGAGCATTGCGAAGTTTTTTTCCTTTGGCTTAAACACAACCCCTCTTCAAGTAGGGATGCCCTTCGTGGAGCCCATGATCCACCGTGAAGGAGGGAGATCCTCAAGGGGACTCCGGTCTTTGAAAATCACATAGTCTTTATGAAGTACCTTACATGTACATGTGAACCACATGCTAAGGCAGGGTCACTGGGCTTCGTGAAGCACATTCCTTGGCAGTGTTATGCTTTGTAGGGTACCTTGGCTTCATGAATTCTTACTCCATGAGAGACTTTTAACTTCACAATGCACCCTCCACATGCACCTATTCTCTATGCCTAGTAACGACCACTCCACTTTTCATAGCATACCCCTTTGTGATGCTCCTTCACTGCATGAAGTGCTAGAGCTTTACAAGGTCCCTACCTATGAGACCATTTGCTTTACAAATCCTTCTCTCGTATGACCCTCCAAGTTTGTACGGAGTTATTTCATGGTCCCTTGGGCGGTGCTTTATTCTATTTTTCTTAGCCTCATGCTTCTTTGGATAGTAAAGATAATGAATATTTCTTCTTCACATATCCACACTAATGTGGGCCCCTCAATGGATCACTCCACAACACCCCCTCACTAAGTCATTTCTGGTGCCTTCCATTCACCAAGGGTTAAAGCATGCCAGTTATGTAATTCCTAGGGGTGCGGAGTAAACCTATATCGTCTGAGCTGTAGGATGTTAAACTTCTGAGAACCATCATCCCCAACACATGACCTTAAACTATGACCTCGCCCCGTGCATCATACGCGGGGTGCCCGATCTCGGACACTCTCTATACCCACTCGTCTCCATAGAAGTGAGATATTTCTCACATGGAATGAGATGCTCTTTTCAGGAGCGAAGCCTGTCTATGGGGAAGGGAAACCATCTTGGTGTATGCCCCTATCATTTCATACAAGAGGTAGAACCCCTGATCTACTCTTCTTCCATGCCAAAGACCAGAGGAGAGATAAGCACAGGGAACTTCGTTACCCCATCCCTCTCCCTCTTGGATTTGTCGCCATCGGGCCTCCATCTTAGATTAAGTCCCAATATCCATCTCCCTAGGCTACTAACCATGTGTAAGACCATGTTTCTTCTTTTGGATAGAAACCACATGTAAGCCCCATTCCACTTCCCACAGATGCACCTTTCGTGATGTGATCGTCAGGTCTGTGCCGCCTCTTGTTTCTCACACCGAGCATAGCTCACAAAGGCTTAGAGTAAGAATCAACCATGACATCCTCTCTGGGTATCCTTATGGTGTAATCCCCATACCATCCCAAACTATGTGTAATTTTATCCTTTCCAAGTCAATGTACATAGGAAGCCTCCCTGAGTTTCAAGCCCAACACCTACTTGGTATGTCCCCTTCACATCGGTTCACTCTCGTCTCGCATTACATTAAATTTTATCCACTATCCCGAACTACATGGATTTTTATCCTTGTCTTCCTGGAATAGTATATAGGAATCCTACCTGAGGTTAAAGACCAACACTACCATTGGTTCAGACCCATTCATGTCGGTTCACTCTCATCCCGCATGACGTTAAACTACATCCACCATCCCGAACTATGTGGACTTTGATACTTTCCAAGGAAATGTATGTATGAATTCTCTTGGAGGTTCAATCCACACACTCATCAGTACCAACCAATTCATGTTGGTCCATCCTTTTCATGCATGATGCTAAACTCCTTTTCATCCCACAAGTCAGTAAACTGTACCCATTCAAATTATGTAGTCTTTAATTCAAATATCCTAGACATAGTACGTATGAAGACTCTCTGAGGTTCAACCCCAAGCACCGATAAACCTTGGTGTCCCCCCCTTTTGGGACCCACATCTCTAGTCTGCCCCTTGAGCATCAAACCAATACAGGGATGCTAACCACGCATAAGCCTCAACATGCCTTTGGGTCACTGGCCTCTGAGCACACCGTGATTACATTTCCCGTCCTGAACTATGTGGACTTTGAATCTGTACCACAGGGATACGTAGGAAATCTCTTCGAGGATAAATCCCAACATCACTGTTTCCCTCGCATTAGTCCCATCACATTCTCTATTAGCTTCACTCAACCATCATTATCCATCCTAATTCATACTCAGGCCACCAAATCCTAGTAAGATCATGTCACCCACCTTCTAGCTACTCCTAGCAGTAATCAAGAAACTAACCATGTGTTAGCCCCCAGTATCAGTGATCCCTCCTGGGGTTTCACTCATCTGATCCACTCTCACCAGTGTTCTGATCAGTCTGATCAATCTCCGCTAGATGTTAAACTCACAGCATACCTAGTGTTAAACATGGGAAGTTGAGGAAAACATCAAATACATGCCTATGGCATAAAATTCCCCATATTCAACATGGGATTCCTTGGGCTTCCGCACCCTTGATAAGCCCTATAATAAGGGGAAGACACCCAGACATGTTAGTGTTATTACATCTAGACATGCCAGCGATGTCCAACATGACTACTCCCCCAACTGAATGTCGCTTCCCTAGATAGACCCCTTGGAATGTGCTCATAAAAGCAGTGTAATTAAATGGCATCCATGAAGACATGTCACTAAGAAGATTTTTACAAATGGCTTAAGTCTATGAGGGAGACCCGGACTAGGCAATGAGTTCCGAGGAGGAATCCATGGAAGGAGGAATGGACATCCCATCATCCCGTTTCGATCAAGGAGAAAACGTCCCTAAATAACTGATAGATGTCGATTGCCTTTGGAATGTGGGAATATGGGGAAATAATCAGTGTGTCATCCTCCGAGATATGGAT
The DNA here is from genome assembly GCA_963277665.1 of Viscum album. Taxonomy (NCBI): domain Eukaryota; kingdom Viridiplantae; phylum Streptophyta; class Magnoliopsida; order Santalales; family Viscaceae; genus Viscum; species Viscum album. Next base: position 1,088,397,679 of record OY728163.1, on the reverse strand, counting down.
GCGAACCCCAACAAAAGAATCAGAAACATCCACTATGATGGTCTTGGAAGAAATGTCTTGTCTATAATAGAAATCATATTATGTGCTTATTTATTTTCCATAATTCCATGTTTTATCCCAATGCTATTTTATCATGATTTATGTTACTTCATGATATGTGCCTTATGTACTTCCAAGATTTATTTCATGACTCTTGATTTTGATATTTAAGCTTTATGTTCATGTTTTTACATTATTATATTTATAGTTCATTTTATGCTCACAATGTTTACCCTTACTAATCATTTGAGCTCACCCTTTTTATGTTTTCTTTTCCCCAGGATATAAAGAAAGGTTTTATGAAGGAAAACAAAAAGTGGAAGATCTTTATGGGAGATGTTGAAGATATTTCACCATGTTAGAAGATTATGGTTCATGTTTCCAAATACACTGAACTAATAAATTTATTGGGAATCTGTTTGTGTCATGTATTAAGTATTCCAAAAATGTAATGTAATGTCCATGTACGTCAAGCATGGGTCCTTTCAGTTGGTATCAGAGGGAAGGTTTAGTTAACCTTTATAAACTTGTATGAAAAAACTTTAGTGAGATCCCTATAGATATTTATATGGTATGTATAGGGATGTCCCTAAGGGTATGTCTAACTATAGGTTACAATCTTATAATTATGGTAATGATCATGTGTAACCTAGGATTAAACCTAAGATATTATAGATTAAAAGTACTCCCCCTTGATTATGTTGTTTTCCTATTATGAATTTTTTCAATAACACAATTATTTTTGGGTTTTAGACAATGGATGGATCCCAATAGAACCATATTAATGCTGGTTGCAATGGGAAATGCAATGATTGTTCTCATGAACAACCAAATGTTAAGGGAGATTGAATAATGAATCTTGTTTCTATGACCAAAAATCCTACTAGGCATCCAAATGACCAAAGGTGGGAACAAAGTTCTCTTTAATCATTATTAAGGAAACATCCACCTTATTTTAGTGGAATAACCCATCCACTAGTTCCAGAGAAATGGATTTGTACCATTGAAAAGATATTTTCACTCTCTGCTGTGTAGAACATGAAAAGGTTATGTTGGGAACTTATTACTTGGTAGGTAAAGAGAATTTGTGGTTTAACTTTATCAAGAATGTGAGGGAACATAATAAAATCGACTCCATGAATTGGGATAAGTTTAAGAACATATTTTTTAGTATCTCTCTTCCAATTATTCTTCTTACAAAGAAGGAGTTTACAGTTTCTCATATATCTCATGGTTATGATATGAAAAGAAGGGTATAATTCAAAAGAAACTATAAAAAATATGGAGAAAAGAAGATTATATTTTGTATGCTCAAAGTGTTGAATGAAAAATGGAAGAAATTTTATTAAGGGGACTGATAAATATTTTATGTGTGGGAAAGAAGGTCATTGATAATTTTACTACTGATTTAATTGGAATAAAGAGAAATCTAAAAAGAATGAACCTCCCATAAATCATGGTTACAAGTGAAAGGAAATAGGGCATTATAAAAACCAATGCCTAAATCCAAGGTTTAGGGATGATTATCAACGTCAAAAACCTCCTATGGTCAAAAATGAAGGCAAATCACATGCGATCACTATTGGAGATGTTGACTATGGAAACAAAGTGGTGAAATGGTTAAGTTTTTATGTAATAGGATTCGAAAATAGTGTTATAGAATATCTTTTATAGTATTATGGAATATTGTAAAATCTATGTATTGGTCCGTTGTGGGTTTCCATATGTATATGGTACTAGTAACCATGAAAAGTGATTGAAAGATTTTTAGAATTCAGCTGATATATTCATAAAGAATGGATAATGAAATTATGATATGTTTTATAGTATTAATAACCTCATGACTGATATAAGAACAAAGTGATATCATGGTTTGAGTATATAGAATTTTTTGTTTTCTTGGTGTGTGGAAAGAGATAATTTTGACAGAATGCATGTTTTCACTAAGGTTCTATGGTAATTCATGTTATTACAATTTTTCAATAGAATTCATGATTAAGGTATTCAAATTTTTTTAATCTTATAACCAAGAGATACCTTATAAGTAATGAGAGATAAATGTTAAGTCAATTTCGTTCACCTCTTTATAAAGTATAATATTTTTAGTTTTTGTAAGGATTGTAATGTTACCCATTTATGGATAGTATATGTTATATTCTATTTGATGTTTTTTAGATTAACGTATTATCTCATTATAGGTGGACTTATGCATATTTGATTACCTGTGCTAACCTTTTTGTTGAGACATATGGAATGACCTATCATTATAAATCATGATATGCTAACACCTCAATAATGACATATTGAACTTCATTTCTTTAAATAATTGATGAAGTGGAAATTTTTCAAGGCACGAACAATGGTGAGATGGTAGCAAAATTATGTATTTATTCTCATGAAAAATTATTCAACTTTAGGGAAAGGATATTGAAAACTAAAAATGTTATTTTATTACCTTATTATTTGATTAATTAGATGATTCCTTAAATCATCAAAAATTTATGGATTTTTGGTTGTTAACTTTCTCTAACATTGTTGTCTATCAATATCAATCAGAACATGATGGTTATATTTTTCTTCTGTATCCATGTTTTCACTTACCACCAATATTCTCCTAAGTCAAAACCCAATGATGAGTTAATTTGGGTAACTATTATGTTTAAATTTACATTTTAAAATGATGTTTTAATATTCCTTTTTATAATTTGGGTTTCCAGGAGAGAAACATTAATGTAGAAAACCTGTTATAACCCTGACGAATTTCGAGGATGAAATTCATTTTAAGGGGTGTATAATGTAACTCCCTGAGATTTTAATATATATATTCTTTTTATTTTATATGATGTCTTGTGTTTTATGCTACACCAAGAATAATTTTCATTATACATAACACCGTATTATATTTCCTTATACAAAACACTATAATTTCCTTATGTTACACACAAGAGCAACCTTCTTCGATAACTTGTGTTGTACGCAATACCGAGTTTCACTAAAAAATTATATATTATTAATGGGATATAAACTAGATATTATTAATATAATTAACCACATTTTTAATTTTATATAAAATTAAAATTCATCGTATTTATTTTCTATAACTTTATATAAGAACAAATTCAATTTTTCAGTTAAAATAAATTTTTTCAAAAAATGCTGTTTCGCCCCCTTTCGATGGTGCCCCCATTTTAAATCTAGTTTTTGACACATTTATATGTTCAATTTAACAAAATAAAATTCTTATATGGAAGAAGGATTTTAAATTTTACTTTGGGTGAATTTTTGATATTTTTCTAATATATTTCATATTTTGATGAATAATTAAAATACGCTAAATTTTAATTGAAAAAAACTTTTTTATTGAAATAATTTGTATGTTTAAATTATATTATTGAATTGTTTTAAAGTATAAATATAATATATATTTGATATTTTAAAAATTTAAATCATTTTCATTAATTTTACATTGAATTAACATGTAAAAACATTTCAATATTTTACAATTTTATAACTTTTAAACAAAAACCCATTTTTTCATTCCCACAACGAGATTAATTTTAAATTAATTACTGAAACTTCAATGTATTCAATTTTGAAAAATGGATTCTATATATGGAATTAGTGGGTCCAAATTATGTTAATAGTTTACTTTTTTTTATATTATGAATAGTAACTACAGTAATTTTTATTTAACACGGTTAAAGGTAAACTAGGTAAATTAGTGTAACATATAATATTATAAGGATAGTAAAATTATCCAAAAAAACTTACAAAATACTATTTTATGAATATAATTATACCCTTATCATCATGGGTTTTATACTTAGTCATTTAATTTCCACTTAACAATAACAATGACATATATATGAATAAAAAAATAAAAGTGACAAAATGTCACACTCAAATTTCCTAGAAGTATAAAATTAATATATAGATAATTAGATGATATATTCAAAAATAAATAGTCCATGGGAATATAAAAAAATTGCCTACATCATGGTAATTTATTATTAATTTTTAGAGAATAAATAACTACATTAATGTCTTATTCTTTGATGATGTAAAATTTAATTAATTGATGTGGAATAAATGAAACACTTTTTATTAAAATCCTAATAACCATAAAAAGGTTGAAACACATTACCAAATCATATTATTTGTGTATATATCGACCATAATCATCCAAATTTAAATATATTTACCATTTGGGGCCTTTTGGAATAGATTATGACCTTTATATTATTTTATTTAAAGTAATTTTAAAGTTGTCACATTTATACTTTAATACGTATAACATTTTAATGTTTTATTTTATAGTAGATAAAATTGAATACATATATTCTCATAAAATATATTATATTAATATTTATTATAGTATTTTATTCTAAATTTTTAATCAACAAATAATAATATTAAATAATTACCCAAAATCATTATTGTAATTATTTTATTAATGGAGATATCAAATAAATGTAATTAAAAATATTTAAATAAATATATTTTGGGATAATCAATATGAAAAATTAATTTTATAAATACCCTTGACATATTATTAATATAATAAAATTATTTTTTTGAATTTACCTTGTTATCTTAATTTTTTTAAAAATCAATTAATTTAACAGTGTCAAAAATTAACACTATTGAATGTTTATCAAAACAGTGTTTTATTAAAAAAATTATAAAAACTAAAAAATTATTAAAAAATGTATAATAATTATTATATAGTAAATAATATTCTATAATATTTATTTATGTTCTAATTTACATCAAATTAGAAAATATTTTATCCTTTTAATATTAAAATATTTGTTACCCTAATTATAAAGAAATAGAACAACTAAGTGTTAAATTGAAAAGATAAGATTTTAATGGACACAGAAACATGTATAAAATGTATTGGTTTATGAGAATATAACCCTATATCTTATAAAATTATAAATTGGTAAATTTTAGAGGTTTCTTATTGGGGTTTTATTTTATAATAAATTAATATTTTTGAGGTTTCCATAAGTGCCCCTCACCTCAATTATAAAAGGGAACCTCCTCCCTCATTTCTCCACAACTCATTAAGCCTTAAAGTGCATCCATAACCATCCTATTTCTCTCTTAAACTTCCATAGTTACATTATATAGGTGATGGTATTCTTAAAAGACTAACTATTGTTCCATTAAAGGGAGATCTAAAGCTAGTGTGTCAAAGAAGTGGTAATCTTCTCAACCGATTCTTTCATATTTCTTTCTCCTTCTACTTCTACTTCATGAGTTGTCTCGTTATATAATAATAACTTCAGTAGAACATATATACCATGATTTTATGAAAAACCCATATTCTATTTTCTATCCATCCAAATAAAAAATAAATCACCACATGTGTGTGTATATACGGCTTAACCTCTCCACGTTGTGGTGTAATCTGTTTTTCACCACCACCATAACTGGACAGGTATAAAAATTGATTTAATAAATATATATGATTATTATAAAATTATATTGATTCTGAAATATGTTACACCATGCAATTAATTACCATTAATGAATTATGGTAATGATATTGTCGCTCATGCGTACGTACGGTCTACCATCTCCACGACACGATGAGATTCATTCTTCACGTTAACCATTCAAGAATAATTACAAAGTATATATAATAAATAAGAATTAAATATATGAAATAATAATTCTAATGGATTTATGTACATATATATATGTGTGTGTGTGTGTTTGTCATTTACTTACATCTATTCAATTTAACAGGGAAATGGAAATAGAGTTCATGCATACGTACGACCTACCATTACCTTGAACAGAATATTCCATTTCATTTATCTATCTATCATATATATTTATATACTAAATATATATGATATATAAATCATTTTTTACATTCTTTAAGTAATTAAATCATTATCTATGTAATAATATCAGGAATAAAAAGTCAAAACATGTATGATAAATAAAATGACAATTACACAAAACATTGTTTTAACATGGAATTGACAAATTAATAAGTAATATAAAGTCATGAGTGAATAATATATGATATAATAAATATTATTATTATTCTGTTATGAGTAATAATATGTTTAACCCCACTATAAAGGAGTTTCAAACACATACGAAAGAAATTGGACATAAGGTCAGGGGTAATTTTGCAATCTTATTTTTCTCCAAGATTGTTTATACATATGTATTTACTGGGGTATATTTATCATCCACATCCATGTTTAATAATTAATTAATATTATTTCTATTCCTATATAATTTTTTAAAGTTAATTTTACCTTTTAGTGAATTTTATTAAATGGTATGAAAGGAATCTTTTTTCGTTATTCAATTTAAGGTACTTTTTGACTTTTCCGGCAAAAGTATGAGGATATTTTTTTAAGGAAATATATAGAATAAATGGATTTTTATGGTTACATGACTCCTTTTTTCCATGAATCTTCCTCTAAAATATTTTATATTTCTTTTCAACTAAATTCCTTTCTTTTAAAATTTCACATCATTTTGAGAAAAGAAAACATTTTTTAAGAAGAAAGAATATTTTCATCGAGAATTATGTTCATGTGTTTTATTAAAATTACTTTCTATCTAAAATGACGCTATTAAAAATTGTTATTTTTATATCCTTATTATTAATATAATTTTATTTTTTTAATTATGGAATGATATTTTATATGGATTATTCTATGATGGAATGATGTCTAAGAAACCCATTTTATTTATTGGGTTATCCTATAATGATTGGTTTATGTTTTTGTGGAACATGTAAGAATGATTTAATTATAGGAATGGTTGGACATATATCTACCTCCAATGCATTGGGTAAAATATTTATATCTCATGATATTGACTTGACTGGAATGACAAGTAAATCCAGTTCAGTAATACAGGGCTAGAACAGTAAGTAAATCTAGTTTAGTAATAAAAAATGGGAATGGAAAGATAAATCATTTCAGAAGTGGACTTTTTCCACTATGATGGTCTTGGTAGAAATGCCTTGGATACTATGGAAATAATATTTTGTGCTTAGTTTTTTCTATAATTTCATGTTTTATAGAAATTCTATTTTATTATGGTTAATGTCATTTTATGATCCATTCCATACATACTACAAATATTTATTTCAGGACTCGTGATTTTTATATTTAAGTTTTATGTTCATGTTTTTATATTTTTATGATTATTGTTCATTTAATGTTATCAATTTTTAACCTTACTAAGCATTTGAGCTGACCCTTTTATGTTTTATTTTCCCCACTATATAAATAAAGTTTTTAGGTAGGAAAAAAGGGAAAGATCTTTATGGGATATGTTGAAGATCTTTCACCAAGTTAAAAGGTTGTGTTCCAATTTTACAAATAAACTAAACTAATACGGTCTTTGGGCATATGTTTGTGTCATGTTTTAAGTATTCTGAAAATGTAATGTAATGTCCATGTACGTCAAGCTTGGTTCATTTAATTAATCACTTATACAATTTTTTCTATTAGTAATGTTACTAGTTTTTATCTAATATGACTAATAAATTGTTCCCAAATATAAATGAACCATGTTATTTATTTTGTACATATTGATTCAAAATTTTAGTTTCATTTTATTATATACATTTTCTATATGTTGTAACAACTTATATTAAAATACTAAATGAATAGTATATAATTTTTTTTAAAAGTATAAATTACGTTTTATAATGTCAAATATGGGTTTATAAGTTGGAGGAAACTTCTTAAAAATAATAAATTCACATACAAAATACATATTTTATCTTATAAAAATATTTTATGAATTTAAATTTTGTATTTCTATACTAATAATTTCCTAAAATAAATAATCTTTTTAAATATAGTGTTTAGAAAAATTGCCATTTTTAAAATAATCCAAAAATAAAATTATAAGACAATATTATAATGGTGAACACAAAAAACAATTTTGAATTTTAAAAACTGAAATTCCAAAATTAATAATTTTGTCTTTTGAATAAAAATATTAGATATAAGGAAAAACATTTTTTATAGGAAAATAACTTTTTAATAATATTAACAATTCTCACTTATATTTATTATGATTTACTAAATTAATTAATATGAACCAAATAATTATATAAAATATATTTAATCATCATTAATCATAGGTTTCATAACATATAAATTAATATCAAATTAGAAAATAAATATTTATAAAAATACATTGCTAAGAAAAAAATTATTGTATTAGTCATTTTAGCTATATAAAATTAATTTAATTCATATTAAAATTATTTATTATTATCATTCAACAAACTATTTATAAATTGGTTATTCTTTTTTATTCATTATAATTCAGTAAAATATTTTTAATAATCAAAAATAAATATTTATGTTTTATCTAAATATATCACAGTTTCATTTATTTTTTTTCCATGTAGAGTAATCTATATATCACATTTACTTAAATAAAGGTAATCATTTATTAAAACATTAAGGTGTTACTTTAATTATTAATGATTCATTCCAAATCCTGTGTAAAAATTTAATATGATCACTATGAATAATAATGGCCAATAAGAAAAAAAATCAAGAAAAATGTGTTTGAACCAACATGTTCATGGAATGATATTGTATTTTTTGTTTGTTGATGAATTGTTAGAAAGGATAGGGATATTTATTTTTTATTTTTTAAATAAATTTTTAATATTCTTATTAAATCATTAGATGTTGTGTGATGTGTTATTTGAGCTCATATATCATTAATTAAGATCACGATATAAAAATATTTGATATGGATATGAAGATAGTAAGACGTGGTGGACCACGAAATAGTAAAAGGTATCATGACACAGAATAAATGACAATAACACAATGTATTTATCCATGGTGAAGAAGGAGGGTGATTAATATTTTCATTCCACTGAAAAATCATCACATCCATGAACTAGTGGGGTTTATATTCCACAATGTGGAAGTCATCCATGACGTAGAGATGGAAAAAAACATTGAGGATAATGAGTCGTTTTTTGGTTCCCCTGGTGATTTTAACCTCTGTGACATAACTCTTTGACTATGACATAGTATGTCAGTCCCACACCAAATTAACATTAAGATGTTTCCATGTGAATCTGCTAAGTTTTGAAAATATGGGGACATGAACACTATTTCCACATTGTCCACACAGTATACTCAAACGCTGTTAAATAAATTCTAAATTTAATTAATAAGATATATCTTAAGGGCCATGTCCACACCATAGAAGTGTTAGTCTAGGCAGATTCATGAATATTGACAATGTGTGTTCCTATGATGGTTTTGGTAGATATTTATAACTAAAATAAAAATAATTCAAAATTATATTATCATGATATTTTTTAACATAGATCGAAAGGTTGATCCTGAAGAAGGAATTTAATGGATTGAATTTAAAATTAAAATTAATATTAAATAAATATAAATTATTTAATACCATTAATTTTTTTATATATGAATAAAAATAGAAATAAGTTGTGTGTAGAGGAAGATAAGAAGAAGAATAAGAAGTTTTTGTGAATTTTCAATCTAAGACGAGGGATCACATCTATTCATTTATATGTTGAAGAAAAAAATAGGATAACTAAGTAAAAAATTGAAGGCAATGATTTTAAGGTATTATTTTTTCAATATAATATTTTCTATTGTAATTATTTTAGTATGGGAGGAACAATCACAATTAGAAGTCTGAATGTAATATGATTTCACTGATAAATCATGCTTGTATTTTATACATTCTAAATATAGTGGGTCATATGATCTTAGTGGAATCTAGATCATTACGAGGATAATCCTTCATATTTTGATAGGTGAGCCTTATAAATATATTTCTCCCTTATTTTGTACATGTGTGTGATGAACGATGATCAAAATTCACTTTAACTGGTGATAAGGGTATTTAAATCGAGAAACCAAATAATCTTTAGAATCATTGGTCCCCCACTCAATGATTACTCATTATTATATAGGTTCCGCATAATTTGGATTTAGATTAGGGTTACCCAAAATAGAGATTGTCTATTTGATATTTTATGAACATGTTTCTCTTTCTTGGATGTTGTTGGATCTGAATTTCATGTGTTTGTAATGGAAAAACATAATTTGATGATTAACAAAGGGATTCCCACCTTCAATAGTAATTATTATAATATCATGGATGAAATGATATTGTCTTATCTTATGTCAATAAATTTTTATGATATTGAGGATATAACTATTGATTTTCTACCTCACAGTGAAAATATTTCTTTGACAATAATGGATATAATGAATATTGAGAATGAAAGTCATTCTAGGAATTATTTATTGTCGTTATTAAGTGAGAAGGAATTTATCAATGTTATGGGGTATAACTATAGAAAAATGAATTTGGAATAAACATGATAAAAACTATATAAGAAATATGATGATGATGAAGGATATGATACTGATGTGGAGACTAAAATATAACAATAATATAATGAAATAATATTAATATATATATATATAATTTCATAAAATGAGATAATAATTTCATGAGTTTGTTTAGATTTTGTTTTGATACATTTTTCGATACTATATTTGTTAAGGAGATACATTGATATCTTACTATATATTTTTTATTCTACTATTACGTCTCATGATGATAGAGAACCATAATCACTTCCTCTTAATAATTTTCATAAAAATATCATTGTATATGTGTTATCAAGAACAAGGGAAATTATGAAAATGAAATACCATTTAATTAATTAAGGAAGTATAATTAGATGAGTTTGTTTTATGAATAATAAACAATATCAAGAAGATAAATTAAAATTACTTCATCAATTTTAGAAAAATCACAAGTATCATAAAAATGCATGAAGATAAATTTCTTAAAAATAATATAAGTAAATTTATTATATAAATTTGAATGATATGGTAGAAGTTATGAGGAAGATTAAATGGATATTTCAAGAGCTTTTTATGGAATAATACTCATTTCAAATGTTAATAGAGAAGATTTTATGACTAATATATGTAATGAAGTTGAAGTTAAGGAAGTCATAAAATGGAATTAATAAAGAGAAAAAAATTAACACCCCAATAATTTTAAATATTTTCCACTTAGAATAAATTAAATATTGTTTCTATATTTAATTATATAAAACACCATGATAATATTATACTACAAAAAAAATTTATATAATCTAGTAGAAAACATAACACTAAGTTGGATTGTGATATACACAATATTTATTTCCTTCGGCAACATGTGTTACAGGAAAGACTATGATTTACCTGTAAAAAATATACTATTAAAATTATTATTTAATATGAAAGTTACAATATATCAATTGTAATGAAATCTATGACATGTATTAACTAAATTTAGTGAATATATTTTACATATGATAATATAATTTTCTAGAGACCAATTAATGAATATATAAAAAAGTTTTATAAAAACTGTTATTATGTGCCAAAGAAGTTTTTTCATAATAAATTATATTAATTCATATTAGAGAATGATATTTATTAAATATCTATTTTATAAATTAAATATTATATTTTTTAAATTCATCCAATAGATTTTATGTTCATAATATAAAAACAATCCACTTTTACTTATGAAATGCTACATTTTTCTAAAGGCAGTTTTGCCACTTTTTAATGGAATATTGTTTTTAAAAATAATTATTGACACTTTTATAATGTTTAAATGAAAAAATAAATTTTTTTTAAATTATTATGAAAAAATTTAACATAGGACTAATTTTTGGTATTGTTCTAGGATGTTTCATTTTTTGGTGAAAAGTGAAACATACTGAAATATAATTGGAAAATGAATTTTCATATATATCATTTATAGAAATAAATTACATTTTAAATTAGATATAAAGTAAACTTATAATATATATATATATATTATAACAATTTAAGTAATTTAAACCATTTTTATATTCAATTAAAATATAAAAACAGAGAGAAATTTTGAACATTTTAACATTAAAACCCCACTTTTTTTATCACGTCTATGGGATTAATTTTAAATTATTTTATAAAAATTAATTTATTTTAATTTTAAAAAATGGATTCAATATTTGGAATCGAAATAATTTATAATTTCAAAAAAATTTATCTTAATTGTTTGACAAAAAATATTTGTGAAGGAAATTAAAATTAATTATAATGATTAATGTAAAAATGAGTTTACTTAGATGTGAAACTTTAATCATTAGGGGAAAAAAGATCTATACACTTTTATAAAACCCATTTAATGGAAATATTCAGAGTAACTTACCTATTGGATCGAATTTCATGAGTTAGTGGGATACAATTCCATGATTTTTACCCATATAATAAGTTTAGTAAGGAAAAAAGATAAACAATGAACCTTCATTAACATTAACATTTATAAATACTTGTATCACATACTTGACTTTTCTAGAGATTTATGTAACTCATTTACAGGTATTTTTTTAATTTTTTAGTATAAATATTTTTATTTTTAACTCAGGTAGTTTTTGGGTGAAATTGGAGGAAATTAAAGGAGAGGTTGTACACGGTCAGCACACGGTTTTCCCACACCATGATCCAAGCCTATAAAACTGTGATAACACTAATAGAGGGGATTTTAATAGCTTACAAATAGTTTGTTATACCATGTTATCTATTAAGAGAAACCATGCACCCCTAGAAGACATGTAGAGTTTAGGCACATGGTTCAGAAAACCATGCGCCCCTTCCCAGGAAACTGTGCACACAATATTAATTTCCCTAAAATATTTTGTATTAAAATTACATGAGCCCCTTTATTAGACCCAAATCAAACCAAAATCAGACTTAATCTATTTGTATCATTTTTTAGGATCCTGGATGAATTCTTATGGATCCATATCATTGTTCTTCCTGATTAAAAGTCTATATTGAAGATCTACACCCCTCTCGATATGTCGATCATATCCAATGTGGTTTCGACCCTCATTCTCATTCTTCTCACTTCATTTTAGGGGAAATTTTTAATTATTTTTATGGATATAGATCTAGGTTTGATGGATAATTATTTTTTGATATTGGATATATGATTCAGATCAAGATTTCCTTTTTCATTGTGTTCTTGATCGTTCAGCTTTAATTGCGGATTTTCTATTTTCATTTCTTCATCGTCAAACTTAGGTAGGTAGTCTATTAGAGAAATAACATTGTATTGATTTGAATTTATATATTTAACTTTAGAATTTATATTTAATGATTAGAAAAATTATTTATTAAATTGATTTGTTTCATTTGGTAATTTAATTAACTTAGGGATTATGAATTGGAATATTTAAATGTTGAAATAATTGTGGAATTTTGAGATTACAGAATTGTATTAATTAATTGTGGAATTAATTAATGAAAATTGTGTGATTTTGAAATTTATTGAATTGGAATATTTATTTCTTGAATAAATTATGGGATATTGGGAATGAAAAATTGTATTAATTACTTATTGAGTTAATTAATGATAATTATTGTGACAATGAAATTGATTGAATTGGATTATTTAATTGTTGAATTAATTAATATATTTTTTTATTGTGGAATGTGATACGAAGGTTAGTGTTGATTAACCATTATTTATGTGATGTATGTTATATTAATATATGTTATACTGTGATATATTTTATATGTGTGGGTGAGACATGTTCTACTAATTCTAAATCCAATAGTGATAAATTGATTAATAAACATGTGTGGGATATGGTATGCTACATATAAATCCCATAGTGATAAATTTTTTGATAAATGTTTGTGGGAAATGGTGTGCTACTTCCAAATCCCATAGTTATAAATTAATTGATAAATGTGTGTGGAACATGGTGTTATACTTACAAATCCCATAGTGATAAATTTTTTGAAAAATGAGTATGTGATAGAGACACTTATTTAAAAATTCCATAGGGTTCAAAATCCTTTAGAATCCATCCAGGAAGAGATTTCATACTAGGAGAGGTACAAATTCATCAATTGAATCTTCAATTAATCCAGAATAGATTTTATAAGCACTTGGAATCCTTCTAAGAGCCTCCAAGTACAATGGAAATAGAATAGGGTCAAGAAGGGTGTTTATAGATATAAACCAAGGGGTGAGAATATTTTAAAACATTTTAGGGGGTTTTATTTTTTTTGAGAATAGTCTCAAATATGGGGCGCATGGTTTTCCCATACCATGTGCATTTATTGTGCACCTCCCCGTATGGATGCATGTTTTCTTTGAAGAGGGAACATGGTATGAAAAAACAAGGCACCAACCATGAAAGCCCCATTTTAGGGGGATTATTAGTTTTTTGTGTGTAGGTACATAGTTTTGGAAAACCGTTCACATATCATGCACTACCCCTCTTCTTCCAAATTTCTCAAATTTTCCCCACAAACACCATAAAAAACTCACTCAAAGAATACAAAAATAAGAGTAAAATAGTACCTGAAAGAAATCACAGTACATCTCAATAAATGGTCATGATTAATAAAATATATTTGATAGGAATGAGATGATAATAAACTCAATTTTACGCAAGAAAATTTATATTTTTATAATGGAATTTTTTCCTTTTTTTAGTAAAATTTTATTTTAAAACTACATTTTCATACATTTATAAATATTAGTTTACAAAATAAACTTAATTTTTGAAATCATGACATAAAAAATAAATTTGGGAGAATTTTTTTTATTTTTATGTGAGGTTTCATTTTTTGAAGAATAGTGGAAAAATACTAAAATTTAATTGAAAACCAACATTTCTTCTAAATAATTTATAGTGTTAAATTACTTATTTAATTAGTTTTAAAGGCAAAATAGATCAATTATACACATATTAAACCAATTGAGTTCATTTTAATCATTGTTTTATTTAATTTAGAAATAAAAAACGTAATGAAAATTTGATAATTATCACTTTAAAAACCTGTTTTCTTATCCCATTTATGGTATTAATATTAAATTTAGTTTTACAACTTCTATTATATGAATTTGAAAAAATGGATTCCATATTTGCAATCAGAATAATTTATAATTTCTATAATGGCCAAAATATTTACTGAGAAAAATTATTAGTTAATGAAATTATAATTAATTACATAAATTATGATAAAAATAGGTTTACTTAGTGGTTAAACATTATATTATAGGAATAAATGACCTTGACCATTGTAAAACTGATTTTAAGGAAATATTTATGTCTTATCCCCTCTTTGATATAATTTCATGAGTTGGTGGTTTAATATTCCTCAAAGGTGTCCAATATAACAATTAAAGTCAAGAATAAAACAAAAAGGGGCCTTCTTTACCTCTAACATTTATAAAGCCTTGAGATATGGAAAATCAACATATTTTTTGATATAAATATCATTTTGAAATATAAATGAGTTATTTATATCATATTAATTTATCTTTAATTTATATATATGATATAATTATTTTAAATTCTTTAGAAATGGTAATTTAGTAACAATTTAGTTACTAATTAATTAATATAAATGATAATAAAAATCTTAAAAGTGAAAAAAATTAGGGAATTATTGAAAAAAAATTAGATGTATATATCATGTTAAATAAATTTTAATAAAATATATTTTAATTACATCATTGACTTGAAATTTTTAAATTCTTATTAAATTAATAATTTTTAAATTGAAATTAATGTTATTTTATAATAAATGATATTTTTTTAATTGGTTGACATTTTATAAAAAATAACATCTTCTATAAAGTGATTTTTAAATGTTAATGAATATAAAATATGGTCCATTCATAGATACTTTATTCTATTATAATTATTATATTGACTATTAAATAGTAAAAAGACATTATTAGTTCGGTTGCAGTTTAAGTAGTGTTTTTTCATGTAACATGTACTTTTGTTAAAATAAATTTTCAACTCACATAATATTTTTATATTATATATTAGAAATATTTCTTAAGAAAATTGGATTAAAATTATATATAGTTTATCATTCTATTTTAGTATTAATAGATGAAATAGATAGGTTATAAAACATTTTACCTTGATAAAAAACAAGCTGGTAAAAGGGGGAAACATAGATGTTAAGAATCAACATTTAAAAAATGCACTTATTTTTGTGTGGTGGAAGGTTTTCTAAACCATAATTTCCCAAAAATACAATATTTTTTAAATTTTTAGGCACATGATATAAGCGATACCTCCCAATAATTTTTAACTTTTTCTATTTACAAGAATAAAAATCCTCATCCACTATAAAAAGGCACTCAACCCCTCAATTCTTCACACCTCTTAAGCTATTGGATCATCAATGCCCAAAAACATAAACTCAAATTATACCTCCACTAATTATATATGAATCACTTTAGGAAGAAACAAAACCAAGTATGTTATTTGGTTCAAACCCAAAAGAGTTTCCTGACGTAGAAGTAACCTTATTCAATGATCACTTTTTATTTATTTATTGGTTCATACATTCAGTTAATTTTATATCATACTCATATAATAATATAATTTTCTTAAATATAATGAGTTTTTCTATTTCAGTAGTACCACCTATAACTTCACACACATACATCTAATGGGATATTCAATCATCATTCCTATGTACGGAAGACTACCGCCTCGTGAACAAATGTTGTTGGTTCTTTCATTACCACCTTTCATGGTTGGGAATAAATATGGATTTGTAATTTATATTTTATATATATGAAATTTATAATTAAATTATGATTCTTTAATTACTATATGCCATATGCATTCATGATTTCCATTTTGTGGGACTATGATAACATCGTTTGTAGATGTGTGGACTACCACCTCCTCAAAGAGATGTAATCCATTCACGCTTTACATTGACTGTATTAAGGATAGTTTTAATAAAAATATGTTACATATTTATATATATAACATAAAATTATACTGGAATAATATTTTTAAAATATATCCTTTACTTTTCTTTTTTTCAATATGGAAATAAAATGGAAACAACATTATAGCGTACTTATAGCCTACCATCTCCATAAATGGTGCCTTCTATTTCCTATCACTAAATATTATGGATAACACTAAATACATATATAATGAATATATATTATATTTATATCATGGTTAAAAATATGTAAATTTTTAAATCATGATCAAATTTATAGGAACAAAAAATAACAAATCTAAACGGATTCAAAAAAACAAAGCAGTTTTTACCTCAAATAATAAATGTTTTGAGTGATTATTAAAAAATTGGAAATAATATGCTATAAAAGGTTAATATATTATATCCAAAATAATATTACCATTCGTTAAAAATTTAATAAAATTATTAAAATTATTATACATGTAGTTAAAGTTCATTCGACCAAAAAGAAGTGTATAGTAAGGTGTTTCGTATCAATTTACATTCCATTAAGATATTTTATGGTTATGAAACAATTCATTTATATGTTGAGTGTATAATGTACCATTGACATATGTATCATTATTCATTCATCAAACATGTTATTTTGAGTATCAATTTGAGTCATTTCATCTAATTTATTTTGGCTTGAAAATTACCATGTGGTATAATTTATTGAATAGTCTCATTTTCTTTTATGATTGTTAACTTTCTCTTGAAACAATCACTTTATTGAAATCATTTTTCATTAGAAATTTATTTTCTCTAAAGTATACATATTTTTTTATAATGGATAATATTATTTCCTAAACCATATTCCATTGTTTACTTAGGGTGTTTACTTTTAAAGTTATTTGATTAACTGGGGATATTTTGGTTAATCTATATCAATTATTTAATACATATTTTTGATGATAAAGAAAATAATTATTATTTAAATTTATTATTTGATATATGATTAATTCATTTTTTATGAATGATTCTATTTGGGTACTGGTTAATAAAAATACCTTGATGCATCGGTAGTCTCACGAGACAAAATCAGTTGGAAACAAACCCATCACTTTTGATTCTAAGAATAATTAGACGGGTTTATACCCAAAAACATAAACTATCATAAGAATAGGTCTTGATGGTGTAGTGGTTAAAGCGATAGATACATGAAGTTTGATAATTAATCATTTCCTTTATTTCACTTATTATTATCTAGAGGATCTTCACTATGAAAACAATTCATGGATACATTTTATTCCCAGTTTATTGATTAAATGAAATGTTTGTTCATATATTTTCATTACGATAAAAATTTTCATTATTAATTCATCCTATCTTCCACGTTATATAACCCTAATTGATAATTTTATATTACCCATATTTTTTCCATTCCTTAGGATATGAAGAATATATATTTTATTGGGTTTTATAGGATTCATTTTATTAGATTTTATCTTGTATTTTGTTTTTATTTCTATTAAAAATGTAAAATGGGTTTCATGTATTCATCTGATTTTGAAAAAAAATGCTAAAGTAATAAATACATCAGGATTTTATCACTTTTAATCATGCCAATGTGATAAATTAAGACATTGGGTTAGAGATTATAGAGTCATAGAATTATAAATACACAAGGATTGTTGTTAAAATATCCTTATATAAGAAATGGTGAGTATAAATAAAGATAAGGAATTTCAATCCTCTAGAATAAATGATTAAATTTTTAATAAAGAAAAATTAATTACGTAATTAGAAGTATATAGATTGAAATAAAATATTTTTTAATTGATTAATTCATGAGAAAATATAGAAGAATTATATAAATAAAAATAAAAGGAGATTGAGATTTTAGGAAAAAATTGCATGTACATGAAAAGAGATTGAAATATTTAGGATAAATTTTCAGAACTCTTTTCATAATGTCTGTGAAAGATCATATATGGTCGTGACTCTTGGAAATATATGATGATAAATCTAAAATGAAAAGAAAAACTATGAAGGAAAATTCGATTTGTATTATAAGAAAAATAAAATAAATAAGAATAATAATTTAGAAAAATCAAAGGACTAAATAGATTTTAGAAAATATTATTGCACCTAAATAATACAAAAATGTCATAAATAGAGAATTTAATACGGATAAGATGAAATTTGATATAAATAAGTAAGACTCAATAGTTCATCAATATTTTGGTTTTCCAAAATCATCCAAAATTTATATCTAGAACAAGATTCAAATATAGGTTTATAGTTCTAGAATGAATGATGTTAATGAAGAAAACTATAACATTTGCCACTATTTATGGCACTAAGGTGGCATTTAGAAAATGGATTATATGTTTTAGTTTAACGAGAAATAAAATTATGAGCTTAGATGGTTTGGATAAAAAATATTAGGGTGAGTCATCTCATGTAAAATATAACAATTAAGAGACAACTTGTGAAATTTGAATTAAAAATTGAAAATTTATCTCAACTATTAGAATATGTTTTTGAAAGTTGTGAATAAACTATTGATGTTAAAAACGAATTTCCTATTATTATTTCAGCAACTATTTTCTCAAAATATAGTTCTAAGAATCCTTAGAATAATAATGACAAGGGAAAAGAAAAAAAATTTGTTTGTGATGTTAACTAATAAAAATCCAAATGAGAATATTAATGTATTTTCAACTGTGATTATTCTTCTTACGTGACTGGAGATCTAAATCATTTCATAGTTGTTGAAAAATTAAATTATGGATTAGTGATCTTTGTAAATGATTAATATTGATTATTAATGAATATTTTTTATACAAAATCACATTATATATTGATGTATTAAAATACAGTAGTATTGGTGTGTCTTATTTATTAAATAATGAGAATAATTTGATCTTTCAGAATGAATTATTTTTTATAAAGATATTTAATGATGGATGTATCTAGATAAGTGTACCATAAACAAGAATAAATTTTTTCAGATCAGTGATATTAGTAAATCATGTTTTTAATTATGAAATAAGAAAATAAATTTTGACATGAAATAAATTATCACGTTTTCCAAAATAACATGTCAAAACTCAATTATAGAGGAAATTTTAAATATTTACCTATGTAGAATAGGTATTATAATTATTTTTGATCCACTTTTCAAATAGAAAATATTATGAATACTCTACACTAGAGGGTTGAAAAATAAACTATTCATTACATATAGTTAACTAACTCAAACATTTGTAATCTGATGGGGAAAAATTCCAAAAAATTGAGATATTTATTAAATTCGAATTATTAATTTCATTACTCAAATTACATGAATTACCCATATAAAACATAAATCATAGGAATTAAAGTTTTTTATATGGTTCTATAGAAGTGAGTAGAAATATGGAAAGTAATACTTGATAAAAATTAGAATAGATAATAGTGATGAATATACTTGTAGAACATTTGATGCCTATCTTCAAAAACAAGGAATTTCACATGATCACAGTTCCCCATGAAAAACATAAAATGATGTATCTGAAAAAATGACTATTAATCATGTGTATATGGGTCATAAAATGATTTTAGAGTATAAAATATCACATTTTATCTTGTGAAAATACATAAGTGTATTAGTTAATTTAAAAACCATTTTTATATACCAAATTATGAGATATAATCATATTATATTTATTATATTATGGATAATGATATTATTACATAAAAATTTCATATTTTCTATGAATATTAAATTCATAACATTTTGATCCCCAGTAAAATAGTAATGGTATAGAGTCCATGGAGACTGGATATACAAACAAATTGTTTCATGAATGATATGAAATATTTCCCCTAAATATATTCTCATATAATACTCATCATAGGAGTACACATGTTAACCATTTCTTAATAACAATGGGAATAGAGTAATAAGAATAAATGGGATCAAATTCACAATAAGGGTAAGCATCTGATATATCAATAATTTTTCATATGAAAGAACAAGATAATTAAAAGGGTATAACAACATTATTGTAACATACAATGTTCATACCCAATCTAATAAACATCATAAAAATGTGTCTTATAATAAAACAATATAATTCCCAATGATATGTACATTAAAAAAGAGAAATCATTATAACTTAATCATGAGCCATATGTTCATTTCATAAATTGGTGGCACCATCATAAGTAAAAAAAACCATTTCATAGTTTAGGATTAATTACCAAGACAATAGTATCATGAGAAAAAATTGTTTCAAATAGTGGATTAATAACATTCAATTGTTTCCCCTAATGTATAAGGAAATTTGACTTGATTATAATATTAGAACAATATTTTGACTTGTTTCCCATAAGGGATAAAGTACTTTGACTTGTTACCCATAAAAATATCATGAGATATAAAACACTACCCAACTCATTGGAGGGATATATAGGACCCACCCTTCATATAATGAAAACCATACATATGTGTTATAAAAGATCATAAAACAAAAAACGTTTTATCATTACACATTCAATTAAAATGGGTACCATTTTTCATTAAATAAAATAATAATCCATGAAGATGGGTTTGTTAAACTTCTCATAATCGTAAAAAGAAATTTTCCATTGAAATGTCAATGTTTCTATCATTATATAAAATCTGTTATAAAACATATTCAACATCAAGGTTTGTTTTCTTTGATGGTTAGATAAAAATATTAATGATCATTAAAAACATTCATGAGGAGAATACACTTTTTATCTGAAATTTAATTTTCATTAAGTAAAAATTTTGAAATTATTATAGAGAAAATTATAATTGAAAATAGTATTAAAAAAATATAATTATGATTTAATTTATTGAACATTATTGTCATTGTGAAATTATTATCATGTCATATATATTAAAATAAAACAATTCTTTCAAATTTTTTTAAAAAAAAAATAATAACCCTTTCGGAAAAATACAAGAAGACTCCTCATAAAAAGATTTAAGAAGTAATGAACTGGTAACAATAAACATAAAATTCCTTGGATAATCCTAAAATAATTCTTGAAAACATTTTTAGAAAATATTGATATATTATAAGAACAATTTTTGACTAAATAAGGAAATAATGTTGATCTTCCTTGAAAACACTATTTTGATCTCTTATATAATTAAAGCTAGGAAATTGATAAGAAAACGTATATTTTCAAGAAATAACCTAAGGATAGGAATACTAAAGGGATTAATTATATACAAAACAAAAAAACCTTGATGGATGTTAAAATATAATAAATATTTATTATAATAGAATTGAAACATAATTAACTTTCCTCAAGAACCTCCTTTACTCATTTGTGATCAGACAACCTCTTCATTTAACAAAATCATTTAGATCACCACTTTTGGAAATAGGGATGGCCGTTTGGTAGAACTATAAACTCTATAATCTATCTAATGAATATTATAAAGTATTTTGGTAGGATATTCTTGAGCTATATGAAACGTAATTGTGCAATGAAGTGGGTAGGAGGATGCTTTATATAATTGAGGTGAGATGAACTTTTGGAGTTTTTTAAAATATTAAATTATAAAAAATTAATCATTTTTCCCAAATCCCACCAAAATGGTAGAGATTTAAATATAAGATATTAAATAGTTATAATCAAATCATCTAATAAAATTTTAACATGTTTTACAGTCATTTTAATCCATACATTTTGATTAACAACATGGTTAACCAATTTTAACTGTAACTATGATAATATATTTTTCACACATAAAGTGCTACAATTTTACATATAAGCTAAAAATTGTCTCCTAAATTAACAATATATGATATTTTAGACCATATTTTATCCGATTTTTTGTCATTCAATAATTTTTCAATTTTTAAAAAATGTAATAAAATTAACTTTGATAAAATATTATTAATTTCAATTTTGACTGAATTCATTTAATTTAACTAATAATAAATAAAGGAAATTTTTTAATTCAACTAAAATAATAAATATTTCACTTTTAAGGAATATTAATATATAAAATTTATTTAACACAATGACTCATTGAAATTAAATCACTTTTTTTTTAATATCATATATGTAACATCACATAACCTTGATCGGGTATGTTTTCCACTTTTTCTATGTTCCCTTTCAGATAAAAATAATTTTATTTGTTTTTATTGGTTTAATGTAGACTACAGAATAGGTAGACATTGTGTACCTGAAGTACACTTCCTGCACTTGGTGCTGGTTTCATGTCGTAGATTGGGAGATCATGTCGTGAACTGGGAGATCAAGTTTTCATTAGGTACACGTTGTGTACATGAGATACATGTCGTGTAGGGGTTTAATAGAATATTTTTAAACTAAGGAGTTAGGTTCCTCAACATATTAATCCAACGAGGACTACACGTCGTGACCTGGCCCCTTCCCAGCATAAGTCACACATTTGGAAATTTCGCTCTGACTATTCTCCCTAGACCTCTTGGCTCTCAAAAAAAGATTCAACCTAGTTGTGTTTTAGAGTCACCCCATGTCCTGGTTCGATATGATTGGCTTCAGATCTTTATTGCATACGGTTTGTGATTCATGGTTAAGGGTTCTCCCCCATTTATCTAGTTTCTCTCCATCTCTCCTCTTAGAATTTCAATAGATCAAATTTGGATTGATGGATATATGACTGGTGATGTGGATCATTCTTATAGGTTGTGTTTCAAGTTCTACTTCACATTCATTATCCTTTATGGGTGTTGTTGTGAGTGTCGTTCATCAGGAAAGAAGTAGTTGGTTCCATCCCAATTTTCCAAATTGGTTAACTTTGATTTTATTGGTGTATTTCAGTTCCTGATTAAAATTCAATTACTTAAACCTTATTTCAATTTATTTGATAAACCCTAATTCTAATGAATTGAGAGATTCAAAATTGTTAGGGAATGAAAATTTGGAAAACCCGCAATTCTATATAAATGGGGTGTGTTTATGGAAATTGATCTATTTAATTTTATGACTTTAAATGGGAAAATGAATTTTGAAACGGATGGAATTAATTTTTAATGGATTTCACAATCCTAAAAATCAATTAAAATGATTTGACAGAAACCCAGTGGTTTTATCTTGTGAAAAAGGCATGTTTTTTAATAAAACTATCTTTGGTTTTAAATCGAAAGAAATTGGTATTTTTGAAATGAAATAATGTGATTTATCATATTTTAAGTAGACTTAAAATAGTCCACCCATCATGTATGAGCGTATTACACACTTAGACAGTTAGTGAGTTATTTTGATACACTCTATGTTATTACAGCATTCTAAAACATACATGCAATGGGTCACATCCACAATGGGTTAGTGATGTGTCTCCATTGTCCAGTTTCATAGGGATGTGTGCATACACATTTTTCTGAGTTCACTTAGAAAGTGAGAAAGCCTATAGCTAGTTAATACTATCGTACCTTTTGGAAGATGACTATGTTGTACACTTGTTTATTTATATTTTAGATAAAAATGTATTCTAATGTTCTTTGAACTTCTTTACATGCATGTTTATTTTATATAAATGGGTTTATATAAATATTGTATATAATCTATTTTATCATAAATATTCCATCTTATGTAATGTAAATCCTGTGCTTTGAATCTATTCCCAATTATTTTGAAAATGTGTAGCATTCTTTGTTACAATATGATTTTAAATTTTCAAACTTGTTTATTTTTTAAAAAATGAAAACATTTATTTGGATAATATATATTCAGAATATGTTATGGAATATTTTGTGGAATCCTACAGGGCTTAGTATTACACCCTACTTTTTCCTTTGAGTTTTGGTAGACATCCTACTTCCAGGCTCGACTAAAGGGAAGGGATATCTTGGTAGTGGATCCAGCTATTGATATTTTTACTTTTTGAGTTGTATCGTTAGGGACCATGGGGGTATTTTTCTTATTTAGTACATTAGGTTGTATTATATTATATTTTATGCCTCGTTGTTTTCTGTGACTTGTAATCCTAGTGGATCTTTACTATTAATATGCATACTTTCTTTTATTTTTTGCTTCTATATTCTTGTGGAAAAATCATTCCCACATTTATGTTGTATGATTTCAGGTGCTAGTCGTGAACCCATAAGGATTGGGAATTTCCTTCGTTTTATGTCAGGGAGGGCTTGGTATTGGGTTACTAGGGTACGAGGGTTGTTTTGTGAAAAAATTATATCATAGAGAGGTATTTATGCTAGTCTTGAATTTAGTATGCATTCTTTAAATCATATTGGGACCTAGAAGGTAGTTGCGATTGAGTTCCTAGCCAACTCTCACAAAAAAACATAAGTCACCATGGGTGGTTAGGTAATGAATTCTTGTGGATTAGTTCAATTATTTTCCCTATAGTGATTCGGATAGGTTGAGATCTGAATCTTGTTTATCCCTTCTATTGAGAATATTTTCTATTTCTACTCTATTATAGTGTTAACATAATGTTCTCATTTTATCTCTTGATATTGTGTTTAATAATTAATCAGATAAGATGTGAAAATTGGATATATGAAAAGGATATTATTGAACCTCATCAAGAAAATCCTTTTGTTGATCCAAATCTAGTTGAGGTGATTGTAAACATTGTCCAAGCTCTGAGACAAGCACCATCTCTAGTCCCCTCTCAGGCTCCAGCTATGGATCCTTAGGGGGAGTTTTCTTCAGAATCATTCTCAAGAGATATTTCACCAGAATCTACCAGTCTATAAAGGCTCCACTAATCCTCAATATACTGAGGAATGGTTGGGAAATATTTAACATTTTTTTGACTTCTTGGAGATTCTGAAAGTGAGTAGGGTAAAGCGTGTCACCTTCATGCTAGAGGGTCTGAGAAAAAATTGGTGGGACATGATGGTGATGGAAGGGAAACATGCGGGCTTATAGTGGAATACATTGAGGTTATTTTCAGCAATCAGTTCTATCTATAGTTGATGGTATTGGTTAAGGAAGTGGAGTTTTTTATGCTTGAGTAGGACAAAAAAACCACGACTGGTTATTCAAATATATTTGCCGATATGGTGTATCTTTCTCCTAATATTGTATCTAATTAGAGGAGGATGGATCGATGGTTCGAGTTTGGACATAAATCAGATATCTTTTGTTGGTTTTTCTGGTTAAATCATCCCACTTATGCTGATGTGCTAGAAAGGTCAACGTTGAGATGGACTTGACTGGAAAGTCAGGGTTGACAGGAGTTCCTTTTTCTCCCATGTGACGGCATTGTTTCCTTCAAATGAAAACAGAAGAGTGATGATCCTCACAATATTCATTGATGGAAGAGTCATTCCAGACCCCCCTACAGCTCTAGAAGTAAATTCGTTGACATGCAATTAGTGTGGAAAGAAAGGACCTTCTAGGAGGTTTCCCCCTATGACACCAAAGAACTGTATCTCTTACAGACGATCAAAGAACTTTCAGAGGTTCTACCTTCACTTCTCTGATCTGCGTAGTGTGACATGATCATCAACTCCTACAAAAAATTTGGGGAAATCAAATGTTTCACTAAAAAAATGGATCCAGTAACATGCATTCAAAATGTAGCTTCTTAACATAGTGGGAGAGTCTCTAGAGAAATAAGACATGCGTCTAGCTACTATGAGAGGTACCATTACAATTTCTTCATCATTATTGACTTCTTTTTTATACTGGTTCATCTCAAATCTTTAATTTCAACATGTATAATTAATCTAATAAATCATTCTGTGAAGCAATTATCTTATGAAAAGGATATTACTACACCCCTTGGTAAAAAGAGAGAGTATGGTATACATAATCCTACATGTGTCTTCTCTCTATCAAATGTTGACATAGCTTGCAATTTTTTGGTTCTTCACATGAAAATTCTTGATGTAAAATTTGGAACAGAATGGTTCATTACTGATAAATACTTATTTGATTGTTATCTTCGACAGGTCTACTTTACTTCACCCATTGGTGTGCCTCTTGTCATTTATGTATAATAGGGTCCAAGGTCGAGAAGTGCAAGAAATTCTTATATAGAGTTGGGGAAAGTGATTTTAGTGTTTTCTTTTTGACCTGGAGCGAGATTCAATGGGTGGTGATCTTCCTCCAGTTTTCTCCAAGTTTTTCGAAGTGTTCCCTTCAAACTTATCTAGTATTCCACTACTAAAAGAGGTTGGGTTTTCTATTGAATCAAATAGTGGTGCTCAATCAATCTTTATCCCCTCTTACTGCATGGCACCAGCTGAGTTGAATGAGAAGAAGTCTAAGTTAGATGATCATGTTTAGAAAGGATTTATTCATCCAATTGTGTAACCTTGTGCAACACCAGTTCCCTTTGTTAAGAAGGTTGATAGTTTTATTTCCTTATGTTTTGATTATCAAAATCTCAATTGAGTTACAATATAATAAAGATATCATTTTCCCTAGATTGAAGATCTGTTTGATCAACCAAAAGGGGAGGTGTGGTTTTCATAGATCAAACTTCGATCTACTTACCATCATATGATGATAAATGAATCTGATGTTCAGAAAACCACATTTCAGAGAATGTATATGAATATTGAGTACCTTGTTTCACCCTTTGGATTGAAAAATTCTCCTACTATTTTAGTGGATTTAATGAAAAAGATAATCCATGAGTATTGGGATACTTTTGTGGTAGTCTTTCTATATGACATTATTGTTAACTACATGTATGAGTAGGATCATGTTCAATATCTGAGAATTGTTCTGAATCTGTTAACAAATCAATTCCTTCTACCAAGATTTCAAAGTGTGATTTATGGATTCTAGAAGTGATGTTCTTGGGATATGTGGTGTCTGAACAGGGTGTATCAGTTGATCCTAAGAAGGTGAAGGTTGTTATGACGTGGTAGAAACCATGAAATCTCTTCAAGACTTGGATCTTCTTAGGCATAAAAAGATATTACCACATGTTTTTGAATGAAATATCAAATATGGATTCTCCAACGAATGTTATTACTTGAATTGGGGTGTTGGTTTCATGGGATGATATGTGTAAAAGTTATTTTGCTGAGCTGAAGTGTCTTTTGACTACTGTGTCGGTGTTAACTATTCTATAATCCAGGAAGGGCAATGATACCTTTTTTGATGCATCAGGTTCATTATTAGGATGTGTTCTTATGCTGGGAAATCATGTTGTAGCATATAGATCTCATCAGTATAAGAAAAATGAGATGAAGTATCCTACCCATGACTAGGAACATGCAGATGTGATGCACGCACTAAACCATTGGTAGAACTACCTTTTTGGAAAAAGGATTATGTTGAATTCAGACCACAAAATGTTGAGTTATATCTTCTCCCAAAATGATTTGAATCATCGAATGAGGCTTTGGATGGAGTACCTGAAGTCTTTTGACTTTGGCATCACCTATACCCCAAGGAATGGGAATGTTTTTTATGATTCTTTGAGAAGGAAACTTCCAAAAAAGGTAGTGAAAGCATCCCTAGAATAGTGGGTTTGATGGAACTTTTTTATCGTTTCATATTAGAGTTCAGAAGGTAGGGGATAAGTTTTCTTTAGCCACCATTCAGTTCACGTCAACTCTTCTCGAGATGATTCTCCAAGACCAATATCTTTATGATGAGTTTCGTAGCATTAGATAATCCCTTTATGGTAGGGAGACAGTTTCCCTTTGGTCTCTCTTTAAAGATGGTATTCTATGTTATTATAACCGCTTAGTTGTTCCGTTGTTAGAAAGTATGGATGTGATGGGGGATTGTCATAGCTCTCAATGGGTTGTGCTCCTGGGAATCACAATAATGATCTATGACATGAGGCGGTAGTTCTAGTGGTGGGGAATGAGGAAAGACATTGCTGAGTTTGTCTCTTATTACTATACATGCCATCAAGTGAATTCTGAGCACTAAAAAACATCAGGTTTTCTTCAACCGCTTTCAGTCCCTACATGGAAGTGGGATGAGATCTCTATGTACATTTTGGTTGGGTTTCCTCATAACCATAGAAAGAAGAATATGATATGGGTTTTGATCAATATGCAGACCAAGTTGGCTCACATTATACCCATTCATGATACGACCAAAGTTGAGAAGTTGGGTGATCTCTATGTGAAAGATATTTTTCATTTTCATGGAGTTCCATATGTTATAGTCTCTGATAGCGATCCTTTGATTACATATCACTTTTTGAGAGGCCTTCTAGAGGTACTAGGATCTCATGTTCGTTTGAGCATGGCCTACCACCCACAATAGGATGTCCATATAGAAAGTGTTGTATATATTCTTGAGTATAGGCTTCATGCATGTGTCCTAGACTTCAGTGGGGCTTAGGATGATCAATTGGGGCTGGTTGAGTTCTATTGTAACAACATTTTTTAGTATTCTATCAAAATGGGTCCTTTTGAGGCCTTGTATGGTCGACCTTGTTAATCTATTTTGTGTTGGTCGGAGGTTGGTGACGGTTATTTGGTTGGACCATTCTTGGTAAAGGAGATAGAAACAAAGATTCAGTTGATTCATCAGAGGATGGTGATAGAAAAAATCCGATATAAGTCTTATGCTGATTGATGCCATAGTCCTTTTTAGTTTTCAGTTGGTGATAAGGTGTTCATAAAAGGTTTCACCCCGGTTGAGTCATCGATGGCTTGAGAGGCAAGGGAAACATGATCCTTACTTTGTGGGACCTTTCAAGATAGTTGAGTAGGTGGGAAAAGTTGTGTACCATTTGTCACTTCCATCGTAGCTGACATTGATACATAACGTGTTCCACGTATTGCAGTTGAGAATGTATCTATTCGATCTATCTCACATTTTGAGATGGAGTGATTTTGAGATCGAGATTTATTTATCTTTAACTGATTGACTAGTCAAGAAAGTTTATTCTGATACCAAGGTTCATCATGGTATGAGGATTCCTTTAGGTCGTGTGCTATGTAATCATGGTGCTGATAGTCATGAGATGTGGGAATCTATGGCACAGATGAGAGATTAGTGGACTCACATTTTTATAATGGAATATTCTTCATAGTATTTCTGGGGGAATAAATATTTTATGGTTGGGAGGTTGTAACATCTTGTTACCTTGATCGGGTAAGTTTTCCAAATTTTATATGTTCCCTTTTGGTTATAAATCCTTTTATATGTTTTCCTGGGTTCACTACAGACTATAGAACAAGTATCCACCATGTACTTGAAGTACACGTTGTGTACATGGTGTTGGATGCATGTCATGGACCGGGAGATCTTTTCATAAACTAAGAGATCATGTTGTGAGTAGGTACACATCATGTACATGATATAAATGTAATGTACGGGTTAAATAAAATATTTTTAACATGAGGTGATGAGTTTTTCAGCCTACTAATCTAGTGTGGACTACATGTTGTGTACCTGAGGTACACATTGTGACCCCACCTTCACCCATCATAAAGTCCCATATTTTGTAGTTAAGTTAGGTCTATTGTTCCCATAACTCTTGGATATCTATCCTAGACTCTCTCTAGGTGGTTTTTAGTGGCACCACACCTTCCGATTTGATCTGATCGGCTTCAGATCTTCATTGTATCTATGGTGTGATTCCCAGGTAAGGGTTCTCCCTTGTTCTTTGAGTTTCTATCCTCTCCTCTTAGTATTTAAATGGAAAATCTTGGGATTGATGTATCTATTCCATGTAGTGTTGGATATTGCTTCTAGGCTGAGCTTAAATATCTCCTTCACATTTTTTCTCATTGATGGGTGTCGTTGTGAGTATCGTTCTTCAAGAACAAAGTAGTTTGGTCCATTTCGATTTTCCAAAATGGTAAACATTGATTTTGATTGTTTATTTCAGTCATTTATTTAAATTTAATTTCTTAAACCTGAGTTCAATTTCTTTTCTAAAACCCAATTCTAATGAATTAGGATATTTTAAATTGTTATGGGACAAAAATTTGTAAAACCCCCAATTCTATTGAATTGGGCATGTTTATGGAAATATGTTGATTTAAATTGTTGAATTAAAATGTAAAAATGAATTGAAAAAAGGCTAGAATTCGTTTTGAATGGATTTCAATATCATAATAACGGAAGAAAATGATTTTATAGAAACCCAGTGGTTTTATCTTGTGAAAAAGTCATGTTTTCGAATACAACCTTCTTTAGTATTAAATGGAAAGAAATTATAATTTTTCATATAGAAGAATGGTACTGACTATATGTTAATTAGTCTTAAAATATTTCACCAATCATGTAAGAGTTCATGAAAGCCTTAGGTAGTTAGTGAGTTATTTGGATACACATTACGTTATTAAAATGTTCTAAAATAAACATGTTGTGGGTCACATCCCTGATTGTTTGATGATGAGTCTCCCTTGGCTAGTGTCATAGGGATGTTTGTATGCTCATTTTTCTAAGATCACTTAGAGAGTGAAAAATCCAATTGATGGTTAATAATATTATACCTTTTGGCAGCTGACAATTTTGCTCACTGGTTTATTTTATATTTGAGATATAAATACATTACAATGTTGTTTGAACTATTATACGTGCCTGCTAAATTTATAATAATAATTTTATATAAATATTTTACATAAGACATTATTTTATAAATATTAAATCTCATATAATGTAAATCGTGTGCTTTGAATGTATTTCCGATCATTTTTAAAATGT
This sequence comes from Viscum album, assembly GCA_963277665.1. Classification (NCBI taxonomy): domain Eukaryota; kingdom Viridiplantae; phylum Streptophyta; class Magnoliopsida; order Santalales; family Viscaceae; genus Viscum; species Viscum album. The sequence continues at coordinate 1,088,366,207 of OY728163.1, read as the reverse complement.
ATTGAATGTTTTGTTTAAATGGGATTTTAAATTTCAAAACATGTTTGTCCAGAAAAATTCAATTCTTTTCTTTGGATAATCTATATTTGTCATCTCTTATGGAATCATTGGTGGAATCCTACTAGGCTTAGGTACAAACACCAATTTTTTCTTTTAGGTGTTCGTTGACTTTCTTCTTCCTGGATCGAGCAAAGGGAAGTGATCTCTTAAAGGTGGATCCATATGTTGAGCTGTGGAATTTGTGAGTTGTGTCCTTAGGGACCTTGGGTCTATTTTAAATATTTAATACATAGGGATGTAGTATTTTCTCTTTTATGCATTGTTTTTTTTTGGTACTTTTACTCCCAATGGAGCTTTACTATTGATATGCAGACTGTATTTTATCTTTTTCCTATGTATTCTTAGAGTGAAATTTTTCCCACTTGTATATTGTATGATGTCAGGTGCTAGTCTACAACACATGGGGATCAGGAAAACCCTTTCAAGTAATGTTAGGGACAGCTCAGTAATTGGGTTACCAGGGTACCCAGGCTGGTTCTTGATAATATATATTTTTTCATGAATTAAATAAATATTGTTTCAGCATTGTATAAACAATTAAAGAAAATATTTAATTCTAAAAAAATATAAATAAATTACCATAATTAAAATAATGTTATTATTCTCAAAAATTGAAATTTTTTTAGTTCATTAATTAATATTTTCTATATATGTAAAAAATAACATATATTTAAAACCAAGAGAGTGACATTTTGTAAGATTCATTGATTTTAAATTTATATTGATCATTTTCATGGACAAGTGTCCATTAAAAATTAAAATTAAAGAATAAGGATACATGGGTTGAATTTAATTCATCTAATATGAATGATGATGAATACTTATTATCTTATTAGTTATTTTTAACCTTGAATAACCTAATTTACCATTTACCAATGTGATAATTTTTATAATGATTACTATTCATATTGACAAAAAATAAAAGGGACATATTGAAAAAAAATTCCCTAGTTAATCATAATATGGAATAAAATTTATCAAGTTCAATAACTATATTTGGATAGAATTAATTTTAAAATATTTTTGAAAAATGCGATGAAAGCCGCATTTTTAGAAAAACATAATTTTAAGCATAAAACCATATTTTTTTATTATCCCATTACTATAAAAACATTAGATGAATTAATAAATAAATTTACTAATTATATAATATATAAAATTTATTAAAATCATTCCAAACATTGATTAATTTAATTTACAAAAACATAAATAATATTTTCTTCATAAAAACATGTTCTCAAGAAATTTTGTTTTTACCTATAAAAATATTGTTATGCTAAATTAAGACATTATATTGATTATAATGGAGTTAATTGAATTAAATATTACATAAGAAAACTAATTTTACAACAAATTAGTTTATATAATAGTAACATTGTCTATATGGTTCTCAATAAGAGTGTTGTTTTTTACTATTCGCTAGAAAAAATGATTTTCAAAATGTTCTAAACAACACATAAAATTGTTATTTTTATTTTCTTTTTTCATAAATTATGTTCATTTTATATAGTAAAATTTTAAATAGTTACATAAGTAAATCATAATATATTATCAGAAAATAAAATAAAAATATTTTTTAATGAAAGCCAGTATTTGAAAAATAAAATCATATTACAAAAAATAGAGTGATTATTTACTAAGAATATATCAATATATAAATATTGAATATGAAATATATATTGTTGTACATCTCGTTCCCCTCGTTGTTTGATTTTCATGATCACAATCACCTTATTATTTGTCTAATATTGTGTTTTAAGTGTTGTGGATGATAGGCAAGATATTGCCAAAGGAATGGCCCAAGAAAGCATCTCAAGTGGACTGATTTTCAGTCCACCGGCCAACCGGTGGCACACCAGCGGCCAGCCGGTGGCACCTGCACTCAAAGGGAAGCTACTGCCTCCCCACCGGCCGACCGGTGGCATCAGCACCGGCCAGCCGGTGGCACCCTCTCCCAACAGTGCCAGCTACTGTCTTGCCACCGGCCAGCCGGTGGCTCTGGCACCGGTCAGCCGGTGGCCCCTGGACAAGAATCCTATGCCTTTTTTCACACACCGGCCAGCCGGTGGGACTGTACCGGCCGGCCGGTGGATCCAGTCAAACTAGCCGTTGGAGCTTTGACCAGGCTGCTCCACTTGCCTCCCAACGGCTCCGAAAGCCTTTCCAACGGCTCCAAAGGCCTCCAACGGCCATATGAGGGTTCCATGCCTATAAATAAAGGACCTTGAAGCCCCGGAACATAAGCCGGGCCATAATTAAGCATTGTGAAGCCAACGAACACAATTCTCCTCATTTGGCAAACCTCCGGCGGATTGCTCCAAGGGAACCACAACTGCTCCAATCCATTTCCAAACCAAGGAGCACCTCAAGAAGCTTGGGAGAGCATGCTACATCAACTCCATCTATCCAATTGGCGCCCAAGTCTTCCTCAACTACGGTTTTTCATTCTTTATTTATTTTGAGCTTTAATTTTGGGTTTGTGCCTACAAACCCCAAACCCTTTTCTCATCCCCCTTTCTTTTGGGTTTCACACCACCATTAAGGTGTGAAGAGGTTTCTTCAAGCCTTTCCTTTTAAAAGGCTTGTGTCACCGGTGAGCTAGCCTTCACCCGTTAAAAATGCTAGTGGGTTCTTGCTAAACCATTAAAAGCAAGTGGGTTCTTGCTTAACCAATAAAAGCAAGCTGTAATAGGTCCTAGTGCTACCTCAAAGCCTAGTGGGTTTCTTGCTAAAACCATTGAAAAGCAAGCGGTAGGAATCTCTCAACGGTTGAGTTGGGAGCGGAGACGTAGGCCGGGTTTTGGCCGAACTCCGTTATCAATTTCGTGTGTCTTGCCTCTTTTATTTCCGCTGCATTCTTTACTTTGATTTTAATTTGTTAATCTTTTTTAAAAGGCAATTCACCCCCCCTCTTGCCATTTTTCTTCATTTTTCTTCCGCCCAACAATTGGTATCAAAGGACGTATTTGAATAATTCCCTAACCGGTTTCAAATTGAAGATCCTTTTTGATGGCTTCTACCGCTTCAACCTCTTACGCCCCCAAAGGCTTTTCTTTGGATCGTGCTCCATTCTTTGATGGAACCGATTATAGTTTTTGGAAAACCCGCATGACCACATTTCTTAAAAGTATTGGCTATCCTATTTTTAGAATTGTTATGCATGGTTTTACCCTCACTTCCCCCGATGAGTCCAAATGGACCCCTGAAGACATTGCTTATTTCGAGCTTGATGGCAAAGCCATGAATGCTCTACATTGTGGGCTAGACCGAAATGTTTTTGATTGTATTTCTTCTTGCACATCTTCTCATGATATTTGGAAATATTTAGAGCTAACCCATGAAGGTACTAGCATGGCTCAAAAGCAAGAACCCGCTCGAAAGCAAGAACCCGAGGCAAAATCCGTACCCGCTTGCCCACTTCACAAGAAAAGGGCCAAGAAGAAGAAGAAGAAGAAGGCTTTAAAGAAAACTTGGAGTGATAGCTCCTCCTTCTCTTCTTTCTCCTCAAGCGACAATGGTAATAATTGCCTAATGGCAAAACATGAGGTATCTTCCTCCTCTTCCTCCTCTTCCTCCTCTAGTTCTTCTAATTCATTTAACCATCTATCTTATGAAGAACTCTCACACGCTAGAGACCAACTAGAAAAAGGTTTTCATGAGCTTTCTTTAAAATTCGTTGCTTGGAAAAAGAATTTCAAAAAACTCTCCTCCGAAAAAGAACAACTTCTTAAAGAGAAGGAGGAACTCTCCCAAAAAATCCAAAATTTCCCAAATGTTGATTCCATGGAATCAACCATCAAAGACCTAAGGGAGACCCTAGCCAAGTTCACCCAAGGTGAACAAAATTTGTCCAAACTCTTAGGTTCTCAACGAGTATCTAGAACCACCAATGGACTTGGCTACACCAACCAAGCTTCCTCCTCCCATGCACCCACTGTTTTTGTAAGGGGGAGCTCTAGTTATAAATTTTGTAATTATTGTAAAAAACCCGGGCACCTTATTTATGAATGTAATTGTAAAAACGCCCGGTACGGCCAACCCAAGTCTATTTTCTTTTCCGATGAGTTCTATAGGAGAAGACCCGCCATGAGACAAGTATGGATTGAAAAATCCCTTCTTGCGAGTCTCTCCGGGCCTAAAATTGTCTCTTTTCAAAATCCCTCTCCCCGGTGACTTTTTGTTTTTATTTAGGGGGAGTTAGAATCTTTTAAGCTTTTTGTGTATTCAAAATTTTTCATTTCAATTTCAACACTTGGTTTCAATTTTCACTCAAAACTTTCAATTCAATTTTCAAAAATTCCAATTGATTTAAAATCTCACTTGATTTTCAAATCTTTTCCCTCAATCAAGTTTTATGCCCCACGCTATTTTGATAATCACAAAGGGGGAGAAATTTCTTGATTGATTGGGGGAGAATCCTTTTCATCATGCTTAGCATTTCCTTTCAATTTCAGTTTTTTACTTTAATTGTTTTGGTGATTGTGATCATCAAAATAGGGGGAGATTGTTGTACATCTCGTTCCCCTCGTTGTTTGATTTTCATGATCACAATCACCTTATTATTTGTCTAATATTGTGTTTTAAGTGTTGTGGATGATAGGCAAGATATTGCCAAAGGAATGGCCCAAGAAAGCATCTCAAGTGGACTGATTTTCAGTCCACCGGCCAACCTGTGGCACACCAGCGGCCAGCCGGTGGCACCTGCACTCAAAGGGAAGCTACTGCCTCCCCACCGGCCGACCGGTGGCATCAGCACCGGCCAGCCGGTGGCACCCTCTCCCAACAGTGCCAGCTACTGTCTTGCCACCGGCCAGCCGGTGGCTCTGGCACCGGTCAGCCGGTGGCCCCTGGACAATAATCCTATGCCTTTTTTCACACACCGGCCAGCCGGTGGGACTGTACCGGCCAGCCGGTGGATCCAGTCAAACTAGCCGTTGGAGCTTTGACCAGGCTGCTCCACTTGCCTCCCAACGGCTCCGAAAGCCTTTCCAACGGCTCCAAAGGCCTCCAACGGCCATATGAGGGTTCCATGCCTATAAATAAAGGACCTTGAAGCCCCGGAACATAAGCCGGACCATAATTAAGCATTGTGAAGCCAACGAACACAATTCTCCTCATTTGGCAAACCTCCGGCGGATTGCTCCAAGGGAACCACAACTGCTCCAATCCATTTCCAATCCAAGGAGCACCTCAAGAAGCTTGGGAGAGCATGCTACATCAACTCCATCTATCCAATTGGCGCCCAAGTCTTCCTCAACTATGGTTTTTCATTCTTTATTTATTTTGAGCTTTAATTTTGGGTTTGTGCCTACAAACCCCAAACCCTTTTCTCATCCCCCTTTCTTTTGGGTTTCACACCACCATTAAGGTGTGAAGAGGTTTCTTCAAGCCTTTCCTTTTAAAAGGCTTGTGTCACCGGTGAGCTAGCCTTCACCCGTTAAAAATGCTAGTGGGTTCTTGATAAACCATTAAAAGCAAGTGGGTTCTTGCTTAACCAATAAAAGCAAGCTGTAATAGGTCCTAGTGCTACCTCAAAGCCTAGTGGGTTTCTTACTAAAACCATTGAAAAGCAAGCGGTAGGAATCTCTCAATGGTTGAGTTGGGAGCGGAGACGTAGGCCGGGTTTTGGCCGAACTCCGTTATCAATTTCGTGTGTCTTGCCTCTTTTATTTCCGCTGCATTCTTTACTTTGATTTTAATTTGTTAATCTTTTTTAAAAGGCAATTCACCCCCCCTCTTGCCATTTTTCTTCGTTTTTCTTCCGCCCAACATATATATATATAATAAAGTTGTTAATATTATTCAGGAATACCAATTTTATGGAATTGTTATAAATTCCCCAATAGTTAATAGTAAATCGCCGTACTTTTAAACTAGGTTTTGTGTAAAAAGAAAGATATTAATAAAATTAATTTATTTAAAAGAATAAAAATTCTAAATTCTGGGGGTGTTACATTCATACCCATTTTAATAAATTATATCCACAAAATTTGATCTTATGCTTGGTAATCAATGTAATCATATTTGGAAATTCATTTTTTTGGAACCCACATTATAAAAAGGGTTTATATAACATACCCTTAAAAGTGAGACATGAAAGTAAAAAAGGTCGCTATAAAAACAAGTTTCCAAATAAGAGACATCACTTGGATGTTATGATATATACATGGAAGGGAAAACATGACCATAAAAAATATAGAGTGATATATAACATTATTGGTATAATGTTAAGAACCAAAAAGCATGAATCGGTAATGGGTTAAAATACCATCAATTCATCATAATTATAGATTATAAAACATCTTTTTTGTCATTGTATAATTTTACAAGACTATAATAATTTATTTACCGTTTGAAAAAAAACATAAGAAAATATACTTACTTGAGAAATAGATTTTCATTCTTCAATCAATGTCCAACTAAATATAATTAGTTTCAGTAAATAATGAGTATTCAAGATGAAATTGTTTATTCATAAATCTCTAAAATAATCTTCTATTGAAAAAAATAATGTTATCATGGAATTATGCCCATATTAAGGCATTAACAAAAACCAATAATGGATAGTATATGATAATTTTCAATATAAATAAACAACTATATGAATAAATACAACATTAATATCCTAAACCTTAATTAACTCAACAAAATCAACAAAAAATAAATTTTTAATCACAAATATTATGTGATACCCATAAACATATATGATAAAAAAATATTATTTCATTATTCCCAAATAATATTTCATTCTAAATAACTTGTTTGACCTAATGTTTAAATATACCTCAACCTAATAAAAAATTTAAAAAATATGATTAATTTCCATGAAAAATAACTATATAATATTATAATGTATCACTAAAATATGTTGAATCAAATTTAGATACTTACCTAAAAGGTAATCCTTCGCATTATCATTAATATCACTGAAAATATGAAATTTTCAATGTATCACATTTCAAAAATCAATATTATATATATACCACTATAGATAAGTCCATAATAAACTTATTGTAAAATATTATATCAATAACAAAGGGTTATTTAGACCTTAATAGAGTATTCAACCCTGTAGCTAATAAAATATTTAAATCACAACAAAATACCATCACTTAAACCATTAAAAATTGGGTGTTGATTACATTATTCTAATGTAAAAAATTACACTCATAATCTTGTGATGGAATCAATAAATTTTTAATTAACCACCCATGATAACCTATATGAATCTAAAAAGTAATAGAATCTTTATTCCTCAAATAACATTGAAATCTATTGAAAATATTCCACAAATAAAAAATCTAGTAAAAATTATCAATGAAGAATAAACTCTTTATACCAAATAAACATTATTAACTATTCACTATAAACATATTACAATTGAACATTTCTTTAATCATGTGTATCCATAAATTTTAACTTGAAACTAACTCACTTTTCCTTATTATTAGTACCATTGAAAATATATTTTAAAATCCTTGAATAAAAAATATTGTTGCATAATCCATAGATGTTTCATGATTTTATAACCATAATATCATTATTAAAAAACTAATAGAAAATAATTATTTAATCCAAAAATAAAAAATATTCAATGAACTCACATCCTTATCAAACTGTTTACTAGGAACTATCATCTTTATCCCTAATATTCCATTCCTATAATAAGAAATATGAATTATGTGGTCATATTCATGAAATTTAATTAAATAATGCTTCTTACATTGAACATAATAAATACTACTAAAATATCACAAAACTATCATACATCAATTATTGTATATACATCATTATTATTAGTTAAAAATATTAATTGTACTACCTTGGTGACTGTTTTTATGAGCGTTCCCTAAAGGAAGATTATTTTCATAATTACCATAGATTCCATATTTATAACATTAAATAATTGAGGATGCAGTAGGGAAATGATTATTATCATCCATTTTGTTAAACAAAATTCATTTTTCAATTTGGAAATTACATGATTTATGTCATTTATTTATAAACTCATAACATATTCTTATTACTCTAATACATTAACATGATTTATTCATAAAAAATTGTATAAATTCATGAAGCTCAATATTATTACCTATATGGTCTTTATGATATTCCATATTTATCTTATTATGTGTGTCAAGAAACTAAAAAAATTGATATTGTTAATCATAAAAAGATATAGTTGATTTGGGATAGTTTTATTGTTTCTAATCCCATCTATTATTTTACTTGGTTTCTCATAACAATAATTATTCCATTGATCATTACATTTAACACAACTCCTTCAAGTTCCATTCATTGACTAAAACAAAAATATCCTAGTGTGTGAAATAATAATCATAGTAGGAAACTATAGAATCATGATAAAAATATATCATTTCTAGGATTTCTAATTCATTAAAACTTCTTCTATGACACCTTATGTTAAAAATATCTCATTCATGATATTTACTAACATATTTATATTTTATCATATAGTTATACTAATCCATAGGGTTTATATTAATATTTTCAAACCCTAATATACAAATATTGACTAATGTATACTTTGATTTAATTCAAAAATATTCCATATTCTTAGATGAATATTAGTTTCTAATCATTTTGATTTAGGCCTAAATTGTAATGGTTTAGAATCATTGGATACTATATATAGAAACTTCTTATTTCATTAATGATCATTAGTATCTCTCATAATGACCTTTCACATGGTACTATTCATAGTCATGACCCAATTAAAATACTATTCAAAACCTAGGTAATGGAAACATAAGAATGGAAAAAGCTTAGATGCTTAGTAATCGTAAGCTTGTGAGGTAACATTCGATGATCATATGAAATAATAATATAATCATAAGGGTATATGATCATGAAAATAAATTATAAAGATTATAACCTACCTGAAAATGATGCTAAAAACTAGTTATTGAAAAATAATTCTAACATTTAAAAAGAAATAAACAAAAAAATGAGAAACGATTATAACGCAATCTTGAACTGTAAAATCATGTCATAGTTGTGTGTCTCCATCATAAGAATAGAAACCATTTTATATATCAAGGTTAACTACCAAAACAATTTGATCATAAATAAACCCCTATCTCCTATAGCTGATAAAGTAAATAATATTTTTACCATATCTGATCAAGCAATATGACTTGTTTCTTACAAAGTATCAATATCTTTATCTTTTTTCACATAATAGATCAATCACTTTGACTTGTTTTCAATAACTATCTCAGGAGATATAATATTATACTCAATTTATTGGAGGTAGATATGTGTACCACCAATTAAATAATGAAAACCATACATATGTGTAATAATAACAAAAAACATCCATTATTATATCATAACACATTAAAATAAAATGATTTCAATTTTTTCATAAAATAAAATTATAATCTATGAAAACTGGGTTGAAAAAAATCGAATCATCATAAAAATAAACCATCTGAATAATTTACTATAATGGTAGAATAATAAAATATCCCTAGTAATTCATACACAACATAAAAGGTTATTGTAATTGATGAAAAGAAATAATTTTATAATATTATTAAAACCAATCCTAATGAAAATACCCTTTTCATATGGAATTAAATTTACCAAATATATAAATTTCATAAAAAATATGGAAAATGTTTTCATTTAAAATATTCTTGTAAATGTGTAATAGTTTATTCAATAAATTTATTAGGAATGAATTAATAAAATTCCATTAATTTTGTATAAGTAAAAATAAAACAATCCTTTCCTATTTTTTAAAGTAAATAAAAAAATTACCTCATTTGGAAAATAGAAATAATATTTCTTATAAAAAATTTTAAAAATAAAAAAAGGGTAAAAGTTACATTTCAAAATCATAAGAATCTGATAAAATAATTAATTATAATATTTTTAATGTATAATGATATGGAATAAGAAGGAATTTAAATCAATGAGTGAAATAATATCAATTTTCCTTAAAACACTATATTGATCTGTGAAATAAATAATGTGAGAAAATGAAAGAAAAAAAATATATTCAATAAATTACTATATGAGAATAAAATGAATGGGAATCAACAGATAAGGATCATATAATTTTTTCAAAAAAATTAAATTATGAGAAAATCCATTAAAAAATGGATTAAAACATATATCTCATACCATAAGTCTCACTACTCCTCTTTTTCATTCATACCACATGTTTATTAAAAAATTGTTATTTCTCTTTTTAGAGACCCTTCATTTGTATTTTAGGAAGACTAAAAAAACTATAATATGTCTATGAATGTTGATGATTTATTTTGTAAAAGAATGGATAATCTAAAAGGCTCAATGTAATGTGATGAAAAGAGGTAGGAGGTTCCATTTATAATTGAGTTGAGGGGAACTATTGGAATTTCCTAATAGATTAAATAAAAATAACAACATTCTATATCCCAATTTACTACATTATACAATGTATTGGAATAAATTGTATTATATGGTTGTAATCCCATAATCTAATTAAATTTGGATTGGTTTTGCGTAATTTTAAACCTTGTCTTTTTCATAAACCACTTAGTAATCCAATTATAACCTTACCTATGGTAAGATGTTTTTTTGTATTAACGCATTACAATTATACATTTAAGGTGAATTATGGATCATAAATTCATAATGGATGAACTATTGGGGTATAATTTTTTCATATTTTATTTATTTAAATATTTTTATGATTTTCAGATAATTTAATAAAATATTATTTTGGTAATATGTATTTAATTCCCTTTTTGAATCTATTAATTTAATATTATATAAAATACATAATGATAATTTTTTAATTAGAATATAATCCTATAATGAAACAATATGATTCTATATTAATATATAAAATTTATGGGATATATTAACTCAATAAAATTATAAAACATTTAATATTTTTAATATAATTTATTTTTTTTTCAAATAATTGAATAAATACATTTCCAATGTTGTGTAAGAAATTAAGGTAATAATTTAATGCCTAAAAAGTAGTAATAAATTACCATAATTAAAATAATTTTTTTATTCTCAAAATAGTAATTTGGATTCATTCATAAATTATTTTTTCCTATATGTTGAAACATAATAAAATTTAGAGAGTTACGTATTTTGGCTTTCTTTGATATAAATAATATATTGTTCATTTTCATGGAAATGATTTCTCTAAAAAATAATATTTGTGAATAAGGTGATGATTGTTGAATAACCTTCACCCAATAATGATTAGTATGATTAATTATAGTGTTATCAATTTGTATTAACTTAGATTAACCTATTGTACTCTTTATTGAGGTGATAAATTTTACCAGTCACTATTTATATTGATCATAAATAAAATCAGGATATTTATCAATTTTGATCCCCCAAATTATAAATATGGATTCAATTTTTTCATATTAATTAAGTATATTTGGTAGAAATTAATTTTAAAATAAGTGTTAAAAATTCTACATAACCCATTTTATTGAAAAATATAGTTTTTAAGCATAATAAAATATTTATTATTATGCCATGGATATCATAATATTATATCGATGTTAATATATTATATTTGATTATATAATATAAAAATATTATTAAAATCACTCACAAATAGTGATCAATTTAAATTATTATGATAAAAACACATTGTAAACATTATTTTTTTGAGGAAAATGCCTTATTACCATTAAAAATGGTTTTATACCAAAATAAAACACTAAATGGAGTCAAATTGTTTTAGTTATATTATTTAAAATATAAGAAAACCAAATTTACTCTTAAACCATTTTATAAAAAATTTGAAATATATACAAACGGTTTTTAGTAAAATTAGATTTTTTTATTAATCTATTAAAAATGAATCTATTTAAAAAATTCACAAATAATTATCTTTAAATAATTTTAATATATTGATTTAAAAAATTATGTTAATTTTAGAAAATAAAATTTATAAATGTTCCATAAATTATTCATCATAATTTCTCACAAAAGGAAATATAAATCAATTTTAAAGACAGCTTCTTTTTTGAATAAAATAAGTTTAACACAAATTGATTGATTACTTACTAAATATTAATCAATAAATTTATATATTTTATTATATTTATATTTATTTCATAAATTAGTTAATAATATTCATACACACCAACATAACATCTAAGTTATAACAGCTAAATATTTTTATTATATATTATTGTTCTTTTAATATTGGTGTTGTGTGTAACGCAAGCAATCATAGAATTAAAATAATTAGATGGAAAATATTTTATAAAATCTCAAGGTATTACTTATTATAAGAATTGTGATTGTATTATTTATCTTATAGGTTTTGTAAACCCTTGAATTTTGAATGTTAAAGGTGAAAATTTGTATAAATTTGAAATAAGAGGTGTTAGCATTATATATATTATTTATTAACCAAATGGAAAATGATATCATTATTATATAAAAAATATATATTTTCTTTGATTACGTTTATGTGAATGTTATGGAATACATAAATGAATTGAAATAGTATGAAAACTAATGTTTCAGATTTGATTATGATGAATTTGTTTTTCTCAAATACCATGAATAGGTTCAAGATGAATAATTTGATTTGAAAAAATTATGTGACGATGAAAATATTGTTCCCATCATATTAGTTAAGTAAAATAAAATTTCCAAAATATCATTGGAAATAATGGGAAATATATTTAAAATATATGTACTTTGAGGAAAAACTCTAATATCAAATTTTTCTAAAACTCTTAACAAAATGATGAGAAATAATTATTAAAACATCAAGAGTGCATTGATTCAATGAATGAAGATATGGATCATATTGAAAAAAAATAGTATTTAGATTTGTAACCCAAGTTAATATAAAATAACATTATCAAAATATAGTGGGTGTTCGAAAACAAGAAGAATGAAAAATGTGTGGTTGGGAAAAATATTGAAATACTAGTGTTTAAAGGGTATTCTAATGATAGATTAGTTGACTTAAATATAAATTTTATACCAATTTCATAGTATGAAACAATAATAATTTTAATTGTTATTACAGCACAAAGTCATTTCAAGATCAATAAAATTTAGGTCAAATCAACTTTCCTAAATGATTACACTAATGGGGATGTATATACTGAACAAACACATGGTTTAATTCATTATGGTGAGGATGATAATTATGTTTTTAGGTAAAATGGGTCTTTATATAATATACCAAAATCTGAAAGTGTATTGTATTCTATGTATAACTCCTTTTTGAAGAAGTTGAATTTCAGAAATGGGAGAGTTTCCTTCAATATATCCATAAAAATGATAATTTTGTATTTATAATTTTTATTTATTATGTGTAATATATCATTTTTTCTATAAATGGAGAAATAATTTGTTAAGAAATTTTTAGAGAAATGAAAAAGCATGTCAAAATGACCATACATGGTGAGATGAAATACTATACAGTATTACAAAATTATTAATGTAATGTTTATATTTTTCAAACCCAAGTAAACATAATAATATTTTTTAGAGAAATATTTTATTGGATAAATAAAAGTCTTTTATAAAACAATTTCTATAGGAATTACGTTAACTAATAATGACCATGGAATATAATTTGTTTCATGTTAATTCTGCAATCTGATAGAAGGTTAACTTTACTCAATAGCTACAGGGATAGATATTTTCTGTATTGTTACCCATTATACCAGATATTAATGTGTTCCCAAATTTTCTCTATTCGTGGATTGAAAGAAAATACTAGTATATATAAAATTCAATTTTTTTTCATAAAATATGACTGTAAGGGGAATATTAGTCTTTTTAGTCACCCAGATATAGGTTGGATAGGATGTGTTATTGAAAAAAGGTATAAATTTTGTGAGGATTTCACTCTTATAAAATAATGTGTTATTTTGAACTCAATAAAGATAAATTCATTTGATTTTAGTAATGCATAGTTACATATTCCGGTCATAGGGTAGGAAAAAAGAAAATTTATTTTCTTAATACTGTATAGAGGATGACCAAGGTCATCTGACTTGAAGAGATACACATTTTTTTTCCTTACATATTCTAATTAAACTAAATTTTTTTTATTTAGTGGAAAAAAATTATTTTGATGCAATAATAATATTTAAACTATACAAACATGCAATGATAATCAACATGAGTTAAGAGAGAAATAATTTTGGATTAGGTTTGGTTTTGAGTTCAATAATTATTATCTGTTATTTATTTGATTTCATATTGATAATCAAAATAAGAAATATCATTTTTAATTATTATTATTTTAATTTCTAATTTGTAAAATTCTTAATTCCTTAAGAACTTTCAAATCTATCTCTTCTTGTAATAAAGTTTGGGGACACAACTTTGTTGAGGGTGTGCCATCTTTCAAGACCTCACAAAAATTGATTGTCTTTTCATCCATTGATAGGCTCAACTCCATCAAGTAAATATTTAATAAAATAGATATTGGGAAAATAAATTAAAAAAATAGTAGAAATATAATTGGGATTCATGTCATGAGGGACATTCTCAACAACCATTGATTCCATTAATATCTAAAAAAACATAAAATTAACATTATGAAAAATTCATGAACATTATGGCCTCCCCTAGGTTAAGCCTTAGTTCAACCTCCCATTATTTGGAGTATGAGATAAATTGGTTAAGTGGGAGAGAATGGAATAAAAATAAAAATAATATAATTAGGATGATAATATATGAAGAATAAAAAACACACATGGAATTGAAAAATATAAATAGAAGAAGAAAAAAAAATAAGTAAAGAAGGAGAAGAAGATAGAGAAGAATATGAAGGGTGTGTAGAAGAAGACACAAAAATAAAAACCAAGAAAGAATTAGTTTTTATTTTAAATAAACTAAAATAAATATTTATTTAAAATAAAACTAATGTAGAAATTTAATAAAAGTAAAAGTAAAATAAGAAAATATATGGGTGAAACAGCTTTCCCTCTAGAACTTTTCCTCTAGATATTGGATCTTATTCGGTCCACCATATGGCTGAATCACTCAAGGAGTCCTGCTTATAAGATGTTGGAAATTTGATTTTCTATATTCCTGCCAAATTTTAAAGACAATGGACTTGTATAAATTACATTAATACAAAATTAATTAGTCACACGTTTTTTAGGTTGAGTTTTCCCTAAATCTTCCTCAAATTTAGAGAATTATATGGCCGCATTAATAATGAAACATCTCTATAAAATGAAATTTTCAAATTATGTATCAAATATAATTTCAAATATTTTTTTAATATCTTTAATTATAGGTCTTTATACATAGTTATTCCTCATTTAATGGTGTGGGATCCACACTATTAGGAACTTTCATGAACCAACTTGGGTTGACCCTGAACCGGTCACCCGAGCCGATCCACAGCAAGTCCTGAGAGGCATTCTCGATCCTCCCAGTCTGGGGACAAGCGCCAGGGCATCAGTAGAGAACAATGGGAATCATTTCACCCAAAGTAATAAATAAAGCAGTAGAAATAATAAAGACCAGCACAGAATAATTAAACCAAATAAAACGACTAAACAATAACAAAATAAAATAAAACTAACTGAACTTGATGTCCGGACTAACTCCATGTGACCTCGTGGGTCACTCTTCGACTCAACGATCAAGTGTCGACCAAGTCGAACACACTCAAGTTCTAGTCTGTACAAACACTAAAAACAGAAAAGCACTATAGGCGTGATTATTAAAACTTAGTAGGCTATACTGATAATATATTCCCAATGCACTACCTTTATAATAAAAGAAACATCATTTTATCTTTGAACTACAATTTATAAAAGTAATTTTTTCAAAGTATTTTACTTAATAGAAAAGTAAAAACCATTTCCCTCAACCATTTCTAAATATAGATTCATTTCATTAGTGTTAATGGAATTTTATAAAGGGAAAGTGATGTTTATATTTTCAAATTTGTATAAAAAGTATTAAACACCTTTATTTGAAACCCATTTTTAGAAACCTAATCAAAACCAGCTTACCACTTTCCAAGGAAAACAATACACAAAAATGAATAAAAGAAATCACACAGCAAGGGAAATGTAGGTATACATATAAGCATCATAATCACTATTGAAAGAAACAAAATCCGAATAGACATGGGTGAACATAGGAGATCAAGAATAAACCAGAAGACACCAATACATGAGACCTCATTCTTGTTGACATGTCACACAAGATGAAATCAAAACACCCAACACTCTTGACCATATTTTCTCATACAGACCAAGGGAAAATCCCATAGTAATAAACCCAATATATCCACCTAATATGGGACACTAGTCAGTACCATAACCTACGAGTGCATCAATAATTCTTAGAATATTCTCTCAATATGCCAGATTACCATGTTTCAAGTATTTGGAAAGGGGGTGAGCCAACCGATGTTTCCCAAGCATCCAATCACATGCATACATATATATATATATATATAATGCACAACAGGCATCACCCTATGCCACTCAAAGGACTAATCTCATACCATTTATCAAATAACAAAAAGATTCCAACATTAGACACTCTCAGAATAGATCAGGAGGATTCCTTAGTAAGCACATCACATCTATTATACACACGCAGTATGGCATGAGAAATATCCAGTGGAGGTTTTCATAATACAAAATTTTCACTAATTTTCACAAAGTGTTCAAATGGGCCCTTAATCATTCACCAACAAACCCTCACCTCAAAGTGAAAACATTTTAAAAAACAGCGTTAATCATACCATTCCCACTCAAAAACATTTATAATCATTCTTCAAAATGTTTCATTTGCATGTTCTAAACAAAAAAAATTTTACATGAAAATGCTAACCGAGTCTTTTCATAAAATGCATTGTGTGCAATATTTAATAATTCAATTCTATTTATCACACAAGAAATTCTAAAACAAAATTTTACATGTTAACCAATGAAACCAAGAATCATACTTCAATATTTATAAATTAAACAAGGTGTGGAAATCATGAAATAAATGAATCTTGAATTAAAAAAAAAGTGAAAAGGGAAATCCTACCTCAAGATAAAAGTGCGATGACAAAGGAACCTCGGAACCAGTGTGCAATGACGACGACCACTCAAAATCGCTTCGCGTGGGTTCTAAAATATCAAACCTACCCAAAAAACACTTAAATAACAAAACACCTAATTAAAATATGGTAATATATATATATATATATATGTATGTATTTGTGTGTAAATGAATCAAATAAAAATATCAAAAGGAGCATGATACAAATGGGTATACCATGGTTTACCCATCGGATGGGAGTTGTGCACGTCGGAAGAAGGGGTCGGCCGCTCGGCACATGATGGGGAGGCGTCTGGAAGGTCAGGAAGGTGGCTGTACATTTGGAAAAAGAAAACACCAAGATGCAGGGGGTCCAAGGGGGGGCTTCGCCACTAGAAGAAGGAGGCCAGGGGGGTTAGGGCGTCGCATCGGCCAGCAAGGGCCACGCTGAAGGGCATCATATCAGACCAACAAAGGGGGTCCGCAAAGCTAAATGTAGGCCGACCAGGGGGGATATGGGAGAGGTTCATCAAAGTAGGGGAGTTGTGCATCCTAGTCTAGCAGGGCCGAGGGGGGAGGCTAGCGGTTGAGCAAGAGGGTAGCCGCTAGAGGTTTGTGCCGCACCAGGAGAAGGTCACACTATTGGGTGTGTCAAGTAGGAGGGACGAGTCGCTCTACTAGCGAAGCAAGGGTCACCGGTGGTATTGCCCGGCCAGGAGCGGAGGTACACAAGAGGAGGAGACCGCATCTGGGGGCGCCGCTGGAAGAGGGGAGATGCACTGGAGGTCGGCGAAGGAGGGCAAGGGTCGGGATAGGGAGGGGCACCGATGGGGAAAGGTGACGGGACTGCTGCAACAAAAAAAACAAGAAGAAGGAGGTGGTGGGAAGGGTCGCACCGCACTTAAAGGGGAGAGGAGGGAGGCTGTGAGGGAGGGGGGGTTCCAGAAACCCTAAAAAAGTAAGAAATTAAATAAATTATTATTATTATTATTATTATTATTATAAACATCAGCACAATAATAATAATATTAATATTAATGAAAATAATAATAACAATAATATTAATGATAATAATAATCACAATAATAATAATTAAACTTCTTAATGGAAATAATAATGAATAATTTTCACAAAAATAATAATTATACAAATAATAAAAATAAAAAAATAACAATAAAATCATGATACTAAAAATAAAAATAATAAAAGTATTCATATTATCTCAATATTAATAAAATCATTAACACAATAAAAACCTTAAATGACACAACAATTAATGTGCATTCTAATTACAAAATCCATTTATTTTAATTTATTTATATATTTATTTTTCAAATATGGAAGGTTGTGCAATGTCTGGGAAAGGATGCATGGGGTTTTCAAAACACACTCCCCCCAAGCGCCAACGACGTCAACCTGAAACACACACTTTTTAACATAAACTCAAAAATCTCATCTGAGACTGAACACGAACCCCAGCAAAAAAATAATTTAAATCCAAAGAAATCATAAAATAAAATAAATGCATGGGTAAAGGTGTGACAACTCTCCCCAACATAATAATTTCCATCCCCAGAAATCCACAACACTATCCATCATATTGATCAACACCTAAGGATTCAACATAAGCATGATCTAACCTCTTAACCCAAGGACATAACACTGACCACCAGCGGGACTCAACCTCATCCCCTGAAACAAATCGCCAGTGGAGGGGAGGTCTGATCGAAATCCCCGTCATAAGAACTCAACCAGCATTCGATAATGAATTAAGAGAAAACACAAAGATATGGTGGGTCCCTCCACCATAAAGGACCCACCTAATAGTAACCAAATGGAAATCCAACTTAGACCTACACCAGGCCTTACTCAAGCGAGAACCAACACAACAAGGATATATAAACCACTCACTCTTTTCCAAATGGGATAAGATTTGAATTGAAAACTATGAATGAACCAAAAACCCCTACCCCATTAGCGGGGAGGGAGGGCCATAGGATTGGATCAATCAAACCATGACGGACAATTACTCGCAACTCACCACTTCATGATGGACACAAACTAAAGCCGCAACTGTTTGACAAGGGTGGTCCACACAAGGTCACTAATCAGCACTTGCATCCAAAAATGAACAATTACTAACATCACATGAGGGATAATTCTATCACACCCCTTTACGATGAGAGAGAATTTACAACGATAGAGAAACCACAATATAAAGGCTAATCCTATCTCACCGTGACGATAGAGGTACAACATTAACCAAACTCCTTAAAATTCACTAGGGTTCCTGACTATGTGTTGGCTTCACTCTGAGGCCTTTTGGCTGGAGCTCTAATAGGTGAATCGTCTCCTACCTCGCTGTCAGGTTCTGATAATCACAATAAGAAACATACACCTTTTGATTTGACAAAATAAAATACGAGATTTTAAAATGAAAAACATACTAACATTGAAAACTGAAGTTCATCAAAAGACCCACAACATTCCCATATATTTCAAAACCCAAAACACCATTAGTACACTATAACAATAAGAGATGCCTTACACTGGAAGGAAACATACACATGAAACTTTAAACTAAAACCAAACATTGCATCACTTCTGAGAACTTCCTCCATGACGCTTTCTAGCAACGCCCTGACAGAATCGCTGCAAGTGACCCAGGAGTCCACATGCCTAGTAGGGCTTCGGAGCATTTGCACATGATGATTTTTTTTGCTCGAGGTTACCACACTAATAACACACAAAGATCTCTCACTTTGAAGAGTTTGATGAAATATCCTAAGGACTTTTGATTCCATGACCTACTCCATCCACTTTCAACCACTTCCTCATATCCTTTCTAGAATCTTCACCACTTCTCATAAGGATTCAATGTGGGAGGACTACTTAGATCACTCCTGCCATTATGGATTCAACATGAAAAGATTGTCTCGTCACATCGACAAAAGAAGATAGGTTGGCCTCTAACACCTTCGACTATAGATTGGGGGGGAGGCCCGCCTCGAAGCGTCGAGCCTTCATTGAGTCATCTTTGACATACACTGTATCATAAGGGACTAGCTCCCCATAGCGCTAGGATCTATCGCCCTACTACAGATAACACATCTCCATCCTCTTTCTCACCATTTCTTCCTTACATAAATATTGATGAATGGACAAAGCCTTAAAAAACTTCGAAGTAAGCTCTTGACAAGGCTTTCCCCGAGACACTGACATCCACCACATCCATGGTGAACCCTCAAGCATGAAGGTTGTAAACTTGACCTTCAATGACTTGGGCAACTCAACTAGGTTCAATTCCCTTTCAATAGTCCACATTCACTCCTCTTTCTAGAAGGGTCTGCATGACCATAAAAGAGGGGTGGATCTAGCTTCTGAAACTCAAGAATAAAATCATTAGGTTGATCAACCATACAACGATCACTCATAAAAGCTTCAATGGGATAACCGCTGGATAATAAAAGTCAATAACCCAATCAAGGCCAGCTCAATAAATAAAAATCCTCAAAATCAAACACCACATGGGTGACAAGCTCTCAACATAAGAAAACAATCTATCATAATATCAAAACTTTTCTCTTTGCAAAAATCATTAATTTAAAACATGCTTGGTGGGTTAAACCCTCACCATTGTTATTCTTTAGAGTCTCACTCACATGCATGTATCTGTGCCACCTCGGGTATCCATCTGCCATACCAGACATCCATTCATAATCCAATATACCACTATGCATGTGAGAAACCCTAGAAACGCCAAGGAAAAAACAAAATAATTTCATTTTCGAAAAACAAATCATTCAACCCATTTCCTTTAAAACAATCCTCAAATTAAACATGTCATTTAAAAAAAACATTTTTTAAAAACAACTTTCCTAATACTAACAACTTATAGAAATCAAGGGAAACTCAAAAAAACTCAAACAGGGAACTAGTATCAGTGGGTGACTCGACCATATGGTTGGAGGCCATATGCCAAACACATCATCGACACTGAGAACCTTGTAAAACCATACCCCTAGATCCACATGGATTGTTAGGCCATGTGGATCATGAGGACTATTATTCCAACTCCCTTGGTCTTATCCCAATCACAAACCATTTCCATAAAAACCCAAAAAAAAATTAAACCGAACTTCACATGGAAACCTGAGGATCAGAACAAGAAAGAGTTCGCGACGCTCCTCCCACACCTACCCCTCGAGTCCCAACAATCCTACTCCATCTACCTTGATATCCCAAATAACAAATGGCACTCTGAAAAGTGAGGTCCACTAATATTTGACCTCCTCTGATACCATTTTTTCATGAACCAACCCAGGTAAACCCTAAACCGGTCACCCAAGCCGATCCACAAAAAGTCCTGAGAGGCGTTCCCAATCCTCCTGGGCTGAAAAAAGTGTCAGGGAATCAACAGAGAACAATGGGAATGATTTCTCCCAAATCAATAAATAAAACAGTAGAAATAATAAATAGAAGCACAAAATAATTAAACCAAATAAAACGACTAAACAAGAAAAAAATAAAATAAAAATAACTGATCTCGACATCCAAACTAACTCTGTGTGACCTCATGGGTCACTCTCTGAGTCAACGATCAATCATCACCCAAGGTTAGCGCACTCAAGTTGTATTTTTCACAAACACTAACAATAGAAAATAACTATAAGCGTGAGTATTAAAACGCAGTAGGTTATCCTGATAATATATTCCCAATGCACTACCTTTATAATAAAAGAAACATCATTTCAAGTTTGAAATATAATTTATAAAGGTATGTTTTTCTAATTATTTTACTTAAAAGCAAAGTACGAACCATTACACTTAACCATTTTTAAATATTGATTCATTTCATTAGTGTCAATGGAATTTTAGAAAGGTAAAGTGATGTTTATATTTTCAAATTTGTTCAAGGAGGATTAAACCCCTGCATTTGAAAACCATTTTTAGAAACATAATCAAAACTAGTTTACCAATTCTCAAGGAAAACAATACAAAAAATCAAAAAATAAATCACGCAATAAGGGAAATTTTGGTATATATATAAGCATCATAATCACTACTGCAAGCAACAAAAGTTGAATAGACATAGCTGAACCTAGGAGATCAAGAATAAACCAGAAGAAACCAATACATGAGACCTCATCCTTGTTGACATTTCACACACGATTAAATAAAAACGCCTAATACGCTCGACCATCCTTTCTCAGACAGGATGAGGGAAAATCTGATAGTAATAAACCTAATATATCAACCTACTATGGGCCACTAGTCAGTACCATAACCTACTAGTGCAGCAATAATTCTTAGAATATTCTCTCAATATGCTAGATTTTAATTTCTCAAGTATTTGGAAAGGGGGTGAGCCAACCGATGTTGGCCGAGCATCCAATCACACACATGCACACACACACACACATATATATATATAATGCACAATAGGCATCACCTCATTCCACTCTAAGAACTAATCTCATACCATTTATCAAAGAACATAAAGAGTCCAACATTAGACACTCCCATAATGGATCACAAGGATTCCATATTAAGTACATCTCATCCACTATACACATGTATTATGGCATAAGAAACATCCACAGGAGGTTTTCATAATAAACATTTTTCACTAATTTTCACAAAGTTGTCAAATGGTCCCTTAATCATTCACCAAAAAACCCCGATCTCAAAGTGAAATCCTTTTAAAAAAATAGTGTTAAGAATACCATTCCCACTAAAAACATTTATAAGCATTCTTCAAAACATTTCATTTGCGCGTTCTAAACAAAAACCATTTTAAACAAAAATTCCAATCGATTCTTTTCATAAAATGAATTGTGTGCAATATTTAACAATGAAATTCTATTTATCACATAAGAAAGTCTAAAACAAAATTTTACATGCTAAACAACGAAATCAAGAATCATACTTAAAAATTTATAAATTAAATAAGGTTTGGAAAGCATGAAATAAATGAATGTTGAATTGAAAAGAAAGTGCAAAGGGAAATCCTACCTCAAGATCAAAGCGCGACAACAACGCAGCCTCGGAACCAATGCATGATGACAATAGCCACTCATAATTGCTTTGCATAGGTTCTAAAATATCAAAACTACCCAAAATAACACTTAAATAATAAAACCCATAATTAAAACATGGTAATATATATATATATCTGTGTGTGTGTGTGTGTGTGTATAAATAAATCAAATAGAAATATCAAAAGAAGCATGAAAAAAATGGGTATACCATGGTTTACCCATTGGATGGGAGTTGAGCATGATAGAAGAAGGGTTCGGCCACTCGGCGCATGACAGGGAGGCATTTGGAAGGTCAGGAAGGTGGTTGGACGGTCGAAAAAAGAAAACACCGAGAAAAAAGGGGTCCAAGGGGGGTTTCTCCACTGGAAGTAGGAGGCCTAGGGGGGTGTTGGGCGTCGTGTCGGCCAGTGAGGACCGCATCAGAGTAGGGATGAGAGAGAAGGAGTCCAGAGGTTGAGAAGTCCGACCAAGGGGGTTGTGGGTAAGGGCTGCCAAAGCAGGGGGTCGCACCTCCTGGTGGAGTAGGGCCGAGGGGGGGAGGTCAGTGGTTGAGTAGTAGGGGAGTCACTGGAGGTTCGCACTGAACTAGGTGGAGGCCACGTTGTTGGGTGCTCCGGGAAGGAGGGGAGAGACGCTCTGCTAGATAAGCGAGGTTCGCTGGTGGTGTTGTCTGTCTGGGAGCGGAGGTGCGCAAGAGGAGGAGACTGCATCCGAGGGGCGCCGCTGAAAGAGGGCAGATGCACTGGAGGTCGACGAAGGAGGGAAAGGGCCAGGATAGGGAGGTGCACTAAAGGGGAAAGGCAATGGGACTTCTATAACAAAAAAAGGAGGAGGAGGAGGAGGAGGCGCTGGGAAGGGTCACGACAGCCTCAAAGGGGAGAGGAGGGAGGCTGTGAGGGAGAGGGGGGTTTTGGAAACCCTAAAAAAGTAAGCAAATAAAATAAATATTTATTATTATTATTATTATAAACATCATCACAATAATAATAATATTATTAATATTAATATTAATGAAAATAATAATAACAATAATATTAATGATAATAATAATAATTAAACTTCTTAATGGAAATAATAATTAATAATTTTCATAAAAATAATAATTATAATAATAAGACTAATAATAATAATAAAATCATGATGCTAAAAATAAAAACAATAAAAATATTCATATTATCTCAATATTAATAAAATCATTAACACAATAAAACCCTTAAATGACACAA
This sequence comes from Viscum album, assembly GCA_963277665.1. Classification (NCBI taxonomy): domain Eukaryota; kingdom Viridiplantae; phylum Streptophyta; class Magnoliopsida; order Santalales; family Viscaceae; genus Viscum; species Viscum album. The sequence goes on along the minus strand of OY728163.1, from coordinate 1,088,341,849 downwards.
CAATTAATGTGTGTTCTAATTAAAAAAATCCATTTATTTTAATTTATTTATTTATTTATTTTTCAAAGATGGAAGGTTGTGCAATTTCTGGGCAAAGCCGCGTGGGGTTTTCAAAATGTGCTCCACTCAAGCACCAACGATGCCAACCCGAAATGCACCTTTTTTAACATTAACTCAAAAATCTCATCCAAGACTGAACACGAACCCGAGAAAAAAAATAATTTAAAGCCAAAGAAATCATAAAATAAAATAAACCCACATGTTGGGGTGTGAAAGGAATTTTTTTCAACTTGATTGATTTTTAAGACCTATGTATGTTTGAATCAACTCCTAGTCTTGTAAAAGAAGTTGAATATCAAAAATAAAGAAATAAAAAAAAGTACTCACTCCATTTTTATCATTATTAAAAAAAATATGATCAAAATTCCAAAGTCATAAAAATCTATTAAAATTCATGAATTAACCAATTTTTACATTTTATCCCTATACACACCAAAATCAAAAAATGATGAAAATCATCTCAAATTGATAAATTGGGAGGGGTTAAATAATTTAAATAAATATAAAAAATGATGAAAATATAATCTCTATCAATTCCACCACACTAAATCCATGATTATCCTCAAACATAAAATCTTAATATGTAATTTAAAGGGAATAAATGTTACCAACATTCAAATTCCATAGAAATAAAATTAAAAAACATTCAATGTCAAATCAAATGCTAAAATTTAAAAAAAAACAACATAAAATGTCCATTTAATTTAAAAACAATTAATGAAATAATCATCTCGAGAATTGTAATTTTTCCCTTGGAAAAATAATGAAACTTATCCTTTTATTCTAATAATTTCCTCAATTCATTATTATTAAACATTCCAAATCATGATGTAGCTCACCTTTGAATAATTTTTCTCATAACTCATGATACAATTCATATGGATTTGTGAACATATATTTAGAATATTTTCATTATACATAGGCTTGTGAAATAACTATTTACTCTACATTGTAATGACTAAAGTCACATAAAATCATGATTTATTTTCAATGATGGTTCAAAAGAATATGAGGCTTAAGGTTGGTAGGAATTAAAAAAATAATGCTCAAGGAGGAGGTTAATCTCTAAAGTAATGTGAATAATATAAAAATTAATACCTTAATTAATTTTTCCACATTGAATTATAACACATGCCTATTACCCATACTCGGTGTATGGTCATGATCAATGAAAACCATAATTACTGATTTATGCATCGTCTTTAATTTTTTTCCCTGCTTTTATACATTTTTTCAATAAGAAAATATTTTTGGTTTTTTTTAAAAACATTATGCTTGAAATAAACCTCAAATACATAAATTAACCACATATGATAAAAATCATCAGTCTAATAGTGGGTTTCTTTTCTTTTCCCAAATCACAACTCATTTTTTTCATTTTTTTCATTTTTTTCATTTTTCTTTTTTTCAGTATTATAAAAACAATAAAGAGTAAAATTAATATAAAAAATTATTTATCCCCATATTTAGATCCCCCAAACTTATTATTTACTATGTATATGATCCATTACACCATGAAACCCTATACCCCTACCTAGCAACTTAAAAATATCATGAAAAAACTAAGAGGAGGGTGATAATGGAGTAAAATGGCATGAAAGATGGATCATCCATAACATTTTCATTAATGGTCATATAGGGGTAATCAAGGATTGATATAAATGTGGTATTTAAGGATATGGGATTTTCAAATTATGAATCAATCAATTTAAATGTGTTTTCACACAGTCCTTGATTTGAAAAGTTCAAATGCATGTTCTTGTTAGTGACATGTCAAAATATCACTCAATAAATATATCAAGATAAAATATGATGTACTTAGTATTAAAATCCCACTAGTAATGGGATATTTGATTTTGTACAATTATTTATAGAATGGTTAATAATAACAAATCAATTCAAATGAATTTTAGAAATTCAATGCATGAAAATGATTGGGAAATTTAATTTACATGAATCCATAAATTCCCTCAAATATTGAGTCCTAGTTTTAATATCCATGATTAAAGTTAATCATTTAATGATACATTTTATTCATTCAATCACATTTTCATTGAAATCTAAAAAATTGAATCCTAGGATTCCTAGTAAACTAATGTGTCCTAGATAAGTCAACTAAATTGGTGAGACAAGCATGGACTGGAAATTATAGTTTAAAGAATCAAAAATATTGGAAAAATATATTACATTTTTTGAAACATAAAAAAATAATATTAAACTACCTTTCTCATGAATATTATTTCTCAACCTCACTTTTTGAGGGGTACCTTGTTCTATCATGAACCCATATAATAGAATTAAACAATTCATCACAAGGATAATGTTGTTTATGGTCAAAAACATAAGAAAGGAGTAGGTTGCAAGATGAACTAACAATTGAAATAGTAGAAGTAATGTAAAGATAAATATTGTTATAATCACCCAAGTGGGGTTTGGATTTTGACTATATCTAGAAGGGTAGTACCAGCTATTATCCATAATTTTTTATTGTGTGGACTTTCATTGACTTGAACCACCAAATGTTTTTCTTTCAAGACTATAATTCATATTCCTTGTTGAGGATAATTCCATATAAATAGTAGATGAGATCCGCCCCTTTGGAATGAGTTACAACCTGTATTGTTGGTGTAGGATTATGTATAGAGCCTCCTTCTCTTTAATTGTGACTTGTGAAACATATTATTCTATTTCCAGTGGTTTCTATAGATGTGATACATTAAAATAACATTTAAATGAAAATTGGGAGTGAATATTTATTTTAACAAAATTCTTATTTGAAAATTCTATATTAGATCCTTACACTTTTATATAAATAGAATGTGTCTCTCATTCTTCATGCATAACCAATTGGATATCTTCTTGTACTCAATCGAGTATAAGTTCAATATGTTATGGGAGATCCAATTCTTACTCACTATGTGAATTATGATTTTCATCATATTTCTCCTAGTCATAACACAAGTTTTAGGAATTTTAAAATTCATAATAATTAAGAGTGATACTCAAATTAATTAAAATAAAATAAATATATTTTTAGTTCAAGAATATATCATCTCCCTAATTCGATTAGACTATAACATCTTCTTAGGTGGTGAATACCTCTTAGAGGTGGATGGTGGAAAGTGGATGTTGTTAATTAGGGTCATCCATTTCTTAGATATCCTTATAAAATAAGGGGAAATAAGTGGGAATCTTTTTAGACCATAGACACTTGATAAAATTATATAAAGTAATGGGAGAACTCAGTTAGATCCTGGTCCATCACATAAATTTTTATTTCATGACCACCATGAGGCCAACAATTAATTCTTTGAATGTTGAATCCCCCTTATTTTATTACCAAAATAACCTAAAATTCCAAAATAATAAAAAAACCATCCTCCATGGACAAGGTTGAGTTTATAATTATTTCTTGCACATGTGGGTAAATTTTCCATGAAATAAAGAAATAATCATTTGAAAAAATCTTAGAAAAATAATTTTATTTATTGTTTTTTGGAAAAAATGTAATCTATATAATATTTTAAAATATAAAAAGAATGAACATAAAATATTGCCTCCCTGAAAATGGTTTCAGTTTCGATTAACACCTATTGTGGGGCGTGGAAAAATTTAAAAAAACAAATACAACATAGAGGATGACCATGGTTATAGTACTTGAAGATATTCTTAGTTATTCACCTATTTGTTCTAATTAACATAAATTATTAATTTCACTGTTTTTATTTCATTATGAAAACAATGCTAAAATGGTTGGTTTTTGATGGAATATGAAACATTAAACTGTACTAATATGAAATTATAAAAGAATGATTTAAGTGAGAATGATTTTGGTCTTATGTTCAAGTTTTGGTTCACAAATTATATTATATTATTTTTTTATTTTAGTTTCATAATCCAAACATGAAATATAATGATTAATTAAAATTATTTTTATGTAAAAATTTTAAAACAAAATTCCATTAGAACTCTCAACTCCACCTCCTCATGTAATCAAATTTGACAGCACACCATGTCCCAAGGTGTTCCATATTCCAGGACCTAGTTTAATCGAATATTGTTTCATCCATTGATTGGATCAAATCCATCATGTGAAGTTTCAATAAAATGGAGATTGGGAAAAAATTTAAAAGATAATAGAAAACTATTTTGGTCTCATTTCAAGGGGGACATTCCCCACACCAATTCACGGCATGCACATCTACTACCAACATAAAATAAAATTTAAGAAAAAATCAAAAACAAATTGACCTCCCCTAGTCCAATCCATGGATTAGCCTCCCATTATTGGCCATATTAGATCACTTATGGAATGGGTGAGAAGAGAATAAGAATATATATGAAAATAGAAAGTGGAAGATAAAATAACAAGAAGTAAAAAAAACATGGAATTAATGAATAAAAATAGAAGAAGACAAAGAAAATAAGAAAAGAAGGATAATAAGATATAGAAGAATGAGAATTATGTATAGAAGAATACACATAAATTGTAACCAAACAAGACTTAGTTTATATTAAAATAAAACTAAATTAAAATTACATTCAAAAAAATAATTAATTAAAAACAAATAAAAATAAAAATAAAATAAAATAAGGGATGGTTGTAAAAGAATCCCCTCCATAATTTTCCCTCTAGATGTTGGATCTAATTTTTAAACCATATAGACAAATATCTCTATGTTTTATTCTTATATGTTGTAAAAAAATTAGTTTTCTATTTAATCTCTAAATTTATAAAATATTGGATGTGTATAAGAGATGTTATGACACCACTAATGAGTCATTAACATTCTGGCTAAATGTTTCCTAAATCTTCCACCACTTTGGAGCATCCAATGACCTCAATAATTGGAGAATATTACCATGATCAGTAATAGTAAGATGAAAAATTGAATTCTCGTTCATATACAGAGTTAATCACTTAAATTATAGGTGTGTATCCAAAGTTAGAACACGATTACTAATGTGGGTTCCACTCTATTGGTCATAATATTTTTTCAAAGTTGATTGATTTTTAAGGGAATGTAAATGTTTTAATAATCACCTAGTTTATTGGAAGATGCTGAATTCCACAAGTAAAGAAATTATAAAAAATGAATCACTCTAATTGGATCAATATTTTAAATAATATTCCCAAAATTCCGATGTCATAAGAATCTATAAAAATTACATAATTAATAAATTTTCACATTTTAACCCAAAATTAACCAAAAATACAAAAATGATGCTGAATAGTTTTGATGAACACATGTCATATAGTGTTTATGGATAAAATTTGTTTTTCAAATATAGCACAAAGACTGACTATGGTCATCTCACTTGAGGAGATTTCTCATTTTTTACCAAATAATTCTATCAGACCTAAACAACTTATTTTTTTATATTTTATGAAAACAATGGAGTTAAAAATACATTCAATATAATGACCCAAAAATTATACTAAATTGTAATTAAATTTAATGAAATTAGTAATAGAGTACTTCCCCTTTGTGTTCTGGTTCATGGCTTCCATTATTCTCTTTGTTTCTGTTTTGTTTAACTTTGATAATTAAATTCTGATATATCCTGAATGAATTACTATTATTCCATTTAGTTGGATGAAATCATTAATTCCTTTAGTAATATAAATTCCAACACATCATATAATCATGGATAATGGAACACCTCATCTGAGAGTGTGAAATCTCTAAGGACCTGGCTCTATCATATGAAATTTCATCCACTGAATGAATCAACTCCATCATATGAAGATCTTCTATCCAATATAACAGAGGTATAAGATTTAATGAAAGAATATAAATTAGTCTGACTTCATTATTATGGTGAAATATCACCACACCCATTCACTTTTTCTTCTTCTCATCACAAAATTAATATAAATTATGAATTTAATTTCGTGAAAAATTAAATTTCCACTTACCATCCCTGGGAAAAGCCTCAGGATAGGTCCTCATTTTTAGAGTAAGGGTTCATGATGGAGTGAGAAATTAAGATAAGAAAAGAAAATAAATGAAACTTAAATAAATGAAAAGAATGTGGATGAGAAAATAAGAAGATGAAAAAACACACACATGAAATTAGAAAACAAAAATAGCAGGAGAAGAAGATGGAAAAGAATAATAAGTGTGTGTGGAAGAAGAAACAAAAATAAAAAAAATGAATTAATTAATTTTTATCCAAAATAAACTAAATTAAAATTATATTTTAAATAAAACTAAAGTAAAAATAATAAAAATAAAAATAAAATAATAAAGCAGATGGGTGAAGTAGCTTCCCCTATAGAATTCATCATCTAAAATATCGATCTTGTTTTCCCCACCATATAGTTGAATCTCTCCAAGAGTACATCTTATATGATGTTTCAAATTTAATTTTATATTATCCCTAGAAATTTAATATACATTGGAATTTTATGATGTATGTTATGACACATTTAATGATTCACACTTTTTTTGGATATGGATTCTGAAAATCTTCCTCCAATTTTGAGCATTCAATGGATCATTAATGAAGTAATATATCTAAAAATTTGAATGGTAAAATTCTGTATTGAGTATTATATAAATTTTTTATAATATCCTCAATTTAATGTCTTTATCCCATGTTATGTCTCATTTATTGATGTGGGGTCTAGTCTATCGGCCATAACAACTGTTCAAATTGATTGATTTTTAGAGCTTGTGGATGTTCAAATCAGCTACTGGTCTAGAAAAAGATGTTGAATCGCTAAAATAAATTAATCCTAAAGTATTAATCAATCCAATTGGATTAATATTATAAAATTTGTTCAATAAATTATAAAGTGATGAAAATATGTAAAAAATCCAAAATTAATAAATTTTCACATTCTATCCAAAAACATAACAAAAATATAAAAATGATGTATGTCAACTCATATTGATAAATTAAGAGGTCTAAAATATATCAAATACATATAAAAAAGATTAAAATATTATATCTTTAAAATATTTTAAAGAAATAGAGGCGACTAATTCCTCAAATCAATATATGGGGATAAAGACTCAACTAGAAGATTTGAATGATAAAATTAAAGATTCCATTACTTTTGGGTTGTGATAATCCAAGTGAAATAAATCATTAATTACTTTAGTTATGCATTTGAGGTCCATTAACATTGATATAAAATATAAAATTATCCATGATAAAGTGGATAATATTTAATTATATTTAGATTTTATTTATTTAAAAGATAAAGTTATAGATTTGTTCACCAAACCATTTCAAAAAAAGAATTTCAATAACTGATGTTGACATTATGTGTTAAACCTCATTATCTCTAAGGATAAGGTAATATGATGTTTTCCCCTCTCCCATCATGTATTTAGATATTATTTTCAAATAGGGAGAATAAATTAGAACATAAATCCATAATTTATGTTTATCTTTCAATTATTTTTGATAGGGGGAATATATAATATTTGGGAATATTAATTGATATTCATTAATTTTGGGGAAGCATATATTATGAGGGAGTTCTGAAAGTGTTAAAGATATAATATTCAAATAATAAAACTATTTCAAGAGGTTTTAGATATTTTTTTACTTGGAACATACATGTTTTATGGTTTACCTAAATTTTTTATGAGATGGAGATGTTCATTTGAAGTATGTCGGTACAAGTAGATAAAGATAATGCTACAAATAAACCACTATTTATGGATTGAATGGAATTATATATTCAATTTAGTTATTTATTACATTTTTTCCCATATGGTATAATATTTATTTAATCTTGATCCAGTGATAATTGGTATGAGTTTCGTAGTTATTTATGTATATCGTTTGATAGAAAAATCCAAATTTGGTGGTTATTAAGCCCAACTCCCGCTTAACTTATTTTTTTATTTTTGGGAGTTTAAAGAAATGTTATAAAGGATATGATTATATGTTTTGGAATTTTTTTAGTACATAAATTTTATTAATTATAGACATGATGATGATCTATGATGTGTCCTTAGGGATCATGTATCATCAATGATGTTCATGATGTAGTAAAAATTAAAGGAGACGTCGAGAATGTGAGAAGTGGAAGACCACATTCAAAAAAATGAGTGACTATAGTCAAGTGTATTTATTCATTCGAAATAGGTAGGTTGGATCATATTTTGGTTCCACATGAAAAAGTGACACCTCCAGGACATAGTGGGTTTTCCATGTTGTAGTGGATATTTCCAACAAAACATCCTGAATGATGACATCACAGAGGAGGCTGAGTCCATTTTTTTCACCTTTAGTGATTTCATAACATCAATTTCACATCCACTAATCCACACCATAGTCATGGAAGACGTATCTATAGAACTATGAGCATGTTTTAATGTAATTAATCTAGAATCTAGAAATAAATGGGCCTTTAAACCATATTCCATATGTCCATGCCAATACCTATTATGTAGTTACATGAAAACTACATCATACTAATAGGTTACTTTATAATGAAATTCTAGGATATAGAAGTGTATTCTCGGTAGATTCAAGCTATATATTTATGTTGGTTCATCTAATGATATTGGTAGTTATTTCATCCTAATATTAATAACAATCTCAAATTGTATTATTAGGATTTTTTATAACATGGATTCAAAGGTTGAGTTTTGAACTAAGAAGATGATGGTATGAAATTTAATTTCAAATTATAAATAAGTCATGAAAAAAATTGTTCTTTATTGAAGGTTTTTTATGTGAATAAAAGAATAGAGAGGGTTTTTTAAAGGTATGAGAAGAAGAAAAATAAGTTTCTATACCTTTTGAAATAGATATAAGGGATCGTGACAAGGTTTTTATATTGTTAAAGAATATGGAGTGGATCACTACATCCACAATTTATGACTATGGTTAGATAGTTTTTTTATTATTGATATAAAAAATTATATCATCATTGTTTCATATTGGGATTCACTATCATAGTTGGGAGGCTTTATGTAATACAATATTAAAGATAAATCGTAATTTTTTTCCAACATGTTTAATCTAGTGGGTTGTATGATCTTAGAGGAATCTAGATAATTCCATGTACAATCCTTCTCATTTTGAGAGGGGAACCATATCAATATTCTATATTTTTGTGTATGTTAACCATCGATGAAAATTTATTTTAATCATTTGTGAATTTTTTTTCACCAAATAAATATTATTTATTTAGAATAACTGGTTAGAAACCTATCTGTAATTCATAATTGATCTAAGTAGAACCTTTACATAATATATATATCTCCAATATCATATCCCCAAATTAACACCACCTCTATAAAAACATTAATACAAAATAATAATGATACAATATATGGAATAAATATATTGAGTGAACTAGCTATGGTAGTTATTATTTATAAACATGGTTTGAATGAATTAAAAAGAAATAGTGATTTTATTAAATTAATATTTGTATTTATGATCATTTATTATTATAAAAGCTATAAATTATGAATATTTGAAATTATGATCTTTTATTACAATGACCATTGGTCATTATGTTCAATGGGTATTAGTATCATAGGGAACTATGAACATTTGTAATATAGAAATTATAACATTTTCCTTAGAATTTGAGTATATTAAGGATAATGAAGAGATAAAATTGATCTTGAAGGGGTAAAACATGGAATAAATGAGTTGGAATATCTTTTATGAAACTAATTTATTAGATCTAGGGAAGGTGGCTGCAACACTGGGTTTCTCTCATGAACAAACATAAACAGAACATCAACAATTGATGTTTGAGAAGAATCATCTAAGGGGGACGGTATAGTCAGAAGAATTATTTTCCAAATCAGTTTTGGTCAAAAACCCACAAGATTGTACCACTAAATCAACCCATATTCTTAGATTTTATGTGGTAGTGATAAGGGGTTATGTATCTACATGTTATTAAGTTATCTATGTATAAATTCATTTATGAAGAAAAGGGTGTTTACTCTGATACAAAATTTTTATCAAATATATCAAGCATATATAAAAGATAATATTTACATAATAAGAGGATTTAAAAAAACAGTCTCTATATTAAAAATCGAGATTTTTAAATTATCTAATGGGTGATATTTGGTAATTTATTTTAAAATAGTAAATTGTGGTAAAAAATAGATATTTGTAGTAAATGTGGCATCAAAAATGTAAAATAGTGGATAAAATAAAACAAGGTATTTTACTTTGACTAATCTGAAAACAAAAAAAATATAGTGGACCACTAAGGGAGGTAATGTAGAGTTATGGAGATTATAAGAGAATATATTATAATGAGAAAATTAATTAATAATTACATTATTTAATGAAATTAGACTGACCACACCAATAGATACCCACTCCATCTTCTCATTTATCCAATAAAAAATTATGTTCTCTTTCCTCATTAACAAATCAAGGATTAAATCCCATAGAAATCACTTAAATCAAGTAGAGTTTGGTTTGTTCTATGGGACGTATCATATCTAGTAATGTCAATAGAGTTAAGGGTCCCTATTTCACCCACTTCATTTACAATTTTAATATCATTTTTTATCATTAAATATTCTATTAGATTTGTTATGATTCATGTGCATCCATGTTATAAATATCTATATGATCTATTATTATGATTAAAAGACCCAAATCCTATTTAAATTTCCATTATTTTTTCCATTTCAATTTCAATTTTATTACTATTATATTATCATGATATCATTTTAATTACATCCAGTAAGATATAAATTCGTTATTATTGCATATTTCAGTCATAGTACTCTTTTTTCATAATCCATTAATATTCTTAAGCATTCTTATAATCCATATATCCATTATATAAATCCCTAAATATTCCATATATCTTTTTTTATTATGAATACATTTTCTATAATATGTGGCGATTTTATAATAAATTATGGTGTTGATGTAGTTATAGTTTATCCCCTTTATGAACCTAAGTGGATTAAAGTCGAGTTTGGATCATTTTCACCTTTTCCTGCAATTCATGTCAAAATAGAGTTCATTCCTCAAAGAAATATTTTATTTTATAATGTATATAAAATATGAGGGATTACATAGCACATCATTAGAGTGGATTAATCCATTATTACACTGATCTCTTATAATTTTAGATAAATTTTTTATATTAAAAAAATATATATATCACCTTGATCTTTGTATGTACTCGATAAATTCTACCAAAATACAATATAATTAATAATGGTACCATTTTTACCATTATAAATCCCTAATTATACATAATATTCTTGAAGATAATTCACATATAAACCCTTATTAATTAATTTATTATACAAAGATATATTAATTCCATTATAATAATTCATTCTAAATAATATATATTATATGGAATGTTCTATTAAGAATTTTTTCTTTTCATTTTTTGGTTTTTTTCATGAACATTATGAAATTTATTAACTATTAACTCATAGTATATCACTGATGAAATTGGAATTTTATTCCTTGAGTGGGGATCAAAATTATATATCCCCTCAGTTACCAAATAGGTTCCTTGAGACAACTAAGATTTTTAATTGTAGCATTATTACTCTTTAAATACAATATCTTAGAACATGGACATGAAATTCATATAATTATTTATGGAAATATGAACTCCCATAATTTCCTTCATTTTTTGATTTATTAATTTAATATATCTTAATATTAAGACCCCTTTATATCATGGATTATGCCACTATTCTCTATTCACTAATACGGATTCAATTTTTTTATATATTCTTTCTATATATATTATACCAATGTTAGTCCTTTTTAGTTTCCATTTTATGATGTAATTAACTAAGAATTTGATGTCATCCTTTACATTGCTTCTCATTTCCCCAATTAATTAAGCAGAATACTATATATGATCAACTTTATGGATAACATTAATAAATAATGATTTGGAATCCGATGATGTAATATTTCATGTTGTAATGTTATGTTCATGTATCTAATAACATATGATGTACTAAACCTTGATATTATAGATATAACCTCATAGAATATTAAAAAATGTCATATGAAACACATGAGTTCTAGGTTTCTTGGTTTTTGATCATTATATTTGGTATCAATGAATTGTTTTGATAAATCAATGGAAATAGGTTTTAAACAAAATAAGTTGGGAGTATTGATTTTACCATCAAAAAATTATATTGATTATTCTCTAATTGATTAAATAGGTTTGATGATCATAGAAACATATTTTATGAAAAAATGATATGTAATTCTTGTTTTAAAAATTCAAAGATAATTATATTTCTAATGATGTTATTCTATTTATTAGATAACAATTCAGGTAATACAAAAGGTATAATAGGAAATCAATTTAGGACAATGTGGGGGTTGTATGGGTTATTTATATATTTTTGGTTAATGATGCTCCTGAGAAATTTATTATTATTATATGGAAAAAGACTCTAGTTATGAAAAATAACTTCTCTTGTATTTAGAAACTAGTTTCACATCAATAATTATTGAACTAAATAGATCTTTTTATGAGGAAAAAACTGACATTATTAATTGGTAACATAAATCTAATTGGGGATGATTAATGTATATTATCTCTATAGAAGATCATAAAATGGTTGGGAATATTGTAAATTAAAAAAAATGGTTGTGTATCATTTAATAGGATATTTTTACCATGATGTTCCCAAATTCAAAATATAAAAATGGTATAGAAGAGAGAAAACATGGTTTGGAATGTATATAAAATAATATTTCATGAAAAAATATTTTATTTAAGAGAAATATACTGTGATGGAAAGAAAATTTATAATTCTAAAATAAATAAGAGGTGGTTATATATTATCAGGATGATTTCATAGGTTTAAATGCATGGTATGAATTTCTTATTTTACCTGAAATGTAAGATTGATTATATCATTGATTTTTTTAATGAAAAATCATTGAATATCATTTGTGTCTCCTTTCTTTTCAATAGATAAACAGATTTTTATGAGTGATATAAACCCTGAGAATGAATTTTCTAAATTATTCATCAACAAATAGAAACCTTAGAAAGGATGCCTAATTTACAGGTTTTTCTTCGATGTTGATGATGATTCGAACTTTGAGGAGCGGCTTATAAAGACCAAGGACCTCTAGCAGAAGGTGTTACATGGGCGTGATATCACCTTGGTTCGTGTTTAGCGACAGAATAATGGAATGGAGGAGAGTACTTGGGAACATGAGTTGTTGATATGTGATCAGTACCTTGAGCTGTTTATATTTATCTATTTTCTTGTAACGATGGGTTTTATATTCTTGTGATATGTGATGGACCAGATAGAGTAGAAGATCATGAGGCCTAACCTTAACATGATTGAGAGGGATTGTGTATTGGTAGTTATCCCATCATAGATTAGGATTCAATGATGGACCTCACATTTGGTAGGATACGGTTTTGGTAATGGACTGCCCATGAGGCAATGTGTGATGATGTGACATGAGATGGTTCATTTAACCCTATATGAAGTGACACGGTAGTGGGATCAGATGTTGACATACGAATGCAACATATTCCTTTGGATTGATGGTTAAGGAATTGAATAATTCCATACTATATATCTTTGGGTATTATCATGGTATCATACCTAGTGGAAAATGGTGATAAAAAGATTCTATCATGGAATTAATGTACCTTTGGTCAAAAACCATGGTCGCTTGGTCAACAAACCATGTCCTGACATGCATTTGTACTTCATCGAGGGTCGTGGTTTCTTTTTCAGCACACCATAGTCTAACGAGCATGTTTATTTGTGTATTTATTTTACTCATGAAAACACATATCAATGATGGTTTATATTAGTGGTTATTAATATGTACGTATTAACGTATATGATGAAATCCAACATGGAAACCATGGTGTGTGTAAAGGCCTTATGTCCGCTTTTATGAAAGAAAACATGATGTGCAGTGGATTGGGATATGAAAAATTGACATGTATGTGGTGATGGGGTTATTTGGGTGTAAGGACGGCGGTAGGTCTATCATGTAAATTGTTTTATTTTTTTCTATTTGAATATTTTCTCGGTTTTTTGGGTGATTAGATGACATATACTATATCAACATTAGTCTACAAGACTTTATGTTGTTGAAATAGTGGGTGCCCTAGACCCAACTATATAGTTCATATGATTAACATATCATGTATACAACATAGATATACATGACGATTACTTACCATTATAATGTAGATATTTCGGTATCAACTATTTAATGGTAATGTCCATAGATTAATTGTTTTATCGAAATGTTATAACAGATCCTAGGCTATAAGGAGAACCTTGAGATACTATGACATTAATCATAAAAAAGGTCATATGATCAAGACACAAATTATAGATAGGACATAGTAGATGTTTGACAATCCGGTGTTGGGGGATCATAAGCATTGATACACCTTCTCTTGATGTTCGCACTTGGCGATCTCTAGTACTGAGATCACGAGGACCGATCTACCAATATAAACAACTCATGTTTCGGGTTTCATTAGTTATGTCAATCTATGATCATGTGTAATGGTCTCCTAACATGATAACATTGCCAATGTATTCCATTTTTATCATGTACTTTTATGTAAAACGGAAACCATTAAATTGAAATTGTGGTGAATTATTTTGTGTTGGGTGTTTCATTTATGGCATGGAATGGGATGAATAGTCGAGATACAATTTGTCGCTTCTGGGTTTAGGATGTTATATATCTTAGGCCATGTTGATCAAGATTGTATTACCTTGATAAATACATGGTCATGGTATTCAAAGGTAAATCCATCAAGTTAGATCAACAAATAATAAAGCAAGAAAATGGATATGACATGAGTGTGTGTCTTGCTTTATGAGATATCTATAGACAAAAATATTATATTACACGGTACATGTTCCTAGGTTGGTTGTCGCTGCTGTGACAACCCATATCTCTTTAGGGGTCATGATAGGTTTCTATATCTCTCTCTTGGTCTATGAATAGTATACACTACTATCGAGATAAGGTCATAGAGGGTCACACATAATAGTGTATTCATGAATTTTCCATATTCAGTTGAATAGTTGTGTTGGACATGGTGGTATCAACCACTGGTGTCCAAGATTATTCCAAGGATAAGGGATCACCAATGCAATAAATAAATTCATATTATTCATGTTTAGAATAATGAGAATTGAATTTATCACTACAAGAAAAATAGCTTTTTGCAACGGCCTATTTGCAACGAGATTAATTCTCGTCGCAAATAGTCCGTCCCATTGGTTATTTGCGACGGGATTTGGGGTCCCGTCGCAAAAAGTAAGGCGCAGTTTGGTGCGGGCTGCGCGCCAAACCACGTGAAGGTTATTTGCGACGGGGGAGATTCCTCTGTCGCAAATAGTGTGTCGGTCGAAGCGTATTTGCGACGGGCCCCGTCACAAATACCGGCAGCGCTAAATAGGTTTTTGGAACGAGATGTTGTCCCGTCGCAAAGAAGTGTGTCGGCAGACAACTATTTGCGACAGGACCCGTCACAAATACCTTTTTAACCACCGACAATAATTAATGTGGGCAAAAGTATTTGCGACGGGACCCTTCGCAAATAGTACTGTCACAACTAATTTAACCTATATATACCCCACATCCGTTTTTCCTACTCTTCCCCTCAATTCTCACTTCCTCTCTCTCTATAAACTGTATTTTTAGAGTGAAAATTTATCTGAGTTAGTTTTTTTTTACGAAAAAGTTGTGAAGTCGTCTACATCAATAGGAGATCAAGTTTAAAGGTATTTATATTTTATTTAATTTAGTATTTATTACATTTTTTATGTTAATTTTAATTATTGTGGATTAGTTGTAATTAAATTAGATTTAAATTGATTTATTATCAGTATTTATTTGTAATAATAAATTGAAATTATTTGTACTAATTCTTAATAATTAGTAATAATTAATAATTATTAACGATAATTAGTATTGTAAATAAATAATTAGTTGTAATTAGTAATTAGTAGTTGTAATTTGTAGTTATTAATAGTAATTAAAGCTAATTCGTAATAATTAAGGGTAATTAGTAATAATTAGAGATAATTAGTAATAATTAGAGATAATTGGTAATAATTAGGGGTAATTAGTAATAATTAGGGGTAATTAGTAATAATTGGGGGTAATTAGTAATAATTAGGTGTAATTAGTAATAATTAGGGTAATTAGTAATAAATAGGGCTAATTAGTAATAATTGGGGCTAATTAGTAATAATTGGGGCTAATTAGTAATAATTAGCGGTAACTAGTTATAATTAGTTATAAATAGGAATAAATAGTAATAAATAGTAATAATTGGTAATAATTAGTAAATATTAGTAATAATTGGTAATAAATAGTAATAAACAGTAATAATTGATAATTAATAGTAATAATTGGTAATAAATAGTAATAATTGGTAATAATTAGTAATAATTAGTAATAATTAGAAATAATTAGTAATAATTAGAAATAATTAGCAATAATTAGCAATAATTAGTAATAATTCGGAATAATTAGCAATAAATAGCAATAAATAGCAATAAATTGCAATAATTAGGAATAAATAGCAATAAATATGAATAAATAAGAATAAATAGCAATAAATAGAAATAAATAGCAATAAATATAAATAAATAGTAATAAATAGTAATAATTAGTAACAATTAGTAATAATTAGTAATAAATGGTAATAATTAGTAATAATTAGTGATAATTAGTAATAAATATTAATAAATAGTAATAAATAATAATAATTAGCAATAAATAGTAATAAATAGCAATAATTAGTAATAATTAGTAATAATTAGTAATAATTAGTAATAATTCGTAATAATTAGTAATAATTAGTAATAATTAGTAATAATTAGCAATAATTAGTAATAAATAGTAATAAATAGTAATAATTAGTAATAATTAGTAATAATTAGTAATAATTAGTAATAAATAGTAATAAATAGTAATAAATAATAATAAATTGTAATAATTAGTAATAATTAGTAATAATTAGTAATAATTAGTAATAATTAGTAATAATTAGTAATAATTAGTCATAATTAGTAATAAATAGTAATAATTAGTAAGAATTAGTAAGAATTAGTAAGAATTAGTAAGAATTAGTAAGAATTAGTAATAATTAGTAATAATTAGTAATAATTAGTAATAATTAGTAATAATTAGTAATAATTAGTAATAATTAGTAATAATTAGTAATAAATAGTAATAATTACTAATAATTACTAATAATTAGTAATAATTAGTAATAATTAGTAATAATTAGTAATAATTAGTAATAATTAGTAATAATTAGTAATAATTAGTAATAATTAGTAGTAATTAGTAATAATTAGTAACAATTAGTAACAATTAGTAACAATTAGTAACAATTAGTAAGAAATAGTAAAAAATAGTAAGAAGTATTAAGAAATAGTAAGAATTAGTAAGAATTAGTGACAATTAGTAACAATTAGGAAAAATTAGTAATAATTAGGGATAAAATAAATTTTAATAAATTGTAATAACTTGTAATAACTTGGAACAATTTCTAGTGGATTGGCGGCACTCCTTTTGCTCGATGACTCTTCTCCTTTCAACTTTCACCGACAAAACATTATGAAAAGTATGCTTATACTTATGCATATCCAATCTCGTATGCATGAGTTTGAATATGCATTCATAGGACCACATTTTTTATAATGTTTTCAGGCGGTGATAGTTGCAAGAAGATGATTCATCGACAAAAAGGGGTCTATTTTGTCTGACGGCTCATTTACTTGGAACTTTCTCACACTGAAATCACAATGAATAATCTGCTCGGAGGTACTCTTATACATTTTTGTATGCATGAGAATAAATATGCATACCTCTGAGCAGATTCTTCATTCTGATTTCAGTGTGAGAAAGTTTCAAGTAAATGAGCCCTCAGACAAAAGTGTAGTCGTCAATCCACTAGAAATTGTGTCTCCCGTAAATAATGGTAATTATAAAGAAGTAGTTGTAATTATTTATCTTCTTTTTTTAGATAGTGTTTTTATAATTTCTAATTATTCAAAAACATCAATCATTTTATATTTTGTAGAAAAATATGGAACAAGGAAGTCGAAAACAGTCATTATTAGATGACCGTTCTTAGATAAATCAGCATATAAATCCAACCAGTTCTGGTTTAAATATTGTATATATTGAGTGTGTTAAAGTTTTCTTATCATTTCCATCATCAAAATAAGAATATGTTTCAAAAGGAATGGTAAAGTGTTCTTGTAAAAAATGTGCTCTGAGAACGTTTGACACATTTTACAAGGTTGGGGGACATCTCTTACGGTTTGGTTTTCAACAAGATTATATTTTTTGGTATCAACACGGTGAAAGCAATTCCAGAGAAGATACTAATAACTTGATTCCAGATCCATCACGGCTTCAAAATGTAGTACATGATGTTGCAGGTCTATCTATTCAACAAACTGAAATTCAAGATGATATTGATTTAACTCCTAAGTTGGCATCATTCAAATTTTATGAGTTGTTGAGGTCTACTGAGGATGCATTATATCCTGGTTGCAAGATAAGAAAATTAGAAGCAGTTTCAAAATTTATGGATATTAAATTAGATAATAAAATGTCAAAAAACTATTTTGATCATATATTTTCTTTGGTTAAAAAACTGTTACCTGAAAGAAATGTGTTGCCAGCAAATTACTATGAGAGAAAGAGGCTGTTTCTTAATATGGGTATTAGTTATCGGAAGATTCATTCATGTCCAAATGATTGATCTTATATTCTGGTGAAAATGATTTATTGGATAGTTGTCCCACATGTGGACAATCGATGTATAAAGAAGCACAATCGAGGATGTCTGGATCGATTCCTGTAAAATAGTTTAGATATTTCCCCCTTACACCCAAGCTGCAACGTTTATTTATGTCTCAGAACACAGCATCAATGATGTCATGGCATGAAACCAATATTTCAACTGATAAAAGCTTGAATCATCTATTTGATGGTGATTCATGGAAGCATTTTGACCGTCTGCATCCGTCTTTTGCTTTAGAAGCTCAAAACGTGTGATTGGGTCTTTCTACTGATGGTTTATGTCTGTTTGGTTCTTATGGTAGTTTTTATTCATGTTGGCATGTCTTTATAACTCCGTACAATTTACCTCCATGGATGTTGATGAAGGAGCCCTATATCTTTTTTACCTTATTAATCCTTGGACATCCGAAAAAAATATTGATGTTTATTTGAAACCATTGATTTATAAGTTAAGTGCATTGTGGAGTAATGGTGTTAGTACATATGATATTGCTACGAAAAAAATCATATTAAAAGCTGCATTGATGTGGACAATTAGTGACTTTCTGGCATATGGAATGTTATCTGACTGGAGTACACATGGTCCAAAATCATGTCCTTATTGTATGAAAGACAACAAAGCCTTTATGCTCGTCAATGGAAAAAATCCTTTCTATTTTGACTCTCATCGTAGATTTATTCCAACCGATCATCCTTTTCGGGGGAACAAATCTCATTTCAGAAAAGGCACAATTAAAAGGGATGAACCTCCAAAAATGATATTAGGTACAGAGTTAAAATCAGTTGTATTTTCATTACCTCCCATCACATTTGGGCCTATAGTAAACCAACAGAAAAATCATGGCTTTGGGAAAAAACATAATTGGATAAAACAGAGCATTTTTTGGGATCTTCCGTATTGGTATGATTTATTGGTCCACCACATGTTGGATGTCATTCATATTGAGAAAAACTATTTTGATAATTTATTTCATACAGTTTTGGATACACCAGGTAAGACCAAAGATACTGTAAAGGCACGATTAGATCTTGCACAAATTTGCAGGCGACCAGAACTTGAACTATTTGAAAATGTCAGATCACAGAGGTTAATGAATCCAAAAGCAGCTTATACACTATCCAAAGAGAGTCGCTTATTATTTTTTCAGTGGATTGCATATTTTTGACTTTCGGATGGTTATGCTTCCAATTTGGGTAGTTGTGTTAAGAATGATCATATTATCAGATTAAAAAGTTGTGATTGTCATGATATAATGGAAAAATTATGCCGATTGGATTCAAAGGTTTGATGAATTCTATGATTTGTGATTCGATAATAGACATATCATATTTTTCAAGACATTTTTGCAGTGACAACAGACTACGATGCGCTAAGAAAACTGGAAGAAGATGTTGCTGTAATTTTATGTAAATTAGAAAAAATCTTTATATCGGCTTTCTTTGATTCAATGGAACATCTGATATTACATTTTCCACATGAAGCTAAATGTGGAGGTCCAGTACAGTTTTGATGGATGTACCAATTTGAGAGATGCATGCAGAAATTGAAGAAAAAAATACGTAACAAAGCATCAGTTGAAGGATCAATTGCTGAAGCTTATTTGTAAGAGGAAATTGCTTTTTTCTACTCTCATTATTCTGAATCTGAATATCTATCAAAACACAACCGCATGGGACGGAACGAGAGGAATGTTAATGATTAAATGGACAATCAATTGTCAGTTTTTAATCTTCCAAATCTTGGCTTTGGTGGAGTTCATGAACGATGACTTTCAGTTGATGAACATCACCGAG
Source organism: Viscum album (assembly GCA_963277665.1). Lineage (NCBI taxonomy): Eukaryota > Viridiplantae > Streptophyta > Magnoliopsida > Santalales > Viscaceae > Viscum > Viscum album. Next base: position 1,088,321,209 of record OY728163.1, on the reverse strand, counting down.
CTCATACATATGTTTTGTTCAACTGTGAAGAAATGACATCCTTTGAGAAGGACGACCATTAAGAAAGCAAGAGTAACAGAATTTGATGGGTCGTGTAGAGCACACCGACCATAGTACATTTCATCTCACGTTTGGGATGGATTGTGTTTACACTGGATGGGTAGTGGATTTCAGATGAGATCTTCAGTGGGTCGGTAGAACCGAGGGAGACAGGAGGTGACACATTGAGCTGGTAGTCGTACATTCAGTACGCGTAGAGAGCATCTGGTAAGTATCATTTTTAAATATTTTATATAACTTTAAATGTGAACAGTTTATTTTATATTTTTATAGGCAGTCGAGCATCCCGATATTACAGAGTACGACGTTTATCAGAAGATGTACAGTGATCCAGCCACTGGAGAGATTAGAGGTGATCGTCGTCGTCGGATTGTGGTATAGTCGAGCATCCCGATTTTCAGTCTACTCCTGTCTCCTTCATTCAAGAGATAGAGGATCTGGATCTATGAGCTTGAATCGAGATCTTTCTCATGCATCAAAAGCTAGGAGATGCGGTGATTGTCGGGTCGTTGAAAGTATCATCAGAACACCATGCTAGAACTCAGATTTCGATGGACACTTCTGTAGTTTCTTGAAGAACGTGTGGATGATAATAATGAATTTAGATTCGGATTCTTCGAATAATGTTCGACAGCGATGAGCAGACATCGTTCATCGCTTCAGATCTAAACTGCTCATTTTATGGTTTAATTTTGTGCTTAATACTCTTCACATGAGATCATCGGCATAAATCGGGGAGCGATTCACTAACATCGACAAGTTCGTGTAGAATTTCAGGGCAATTTTTTAAAATTCCACTTTTTGGACTTCTGTTGCGTGCACAATAACATCATTTAGTATCATAGAAATGATTGAATGTTTTTCAGCCATAACAAATTAAATTTGAATTAAACCATATTGAGGGTTTGGTTACAGTACCAACGCTAGAGATGGATTCTGAAGTTTTGAATTCGGATTGTAATATTTGTTGTGGAGGTTAACAAATTGGAAAACGTTTTTGATAAAACATATCTATTCCGATCAATTAAGGTGGCATGAATAGTGTTTTCCAATGAATTTAATAATAATAATAATAATAATTTTATTATAATATTGATATCCTTTTTGTGAAAAACTATTATAATAGGTTTAGAAGTTTTCTAACTGGTAGAAAAATAAAAAACAACAAAAAATAAAAGGTGTTGTGGAAAAAACACACCGTCAAAGGTGTGGGGGTGTGGTCAAAAGTCTAAAATGATGAAATAAAAAATTAGAGGTATCTAGATTATATCAAAAGCCAATAAAATATAAAAAAGTGTCCATATGGGTGTGCCCCTTCTTCCCTGCGGAGCTACCTCCTCTCGGCGTACCGCACCAGGTGGGCATCCGCACTGGTTCGTCACCTCCTCCCATTGAGCTGGATTGCTCCCCTCCACTGCGTCAGGCATGATCCACCAGGTCTAAACCCCAGCGGCACCCTGCATTTCCCCACAGTTGAAATCCCATCAAGCTGGCCTTGCCGATTTCATTCACCCCAGGTCGCCCGCGGTCATCGGCAAGATCTGGGACGCCGCCTGTTGGTGAGACCAACCTCTCCGGTGGACCTCCATCCGACGTGCCTAGCCCAAATCACTCTTGCACGAAATCGTCACAACCCTAACTAGGCTAGTTCTACTTCATCCTGACGCGCGAAATCCCTGCCCGATGTTTTCAGGGCCCGAATAAAAATAATTTAATCAAAATTAATTAAATTAGTAAAATTAGTTTTGGTAAAAAATTAAATTAATTAAATATTATATTTTGGTTTATAATTAAATTGATGCCTCATTAAGTTATTTTTTTATTTTAAATTAATTAAATGGAATGAACGACGGAATTTGTTGAATTAAAATAAGAGTGAAATTTGTATTCAATAAAAAGACCCTCAAGTTTATTTTAACGAAAGTTTAATTTAATTCTGCTTTTATTTTAAATACGTGAGTTAATGCGTATTGATTGGGTTGAGGCTCAAGGTGACCAATGCATGTTTGGTGCATGTATATTTATTTAATTATTGAATGTTGGGTTGTAATAATTAATTAATAAATGGAGATCATTGTGTCGTCTCTGAGTCATTATATGTATAAGGGCCTGCGGGCCCACTTCAGAGTTGTATTTTATGTTACCCAGTTCCCCTCTCTTGCATGCAAGTATTTTTGTATACGGAAGAGACGATAAGAGACCCCTTTCATGAAGAGTTATCATGTCGCACTAGACAGAAATTGGATGCATTATATGGGAAGGTGCTCCATTTAGAGTCTCAAGTGATACAAGTCAAGGTATGTCCCCTAGTATACAGTTTGGTCCATTATTCACTCAATGAATCAACCATTAGTATTGTCTCATGATCAGGTCACAATTTTAATTTTTTATGCTCTATTGTTTTTGTGTATTGTAGTTAATGCACAAACACATAGAGTAATAATAAATGAGATCGCAAAAATAAAATGATCATGTGACACGGTGAATTTTTCTATTTCATTCATGGTAAGTTGTGAGTGCGATCACATAGTACGTACTTATAAAAATAGAATATGATTTATTTCGACACATTTAAAAAAATAAAACCCTCAAATAAAATTTTAGTCGTAACCACCTTCAATCATTCCAATTTGGACAAAACTAGCTATTTGATGTTCCAATCATGACAAAACTGAGGTTTCCTCTTACTACCAGGTAGTTCTTATGAGAACGATGGGTGAAATTAACTAAAATTTCATAAAATAAATATACCAATCTAGCTGGTTTTAATTTTAGTGTCATGTGTTGAGTAAATAAATTAACGATTTAAGAAGATGCGACTTCACTCAATATATCAATGAACCACGCGTTCATGTGGTTAGTCAGCCAAACGCTTACCTTGAACCCTCCATGTAGTAGTATAGCCAATGATTGTATACTATGAGGTGCGGTTCAGGGAACCTTTCGACTATAATAGTCAATCGATAGAGTATTATGATTCTAGCACAGATGGTTCCCAAAATTTGATAAAATAGAGGGAGTCATTTTATTATTTAATTAATTAATCAAAATGTCTCAACTGGTAATTGTGATAAAAGTAATAATCTGATAAAATTTACTCTTGTAAAAAAATGGAATGTAATATCACATGTTATGAAAACTATGATAAATAATGTGCAAAGTAAATTTCCTCAATAGAATTAGTGTCCATGAATAATACGGGCACATAGACAAAATAATATTGGAAACATATGGTGCTAGTGTCCCAATACATGTTAAACTACCTTAGGAATCATGGGTGAAATTGCTTATAGGAGACTAATGTATAGACCATATGATGATTATGGCTTTATTTTATCATCAACGTCTGATGCTAGATGTGGTCGCTAGATCAGGACATGTTTGATACTACATTTAGTCTCATCTCTAAGATTTTTGCGAGGAGAATGTAAAGAAATATATTAATAAGGTGTTGGTTACAATGGATTTGTGTAAATTGAAAGGCGATTTATGATTTCTCAATACATCATATTCTAATGTCATTTTCAACTGTTTACTCAAGTTTTTAAGCTACAAAATGATCAAGTATTGATTAAATGTTTAATTTCTTATTTAGGTAATGGTTCTCCATGTAAATAACAATAAAAATGAAATATTAATCATTAATTATTATGGAGAAAAAATTGAAATACATGAAGAAAAAGACAATTGAAAGTAACACCCAAAAAATATCCACATCATCCTTTAATAAAATAGGTATTAAAAGGACATTATTTTCTATGAATGTCATAAAATAAAACAACCGAAGATTAAATGCAATTAACTAAATTATATAAGCATGTCACTTTCAAAAATATTCATCAATGTAATGTTTTGGTTTTACTTCTTGGGTATTCAATACAATATGATTATCACATATGTGTATTGATATATAGTAAACAAGTAAGTATATAAATATTACTAGAAGCCCAATGTATTATTTTAAAGTGGCTGTGAAAGGGTCATACCTAGGACAGTGGTGAGAAGTACACGTCTTCTTAATTTCCATGTGATTGATTCATGTAGAACTATTATTAAGTATAACCAAAACATTAACCTCATGTGTCCTTGGACACTATGATACATTATTCCAGTTTTAGGAATTATTGTTGTCTTTGGTATTTAATACTCAAACTATAGTTTAGTAATACTTGAAATATAGGCAATACGTGATGATTATAAAATATAAGACATATACCCAGTTGGGGAAATCTAATTCATTGTGAAGTAAAACTAAAAGTGGACATCATTTTTATGTCATGTATGGTATTTAGGCTCAGTAAAGCTAAAAATATCTGGTATTATCAATGTCTTTAATGTGGAAAAATAAATCATTATAAATAATGGTATGCAACAAAGAATTCAGAATTAGTTCAGCACGAGACAATTAACATTTCCATGAATAATCTGGAGGTATATATTAACTTCTAAATATTCCTTTATGTAATTAAGTAATGGTAAAGAGAAGTAAGTTCATGGTCAGAAGATATGAGTTTCTTCGGATCAACATGTTGATGAATATTTTGACCAATCATTCGGCGATCATGATAATGTAGCATGGAGTAATATCTAAATGCACATTACCTTATATACATCATGACATTGATGTTTATAAGGATGATCAATGATTATGTGTTACATGTCAATATTGGTCCACAAAATGTAGGGTGGATAAATTCATCAATGCACATTATATACATCAAAATTATGATTTTTGTAGTATCAATGTTGCAACTTGTAGAAACTTCATTTATATTTCTTGACTTTCCTTGAAAATAACGGAAATATCCCATAACCATATTCCAACTATAATGAAAAATGGATATCATACAAGTCATAGTATGTCATAAGAACATGGGTTCAGATTTAAAGATTTTGTTAGGGAATAAAGAAACTTCCATAATGAACAAACACATTTTTTCATATATTGTTATTATCTAAATGATTTATTATGACATTACATTAATCCCTATGATAGAAAATATGTAGTCATGTGATTGAAAAATTTTCTATAAAAGGGTGAAAAACTATTTTGAGACACTGTGAGCTATATTGGCTTTGGTTTGGTCAATGTCAGAGATGCAAAAATAGTTGTCATAAGAACATTTTTTGGAAGCGCATGTGGAACATACTTAGTTATAGAGATACAAATTGTGTATTAAGGATAAAACCATGGTAATGGTTTTAATATTCACAGTGGTTTTTGATCTATTATTAATTGTGAATAATATTTCCTACATATAAGAAGTATATGGAAATTATCTGATATTCACAAGACCAGTTAAATTTAGTAATATATTCCATTTATCAAAGGTATATGGGGATTATTATTATGGATACTATGGTGGGTATCCAAGTGAGAAGATACATGGATGGTACTGGTGTAGTACAAATAAGGCTTGATTGGTAATACCCGGTCGTTATTCCTAAATCCATTGTAATGTTACTTATCCTATATAATTTCTATGATCAAAATATTAGGCATTGGATTTCATGATCATCAATCATGGAAGGTGTATATACGACGCAACCCTAAAGGGATAGTCACATCACAATATGCTAATAATTGTTGCAAATTACTATAATTCAGTTTAGGGTTTATGTAAGAAACATGATAATAGAATATACATTTTTAATAAATGTTTTCCATGTGTCTACCATAGGTTAGTGGGAGAACCAAGCTTTTCCATATAAAATATGTTCAAAAACATATGGAAAACAGATTGTTCTTCCAATTAGTTTAGACCAGGACAAAATTTATTCTATAGTTATTAACATAAAATAAAAACCTATGTTTTAGGGAACATGATCTACTGAGGTATATCTAAAGGGTTATTGTACCTAGTAAATCACATATATAGTGACATAGTATTGAAAAATACAAGTTATAACAATTCAAGAGACAAATTGTTTCTAGTGTCACTTGGTGTTATCTCACCAGGTTCACATGTCTGAAGCGTGGGAAGATATAAATGTGGAAATTTGAAATCCATACCCTTTGTTGACGGATTAAACATGTTTTCCATGATATGTATAAGAATTAATATTTCCATGATAAAATTTATAGAATGAAATTATAAGTTATATCTAAGAGCACTACAAGTGAATAAGTTAAAACTATCTGATTGTACTTCGGAAAGTATAAAATATGAGTGCCTAGTAAGTGGAGAAGAAAAGATACTAGATTTTAAGGGGACACAAACAAGTGTTTCGGAGTTCCATGTAATCTGATATCATAGTTATTCTAAAGGAAAAGGAGTGAGACTAACTAATAAAATCCAATGGTATCTCTACATACAATTACTGAGTACATATTGTCCTTTAAGGTAGTTTAGAAGTAGATAATCAAAATGATTTCTTCCAATTCATCAAATTGCACCTAGTAAGAAGAGGATCATCATAATGTAATTTATTATATTCTTACTATATAAGATTCCAAGTTTAGAAAATGGAATAATGTGTATATACTCGGGGATAACATATCATGAGAAGTTTTACTCTAGGATATGAGGTTGCTATAGCAGAAATGCCACATGGCGGAATTGTGGCAGGCCTAGAAGCAAATGCCTTGACTCAGCAGAAACATGATCTTGTTCATGTGAGTGGCTAAAAGGTTCACTTAGAAAGTTGGATCTAGTGAAAGTGGGAGTGTTTAAATAGTGTATTCCCTAGAACCAACTATGCAGTGATTTTGATTACCATATCATGTATAAAACATAGATATACATGATTATTACTTACCATTATAATGTAGACATTTTTTCAGCTACTATTTAATGGTAATTTCCATTTATTAATTTTTGTATCGAATGGTTATAGAATATCTCAGGCTATAATGAGTTCATCGAGGTACTATGACATTAATATTAAAGATATTTCATATGGTCTAGATACATGTTACTGATTGGACATAGTAGATGTTTGTCTATCAGCTACTAAGGGATTATATGCATTGAGATATCTTCTCATGAATTTCATTCATTGTGATCTCTAGTAGTGAGATCGTGAGAGAAGACCATGCAATAAGAATACCACATGTTTCAGGTGTCATTGGTTATTCCTATGTATGATCATGTGTAATGCCCTCTTGACTTCTGATCATTGCCAATGTATGCCATTTGACCACATACATTATTGCAAGATGAAAACCATGATATTGAAATCATGGAAAGGTATTTTGTGTTTGGTGCATCATTGGTGTCATGACATTGGTTGAATATGTCACGACCCTCCTTCACCAAAAGGAGGGAAGGGTCAGCAGATTGCCAGGCCCTTCCTTCTTTAAGTTGAAGGAGAGATAATGACCCCTGAAACCCGCCTTCAATAGGTCCCGGAGTGGTGACTAGCACCAAGGGTATAGAATCACGCACTAAATGGAAGGCATTACCCTTTTTATTTTATTAGGATCGGGAGATAAGATGGTAATCTCAACAACACCAAAAGTGGAAAGTAAAAGTAAAGCCAAGAACCATTCCTAATGCATGTTACAATAGTAAATACCACAAAGTACAAAGTGACTACAAGGGTAAAGTACCAAGAAAGAAAAACAGAAACTGTAACTGCCCCAAATGTCCGAGCTAGTATGGTCCTGTGTGATCCCCGAAGTCCTCCGGGAAGCCTAAAAGCAGTTTTATATACTTTGGGTGAGCATACAAGTATACTCAGTAGGGAAAAACCAAAGACTCTCGTGTAAAAGTGGGGGAACGTACTAAAGTCCCGTAAGGAAAAGAATAAACCAAACACCTAACAAGGTAAACTATCCACCCAAGCCTCACCAAGGCACACTCCCCAAATAACGCAAGTCAAGTAATGTATAGTAATAACACATCGACGTTTAGGTACCCCGCGCCACTTTCCCACTGGTTATTGAAGACATCCTACGCATCGAACCAATCCCGCCATTCTCACCGCAGTCCCACTGCCTCACCCCGCCCGCACACACCTGGGCCACATCCTCACGCAGTCCCACTGCCAAACCCTGCCCGCAAACACCTGGGCCAGAACTGTCACATGTAACCACGCCTGAAAACACCTAGGCCACGACAACCACCGCCACGCCCGAAGACACCTGGGCTAGAAGATCTACTGCCACGCCCGAAGACACCTGGGCCTCATCCTGAAGATACTTGGGAAACCACCTGCCCGCACACACCTGGTCCATAACCACCACACTACCCCGCCCGAAGGTTCTTGGGCTAATAATGGACCTCAGACCATCACAGCCTACCCGAAGATACTTGGGCAATCCGGGAAAGGGAGCAGAAAAGGAGCTAATAACCAGCCACTAATAGTAGTATTGGGAAAAACACCCTCCCCCATGAAATGGGGGTGTTCGGCACTAAGTGCTCAACTTGGGTGGGTTGTGAATAATAAACACAAAACTACAAGCATATATATAGGTAACAAGCACTCTCCCAAGTTTAGGTTTTTTAGCCAGCCTAAGGAACACAAACAACACTCAAGTCTGAGTCGCAACTCATACCAAACGAAAACCCATTTGTCCCATCCTTGTTTTCATGTTCGGTATTAATGTTCAAATAAGCTTATGCACTACTGGGCAACTACAAACCAAGGAAAAGGATCCAACCAAACATCAATTTAAACATTCACACCCGGTTCTCTTGTAAAGTCACAACAACAAAGGGATAAGTGAGATCCCTCGAAGTACTGGAACCAAAGACAACCCCGGGATACTGCCCCGTGTCACCCCAAATGGTTTCTCATCAACAGAGGGTCCCACCCCAATTCATGATACAATCAAGGTAACCACCCGACCTTAAAGTCAAAACCACTGGAATCATAACACAGGGGATCCCATCCCCAATTTCACAACCACCGAGAGTATAATAAAAGGGGATCCCATCCCCTCCCACATCACCCAGCAACATGCCCGTGGAAGAAGAACAATCAAACCACTACCACCAAGAAAAGCAGGCCCATACGGGTATTTTCATATTTAAAAGATTTAACACACTCCATGATTTCAATTCCGCTGTACTTTAACCGGGGTTATCATAGAAAAAGGGTTGATCCCGGTGCTTTCAATTTATTTAGCCGAATGTACGTAATTAACCAATTTCCTTTACAACAAGGGTTCAAAACCACAATACAATCCATTTAAACATCACCAGAGGTAAGGGTTCATTAGTGCAAAGAGAAAGACCACCAGCGGCCATGATTTTCAGTAGGCATAAGCCCACACAATTCAGAAAAGAAGATCATAAAACAATCAGCAACATCGATCACAACCCCCTTTGTTCTTTAGAGTCCATTCATTATCTTCATTAAGGTTTGATTAATCCAATTCCATAGAAAAATAGCATGCCCACCCTGCATGATACACAAAAAGGGAGAGACGAAGGAGAAATTCCCTACTTTGTTGATCAATTATCGATGCTAAGGATGGGTGCAGAACTTTACGGATAGTGATGCGGTTCGTCCGAACGAAAAGATGCCCGTCTGAACGATGGGTACTACTAGCATAGGGTGATCGAGAAAAGAAACCCTGGAAGAACCCTTTTGGTTTTTAAAGGCTGGGGACGGTTGAGATAACAACGTTGAACCGCGTAAGGAGCGGGGGATCCTGGGTCGACCACGCGGCCCCATACGTCATTAAAGGGTCGGGTGGTTTAAACTTACGCATACACAAGGTTAATTCATTAAATATTTAATTAAAACATTTATGGGGGTTACCGGGCTTTAAAACAAGCTTAAATGGGTCAAAATAGGGTTTAAAACCCAATTTGCGCATGTCACTGGAAAAACCACGACAATGCTGGGTGACACCGATCGGCCGGTCGGTTTCACCGATCGGTTGTGCCGATCGGTCTCACGCCGAGACGGTACCCCTTTAGGATCTGGATTTTTGGCAAAGGAAAGGACCTTGAGAGTCTGGGTCATCACATCAGACACCTCACCGATCGGCACGACCAGGCTTTAAAACAAGCTTAAAGGGGTCAAAATAGGGTTTAAAACCCAATTTGCGCACGTCACTGGAAAACCCCCGACAAGGCTGGGTGACAACGATCTTTCGATCTCACCGATCAGTGGCACCGATTGGTCGCACCGATCGGTCGCACTGATCGGTCGCACCGATCAGTCTCACGCCGAGACGCTACCCCTTTAGGATCTGGGTTTTTGGCAAAGGAAAGGACCCTGATAGTCTGGGTCATCAAATCAGATACCTCTCAAACTATTCTTTCCCTCGAGAATTTAAACAACCAAGAAGGGAAGAACGGGTCTGAACAACCACCTCGAAAGATACCTCTCAAAAGTGAACCTCATTGTTAACTAAGAACACCTCCCTGTCAAGAACCAAGCAAGATACCATGTCAAACTGCCCAACCATGTGGTTTGGGGAGTCTCCTCCCCCATGTCAAGATATTATCCGCTTTGGGCGGCACTAACTCGCCCGCACGGGTTTATCGCATCCATCTTAATGCGTATTGATTAGGGGCCGGGTCATCCCCTCCCCGTATACAGGAATTTTTGCACACATTCAGAGGAAATAAAACCACATATTTCATAGCCAATGGTTGAACGATCCATCACAAGTGTAAATAGAAGAACACAAAACTCAAAACAACTCTAGGTACTAGGCTTGCATCTGTGATTCCCTCTCCCACGTACTCTCCTCAAGCCCATCGTGTCTCCATAACATACAAACCAAGGGAATGGTTCACCCACGAAGCACCTTCTCCTCATGATCCTCTATCATCACTGGTCTTTCCATAAAGGTCACGTCATCCTCGATGTCTAGATCTCCCCAATCAAGGACATGTGAATCTTCATGAAGGTAATGACGAAGCTGGGACACATGGAAGACGTCATGTATCCTTAGTAGCGGCGATGGTAACGCTAGCTGATAATCCACTTCGCCGACCCGCCGCAACACTTCGAAGGGTCTGGTGAACCTGGGAGAAATCTTACTCCCTTTGCCGAACCTCCGTTGTCCACACCGAGGGGAGACCTTCAAGAACACGTGGTCTCCAACCTCAAACTCCAAGGGCCTCCTCCTGGTATCATCATATGACTTCCTTCGGTCCTGGGCCGCCTTCATCCTTTCCTGTATGAGCTGAACCTTCTCTGTCGTGCTCTGCACCACCCTCGGGCCAAGGATGCCTGCCTCTCCGACTTCGGTCCAACACACAGGTAAGCGGCATGGTCTCCCATACAAGGCTTCAAACGGGGCCATAACAATGGTAGAGTGATAGATATTATTGTAGGAAAATTCTACCAGAGGAAAGTTTCTCACCCATGATACTCCTGAGTCCAGAACACATGCCCGCAGCATATCCTCCATGGTCTAGATGGTGCGCTCTATCTGTCCATCTGTCTGGGGATGGAAAGCAGTGCTAAGACGCAACTGGGTGCCAAAAGCATGCTGCAATCCTCTCTAGACTCATGAGGTAAACCATGCATCCCTATCCGAGACTATAGACCTCGGAACTCCATGCAACCGCACCACCTCATCCACATACTTTCGTGCCAAAGCATCCACTGCACTCGACTCCTTGATCGCCAGGAAGTGAGCTGATTTCTTCAACTGGTCCACTACCACCCAGATGGAATCGTATCCCCCTTGGACCTTGGGTAGTCCCGTGACGAAATCCATCGAGATGTCCTCCCACTTCCACTCGGGGACATCTAGAGACTGCAGCAGGCCACCTGGAACACGGTGTTCAGCCTTCACCTACTAACACACTAGGCACTTGGCCATAAACTCCTCCATTGATCGCTTTACTATGGGCCACCAAAACTATCTCTTCAGGCCCTGGTACATCTTGGAAACTCTTGGGTGTACCGCTAGGGGTGAGTTGTGGAACTCACTGAGAACCTGGCTGCGCATTGCCTCTGGAACAAACAGCTTTCCCTGGAAAAGCATCCGGTTCTGACCATCCTCTGTCCAACCTTCTAGAGCATTCCTCTGGTCAACTTGGTCATGCATCACTTCACACTCCGGGTCTCCCCACTGAGACTCCTCCACTTGCTGCAACAGAGAAGACTACACTGTCATCTGATACTGGAAACCTCTACCGCTATCCATCCTTGCTTCCAGGTGTAAGGAAGCCAACTCCTCCATCGCCTTCCAGGTGTCTGCCGAGTCTCAGACCGCATCCCTTTGCGTCCTCCTACTCAAGGCACCGGCCACTACATTACCCTTCCCTGAAGTGTAGGAAACCTCGAAGTCGTAATTCTGGAGGAACTCTATCCACCTTCGCTGCCGCAAGTTTAGGTCCCACTGGGAGAAGATATAGCTCAAGATTTTGTGATCTGTGAAGACCACAAAGCATTCACCGATGAGGTAGTGCCGCCATAACTTCAGTGCAAAAACGACCGCTGCAAGCTCTAGGTCGTGGTTGGCATAATTACGCTCATTAGGGCATAGCTTCCTAGACCCATAAGAGATCACCCTTTGTCACTGCATCAACACACATCCTAGGACCTATCCTTTAGCATCACAGAACACTTCGTACATCACCCCTTCTTCTGTTAGCCTTAGAAATGGGGCACTAACCAACTTCTCCTTCAGATAGCTGAAGGCTGCCTCGCACTGCTCACTCCACACGAAAACCTGATCCTTCTTGGTCAAGGCTGTCAAAGGGGCGGCAACTCGGGAGAAGTTGGGTACGAACCTCCGATAGTAACCCGCAAGCCCGAGGATACTACGGACCTCTACCACATTCTTGGGTGCTTCCCAAGAAACAACTACCTCAACCTTTGATGGGTCCACCGCTACCCCTTGCTCGGACACCACGTGCCCGAGGAAGTGCACTTCTCGCATCTGGAACTTGCATTTCGACAACTTCCCATAGAGCTGGTGCTGTCGGAGGACTTCTAAAACCGTCCTCAGGTGTTCCGCGTGGTCCTCTGATCTCGAATAGATCAGGATGTCGTTGATGAACACGACTACGAACAGATCCAGGTACTCCCGGAATATGGAGTTCATAAGCCCCATGAACATAGCCGGGGCATTCGTAACACCGAAAGGCATGACTACGAACTCGAAGTGTCCATATTTGCACATGAACACAGTCTTCGGGATTTCACCCTCTTTCACCCTCAACTGGTGATACCCAGATCGCAGGTCGATCTTTGAGAACCACCCTGCCCCTTTTAGCTGGTCGAAAATATCGTCTATCCTCGGAAGAGGATAGCGATTCTTGATCGTCACCTAATTCAACCTCCTATAGTCTATACAAAACCTGAGACCACCATCTTCCTTCTTTATAAATAGGACTGAAGCACCCCACAGTGACGCACTTGGTCGAACATAACCCCTCTTCATCAGATCGTCAATCTGAATCCGCAACTCCCGTAGCTCCGAAAGTGCCATCCGGTAAGGAGCCATCGAGATCGGACGAGCACTGGGCTGTAGGTCTATCCCAAACTCGATATCACGTCGAGGGGGTAGAGTTGTCACCTCCTCAGGGAAGACGTCCATAAAATCACGGAAAATCTCTGGCACCCCCACAATCTCAGCATCTACTGGCTCCACTGACAGCTCGGCTAACAAGGAGAGGAGGGGTTCCTCTCGCCTGCTGCCCTTCTGATTGCTCTGCTCGCCGGTGAAAGTAACACACCGACCGCCCAAGTCTGAGAACACAACCCTTCCCCAAAAGCAGTCGATGACGGCACACACAGAGAATAGCCAGTCGATGCCTAGGATGGAATCGTATGGCTGTATCTGTAGCAGAAGAAGATCCCTGACCGACTGATGTAGCCCTATCATCAGTCTGCATCCTCGACAAACATATAACAAGTCGGTCTGACCTCCGACTGGTGTGCTCAACACCAGGGGCACTGTAAGTCTCTCGGAATCTAGACCTAAGGCACAGGCTAGACTGGGCGCAACAAAGGAGTGCAAAGATCCGGTATCAAACAAGGCATAAGCAAGGGTGCTAAACAAATTGATCATACCTCGAACGACCTCCGGCCCCACCGGAACTACTGCCTCCGCAGCATGTAGCTATCCACACCCAGCTCCTCTGCCCCTCGGCTGTCGGCCACCTCCCCAACCACTCCCCGGTCGAGGTCCCTGAGGAGAGCCCTGAGGTCAGCCTCCTTCTCCTATGTCTGCCCTCAGAGGATAGGGAGCTCACTGTCCCTGCAGATGCTGCTGAAAAGGCCTGGCTAGAAGCTGCTGCTGGGGAGGGTACTGGGGCTGTCTGCCATCGCCGTACTGTACCCGGTCTGGGCACTGACTCTAGAGATGTTCATGGCTCCCACAGACGAAGCACCGCGGTCCCGAGATTGAGGGAAAAGGGCAAGGACTAGGGGATCGAAACTGAAACTGCTGCTGCCTGCTGCCTGCTGGTCGGAACCTGGAGGGTCCTGACACTTGAGGCCTGGCACTGACGGCCTTCCCCTTCGATGGTCCCAGCTGGATCCCCTCTCGTGACACACCTCCTAGAGCATTCATCCTCTCCACCACTTTGGCCTTCTTATGGACCTCCAAGTACGTCGTCTGGGTAAAGGGGGTAATAGAATACTAGAGAGAGGGTCGGAGCACCTCCTCCAAACGTCTTGCTCAAGACTCCTCATAGGGAAAGAGGTCCGGAGAAAAATGTAGGAGGTCCTTGAACTTGATTCCTATCTACCTCACTGACATATTCCCCTGCTGGAGGGAGAGTAGCTCCTGTCTCTTTTCCGCCTTCATCGTCGAAGAGAGGAATTCCGCCCGGAACTCCCTCTTGAAATCATCCCATGCTACCTCAGCCTCTCTCCTCTCCCCCAGGTAAAGAGTCCACCACTGACGCGCTGCTCCCCGCATCTGGCTGATAGCTAGAGGAACCCAGTACTCGATCGGAGCCCGGATCAAGCCAAAGACTATCAACAGCTCCTCTAGCTAGCCCTCCTTCTTCATATCAGAGGTGCTGCCCTCATACTTCTCAAGGGTCTGTCGCTGGAAGGCCCGAAGTGTCTTCTGCCACTGGTCGTACTCCTCCTCTCGATCAGCTCTCTGCCGATCGGCCAAGGTAGTCTCCGGGGCCTCGATCGCCCGCACCAAACGTGGTCGCCTTCCAGGTGCCATAACTACAAGGTAAACATGGAACACCTAAGACCAAGTAGTGCAGAATATTGTTCTTAAAATTTCTTAAACTTTTTATTTATTTTTAATTCCCAAGACACCCCAAAATCACGAGAACACAAGTCATTATGATGCATGTAACTTTCCTAGGGTCTCTACCCTGCAATCAGCATGGCCTCACTTGTTCGTTTAGTAGGTCCAGAGTCCTTGCATCAGATCATAGGGGGCCCTAAAATCCCATCTCCTAGCCGGTCTTCCCTGGCCTAATTCACACACCAACGTCACCCAACACTGTTGCCCTACCATCCCATGCAATCCTCACTGTGCCTAACTCTGGAATCCATCCTATATCTCAACCTCTCACCTCTGACACCATTATGTCATGACCCGCCTTCACCAAAAGGAGGGAAGGGTCAGGAGATTGCCAGGACCTTCCTTATTTAAGTTGAAGGAGAGATAATGACCCATAAAACTCGCCTTCAATAGGTACCGGAGTGGTGACTAGCACCAAGGGTATAGAATCACTCACTAAATAGAATGCATTACCCTTTTTATTTTAATAGGATCGAGAGATAAGATGGTATTCCCAACTACACCAAAATCAGAAAGTAAAATTAAATCCAAGAACCATTCCCAACACACGTTACAATAGTAAATACCACAAATTACAAAGTGACTACAAGGGTAAAGTACCAAGAAAGAAAAACAGCAACTGCAACTGCCCCAAAGGTCCGACCTAGTATGGTCCCACGCGATCCCCGAAGTCCTCCTGGAAGCATGAAAGAAGTTTTATATATGTAGGGTGAGCATACAAGTATACTCAGTAGGGAAAAACAAAAGACACTCGTGCACAAGTGGGGGAACGTACTAAAGTCCCGTAAGGAAAAGAATAAATCAAACACCTAACATGGTAAAATATCCACCCAAGACTCACCAAGGCACACTCCCCAAATAACCAAGTCAAGTAATGTATAGTAATAGCAAATCGATGTTTGGGTACCCCACGCCACTTTTCCACTTGTTATTGAAGACATCCTACGCATTGAACCAATCCCACCATTCTCACCACAGTCCCACTACCTCACCTCGCCCGCACACACCTGGGCCACATCCTCACGCAGTCCCACTGCCAAACCCTACCTGCAAACACCTGGGCCAAAACTTTCACATGTAACCATGCCTGCAAACACCTAGGCCACAAAAACCACCGCCATGCTCGAAGACACCTGGGATAGAAGATCTACTGCCACGCCCAAAGACACCTGGGCCTCATCCCGAAGATACTTGGGAAACCACCTGCCCGCACACACCTGGGCCATAACCACCACACTACCCCGTATGAAGGTTCTTGGGCTAATAATGGACCTCAGACCATCATAGTCTGCCCGAAGATACTTGGGCTATCCGGGAAAGGGAGCAGAAAAGGAGATAATAACAAGCCACTAATAGTAGTGTTGGGAAACACACCCTCCCCCATGAAATGGGGGTGTTCGGCACTAAGTGCTCAACTTGGGTGGGGTGAAAATAAGAAACACAAAACTACAAGAATATATATAGGTAACAAGAACTCTCCCAAGTTTAGGTTTTTTAGCCAGCCTAAGGAACACAAACAACACTCAAGTCCGAGTCGCAACTCATACCAAACGAAAACCCATTTGTCCCATCCTTGTTTTCATGTTCGGTATTGATGTTCAAATAAGCTTATGCACTACTGGGCAACTACAAACCATGGAAAAGGATCCATCCAAACATCAATTTAAACATTCACACCTGGTTCTCTTGTAAAGTCACAACAATAAAGGGATAAGTGAGATCCCTCGAAGTACTGGAACCAAATACAACCCTGGGATACTGACCCGTGTCCCCCCAAATGGTTTCTCATCAACAGAGGGTCCCACCCCAATTCGTGATACAATCAAGGTAACCACCCGACCTTAAAGTCACAACCACTAGAATCGTAACATAGGGGATCCCATCCCCAATTTCACAACCACTGAGAGTATAATAACAGGGGATCCCATCCCCTCCCACATTACCCAGCAACCAGCCCGTGGAAGAAGAACAATCAAACCACAACCACCAAGAAAAGCAGGCCCATGCGGGTATTTTCAGATTTAAAGGATTTAACACACTCCATGATTTCAATTCCGTTGTACATTAACCGTGGTTATCACAGAAAAAGGGTTGATCCTAGTGCTTTCAATTTATTTAGCCAAATGTACGTAATTAACCAATTTCCGTTACATCAATGGTTCACAACCACAATACAATCCATTTAAACATCACAAGAGGTAAGGGTTCATTAGTGCATAGATAAATACCACCAGAAGCCATGATTTTCAGTAGGCGTAAGACCACACAATTCAGAAAAGAAGATCATAAAACAATCAGCATCATCGATCACAACCCCCTTTGTTATTTAGAGTTCGTTCATTATCTTCATTAAGGTTTGGTTAATCCAATTCCACAGAAAAAATAGCATGCCCACCCTACATGATACACAAAAAGGGATACACAAAGGAGAAATTCCCTACTTTTTTGATCAACGATCGATGCTAAGGCCGGGCGCAGAACTTTATGGATAGCGATGCAGTTCGTCCGAACGAAAAGCTGCTCATCTGAATGATGGGTACTACTAGCACAGGGTGATCAAGAAAAGAAACCCTAGGAGAACCCTTTTGGGTTTTAAAGGCCGGGGACAGTTGAGAGAACAACATCGAATAGCGTAAGGAGGGGCAGTCGTGGTTCGACCACACGTCCCCACACGTCATTAAAGGGTCGGGTGGTTTAAACTTATGCATACACCAGGTTAATTCATTAAATATTTAACTAAAACATTTATGGGTGTTACCGGGCTTTAAAACTAGCTTAAAGGGGTCAAAATAGGGTTTAAAACCCAATTTGCGCACGTCACTAGAAAAAACCCGACAAGGCTGGGTGACACCGATCGGTCTCACCGACCGATCGGTCTCACTGATCGGT
This sequence comes from Viscum album, assembly GCA_963277665.1. NCBI lineage: Eukaryota > Viridiplantae > Streptophyta > Magnoliopsida > Santalales > Viscaceae > Viscum > Viscum album. The sequence continues at coordinate 1,088,303,118 of OY728163.1, read as the reverse complement.
CTCACGCCGAGACACTACCCCTTTAGGATCTGGATTTTTGGAAAAGGAAAGGACCCTGAGAGTTTGGGTCATCACATAACGACCATGAAATGATTTTTAGCTTCTAGGACTAGGAAGTTATATATCTCAGGCCATGTTTATTTTGATGGTAACACCATTGTAAACCCATGGCCATGGTAGTCCAAGGTAAATCCATCATGTTAGATCAAAAAATAATAAAGAATGAAAAGGATGATGACATGACTGTGCATCCTGATTTATGAAATATGTACTTACATATAGATTATATTACATGGTGCATGTTCATCAGTTGGTTATAACTACTATGAAAATCCTTATCCCTTTAGGGGCCATGATGGGTTGCTAGATCCCTATTGTGGTCTATGAATAGTAGTCAATTATATGGAGATAAGGGCCTAGAGGGTCATAGTCAATAGTGTATCCCTGATTCTACCATATTCAGTTGAATAGGAGTTTTGGACATGGTGGGCACCACCACCGGGGTCTGGGAATTATACACCGATAAAAGATCATAAATGCAATAAATACATTTATATTACCATGTTAATAATATTGAACCTGGAATTTATTTATTAAATGTATTTACACATTTTATGTAAATACATGAAAAAATATTATTTGAATGAATATTAAAATATTGAAGGTTTAATTAATATTTCTGAGAGTACGAGCCAGGTTAATGGCTCAAGTACTATCATGTAATATATTTATTACATTATAGAATAGTGATAATAATAATAAATAATATTTATGACTCAGTTTAGTAGTAAAAAATCTATTTATATAGTGTATTAATTATTCTTTTGTTGGGATATAATTTACAAGTAATTCTATTTCACACTATAAATAGAGGTGGAGAAGAGTTTTCTATGTACAATTTGCATCCGATATCTCTATAATCATCTCTCTTATATTCTAGAGAGAGTGGATCTAACTCCAGGAGCTCTGATCGAGATCTCTCTCATATGTCATAGGCTAGGTTTTGCGGTGATCATCGAAGTATCGTGGGAACTCTACACTAGCACTGGGATTTCAACGAACAACACTCTTGTAGTTTCTTGAAGCATGTATTGATGATCTAGAGGAATTTGAATTTAGATTCTTTGAGCAGTGATTTCCAAAGATGAGAAAATTTCATGAATTACTTCTGATCTATACCATGTCTTTTATGGTTTTAATTTTATGCTTAAAACTCATCATAGATGATCCACAGCTTAAACGAGGCAACAATTTTCCAACCTCGACAAGTTCATGTCAGACATCGGTGAAATTTTTTAATATCCAACTTTTGGGTCTTCCGTTGTGTGCTTGGTAACTTAATTTTATACCTCATGATACATTTGATATATCACCATTTTTTATATACATAATCATACTCTAATGATGAGATAATATTTTGGTTAGTTATGTTAATTTCTATGAATCTTATTCTATGTCATAGTTTCTCCACAATATAGATTTGGCACTCGTCTCTAGTAGGTACCCTCTGGAGTGTATGGAGGAGTTCTTGAAGACATGGGTAAATCTAGTTAGATAGGATTTCCATATTTGGGCTTTATAGATAATTCAATTAAATTATAATTTTGGGTAAGAAAAAATAATTTGAGTAATAAGAAATTTTTAGATTATATTCAGTTGTTATTGAAGGAGGAGAATCAATTAAGTAAATCATTTTTTTATTCTTAAAATAGGTAAATATCATGACAAATAAATGTATTTATGATTCATATTGAGTTATATTGATCTACAAAATATGAATATTTAACTATGAGATAAATTTAACACTGAATTATTTTATGCATGATGACAGAATAAAAGGTTTATTTTAAATAATTGTTAGTGTAGATTAATCCAAAAATTATTTCAAATTTAATAAGGATATTTGAAAATATTTTATAGTGATAATTATATAAAATAAAATATAAATAATCTTTAAAGCGTGGATAAATGGGTTTACATATCTAAAATAATGAAAAAAAATCCATGTGCCTAATTTCTAATTTTATAAAAAAAGCGAATTAGTGAATAGATTGAGTGAAGGTGATGATATAATTAATTAGAAATATTCTAAACACATTGGAAGAAATATGATAGTAGATATGATTTTATTCTATAATAAATAGGTATTCAAATGAATAAATTAAAGTATTAGGAAGAGGCCAATACACTTTTTCTACTAGAAAATCTTCTGTAAATTTGTGTTGATGATTAATGATGGAGAGAAAAATGTGGGTGATCCTAACTTCTTAAATCATGGATAATTTTTATTATTTGGATTAATATTCTGAAATGAAGGTTATGTTTATAAATATAATCTTTGATTAGGTGTTCTTTATTCTGGAAGAAGATCTGCCATTTATTTTTTTTGAAATCATGGAAAATTATGATGATCTATTTAATGTGTATGGTTTGAAGTACCATTTTAAATGAGATGTATTCAATAAAAACCAGTTGGTATATAGTAAATAATTCAATATATATCGTTATTTTTAATTATGATACTTTCACTATGTATACATACATAATGATATTAGTGAATAACCAGTTTCTTGGTGTTAACCCAACATAGTAAGGTAATATTCAACCACAATGGGATTGAGCATTGTAAAACATTTACTTGTTTCGTTCTATTGAAACTCAAACTTTTATATAATATTTTTGTTTTTCATGATTATTTCATGATCCATTCATTATAATATGTGCATAATTGGAATTAATAAGGTGAAAAAATTAGCAAAAAGTTGATCATAATAATTCACCACTAATTAATGTGATTGTGCAAGATCTCAAGACACTTTAACTGGAATAATATATAATGTTATATTTTTTTTTGGATAAATTAGCTTTCCAATTAATATTTTTTTACATATATGATTATTATATTAGATACTGTTTTTGAGATGCATCTTTTGGATGATAATGATACTATCTATGTCAATATCAACAGAGAGGCTATCTAGAATATAAAAGAATAGGAAGGGGGAAAAGCATATTCAATTGAGGGAAATAATTATTTGGAAAATGGATATTGAAGGATCTCCTATATTAAATTGTAATAAATGTTTTATTTTATTTCTCATATCAATAGAGGATTATACTCTTATAGGATCTAATTCAAGGTATAAAGAATATATTCAAAATGAATCAAATGATGATGTTATTAAATCTAAATAAAGAATTATTTAAAGAATCATCATTTTAAAATTGTAACATATATGTTTCTTTTTATCAGTGGTATTGATTAAATACAAACCTAGATATGGATGTTTAGAGTTTCTTTTTATAGGACAATAGATTGGAAGTTATAAAAATTATACACTCTAATAAATAATATTTATGGGAAAGAATAAAATATATTTATGTATAGAGAGAAAAAATACATAATGAAATTATAATTTCAAAAATAAATTTATGTGATGGATAAAATAACTAAAATTAGTAAGTAGAAGATTCATACATTGGAATAAATTTAGAGAAATCCCATTAGTGTGATGAATACTCATATAGAGGTTTATGATAAAAGAGTGAAAGAGAATGGAATTTATTTATATGAAAAAAATCATTATTCAAAAATGAAAATATATTAAATATATGTAGTGATTGAGTGAAATCTATTCATTATTAGATGAAAAATCGTAATATTAATGTAATTAAGTGGGATTCCATTTTCAGAAATTCAGATATAACTTATGATGATCTTCACTTAGATATATGATAAGATATCCATTAATAAATTTTCATGATGACATAACTCATATAAAAAACAAAATATAATTGGTATTATGGGATTAAAATCATATCTTGATTAATAATCTATAAGACCTATGAAAAAGTTACCCCTTAATCATGAAAATAATGTTCTTACTAATGTTTTTTCATTTGCGAGTCCATGTTAAAAATGATTTCTTGAAAAATTTGTGGTAAAATAAATAATGATAAAACAACCATTTCATCAAATATTAATGTGATATATATTAAAATAATTTTTAGAAAAAATATATTAAAACAAAAGTCATTTTAAAAAAAAAGGATGTCATTAAAGCAAGATGGATATAAATTTTGTGAAGAAAATCTATATCCATTGGTCATTACTGGTGTTATGGATGTTTTTGGTAAACTTAAACTGATTATTGGAATAAAATACAAGTAATTATAAGATAAAAAATTCTAATATTAAAGAGTTGTGGATATATGATGTGAAATTTCTTATTGACAGAATATGGAAAATTAGGTATATGATTAGAATGAATTTTTCTGCTAAGTATTGATTTGTATTCATGGATGTTTTTTTCGAAAAATAAATATATGTAGCCATTTTATTAATATTTATAATATAAAAAAACCGATAATGTTTGATAATCATTTAATGGTATAAAGCTAAAAAATATAAGAATAAAATAAAAGGATGTGTATGACCCCTCATATTTTAGATGCACATTATGGTTAGGGTTTTTTTCCCTATATGGGTGTACCTAAGTGTTTTTTAGCTGATGGATGTGTTGGGGTTGTTTTGCATTTTGTTTGGTAGGAATATAATAGACCTATATTTTTTTATATGTTATAGGATGTCATTAACAGTGTGGCACAATGTGATACATTGGAAAGTACATGGGAGGGCTAGCAAGGAGTGATGTACTGAACATTCATGGTATGGAACTATGTTTTAAACTGTGAACTGATTTTGAGAAGTTTTCTCACATGGGGTAATGTAACTAACTCCCCTTATTTAATCACCTAAAATCCATTATAATATTTTGATTAATTTATCTTCACTTTTTAAAATTTTGGCTCCTATGAACTTCTATTTTAGATGATCAAATAACCATTTTATTGTGATTTTTCCCTTAAAGAATGTCTGAGATTATTCAAGACCTATAATTCACAACAAATTTCTAATTTATAATCTCCATATCATAAACCAAATATTATTTCCATTTTATTTGAATTAGGGATATTGGATCAGTTAGTTTGATTCATTTCATGAGTCAAAGTGGATCTGTTTATTTATGAAATTTTTTGGTGGTCGACATATTTTCCCACAGGTCTGACACCAGTTATTAGTGTGTGTGTGTGTGATTTTTCATTCCACTTTATTACCATGTGTTTAACCTAGAATTTTAATATATAATTTTAATCATAGATATTATAAAAAATGATAACCCTTAAGTCATCTAATGTTCCTAATTAGATGGCTTCCTAAGAGGATTCCTTGGAAATTTGTTTTTTCATGGAAAGTGTTAATAAAAGTGTGAAACTATATTCATTTTTATTGGTTTATAAATTTAAATTGTTGGATTAAAAAATATGAATGGTTTTCAACGAAAAGGGTAGTGGATAATGTTATAATGGTGATTAAAATTATTTTGTTTAAACTGGATAATGTTTTTTTGATGAAATATTAAGGAAATCACGAGTCAAATATTAATTTTATATTTTTTTAATTGAGAATGATTCTAGGGTTGGAATTTAGCATTCGAATATTGTCCATGGTTCTGGAGATTTATTTTTCATCATGTGATATTTTTTATAAGAAATATATATTTTCTAGATCATGGACATTTATTCTTAGAATGGTATACTTATTTAGTTGTTCCTTTGTCTCTAAGATGGGTATATTTTCACTGGTTTGAAATTTGTTTCAAGGAATGGTATATTTCCCCTAAATGAGTTATGTTAATTATGATGATAATATTTTCCATGAGTGGATTCCTATATTTTAGTGACATATGACAATTATTGATACATATATGGTGGGAATCTAATGACGTCATGGATCTAGTGGATCAATGTTACTAATTTATTTACTTTTTATACTAATATTAAATTTATGTTTCTATAACTTCATCATTCACATAATCATACTAGATAAATTAATAGAAGTTGTTGGTTCTAGCATACTGAGTCTTACTCACAACCTACTTGGGGCATAAATTTTTACCTGAGAAGACATATTGTTTATAATAAATAATAAGGGAATGATCATTGATATTTATTCTTTATTTGTAATAGTAGGTTGAACAATGGGTTTTTGGGACTCAATAGGGACTCTAGAATGTTTTTGATGGGATATTAACACTTTTTTGACGTTTTTTTGAGTTTGGTTAAACATAACCCGTGGGTGGTGTATGATAATCTGTAATACATTACAAAGTCTTATATGATATATAATGGGTTATGTTGGATTATTTATTATCACTAGCCTAGATTACAGTTTAATTATTATTATGGATCCTTGTAGGATTATCATTTTTTGTCAGTATTACTTTACTCTGATTAGATGGTATAGTCACACCATCATACCGTTGTATACCCCTCCATCTAGTTGATGGCCTCTAAAATATAAATAAATGTGCATGAGGATATGTGAAGACCACATATTTGGGAATATATTAGTGGTCCTGGTGGGGATGATAAAACATGGTATTATATATATATTTCACAAAATTTTGGAATAGTTAGACTTGATATATGGTGTTTTTGTATCATGGTATGGAATTCATTCCAAGGGGTGGACACCATAAATATTAGGAATTTATATTTTTTATATGGATATGTATAATATTATTGGTTTCAATTTTGATTGTCGACCAGTTTTCACATAGATTGAAACACATAGTTTTGTTGTTTTTATTTGGGGGTATCTTTTAGACAGAATAAAAAAAGGGAGTATGTTCATTTGTTATAATAGGAACATAGGATTCAATTGTAATTCCAATAATGGATTATGGTATTATGTTATAACTATGTCATGGATCAATTTTTATGTGTCTAGAACAAGAAACTTTAGGCATATTGTTTAAACATGTGGTGGAATCATGTTTATACAATCATTTAAATAGTTAATGCTATATTAGAAGATAACATTTTGAAATTATTATTTGACATAAACTATGGTATATTATATTTACAAATTTTAAACTATTTTATTCAATATCACAAAATTAAAATTTTATTTAATTATGTAATGTTGTGAAATTATGGTTAAATTAATATATAATTTCATGATGATATTGATCCTGTGTATATGTTATTGACATTATGTGTATACATTATAGAAGCTATGTATGAGTAGTTGGGACTAGTGATAATTTACATGTTATAAGTTTATTATGATATGAGATATGGAGAATATGATATCATTTTTCTTGATTTCATATCCCATAAAAATGGTTTAGAGAATTAAAAAATCTGTTTTATTGAGGGTGATATTCGTTCATGACCTGATCATGAGAATGTGTAAATAGTGCTAGAGAGATGGCATCATTTATGATACCTTTGAAATGAGGAATCTATAATTTGAGAAGATTACACAAATATTACGACATTGATTGAATTGTGATTTTATGAGATTTAATATGTCCCAACTATCAATAAAATGTTTGGTTTTGTTTCTACAACTCTCCAATATTTTATGATAAATTTCTGTTTATATAAAAATACTTTTTTTATATGGTGCTTTATATGAAACACCCAATTTATACAAAATGTGAGCTACTGCTTACTTATTTTCATATAATGCGACACTTATCTTTTAGTTTTTGGATTATTAGGTATGAATAGGATTAAAAATGTTTTTGATAAAATATTTTTTACAATTTTTTTTATAGAATCCATCATATATCAATTTATAAAATCATTTTAATGATAAAATATTTTTTATGAATACCTTTTTTTATGCGCATAATCTGTTTTTTTCATAATAAATTAATTAAATAACTATTAGTAATTAATTTTATGGAAATTTATATATTATATGCTCAATAATAATATTTAAAATCCATATTTTTTTACTAGGCATCAAATAAGAATTTATCCATTTATATGCATAAAAAACATTTTATTAAAACCATATTCGTTATAATTTTTGAATGAATTTTAAAATGGATTTCAATCGAAGAATTAAATTTAACATTGAAAATTGGATTCTTATTTTGAATATTGTTACATTATTTTTTTAAATAGTTCACTTTAATTTTTTTCAATACAAATTTTAACTATGGTAAATAAACTTCACTACGATAAGGGTAAAATGTGCAAAATAGGGTTAAAACTATGAGATAATGTATATAAATCTCAAAAATGCATCCATTTATCTATTTTTATAGGTTACATTAGATAATATTAATAATATAAGCTTTGGTATGATATTTATCTCCTCTTTATTATAGTGACATAAATATTATTTTATCGAATGAATAAATAAAAAATTTAAATCTTTTTTGTTTAATATTTATAATATTTTATCATAGGGATTAAAAGATTTTATATTTTATTCCAAATGGTTATATTTAAAATTAATAATGTTTTTAACACATTAATTAATATTTAATTTTTAGGGATGAAATAATTAATTAACATTCTTATAGAACATTGACATTGGGATTGTTTATGTAATAGAAAAATAAATGAATTATTTTAAAAATAGTATACGAAATAAAATTTGGATGAAATGTTGTATTTATTGAATGTTATAGACATATATCATATTAGTTATGTTTAAAATTTTATATTATAATTACACTCCAAAATTATTTTCATTAAATTCAAACTAAGTGAATAGTAATGAATATGTCTTTAATGGTATCTTATATTAAAAAAAATTAATTAAATTATACAAAATTCAATAAAATCTTAGAATTATCCAATTTAATTAGATATGGTCTATAATATAATCCATTTATTTATTTATTTTTTACTTTTAATTATATTTTAACAATAATAAACCATAAATAAAAATAAACATTGATGTAGTGGTAATTATAAGATGGTTAAATTGGGTGTTAAACATAAGAGATAAGGGTTAAAAAATCACCATAACATGTCTAAATTTTATTTTATGAGATAATTTTGACTCATCCTCCTCCTAGGTTGTAAATATGTCATTTTTTTATAATTTAAATGAAATTAATTTATATTAATTTAATACTATAGGATATTACATGGGAACACCTACAGTTAGTTATGAAAGTTGACAACATCTCCTCTATTATTCAAAACGTATTATCCTTGTATATCATCTATTATATTACCTAATAACATCCTTTATTCCTTACCAATTTCTTATATGTTTATTTTCTTTATAAATACCATCTCTTAAAGTCTTAATTCATATTCTAAAGGTTTCATGTTAATGAAGAGTACATTCAAACATGTATGAAGTTAGATCAGTCATGGGGTAATAGATTTATTTTTTACGCTAATTTTTATCAGGATACATTATGCTTCAAATTACACAAAGTGAAATAATATAATATTTATTTGATACAGATAAGATGATTTCTTATCCAATGTATATTTATAATTTTTTTATTATTATGTTCATTTTTACTTGCAATGGTACTGAAAATGGTTTAGAAAATTTTTTATGAAAAATTTACTTTTTTGGTCAATATTTGGTCTAGAATAACTCTCTTGAATATAAATGGACATTAATATTTTTCAATGAATATTTTAAAATATTATAATGATTTCATAATAATAGTTTTACCCATGAATTCCTTTCTATAAAAGGGTTAAGAATAACCTTCATTTCATTTTCCGAGTGATGTATTTTCATTGAAATGTTTGGAAATAATCATTGCTCTTAATTATTACAACCTAAAAGAAATATCTCACTATCATTTAAATTTAATTAATTTATTATTATTTTACATTTTTCATAGTTCTCATAAAAAAAACATTTCTATAACATTTTAAAAAAATTATATTTTAAATAAGTGATTTCAAAATGATTGTAGTATTTTCCAAATGAAACATTCAATTTATCTTTTAAATAAAATTTTCTAAAATAATAAAATAAATTGATCAGAAAAATTATTTAAATGGTTTGTGATCCTATTATATAATCCTTATTCTTTATTTGAATGGTTAATGTCAATTATGAGATGTTTATGAGACTCATTTATTATCGAGGGGTTATGAAATTGTGATATCATGAATATTTTATGTTCTTGTGGAATAAAAATAAATTGAATTTGATTATGTAAGGGGTCAGATTGGAATTATATATCCCTATAATTCATTGGTTACTAGTAATGGTGTTATGAAGAACCTAATATATGACAGAGTTATGAAACTCCATATAGATGATGGAGTTAGTAAACACTTAAGAGATGAGAATGTTAATATACATATAATAGATGATGATGTTATAAAACTCATAAAAGATGATGGAATTATGATACTATTAAGAGATAATAGAGTCAAATAGATGTAGGTTACTCACAATTTAATATTGGACCTATCGACTATGGGTAACTCAATGATGGATTTTTTATTCCCAGGATATAATTATTATTAAACTTATGAAAGAGCTACAAAATTATTACAACATGCTATTAATTTTATGATATTTTTCCCGTTTCATGATTTGGTTGTGATGATTCCACACAAAAGTTATTCATTTATTTTAATTTCCATTTTTATATAAAATAACACATTTTTCATGATATATTGGTTATGAACTTTGTTTGTTATGATCATGATATCATTTTCTTTTGCATATATTATACTATAATATGATCAATGATTGATATCTACCATATATATCCTTATTGAGTATTTCAACTCTCTATTTATAATTTTCATATTTCCTATTTTTTGAAGAATTGTTTTAAATATTCTATTCAAAATATTGGTATTAATTGAGAAGGTTATTTTGGGTGACATTAATGATCATTTATGAAAAATATTGTTTATGTATATAGAAATTTAAATATAATAAAAATTTATGGTTCTAGGTCCTTTATTTTTATGAGGAATAATAGATAGTAATAAATAATATATAATATCCATCATTTTATTTCTATGGGAGACTCTATTTTTATCAAATAAGGGTTCATGTTATTTTTAGAGAATAGGAATATATATTTTTTGAAACCCTTAGAAACAAGTACAAGAATAGGATAACATATTGGATATTTATTAAAGTATAAATTTTATGATTTCCCAAGAAAATATATCCCTATATTTATACTATATAGTGGATGTGTAATTCGCACTAATTCAACCAAGGGTAGAAACAATAAAAGGTGTGGATTATTTATTAAATCAATCATCACTGGTGCATGATGAGTGGGCCTAATACTACACAGCTATCTAGACAGTCATGGGGGATATTCTTAAGTTATTTCAAATTTTTATTATGAACCACAATTAAGTATTTAGATAGATGATAACCATAAATGGAATAGGATTAAGGTAACACCCCGAGGTTCCACGATACGCTTCTCTTTCAATAATGCAATAGCTTGCATTGTACGCAAGTTCGAGATTCTAACACACCGCGACGAATCAAAATAGCCATTATGAATAGTAATAACCACCTTTTGAAATTATATATATTTTATATTTCAAAATGGACTTCATTTTTGGATTCGGAATATCGAAATTAGCCTATGTTGAATTTTTGGTATTTTTCTGAGAACTTCCAATTTTTTATGAATAGTGAAAAATACTTAAAAACAAATTTTTTAATAAAAATAATTTATAATGATAAATTATACTATTGAGTGGTTATAAAGTGTAATTATAATATATTTTTACCATTTTATCCAATGGTGGTCATTAGAATTAATTTCACTTTGAAATTGGACATAAACAATTGTCAATCTTTTGATATATATTGTTTCTTAAAAACACGCTATTTGTTGTGACAACGGGAATTAATTATAAAATTAATTAATGCAACATATATGTTTGGAATTTTTTAAAATAGGCATCATTTTTGAATTCGGAATATCAATTATAGCTTAGGGTGAAATTTTGGCATTGTTCTGAAAAACTTCAATTTTTGATGAATAGTGAAACCACTAAGTGGTAGTTAAAAAACTGATTTTTCGTTTAAATGAAACATTACCACTTCTGTGATTTGATTTTAAAAAATACAACATTCATGGTTGTCATTAGGAAGTAAAATGTGGTTCAATGGGATTAAAATAATTTTTTGGTGAAAAGTAACTTTTAAGTTTAATTAATCACGATTAATGGTAATTAGTGAAATTTAAGGTAAATATAATGTTATAATAATAGGAAATGACATTGAAACTTGTCCTACCCATATTGGATGAGTCGTGGCCGACCAAGAAAAACCATGGGTCAACTTGGGGACCCTATGGAGCCACTTTGGTAGGGAAATGACATTAAAAACGTTTTGTTTAATATTAAAATAAAAATGTCACAAACAAGAGTTGTTTTACTAAAACAATTTTTAAATGGGGTTATACAAGTCATATGTTTGAATATAAATATTAATTAGAAATCTAAAAATATTTCCTACATCATGATATTTTTTTATAATTTTTAGACATTAAATAAATTAAATTATTTGTGACACCATGATGATGCAGCGATTACCTCATTAATTAATGATTTAAATAAAATGAAAGGATAATGTAAAATCTAAGAATTAAACTTGTCCAAAGCCTATTGGATGAGAATATTTCAAACCCTTATCACCTTAGCCTTGAATTATATAAGTTTGGGACCTTTAGAATCCGAAAAGAATTGTATAATAAAGTAACATTTTATTACTTTCCAAGAATGCCCCTCCTCTCCACTTATAAAAGGCCCCCACCACTACCACCTTACTCACACTTTCAAAGCCTTTTGGCTCGGCCAACCTCTGCCAAAATACTCTCCCAAATTCCCTCCCTTACTCCTCGAAGCCTCACCTTGGGCAGAAGTCTTCCCAAGGAATCCTTTGGCTCAAATCAAAAGAGTTACCCGATTTTAAGGTAATGTCTTCTCTTATGTTGTTTTGTTTTATTTTGCTTCTCCAACCCCTTAAACTCTTTTTATTCATTTCTTTTGTAACAACACCTGTATCCTCAATATACTAGGATGTTTTTATAATGAGTATTCGAGCTACACTTACACACACCTACATCTAATGGTTAAAGAACATACGGTTTCTGTGGATGGCGATTTTCTGCCTCACGAAACGATGATTGTTCAACACTCACAAAACACCTTAAAAGGTGGCCATTAAGATGTCACTATATTTATATATGATATATAATATATTTATGTTTTACTTATGCTTCTGTATTTTTCATTTATGGCATACCTTTATGATTTCCATTATGGGTAAACGCGATAATTTCATTTTAGGAAGTGCCGACTACCGCCCGCTCAAAGTGATTTGAATCGTTAATGCCATATGTGGGATGTATAAAGGATGGAGTAAATGGTATTATACATTATATTATACTGTAATTATATTATACCTTTATATAATTATAACTTCATTCCATTAAATATGAAATGGAAATGAAAGTAGCGTTCATGCGTACGTACGGCTTACCGTCTCCATGAACGGTGCATTTCATTTCTTACCTCTAAATGTTATGTAATATTATAAATGAATGTATATACTGGATATATATGATTTATATGATATATACATCATGAATATAATTATGGATATAATGGATATTTTACCACATGAACAAAGTGTAATTATAAGAAGTTTATTTTTGACTCAAGTACCTAAGATCGACAAAACGACCGTTATAAACTTAAATAATTACATAATGTTCATGACATGGTAATAAGTGATATAAAAGGAATAATGAACTTGAAAAAGGTTCTTAAGAAGGTAGAGATTAACTCTAGTATATTATTTAGGAGATCAAAGAATGGTCGAGTGAATTCGGACACGAGGTAAGGGAATTTCTTAACCCAATTTCCATTCTTTGGGTTAATCTCCTACTTTCAAATTATGTCATGATATTATTATGTCCTTTCTTGTATTTGTACTTTATTTATGTGTACTTATAGTTAATACACATAATAGATCTATGTTATTTTAAAAATGATCTTTTTAAGGACTTCGTCTCAATCTCCTTTCATTGAGGCATATTTGGTTTTATACACAACTTTCTTTTATACGGTGTATAAACCCCTTTGACTTTTACGTTTATTCAAAAGGAATTTTTTTATACGAAGCTTTTTACTAAACGACAAAAAGGGAATGTTTTTCTTTCCATACATATGTGGCGACAACGACTTCTCCGCCGTCGTGACCATTATTTGAGTTTTGGCTTCCTCTACAAGCCATCACTTTTTTTTAATGAAAAATAAATACAAAGTTTAAACTTTCTTTTATTTTGGTATTGAAAATGGTTTTGAAAGTGTTTTTATTATATCAATGTGTTGTATTGATATCTTGTGATTGAAATGTGGAAATGTTATGTTTCCTTTATACATGTTTTATGTGATACGATAATGTTATGGTTTATGATATGTTGAAACCTATTCATATGAGGAATGAATTGGACTTAATAAGTGATGGGTGGAGCCCGCTACAGCTCCTCGATGCATTGGCAGGTCTCATGAGACAAACTAGTATATTGGCATGAGTCCTTGACAAAATCTTATTGTAGACTTGGAACGAGGCCTTGGCTACGTGGTTATGATAGTCTGGAATTATGCATTCCATCATTATAAAAGTGGTTATTGATATTGCATGTGATTATTCGACTAGTAGAATATCCATGTGAGTAAGTAAATGGAATTATTTAATTATTTTTTCCATATTATGCTAAAGTTCAAGTTTAAAAAAGGCTGTTGTTTTAGTTATACATTGACTTAAATGTTAATGTTTATTTGTAAAAGCTTCCGCAATATTTTTATCCTTACTGAGCATCTGAGCTCACCCCTTTCAATGTTTTAATATTTTCCAGGATGTGAAGAAGTATTGTATGAATGACCTGTAGGGATAGTCAGAAGAGGATATGAGTGTGGACTATGGAGACTTTGTTATTGTAGTTTTTCACTTTATGATTTAATGTAACATTTATGAAAGGATCTAGTGTTTCCAAGGATACTAAACTAATCGGTCTTTCGAGACTTGATCTTTTGTGATCATGCCAATGTTACGCAATAATGCACCGACTCTGGGTAGCTGGGGTCGGGGCGTTACAGTTGGTATCATAGTCACATTAGTACTAACCTTGGAAGCTAGATTTAGATAAACTCTAATTAGAGCACATAGCCCGAAGATAGACTTTAAGGATTAGTATAAAAGAACTTCCTAGAATTTTGGTATTATAGAGATTTTGTGAGTTTTCCGAGCAATACATCCCTGTTTGGATACGAGCAGGTAGAGGCAGCTCTGGAACAGATGTACATAGGGCTAAAACTCAAAAACACCACTTTGAGCTAGACTCGAACGGGAATTGGTGCACGACAACGGGTTTTGCTGCACTTTTGGTTACGACACTCCCGGGGGATATGCTTAGGATAATTATCATTTTCTTTACAAACCATTATGAAGGGCTTATGAGTACATACTCTCTCAAAGAAAACATTTTTATGATTATACATTATATCCATAAATAGTTCAATTTATGTTAAGTATTTTAGAAGTATGGAATTATGTATTTTGATTCATAAACTAATCTAGTTTATGCCATTGTTTAGAAATGGAGCCTAGTGGAAGGAATGGAAACCATATAAATGCATGCACTCCATGTAGGGATTGCCCTCCTACTCAAGATAATTATTGTGGATCTGGAGATACAACTGGTGATGATCAACAAATTACCATACTGGGACAACTCACTCAGGTTATGAATAATAAACTTACTCGTATGGAGCACCATGATCCGCAATGTGGAGTATCAATGTTAGACCACTTCATGAGGCAAAAACTGCCAATATTTAATGGGGGTACAAATCCATTAGTAGCTGAGCAATGGATAAACTCCTTAGAGAAAATATTCCATACCTTGGGGAGTAGAGAAAGGGAGAAGGTTGTCATGGCAGTCTACCGCCTCACTGGAGATGCCGATCAGTGGTGGTCGCTGATTCAAAACACAAAGGAAGATGATGAAGTATCGAATATGGAATGGAGGGAGTTAAAAGAGATTTTCTTAGAAAAATATTTTCCTCGTGACCATTGAGCAGATATGGAAAGGCAATTACTGAGTCTGAGACAAAAGGAGGATGAGAATGTCGCAAAGTATGAGGCCAACTTTACAAGGTTAGCAAGACATGCTGCAGATTATATACATAACCCAAGAAGTAAGATTGATCGTTTCTTTTATGGGTTAAAACCATTTCTCAGTTGAGCATTAGTCTTACAAACCTTCTCTTCATACGAAGATATTGTCTCGTGTGATATCAAGATGGAAAATGAATTCTCTAAGTCTTATGACTTTAAAGCAAAGCAAGAAAAGAAGAGATCTTCTGATCAATCTGGAAATGGAAATAAGGGGAATAAGGGAAGAGTTGAATATCAGTCCTACAGTAAATGTGGGAAGAAACACCCTGGTACTTTCTTTAAGGGAATGGGAGTCTGTTACAAGTGTGGTGAAAAAGGCCACCAAGCTCATGATTGCAAGGGAAAGAAAGTTGCTGTCAATGTGGAATGCTATAATTGTAGAGAGATGGGGCATTATGCAAATGAATGTCCTAAGCGTCAGGGAAACTTACCTCAGAAAATGCCAAGGGATCAAGGACAATCGTATGCCATTACTACATTAGAAGTGGAATAATTAATGTATTGGTGCTTTTGGACTCAAGGATTATATTCTGTTTATAAGGATAATGTGATATATATAAGGATTGTACTGTAGTACTTGTTTTTTTTCATTAAGGTTTTAATATGATGAAGGTAATCATATTTTTAGTATGTGACAATAAGATAAACATTACTTTGTTTGTGGAATCTGATAAATTGATTTTGGAATTTAGAGACCTTTTAGAGAAAGTCTGGACAGAGGTATTTTGGATAACTATAAAGGTTGGAATGGATTAAGTTGATCTTTGGATAGTATTGTTTAAGGTTAAAACACTTATGAAGATTATTTTTTGAATATTATAATACTATAGTTTTAGGAAAAGGACAACCTGCAGGGTGGGGCATAACCCGTCGCGTCGGACAATGCTGCAGGAATCGAACCCACAACTATAGTGCGACATGCCTTTATTACCTACCACTAGCCTATAGGAAGTCCCTGGTTATTACAAAATATTTTTCCTAATCTAAATGGTATGTGGTAATATTTATAACCTTATACAATTAGGATAAAAAGAATATTTTTGAGTTCTATTACCATTTGGAGTGAAAGATGGGTTTGTGGTAAAAATTTATTAAAGAATGAAAGTCTACATGACAAGTATGTATATTCCCTTACGTTCTTAGTAAATCTCCTAAATAAATTCCTCAAGTTTATAAAAGGTAACTTAAAACAAAAACATTGCCAGTTAACTTTTCCAACTGGGGATTCAATGACCATTTAACCAATCACAAGTTTGTGATTTTCTTATGGTTAACTTTCTCCTAATTCTGTTTTCTACAACTCTCCATCAAAAATTGATGGTTTGTTTTTCTTCCATATCCATATTTTCATAGAATTCTAGTATGAGCTATCTCGGGTGACCTTTGTACTTATCTTTCTATCTTTTAAAGTTATATTTTTATTAACCCTATTTCCGATGTGGGTTTTCTACAAAGGTATTTTCTATTTTCAACCTTTTATATTCATAGAAAATTTCAAATTACGAGGACGCAATTTATTGAAGGAGGGGAGAATGTAACACCCCGAGCTTCCATAATACGCTTCTCTTTCAATAATGCAGTAGCTTGCATTGTACGCAAGTTCGAGATTCTAACACACCAAGACCAATCAAAATAGCCATTATGAATAGTAATAACCACCTTTTGAAATTATATATATTTTATATTTCAAAATGGACTTCATTTTTGGATTCGAAATATCGAAATTAGCCTATGTTGAATTTTTGGTATTTTTCTGAGAACTTCCAATTTTTTTATGAATAGTGAAAAATACTTAAAAACAACTTTTTTAATCAAAATAATTTATAATGATAAATTATACTATTGAGTGGTTATAAAGTGTAATTAGAATATATTTTTACCATTTTATCCAATGGTGGTCATTAGAATTAATTTCACTTTGAAATTGGACATAAACAATTGTCAATCTTTTGATATATATTGTTTCTTAAAAACACGCTATTTGTTGTGACAACGAGAATTAATTATAAAATTAATTAATGAAACTTATATGTTTGGAATTTTGTAAAATAGACATCATTTTTGAATTTGGAATATCAATTATAGCTTAGGGTGAAATTTTGGCATTGTTATGAAAAACTTCAATTTTTGATGAATAGTGAAACCACTAAGTGGTAGTTAAAAAACTGATTTTTCGTTTAAATGAAACATTACCACTTCTGTGATTTGATTTTCAAAAATCCGACATTCATGGTTGTCATTAGGAAGTAAAATGTGGTTCAATGGGATTAAAATAATTTTTTTTGTGAATAGTAAATTTTAAGTTTAATTAATCACGATTAAAGGTAATTAGTGAAGTTTAAGGTAAATATAATGTTATAATAATAGGAAATGACCTTGAAACTTGTCCTACCCATATTAGATGAGTCATGGACGACCAAGAAAAACCATGGGTCAACTTGGGGACCCCATGGAGCCACTTTGGTAGGGAAATGACATTAAATTTTTTTTGTTTAATATTAAAATAAAAATGTCACAAACAAGAGTTGTTTTACTAAAACAATTTTTAAATGGGGTTATACAAGTCATATTTTTGACTATAAATATTTATTAGAAATATAAAAAGATTTCCTACATCATGATATTTTTTTTTATAATTTTTATACATTAAATAAATTAAATTATTTATGACACCATGATGATGCAGCGATTACCTCATTAATTAATGATTTAAATAAAATTAAAAGATAATGTAAAATCTAAGAATTACACTTGTTCAAAGCCTATTGGATGAGAATATTTCAAACCCTTATCACCTTAGCTTCGAATTATATAAGTGTGGGACCTTTAGAATCTGAAAAGCATTGTATAATAAAGTAACATTTTATTACTTTCCAAGAATGCCCCTCCTCTCCACTTATAAAAGGCCCCCACCCCTACCACCTTACTCACACTTTCAAAGCCTTTTGGCTCGGCCAAACTCTGCCCAAATACTCTCCCAACTTCCCTCCCTTACTCCTAGAAGCCTCACCTTGGGAATAAGTCTTCCCAAGGAATCCTTTGGCTCAAATCAAAAGAGTTACCCGATTTTAAGGTAATGTCTTCTCTTATGTTGTTTTGTTTTATTTTGCTTCTCCAACCCCTTAAACTCTTTTTATTCATTTATTTTGTAACAACAACTGTATCCTCAATATACTAGGATGTTTTTATAATGAGTATTCGAGCTACACTTACACACACCTACATCTAATGGTTAAAGAACATACGGTTTCTGTGGATGGCGATTTTCTGCCTCACTAAACGATGATTGTTCAACACTCATAAAACACCTTAAAAGGTGGCCATTAAGATTTCACTATATTCATATATGATATATATTATTTTTATGTTTTACTTAAGCTTCTGTATTTTTCATTTATGGCATAACTTTATGATTTCCATTATGGGTAAACGCGATAATTTCATTTTAGGAAGTGCGGACTACCGCCCCCTCAAAGTGATTTGAATCGTTAATGCCATATGTGGGATGTATAAAGGATAGAGTAAATGGTATTATACAGTATATTATACTGGAATTATATTATACCTTTATATAATTATAACTTCATTCCATTAAATATGAAATGGAAATGAAAGTAGCGTTCATGCGTACGTACGGCTTACCGTCTCCATGAATGGTGCATTTCATTTCTTACCTCTAAATGTTATGTAATATTATAAATGAATGTATATACTGGATATATATGATTTATATGATATATAAATCATGAATATAATTATGGATATAATGGATATTTTACCACATGAACAAAGTGTAATTATAAGAAGTTTATTTTTGACTCAAGTACCTAAGATCGACAAAACGACCGTTATAAACTTAAATAATTACATAATGTTAATGACATGGTAATAAGTGATATAAAAGGAATAATGAACTTCAAAAAGGTTCTTAAGAAGGTAGAGATTAACTCTAGTTTATTATTCAGGAGATCAAAGAACGGTCGAGTGAATTCGGACACGAGGTAAGGGAATTTCTTAACCCAATTTCCATTCTTTGGGTTAATCTCCTACTTTCAAATTATGTCATGATATTATTATGTCCTTTCTTCTATTTGTACTTTATTTATGTTTACTTATAGTGAATACACATAATAGATCTATGTTATTTTAAAAATGATCTTTTTAAGGACTTCGCCTCAATCTCCTTTCATTGAGGCATATTTGATTTTATACACAACTTTCTTTTATACGATGTATAAACCCCTTTGACTTTTACGTTTATTCAAAAGGAATTTTTTTTATACGAATCGTTTTACTAAACGACAAAAAGGGAATATTTTTTATTCCGTACATATGCGGCGACAATGACTTCTCCACCGCCGTGACCATTATTTGAGTTTCGGCTTCCTCTACAAGCCATCACTTTTTTTTAATGAAAAAGAAATACAAAGTTTTAACTTTCTTTTATTTTGGTATTGAAAATGGTTTTGAAAGTGTTTTTATTATATCAATGTGTTGTATTGATATCTTGTGATTGAAATGTGGAAATTTTACGTTTCCTTTATACATGTTTTATGTGATACGATTATGTTATGGTTTATGATATGTTTAAACCTATTCATATGAGGAATGCATTGGACTTAATAAGTGATGGGTGGAGCCCGATACAGCTCCTCGATTCATCGGCAGGTCTCATGAGACAAACTAGTGTCTTGGCACGAGGCCCTGGCAAAATGTTATTGTATACTTGGCACGAGGCCTTGGCTACGTGGTTATGATAGTCTGGCATTATGCATTCCATCATTATGAAAGTGGTTATTGATATTGCATGTGATTATTCGACTAGTAGAATATCCATGTGAGTAAGTAAATGTAATTATTTAATTTTATTTTTTCCATATTATGCTGAAGTTCAAGTTTAAAAAATGCTTTTGTTTTAGTTATACATTTCCTTAAATGTTAATGTTTATTTATGAAAGCTTTCGCAATATTGTTATCCTTACTGAGCATATGAGCTCACCCCTTTCAATGTTTTAATATTTTCCAGGATGTGAAGAAGTATTGTATGAATGACCTGCAGGGATAGTCAGAAGAGGATATGAGTGTGGACTATGGAGACTTTGTTATTGTAGTTTTTCACTTTATGATGTAATGTAAAATTTATGAAAGTATCTAGTGTTTCCAAGGCTACTAAACTAATTGGTCTTTCGAGACTTGATCTTTTGTGATCATGCCAATGTTACGCAATAATGCACCGACTCTGGGTAGCTGGGGTCGGGGCGTTACAATTAACCCAAGGTTTCATATATTTAAAATAATGTGTCATGATTTAGACATACTATCTAGGAATTTCATGAATATATGATTTCACACTATGTTGTTTTATTTTATTGAAATAATTATTGTTTTTTGTAAGGGAATGAAGATATAAATATGAAGCACATGTGGTGAAATGAATAATAAAATGTCGTAATATATTATTTGAGTGTTTTATATCAATAACTTTTTAATATAAAATTTATTTGGGGATGTTCATTCATATCTATGATGTTTATTTTTTTTAATTTATTAGTTAAAACTCATAATTATATGATAAATGCATCCCATGTATATATATAATCTCTTATATATATTTATTGGAACGTGTCATGTAAATCTTATAAATATACCTGTAGTTGAATTTATGTGATTTTGTGCATATATTGGATCTATCAAGATTGATCCCATATAAACTTCCAAGAGAAGTCATGTATGATATTTAAATTCAACCTATGATCATATTTTAGTGTTAGGAAAAATATTAACATCAAATTGATATCAAATACATCATATGTGTATTTATACCTATTCGTAAGGGATATGTTTCAAATATGGTTTGCAAAAAACATAATATAAAAAAAATTATATTTTATGGAATATACTGATGTATATATAGAGAACATGAATAGAATTCCAATGAATTTTGAATATAGTTTTTTAATAGAACCCATTCATGGTGATACATCCATTTCAATGACTTGATATATAATGGACCTGATTGAGTTTCAGGAATTGATAGAGAAACTCATAGGGAATCTTGATAATAGATTTATATTCCTTAGAGAATCATAATGGGGATAACCTATTATTTTTCAATGAATAATGATGGGTTAATAAATCATTACATTGATGATAAAGAACATAACATGATCATTGTCCTGATATTTTATCCTCCATTCCATATTGATGAAATGTGTGATGAAATTTATAGTTCTCAATACAGTTTAGGGATTGACTATTGTTCAAGATATAATCTTTTGAGGGTCACAAATGAAGATATTCCAAAAAAACCATTCCATAGGAGCTCTGTTTATTCTAAATTTAAAGTGATGTAATTTGGATATACCCATTCCCCCACCATCATAACAGATTTAATGACTATAGTACTTAGACCATACATTAATCACCTTATGGTATCATTTATATATGATATTATTATATTACTCAAGAGTAGGAATATCATTATGATATATTTATGAAATATGTTAATGTTCCTGAGGAATGAGAAGTTACATGGTAAATTTACCCACTATTAATTGATTCTTCAACCAGAATCATAGATGGGTCTATTAATCTCAAGAAAGGATGTATCAATAGACCCTTCAAAGATATTAATTGTTGATAAATGGCCATGAACTACCACAGTAGCCAAGATCCATAGTTTTCTTATTTTTCATGTAAAAAAATATTGTTGTCATTATTTTCTCATGAATATCTAATTAAATAACCTACTTGACATGGAACAAATCAATACATATTTAGACAAATTAATGTTAAAACTTTCAATGAGCTGAAAAAAAGGTTGGTCAGTTCAGTAATTCTATCAATACCATTATAAAAATTAGGGTTGTTAATTATAGTGTTTCATATAAGAGGGGAATAGGATAAGTCCTAATATAGAATGATATGTTGATATCATATGAAAAAAATGAATTGAAAATTAATGATAAAAAATGTAACTATTAATTTTGAGTTTGATGTAGATGTTTTTTCATTGAAAATATACTATCATTATCATTAAGGTGAATTATGTGATATATATATATATATCATTAAATCATTAAATATATATTCATATATAAAGATTTTAAAATGAACCTAATTATATTATTAGAAATGATTATTCATTTTGACCACTAAATACATTAGCATCCTTGGAATGTGAATAACATGGTTGATGCTCTAATATTGGAGGAAAGTTATAGTTTTTATATGATGTGGATTTAAATAAATCTAACACATATGTATTTTCAGAAGATAGAATACTCAATATAATGAAAATGGGACAGATCATATCATTCTCACATGAATGTTGAACCGTACATCCATACGAGGGTTATATAGTTTTAGAAGGATGATGTATAACAGTAGAATAATTTTAGAATTGTTCATTAGTTTAATAATGATTTTAATGAAATTATATAGTTTATGAACCATGTATATGTATAATAAATATCATATTTGATGAAGGATCTAGGGGATAATGCACATAGTACATAATTATTTATTTATCTCTAGAGTACTAAGATTTATAGTGATATAATGATTATTTATGATGGTATTAACTAATAAAATGAAATTTCACATAGTATATATTTTAATTCCATGTATATCCGCATGTAAAGGATGAGATAATGAATTTTAAGTGGATATAACAACTATTACCCAAACCAGGAAGAAAATATAAAAAAACTCATGTTATATTTCATCATTGGACAATCCAAATAATCAAAAGGCCCTAATGAAATATGGGTTATGGTAAAAAATCATTCTGAAATCAACACATTTAATTGAAATCATTTAATATTTTTATCTTGATAAACCTTAAAATATATAAATTAAGTAAGTTTTCATACTGAATTAAATCCCATATTCTATTATATATTGTTTGTATCCAAGGCTTACCTTAATGTTTTTGAATTTTTATAAATCTGATATGGATACATATTTGAGTTTAAATACGTTATATCATCTTCAAACAGAAAATTAGTCTGAGAAGACCATTATTAATATAATTGAAATGTTTAGATATATTTCTATAGATTCTTATAATGGTTGTGATCAACACCTTACATTTTTTATATTTCATACAACAATATATTCCACTCAATAATTTACGTGGATCCTCATGAATCCCTTTATAGAACAAAGATAAAAATTACAATGTGATGGGATGAAGTAGGAAAATGAAATCTATTAATATCTAACATATATGAGTAAATGGATGAGAATGTTAGAACCATTCATCAGAACATCATGGAATCCCATAGTTGACAGAAGTCAAATACCCACATTCATAATAAAGGACTATAATTTAATATCCATGAGAATATATTGCTATATATATATATTAACATGGAATAAGGTTATAATATTAAAAAATAAGTGAAATATATACACTAGATATATGAACAGTTTTTATGTTATAAAATGGATCAAGATATCTTCTTATTACATAATGATTCCACTAAATATGTCTCAAGTTCATGATGTGTTTCATGTATTTGTTTTGAGGAAGTACATATCATATCAATCACATATACTAAAATCATATGATATACCAATGAAGCATGAAATTAAATATATGAAAAAAAGAATAATTCTTTGATCATAATGTAAAAGTTAATGAAAAAAAGAACATTCACATGGTTAATTCTTTTAGGAGGAAGGAAAAATCAAAAGAAGCAATGTGGGAACCCAAATACTTGAAAAGAAATATTTTTCCATAGTTATTTTTATTGGAGTGAAATAATTTAAAGTGTGAAGTTCTTATATGTGTAAAGAATATAACACCATTATAAATTTGGATATATTTATATTTATATAAACATAATTTCATCAATATAATTCTTTACAAGAAACATTGAGTTTAAACAAACCACAATATAGTATAAAAATAAATGAATATAATTTGATAGTTATAACCTAGCCACTAAATTAATGGGTATAAATAAGAAATTATAAAACATGAAAATGTATTATTTACATTTTTATATTACTAATTCATTGGTTATTAATTAATGAAATCATTTAAATGTTAAAAAGTGATGTTTATTTTTTGAAAAATAGTTTTGATGCACAGAATGTATTCATATCATAAAAAATTAAATTAAATTATATTTCGACTAATTTTAATGAAATTTAATCATTATATATTCATCTAAATATTTTAACATTCATATGATGGTTTTTAATATGATCAATATAAGAATAAATGTTATTTTTTAATTTAAAACACTTATATATAAAAGTAGTTTTCGTTGTATTTTTCATGCTTATTTTATGATGGATTTATTCCACTTCTAAAACTTAATATTGAAAAACAGATTCTATATTTTGAATCATTATGTTTAAATTTGGTAAATAAGATCTTTTTTTTCATTATGAATAGTAAAAATGGTAAATATATGTCACCTCGGTATGGGTAAAATGGATAAAAACGGGTTACATATATGGGATAAGGCCTATAAATCCCCAAAAAATAAAGTTTCTTATTTAATTTTATATTTTCTATTTTCCCTTAACTATCCTCTATTATATGGTTTAGTAATTCATTTCTAATTTTCCTTAATAATGACCTTAGAATTTTTTTATTAAAAAAATAGGAAAATGTCCCTCCATATGTATTAATATATGTAATATTTATTCTCATGGATAAAAAAAATATGAATATTTTTAAATAGATATACTAAATTTGAATTAGTTTTTCCTATTATGGTAATTAATTTATAATTTTTAGTAGTGTAATAGTTACATTAATTTATTAAATTTTTTTATTTTATAGGAAAATATAACATATTAGTGATGTATTTAGAATTTATATTGGAAATCCATTTCAATATTATTTTCATTAAACTCAATCTATATGTTTTTTTATTAATGATGACTTTAATGGATTCTTATGATAAATAATATGTCTTTAAATGGTAAAAATTAAAATAAACTATTATATTTGTCCAATTGAAAATGTATTCGATAAATTATATAAACCATTTTCCTATTATGATAGTCTTGTACTTCTAGAATATCATTTGGGACCCATGTGGAGGGAAAACAGTAATATCATAGTAATCATCAAAAATCTAAATTTGTTGGGGGGAGGGGGTAGGGTAAAAAATAATAGATTAGTCTTCAAAAATAACTTAAACTTATCTAAATATTATTATATATCCGGATTCCAAGTTATATTAATTATTGGTTCTAAATATATCAATTTAGTTCCACATGAACAAGAAACATTATACGTATTGGTCTAATAAATTAATTAATTGAAACGGTGTCCCTCCATTCAAATATTACTAAAAAGCTCATATTCTATTCTAATAATTTACATTTTTTCTTCAATATTATCCATTACCTATGCTAATACCATCATAACATCACTCCTCACAAAACACCAAGATTTCGTGGGTAAGGTGTAATATAGATGAGATTTCTCAATGTAGAGGTGGTTTTACCATTTACAAATAAAGGCGAGACTTGAGGTAAGAGATTTATGTATTTATAAATAACCTAAAATAAAATTTTAAATAAAACTCTACTCAATAACATTCTTAACATAAATCACCATGATTTAAGTAAATTATGATATACAATAAAAATATTATTAAGTAATAATTAGAAACTAGCCATTAAATTTGTAGTTATGAACAATAAGAAATAAATTATAAAATATATGTATAATGGTCTTAAATATTTCAATTTTTTATTAAATCATAATAAATAAGTGATCAATGTTTACTATAGTAACTATATAATTCAAAAATATGTTTTCATAAATTTTTATTTATTTATTATTTAGAGATAATATTATTATTATTATTTTATACCACTTTTGGAATTTTTTTATAAAAGACATATATTTTTTTAGTTTATAATTTCAAAATTAAAATATTGTGAAATTCATGAATTTTCCCAAGAAAAAAATATTTTCATAGAGTAATAAATAATAAATTTTTTAATGAAAATTGTCATTTAATAACATGTATCCACAGAGAACCAATTTTATTTAAAAATAATTAATTAATTTCATTTAAAAATACCCCAACTAATGTTATTAAAATTACTATTTACAAAATTTTGGTGTTCAATAATTTTTATAATTAACATTTTTTATGGAAAATAATTTGTTAAATAGATTTTTTGTTTTATATTAAAATTAATTTATGCCACTTATATGAATCTAATTTGGAGAAATATAAATGAGTTATTATTAATAATATAAAATTAATCCTAAAATTATTTTTTTAGATTTTAAGGATGATTTTATTTTTTTTAGAATAGTTGAAAATAACATTATTATGAAATACAGCATCTTTTATGATATATCCATGAAACCAATATGAAATAAAAATTTATATAAATTTTGGAATAAATCATGTATGAAAATATAATTTATAAATTATAAAAAATTAATTAAAAATATATAAATTATATTTTACTTAATGATAAATATCAAAATTATTTTCACTACCAATATTCTTGGTCAACACTAAAAATTAAAGCATTGTGACATAAAGAAATTAATTGAAAAGGTTGATTTCATGGTTGACTTTATTATTTATTAAAATGTTTAATTTATTATATAGAATGATATTTATGTATTTTGGGGTTATATAACTTGAAACATATATAAATAATTTTTTATTATGAAAGAAGTTCAAATAACCTAAAAAATAAGTTTTCACGACATAGATGAGAATAAAAATTCATATTTAGTGAAAATAAATTTTCATGATAAACAAAAAAATTATTATTATATTTTAATAATTTTTAAAAAATTTATAATTATTACAATTGTATAAAAAATTTACATTATGTGGTTATAAAATTTAGGAAAACAATATAGAAAATAATTGAATGATTTGAAAAAAAATAAAAAATAATAATATTTAGATGATTATATGTATTTCATTAATTTTATAGGTATTTAGGAAATATAAAGTATAATTAATGTTATTATATGTTAAATTTATATCTATCATCATATTTTTAATTTCATGATAAGATGATAATAATGAAACCAACTTTATGTGAGTTTTAGGATAACAAATGTCTTATTATGTTATTAAAAAGTGATAAACCATGTAAGAATCAAAAATCGATATTTCAAGTTGTCTAAAATTTCATCCCTTTAGCATTTCTATTCCACATGGTACCTTATAATTAAATTATTTACCATTAATGAATAAATATTCATAAAACAAACATTGATTTATTACTATAAAAGGGATTCATTTATCTATTTCTATCACAACTCATGAAAGGTTTTTAAATTTTTTTTAAATACCTCATAATATTTCATTCCCACATTCCCAAGAAATTTTTAGTATTGTGAACATCATATTGAATTGAATTAATCTAAATAAAATGGAGGGTTTACCATAAATATTATATTCCTCTTAACTGAGATATTTTTTTTTTGTTATTCTTCTACTCCAATCTAATCTTAATTAAAAATTATGGAATAATAAAATTAGTATCTTCTATAAAATGAATTTTTTATTATGTTACCACCACTTTTCATTTACTTTCCATCGTATCATAAATGAAAACATCACTTGTGAATACATTTGGATTAAAATATTCATGAAGTGATGAATTTCATTTTTCATCACCACCACATAAGGAAGGTTATTATGATATATTTAATTAATTTTAATATTATTCATGATACAATTATCAATTTTTAAGGATATGATATCATTTATTTTTTCACCTTTTCATCCAATAAAAATTAATAACACTATTCATGAAAACATGAATATTATCACCTCCATGATGCTATGAGATTCTTTTGTCATATACTCGTTTCATGGGTGTATATAAAATTTTCATTAATGTAATAAATTAATAACCGTTTTAGGATTAAGGTTTTAGTTATTATTGAAAAATTACCCCACTCACTATGGCCTTATAATTGAATTTGATTTGGTATTATGAACCAAAAATCCTCAAAACATCGAATCTAATGTTATTTGATTATGTAAAAAAATAAAAAAAATAGTAATATGTGATATAAAAAGGATAATAATGATATAATTAACATTAAAAATGTTATTCTTAATGTAAAAAATCAAATAGTTTAACTATTAATGATATAAATAATGTATTCTATTATACTATATTCAATCTAACAAAATTATTTCCCCAATTCCCAATCTTTTAGACTTATAATAGTTTCACCAAATGTTTTATTTTATTCAGTGTATTAATATACATATATAAGTATTTAATTATTATTATATATTTTTTTTTTCAAAATCTATCCCATGTTATTTACTTCAATGAATCATTGGTCTAAAATTTATCATCTCATAAGTTATTTTTCATTAAAATAATATTTTAAAAAATTCATAATTTTTCTATATATTTCTCTATATCAAGGTTAAATAAATGGATTCATGTATATAATTAATATAATTAGACTTATTCAAATAATCATTTTTATTAATATATTTTATAAAAAATTTATAATTCTATCCAAAAGGGATATTTTTGACATTTTTTAAAATGTGTAGAATGAATATTTTTTGTCACATACATCCTGGATAATTTCCCATGATCATGGAAATTATTATTTAATAATATTCATCTATATAATTTCATTTTTTCAATATAATTTCTTATTTCCCCATCTTGTATATTTTTTATTGATTTTTCAAATGACAAATTCTTTTAATTCTTTATTTTATGTGGAAATAATATTTTCATCTATTTGAAAGAATAATTTATGAATTTTTATGATCAAAATGTAATATTAAATTTGTTTAATATATTTTATGGTTCTTGGAATTTTTTATAACGATGGGAGATCCCTATATAGATATCTAATACATTGTGTAATGAATATGTTTTCCAGAAAATTTTGATAGATCAAACCAATTATGTTTTTTCATTTTATGTATTTTTAAGGATTCTAAGAAGAAACTATACCAAGAAAACTACATTTTTTTATGTTTTTTAATTATTTATGATGTAAATATTTTGATATCATATGGTAGGGTAATTCTGATTTGAATAAATGAATGATTAAAAAAATTACAAGTAAAATATTTGTTTTAAGAAATTGTTTTTCATGAGATCTCATGTTTTATAATAAATAATCATGGTTATTATTTTCCATTTCATGTTATCATATAATTTTTTTTGAAAATATTTGAACTGTAATGATAGTTTCTTTTGTACATAAAATAATATTTTAGTTGAATGTTTATTATGTCTAAGGAAATAACTCTTAGAAGATATAAATTTTTCAAAATGAAATAAAGGGTTTATTTTATTCATTATATATGTCCCTTAGTAATATTTATTCCCTCATCCACATTCTCAAATTTTTTCTTTGTGTTTTAGTATGGTTAAAAATAATGAGTCTGAATTAATATTGAAATGAAGAAGATGGGTATAGATTGAAACATGATCACTTAAATACACATTTATTATTATGTATGAGTTATTACAAATTGACTAAAAATATGACACAAAAAATATGACACTAAAAATACATGGGTAGAAAATTTATCCAAAATTTATATTTAATATTTTTGGTTCTGAATGCCCAACATTGTGTCACGTTTATTGATAAAAAATCAAAAAATATTAAGATTATTTATTTAGAAATCAATCAAAGATTAATGGTTTTAGGATATAATATATAGTTTCAGTGAAGGGTTTAGTTTAGTTTATATATGTGTATTTTTCATGTCATGATGAAACAATAGTAATCGATAAAATCATAGTTTTATTTGTTTATGTTTGATCAAATGTTCAATAGATTAGAAACCACTTTTGAGATTTTATGTGATATGATATTAAGATGATTAAGAGTATTTTAGATGAAATTTATGCTAATATAAGCACTGGGGTTAATATGTGTTAAAATTAAAAGGTTATTTGGGGAACACTTTTTTTATATTCATTGGACATATGATTATTGGAATTGATAACCTTTATTGTTAAGATATTTTGTGATGTGGTGTTAATTATTGTAAATAGGGACAAAATTGTAATTGTATGTTGGAAACATATGATTTATTATATAAATAATAATGGTATTGAAGATTTATAGAGTCACTATCTGATTGATGTTATTTTTGAAGAAGTTTTATTTTTTGGGAACGTTATATGATTAAGGAAAGTGGAAATAATTTTGTCCATGATATATTTTTATTTCAGGAATAAATGTTTGAATTATCTTTAGGAAGTATATATTATTTTAGTTCGTCTTTATGGTGATTTAGATTATTTATTGAAATGCTTATAATATTTTTAAGATAATACGATTAGTAAAAATAAATTTTTTTATATTTGAATTTATGAGTGGAAAATTATGTTTAGAGATCAATATTAAATTGATATGAGAAGAATATATGATGGAATATTTTTTATTATTGAATGTGAAACATGGAAAAGAATATTTTAATGAATTTTATGTTTTTATATTTATTTAATAATTTAATTTGAACATTTGGTGTTATTTTTTAGTTTATAAATTTTATTTTATATTTAATTACATGAATATATATTGAAATTGTATATTATATTACCTTGTGATAACCATTTTGGATTTTATTAATTTATAAAGACCAGATGAATAAATTTTTATTATTTTGTGGATCTAGTGATCTGTTAGAGGTTTATTTTAGTTCTTCTGGCATGAAAAATTATTTTTATGTGTTATATTTTTGAATAATGCGATGAGATATAATTGAAAATTTATTAATGGAAAACTAGAGAATGATATTGTGCTTATTAAATGGAATGAAATCAAATATTTATATTTTATCTTTTTCTTTATCATGATTATGAAATAATCTCTTGACTCTAGAAAACTGCTCATGAAAAAAAAAATTTATCCTTGAACATTCATTTCTGATGAACTACTAAAATTATTTACCCAATACCAATTAACACATATTTTTTAATTAACATTCTATTGATTGCATTACTAATCATTCGCCATCATTATTTGGACATTACAGTCCACCTCCATGTCTATATTTTTACTTCGTAATTATGTTCTCTTATCTGGAAACCCAGTTATGTCTTATTCCATGTTAACATCATATTCTATCTTCTTATTTTCTAAAAATTATATCATTATCTTTTTTTTGTGGTCTTTAGAGAATGAAATTTATAAATATTAAAATTATTATTACTTTTTTGATGGTATGTTTTATATTCCACTCAATCAAATTGATTTTAAATAAATATTAAACCATTTTTATTAAGAACATTTTGAAATTTTGAAGATACAATTTATTGATGTGGGAATAATGTAAAAGCTCAATAATAGTTTATAATAATATTATACTTGATATCTTTTCTAAGATGAAATATCAAGCTCTAAGAGAATAGTAATATAACATTAAGATATTTTTATGGGAATCTTATAACCTATATAATAAAATTGATTTTAAGAATATTAAAATCCTGATTACAAAAATTATGTATAATTGTTTTATATAACACAAATTTTAGAATTTATATATAATAAATATTTATTTAATTTTTAGTAATATACTTTTATGATTAAATAAAAGGTTTTATTCAATAATTGTGTATATTATTTTTTGTGAGGAAATATTGAAAATAATTTATTGTACAATTACAAATTATATTTGATAAAAATTATATAATTTTCGAAATAATCATAAAAGAATAATCTAACATTGAAAATTTAGGGCTTTGTGAATATTTTATTTTTCATTGAATTTTGGAAAATATAGATTTTGTAGAATGATATCTATTTATTACATGTATTTACTAATAACCATTTTTTTTAAAATTTAAATAATTCATTTTGACTAAAAAATCCAATTAATGTTTCTGAAATTAACATTATGCTAAATTTTATTATGAAATTATTTTATAGTTAACAATTCATTTTTCATAAAAAACAATTTTCATCATTTTAGGAGGAATTATTTAAAATGTAATTTTTTCAAATATTAATAATTTTTTTTTAAAAATGGATAAATATTTATAACTTTTAGAGATATAAAAAAGGAAATTGTATAATTTCTCGTGTAATGCTTGCAAAAAAAGTGGAAAATAAGAATAATAAATAAAATAATTTGTGATAACATAGATAAATGTAAATATATAAATTAAAAGAAATAAAATAGTTATGATGAATGAAAAATATTATGATGTTAATTATTTATTTTTAATTTTTAAATTTATTATATTTTAATAAAAAATTTACGCAGTGTGGGAGGAACATTTAGGAAAACAGAAGAAAAAATAATTAAATTATTTTAAAAATATTAAAAATAATAATATTTAGATGTGATTAGATAATAAATGAAATTTATAGATATTTTGGAATTATAAGGGGTAGTCTAATTGATTAGATTTGGAATTTATTGTCTTTGTGAATTTTTTAAATTCAATATATTATGATAGCATAGAAAATGACTTTATATGTATTTTAAGGAAAACTTATTTTATTAAATTATAAAAAAAGTCAAAGAAATTATATAGATAATTATGAAGAGTGTAACATGGTTTAAAATGTCATAAAATTACCGTTGTTATGAATCATGGTAATTTAATATTATATAATCGAACCATAAATACTAAATATGTATGATAACACAATTGATTATTGACTATAAATATAACTAATTTATATCTTTTATAGCATAACTGATGATTAGTTTTTCCCTAAAAAACAACTCTCCAACCATCCCTTACAACATTTAAATTTTCTTAGTTTTATGTTGAATCACTTATCCAAAGACATTATGCTTAATTATTGTATGAATTTCTAAATAAGAATGTATAAAACATTTCTAAGTTCATTATTTTTATATGATATTTACCTCTATAAAATGTTAAATAACCATAAATGAATAAAAAATATTAATTTCAGCAACATAATTAAATGTTTTTATGGCTATTTTAGTAACATATTTAATATCTGTTTCCATCAATTAGAAAATGAGAATATCTCTGATTCGTATGTTTGTATTTCCACCTCCATGAAGTGAGGTTTATCAGTTTTATTCACAACCTCATAAGGATGGTTATTAGGATAGATTTAATTCATATATAAGATATTAATGAAATAATTATCATTTTGGAATGATAATATATATTCTATTTTATTACCATTCAATCTATTAAAAAAATATCATGTCATTTATGCGTGCATTTGGAGTACCGCCAAGTTGAAGTGATGTTATTGGTTTTCATTAATACCATACATAGATTATTATAAATTTTTATTTAATATATAATAAAAATTAAAATTTCATTAATAAATTCCATTTATTATTTTATAATGAACCCTTTGACCACGATAATCCTACTAATTCTGTTTATGGATTATAAAAAAAAACTTCCTCAATTTTTTTTAAACTTAACTAAATGTATAGTTAAATTAAACAGGTTCATAAATGACATAAAAGGGATAGTGATGATGAAAGATACATGAAATTTTTTTATAATAAAGTAAGTAACTATTGTAATTTTACTATTCATTTTTAATGATTGTATGACACTATGCAACATTAAAGGAAAATGAATTATAGTTTCAATTCCATTTCTTTGAGACTAAAGCTATTTCACCACCTGTTTTTAGTGTCGTGTATAAACTACCTTATCAATGGATTTTGTCATTTTTTTCAAAAAAATATTTTTTTTACAATTTTATTCATTGTTCCTTCCTTAAATGTTTCCATGGTTTCAAAGTTATCATGTCTTAAGGGGTTTTTTTCTTAAAACATTTTTAAAGGATTCAATTTTATTATTCTATTTCACATAATATACATGGTATTTAAATTATTTAAATTATGTTATTATTATAATAAAATTTATATTTGAAACCATATAAAATAATCTTTTACTTTTATTATGAGTGTTTTTAAAAAAAAATTATTTTTATAAATTGTTATTTTTGAGTTTTTTTGAAAATTGGAGGAATATTTTTTTATCATATACCGAAAAATCAGAATTTCCATCCATCGTGATAATTATTAATTATAAATATTCATCTATATATAATAATTTTTTTAAAAATAATGACTTTTTTCTTGTTATACACTAAATAATTTTCAAGGAAATTTCTTTTACCAATATTTTTATGTGACGCCAGAATGATATTTTTCATATGTGTTAAATTGAAATAATTATGATATTTTATTAAGGAATAATTTATGATTTTTTTTCATAATACAATTTTTACGATTAATGGTGGGCCTCATATTGATCTATAATGGATATGGTAGTGAATTTTTCTCCTAATAATTTTACACATGATTTCACAAGGTACCTACATAAATTTCATATTCTTGTTAATGGATTTTCATTGAAAACATTTTATGTGATATGGTAATATAACAAAAAATTCATTAAAATAATGATTATTCCCTTTAAAGTTAAAAGGTATGTATTTAAAAATAAATTCCATGGGTTTAAATATTATGTAGGAAACTATCATGATTATTATTTTCTCTATATGTCTTCTTGTAATATATTTTTTCTAATTTTTTTGTATTATAAATAATTTTAGGTGTACGTAAATGATTATTTGAGATAAATGATTTTTATATCAAATGATTTCTCTCTTATATCATATCAATTTTTATGATGAACTAACACGTTTCATTTCATCTATATACATGTCCATTATTTTTATTATCCCTAGTCTTCAAATGTTCTTCATCGGGATTAAGGATGAGTATGAACCATGATGAAGGCTTAATATTGAAAAATAAATGATGTGTATATTTCGAAATATTATCACTTAATGACATGTGTATTTTATATAAGAGAAATACCATCCCAAAAATTCCTAGGG
The DNA here is from genome assembly GCA_963277665.1 of Viscum album. Classification (NCBI taxonomy): domain Eukaryota; kingdom Viridiplantae; phylum Streptophyta; class Magnoliopsida; order Santalales; family Viscaceae; genus Viscum; species Viscum album. Next base: position 1,088,267,269 of record OY728163.1, on the reverse strand, counting down.
TTTGTATGTGATTGTAGATTTAAATTTACGGGATTCCATTTATAATGGATAAAATTGGACCACCATTATTGTTATCAAATCCAGAAATGTAAATATTATTTTTTAGCACCAGATCATTGAGTATGGGTTCAGGTCTGTTAAAAAGTCAATAAAATTTTAATCTGTACTGTTTATTCTTGAATAACTATTATATAAAATTATATGATCCATATTTGATAAAATATAGTGAATTTCTTCTCCATTTTTTATTTCTAAATTTTTTGACATTATAATAACATTTTTGTCTCTTTGGTACGCACAATTTATCATAAAATGATGAAAATTTTTCTCATAGGTGGTCATGAATATTTTTTTCTCTATATACATATAATCTAAATTTTTCCAATAACTCTTTTTCTACACTACAATGATTGTTTGAAGTCATTTTTTACCCATGTTGGAATTTCTATAAAAGGTGTAAAAATATTATTCTGGTCATTTTTTGAACATGGTACATTTTACTGAAGGTGTGAATCAAATAATTGGTTTTTAATAATAATAGAAAGAATTTAATTTTCCACCATCATGGACACACAATGATTTGAAGATTCAATTATAAATTTTGATGGTTTTTTTAAAATAATTTTGTTCATAATATTCTAAGAATTATAATATTTTAAATAAGTTAATTCAAAATTATGAATGGAATTTTTCTAAAGAAATTTTTTATTGATTTTTATGTTGAATGTTTCATATAATTTAATATCCATTGATATTATGAATGATTTACTAGGGAAATGATCATATAATACCATCATTAATATTTTTTTGATATGGTTTATTATTATTATTATTATTATTATATGTTTTAAAAATTAATATATTTTTAGTGGGTAATGTAATTAAGATATTATTGATGTTTCAAATTCTTGTGGAATATGTATGAAAGTATTGCGGTAATGGGACAATGGGTCCAAAATTTTATATCCCTTAAATTCATTGTATAATGATGATTGTGTTAAGAAACTACTAAGATATGATGGAGTTATAAAACACCTTAGAGATATTAGAGTTTAGAAAATCATAAGGGATTACATAGTTAAGAAACTCCTAAGAGATGAACAAGATAAGAAATTACCGAGAGATAGTTAAGGTAAGATTCTTCTAAGAGATGAAAGTTTTAGGAAACTCTTATGTGATGGCATATTTAGCTTTATATAAGTTAATCACACGTGAATGTTTTAATTAACATATTTAGGTGATTCCAAGATTAATATATTATTCCCAATTTATTATTATAATTATTAATATGGTTTAGCCACAATATTCATATTATGTTCTCCAATGATTTTGATATGCTATAATGGTTTATGACTAAGTTATGATGATTAATCAATCTTATTATTAATTTAATTTGAAATGATAATGTTTTAGGACATGACTCAGGTTTATGATCTATGATAGATTGGGTATGAACATTTATCTTTACGATCATGATGTCATATCATTATGATTATCCTATATTTTTATATGAACCTTAGTTGATGTCTCTCATGTTTATCCTTACTATTAATTTTAGCTCATCCTTTCTTCTATTTCTATTCATTAGGCTATGAGGAAATGTTTTATGTACGGTATGTCTAAGATTTTTAGTATCATATAATGGATTTTTAGGACATGTTGAATTTCATTCATATTTTTTATATCTATTTTTCACAAAATTTATACCCTTGTGGTTATGGATGTGTATTACTATGAAATATATCTAATATTCAATGAAAAGTTGTAATATCTACGTTTTTATTCTTGGGTCACCCAAATGTCAGACTATTGTGTGGGTAGGGTAGAATAGATTCAAACATAAACGTATGAAATTATGTTGTAGGGATTGAGTGGAGAATTAAGGAATGTTGTTCATCACTATTTCTACTATTTTTAATGAATATTTTCTTTGGATAAGTGTAGTTTTTGATGTTTTAATATACGTGGAATGATTAATTAATATACGTGTTTGTATTTTTTTGTGTGATAGACAACCCTAAATGTGGTAGGCTTGTTCGTTTGATTACTTATGATGTTGATATGTGGATTATGATACTAGTGAGCTAAGAGTGGTGATTGAGAAAAAGAATTATTTCCTACTATCATTAGAGATACATTTTATATCACATGGTAACCCAAAAAATAGATTTTCTAAATCTTATGGTTGCCTTAGATATGAGAAGAACATTATATGAGATATATTTACATTGATATAAAAAATCTATATAAAATTTATTGTTTGTCTATGGATCATCTATGTGTTGTTTATACAGATGCACAATCTCGACGTTTGAGTTATTATTAACTTTTTGGGGATAAGATTAGTTGGATGCCTGCCCTCATTTATTATGTAATCTATTGCATTAAATCATTCATATGTATAGAATGAGAGAATTAATTTGGTTTTTGGGAATGATCATAATATTTGGATACCATGTGAGTGGGCTGAGAATAAGTGATGTTACTTATGTTTTTTAAAAAGAGTCATCCACTAATGTAATTTCAACAAGAAGTGTCGACATGAATTGTGAATAGTAAATGGGGTTATTCTACCTGAGGGACTTGGATAGATTGTATTTTTATAAATATTTTCATGTTATATGATACAATGGAGTAACACTAGGATGTATTCTTTCTAGGCATGTTCAGTTGACAAGATAATTTATTGAGCACCATTATGAGAAGATAAATTGGAACTCCTTTATCTTCTACCGAATGAAGTGGAATTTATTGGATATACATTATTGGAGGGTCAGTGAAAACTAAACATTTCCTATATAGTTAATACTACAATTTAAATTAAATTGGTTGTATTTATATGGAATCTGTGTCTTGTTAACGATTGTTTTTTAGGGGAAATCACCAGAATATATAGATTGAGTTGGAAGTTACATGACATATGAGTTGAGTTTAGGAGAATAGATGAAATTAAAAATTAATTCATCTGATTCTTCTATGGTGTGGGTGGACCATTATATGGAATACACATTCGATCTTTAGAGATTTTTTGATTCTAGGTCCTTAGGAGTTCTGTAATGTTCTGTGTTAAGCAAGGACATGTTTTTCCGATGGGATAAGTGGATGATTCAACATGGAATAATTGTTTTAATGTATAATGTAGCTTGTTCGTTTAGGGAATAGGATAATGGTGTATACCCTTGGGGTTGTGATGTTTTATGGGTAGTTAAATAGATCCCATGGGGTTTGATTTTGTGTAGATAATCAAAAAATGTGGATGCATTGTAGTATGCACAATTCATTAGAGAAGTAATTTGTGAATAATGATAAACATACCTTGAAATAATGGGGAATTTTGTGAAGTAGATATGGTAAACATGTATGACATGTGAGTTGAGACCCTTTTTTAAAATCGCGAGATGTGATGTGATGGTCATCAATCCTTTTGAAATGATATCTATTTTAGTGGCATAGTTTGATAGAACTGTATACGAAAGTTCATCACCATTATTTTTTTGAGTACTAAGAATAATATTTGTTTCCATAATGTCTAGGAATGGGGCATAGTACAATGTAATTTTAGAGTCAAAATATGATTTTCAAGGTCACATACATAGAGTAATGTTTATCAGAATTATGTGTATAGTGGAATGTTGTCTATAGAGTAGGAAAGTAGTTGTTTGGGGAAATGTAGTTCTAATAAGGTATCATATAGGGATAATGTTAAGAAATCATTCTTTTAACAAAAATTAGGCTTGATAATTCTAGTATTTGGTTAAGGCTGTATATGTGGAATGAACGTCATCATAGAACCGAGATTAGGATGTCCTATGGTGTGGATCACAATAATTACTGGTTAAATGATTGTTGTTAATTATGAGTGGTTTTAAAAAAAATTCAAATGTAAAATATAGATAATCATAATCTATAGATGGGTTTAGTTTTTTAAAACATCATTGATATTAGAAAATTAGATTAGTATAGAAAATTTAATGTGACTAAATATGGGTGTTGGGTATTAAATGAATGATGGATTTGGTGATATTGTTATTTGAAAATTTCTAGATTTGGGTTAAAGGTTTTATGGTATGATTGAGTGTTCCTTTTAGAAGTAATGTATTAGAGTGGATGTGTTATTCAGACTCCATTCTCTGGAGTAACATGCCAATATAAACAATCAGAAATGGTCTTGTGCTACAACTAGAATCTGGAGTAAGATAGTGGTTTCTGGTGAGATTAGTCGAGTGAAAAATGCATTATTTTATACAAATGAACATAACTAATGAGGTGTTTTTTTTCAATATTTTAGGAGTTCATAGATCACATGGGAAGTGGGAATTTTAGTGGATTTAGAAAAAATATTGTGTCCTATGATGCATTGGATGATGAAATTTTGAGTAGTGGGTCTAGATTGGGTGCATTATTGGAATGACCATTCCAAAATGGAGGCATATAGTTTGGGTTGTGAATTGGAGTAGATATATAAACATTTCTAGGGAATTTTTCAAATTAAATATGACATGTTGACATCAAAAAATCAAATTTTTAAACATTATTAGGAGTAAAACATTCCTTTTGTGTCATTCATATTAGTGTTTGTTTGATACTGGTGAGTTATTGGTGGTTAAGATGAGTTTTATCAAGGGAATTCATTGAATTTTTAGTTGATCTAAATCTAGATGGTTTCATGCTAGAGTGGGTAAAAATATTAAATAGACTGAAAACAACCATCAGGTTGTGAATCATGTTATCTTAAGAAAATAATAACTCAAATATAGTGGTTCATGACATGATTCATGAGATAAAACCCTATTTCATCACTTTATTTAGGCTTCAAAATATTTTTTTCATATATTTTAGTGGTTGGAACCTCGTTTCAAAATGTGATATAGTGGATGAATGATGTTATTTAATGTAAATAATGATTATATTTTGGAATCGTCATTTAAGAAGAAATGTAAGATTATATCATGGTTTCTGGGTATGAGTAGCAGCATACATATAGAGACATTGGTAAAATTTCATGCTTCTCTCTGATATATCTAATGAGAACCATCCATTTTATATGGTTGATCATAGTTATCCTTCTTTAAATAGATAAATAGTTCCACTTTTGTGGGTGTGGTGGCATCATAATAGTAATGAAAAGGAGATATGGGAGTTGGAATTGAACATGGGGGATTATTGGCCAATGTTTTTGTGTATAAGGCCTTAAAATTTTATCAAATACAGATTTAGGATGAACTAATAATGTTGGGTTGGCTATAAAACCCCTTAACATCATTCAAGGTATAAACCAAATTACAATATTCTAATCTACACATATCTTTCTTCATTATCTTTCTTAGTTATATTTTTTTTGTGTTTTTGGTGTGGCTCATGACATGATTTTGTGGCGAACCATGATTTTTTGAAATGAATGAGGGGGATAAACATGTGGGGAATCATTTAAAGGTCCTTATTTAGGACTATAGGATATGTTTTTCAAAAAAGACAATGGATATACATATGTAAGAAGAGAAGTAATTATAGTTTTATGTTTGTAATTCCACATGCATGTTGGATCCCTGTTATGGTTTTACTTTTGATTTAGATGTTCATATCACAATAGTTTTTGGTAGGTAAAGGTCACAAGGTGTTTTGGTAGTGTGTTTGGGAGGAACATGGTGGACCTAAAGCCATTGATAATATAAAATTAGGCATTTGTGGTAGATGTAATTTTTCCTGATACGAAATATCATACAGGGCTATCAAGGAGTTTTAACCCATACATTCATGGGGTGAATATTGTTTTTAGTCAATGACATGTTTCTAGATAGTTTTTTTGGAAACATTAAAAGATGTAACTCACCTTATTTCCTCCCTATGAATCCATTATGGGCATTTGGTTACATAAATATCCTCTTTTGGGGATTTTTATTATTCTAACCACTTTTTTTAGTGGATCAAGGACCTATTTATTATTTTTCATTCATTAGGATATATCTATGATTATTCAATCCATAAATATATTTTATTTCTCTATTTCATGTCCATTATATCAGAAACCCTAATTGAATCAATAGAATATTATATTGGGATATTTTATCATTGGTTTATATTTATTAAGTGATTCTTTTTGATCAAACATTTCTAAAAATGATGTATGTGGAATATAAATTTTATGTTATTCCAAACTCAACTTATCTGTGTTTGTGTGTGTGTGTGTGTTATGTGGTAACATTTTCTTACAATTCATCCAACCTTAAATTAAATTATGAAATTTAAATAATTTAGGATATGTTATTAAAATACCCTTGAGTCATCTAGGATACATAATTAGAAGTTAAACAAACTTGATTCATTGAAATGGATTTTATTATAGGAATATGTTAGTAAATTGACCACACCATAATAAGATTGATTTATTTATAAATGTAAAATGTTTTTATAATAAAAAATTTAATTGTGATAATTGAAAATGGTAATGTTTATCTTTATATAAATTAAAAACAATTTATGGTTATAATTGGAATATAGGTTTTTGATGAAAATATAATACTATAATGAGAGAATGGGAAATTTAATCTATTGAGAAATTTATCATGTTTCTAGGATTTGTGTTTTATAAAAATAATTCTTCAATGGTCTAAGAGATGTATTCTTCCTTGGGTCCAATATTTTTTTCTTGGACAAGAATATTTTACCAAGAATGACTTTTGTGTTTTGGGGTGGGTAAATTTCTTTTGGGGAGTCTTTTTTTCTTTAGTGTGTATATACCCTTAGCTTGGAAATATTTTTGGAAGTGGTATATATTATTTCATGTGACATCTATTTTGGGGAAATATATATTTCCCTATAATCTATTTTTGTAATGGGGATATTTAGATTTAATCGATTGGATGGATAATTTTTAATGATACCTAGCATTGGTTGAGGCAGGTATAGTTAGTCCTAAGGTCATCATGGAACATGAGGATCAATGTTTCTTAATTATTTAAATTCTTCCCTAGATTTACTTGTAAAAATGTTAATTTATAATTAATTTACTCAATATATAAATATTTATATACATCATTAGGGGATGAATAATGAGTCAAAATTAGTCCCTGGTGGGGACGATGATTTGTATATGAGAAAAATTCATGTTTGCAATCTAGAACAAGGGAATGATTAAAATTACTTATTCTTGATTTTTATTTATAGGTTAGATAATGGATGTTGTTACAAGTATAGGACTCAATACCATTATTATTGGATTATTTATTCTCTTTTTTACATTTGTACCTCTAGGTTTTTTATATATAACCTAATGCTGATTTATGACTACGTGACATGTATTGTTTAATATCAATTGATATATCATGGGTGAATCTTGATTATTTATCAAAAAATTATTCAATTCATATTTATTGGATATTTTCCATTCTTATATGATTGTATATTTTTTCATTGGTATCTCACTCTGATCAAAGTGTATAGTCTATCCACAGTACCATCATAGAACATTACTGCTAGTCAATAGCCTCTATTGTACAGTGAGGTGCACATGAGGTCTTGTGGATACCTCTATTACTGGTACTTATTACTATTATAATTTGGATGGATGTTAAATGAATAACACTAATATGTTCACCATGAGTAATATAGAAAAATAAAATGTTAAACATGATACACCCATTAAGAATATTGTGAATTATACTACGCTAATGAAAAGACGATTTACTATAGAAAAATGAACACAAAATAGATCATTGTATGCATTCCATTAATAGAAACATTTAATTGAGAAATAATTATCATAAAAAATAAATAATTTTATAATGAGTCTGTAGGAATTTTTAGTTGATGAAAACTATGAAGAAGGATTATGAATTGTTGTATGGTTTTTCCAGATGGGTGACTTAATAATTCTTGATAATCCATGTGTAAGATATAATAATGTTGTTAAAATTTAAAAATAATTCACCAATATCATTAAAACCAAATTTTAAGAAAAATTTATATAACAAAATTCTAAGATATTGTATGTACCTTACTAACTACATATAAATATTAACTTCCAAATGTATTTTTTGAAAATAATGGGAAGGTTGTGTTTTTAATGCAGAAATTTAATTGGAAAACTAAATGGTGTGTACTTAATGAATTCTAAGAAATAAATTTTTAAATGAAAATACTTCTGGGGGTATGAAGCTACCCTCATCCTTTTTCCACTCAATAATATACCAATGAAGAATCCACACTATTAAAACATATTTGGGGTTGTTATTCAAATGGAATTGATAGGGATTTTTGTATGGGAGATATAATTAGTATGTTATGGACTCATATAGAATATATTATTATACATCGATGAATGATTTCGAAAGTAATATGATTTTCATATTTGAAACACTTCATTTAGTATCAACCATGATGATTTTAATGGATTAATTTTACCAATTTAGTGTGAGAGAATTTAAGTATCTACTAGAAAATAATTATTTACAATAAAGATAAACAATATGTAAAGTTATCATGGAATACAAATGTTGATTTATTTATATAATACATTCCTATAATTAATATTAGTTGAATCAATTATTATTTATTGTTGTTGTGTATTTGGAGCTGGTTAGGAAGAAAGTAAACATGATGTGGGTGAAATCAAATTATGATCGATAGTTATTAATTTCATTGTTGAGATGAGTGATAGATATTACATGTAATGATTTCTGGACTACCACTATAAAGTATTGTAGTTGGTTCCCATGAATGAAAATATATTTAAATTATTATTACTAAAATTCATTGAATTAAATATTGATAAAAATATTATCACATTATGATGGTTCATTTGATAATTCCTAAGAATTAATATTCAAATAAAAGGTCATAGCATTTCCATTCTACGATGAGAACCCAGAAGTTTCATTGTAGTAATCTTAATTGAATAATACTTAGTATGATGATAAAATTTTATTGGACATAAATAATAGAGGATAAAAGTGTTGGAGACTCAATAGACTTTGAAGAACATTCTCATGGCGTTTTCTCATGGTAATTTCTTGTGTAGTAGATTATGAGAACATGAGTAGCTAGTAGAAAATTGTCATTTATATGTGACATTTAATGTTTCTATATGTATATGTTTTGATTGATTCATAGAAATTATGATTATTATTAGGGGATATTATTAGTCACATATTATGATGTATTGGTGAAAACAATGATGGCATATGTTCTCTTACATTTAGGATATGTTGGGTGTGTCATGAGAAATATTTCATTAATGAATAATGGGAGAAACTATTTCCCCATTACTTTATTTAATTTAATTCAGTAAATCAAGACATTTTATAGGAAAGAAATATCCTAAATAAACCCCTGAACATGATGTTTTATATGTAGGTTAATTTCTAAAAATTCAAATAAAGGGATATAGAGCACATAAGTTAATGACACCACCATACAACCTGATTGATGAGAGATATCAGGATAAAGGGATTATATTAAAAATTATGTATCCATAATGGTAATTATGTTGTGAAGTCTCAAACATAGTTTACTCATAATTAACCAAATACAGTTAGACACATGGCCTCATGTGCACCTCCCAACACACAAGAGGATGTCAAAGTAGACTAAGGGTATATAGCGGTATAGTGTAGATACTATACCGTCTTGTTCAGGGTGTAGAATGAAAAAATAATAATCACTGGAAAAAATATAAGAATAATAATGACTATTCCTAGTATTAGAATAGATAATAATTTATATAGGATAAATAAACTGAACATTATTACTCAAAATTGTATACAAAATTATGACAATGTCATAATTCTATAAAACAAATTTATTATACATGTTAAAAGTCATATATACAATACATATATATAAAAAGTAAAAAATATGAAACATATCCAAAATAATATCATGATCCAAGTCCCATATTAGTGCTCTAAGATCCAAAATATTAGAAAAATAAGCATCCATGAAAGTGATATATCCCTTTTTCCAACTTTTATCCATGATGTCATTTTGGGTATCAATTTTTATCCCCAACATTGTATGAGATATACTCAATATTCCACCAACAATGTTGTCAATAATGAGTCCATTTTTTGAATATAGATATAAAAAATTGAAGGTATAAAATATCTAGTGGGATTAAATGCATGAAATAAGAACCATGTTGCGCTCAGAATCCTCATTGGATTATGGAATGACCTAATACACTTTAAGAAAATACTAATTTGTTTTAACAGATTACCATTAAATGTACAAAATATATCAAAGGTTCCTATGAATTAATAATTGGAATATAGGACCCAAGAATTAACCAAAAAATACTTGACCATAGAAGGTCAACACAACTCATTTCCAATAACTAGGTATAGAGGTCTATGTGTGATCTAAGGGATACACCATAGGAATTTCACTATAAAAGTGTCTAATTTAATACATGGTTTATGTCTATATTAACTCTTGGTGTATTCATTACTGGGTCCCAATAGAAGAATCCAAGGTACCTCATATCTATGGACATCATGATGAATCAAAGGAGTGTCTATAGTGTTTTTAATTATCATATATAATGTGAATGAATCATTAGTACTATGAAAAGGCCTTCATGTACTTGTATGAATATGAGTGAACTGTAAGTTGAGTATCTACCATAGAAACTGGCTTAATGACGTAGCGTCACATCATATGAGTGGTCAATGAATTCCCACGAGAATACATGGATGGCTCATGTTTAACCACTAATATTATAAGAAAAGGGTCTATAGTATTGTCACCACCTTTACCTTATGAAATAACCAATGTAAATTTAATAAACATGATAGTCTATTATTTCTATTTAATTCATGCAATTACATTTTCATTAAACATAAAAAATGGTTCGTATGTGGTGTCATATAATTTCAAATTTCATTTAAAATTAATAAGATCTCTGTGAAACCTCCATTACTAAGGATATAGTTTAAATTATTCTATTTAAATAATTACATACAATGATGAACCCAAACCAAAAATAGGAAAGGGATTTTTTTTAAATTATATAAAATGGGTTATAGAGGAATACTCATGTCACACATAAGGTGTGGGTCATGTTGAGACCATTGATCTCCAATGACAGAATTAATTTTTTTAGGGAATCTACAATGAAAATATTTAAATTAAATTAAGGTAGATTGATTTCAGGGAAGATGCCTGGGTAATTATTTTATACACTATAATGATAAAAAAAATAAATGACAGGGCTTGGGGGAAAGTAATAGACCACTGTCATAGTTTTGGTTGATGAACCCTTATAAAAATACGCTAAACAATTAGGGCCAGAATGGATGAAAATAGAAAAATATAAAAATACCCATAAAATAGGGAATATAATCTCATTGATAATTAATGTATATGATTAATAGGTAAACCTAGAAAATAATCTAATAAAATGAAGAACCCAGTGTTGCAGAACCACCGTTATAGGAATATATCCTATCGATGATTGATTGAAGAAGAAACAACAATTCCTTGGTGAAGGAGGGAGGATGAGCTCCAACAATTAGTTGGTCTATCTATTTAGACTAATTAAATAGAAAATTAAAGTTATAAATAATTAATAAGAAAAGAGTAATTTTAACCATTTTAATGGGGAGAATGTTTTCTCCACATGATTTTGAAATCTCATGCACCGACCATGTATAAATACTACCTAAGTAGAACTACCTATGAACGTAATCCATATGGTTTGAAAAACCATGTGGATCTAATGAATGTCCCATATGAAAAATCTCTTCCATTTTTCACATTGAAATGGGACCTCTAAAAAATGTTTTATCAAACCACACTCCATTATATATAAAAATTATGTTTGATCCACCTGATTACTCATGAACTCATGTTCATAAGGCATATTCATTCTTTTATACGTAATGAAAACTTTTTTTTGACAAATTTCTTTGATTTCAGTACTAAAAAATGTTTTGATAAGTATAATTTAGTCACTAAAGGAAGGGAGTTGGAGATTTTTCATAATTGGTTGATTGGAGTAGAGATTGTAGTCATGTGGTCCCTTCTTCCATGGTGAATTATACTTATCTATCACCCAAGATGAGTACCCCAACCCCAAAGGCTAGGTTGAATTGGATTATTAATACAGTTGCTCTTCATGGTCTATGCACATTTTGGAAGACTGTGTAGACCCTATATGAAAATATATAAGGTGTGAAATTTTAGATAGAGGCTTGGCACATGGCCTCTACTCAGTTAGAAAAACCATGTGGACCAACCCATATACCCCTGAGCCACCTCCTTTGTGAAAAAAATCATATGAAATTTTTACCTAACCATACACTAAAACTGAGAAAGAGTCATTATGCCTGACCTACTTTCTATCTACCCTCCTACTCATCCTTTAAACCGAGATTCAAACCACAAACAACCCTAGGAAAGTGGGTGATAGAATTAATGAAAGGGGAGACTTTTTTGAATGATGATCATTATTTAGAGGAGGGTTATCTTAGCTAGAGGATTGATTTAAACTCATTTTGGGAAATATTGGAGTAATTTATAATTATTTTTTGATGTTCTTCTTCCTGGTATCAGTTGTAATGAATACTTCAGGTATTAAGATCAAGTTGGTTTTCAGTTATTTAACGTGTAACAAATTTCTCTTATGTGTTAGGGATATGGATAATATGGATTTGTTCTTGGTTAATTATCAGGTTGTGTTCTTGTAATTCATTTTTATCTCATAATTTCCCCATGACTCTCTCTCTTTATCTTACTTTAAACCCTATATCATACCAAGAAAAGAGTTTCTAGGGAACTCAGTGGAACTTACGTCATGTAAATAAATTACCACTGGGTTCCCTTTTTGTCGCTAAATGGTCTATTTTAATAATTATAATAGAAATTAATTTTTAGATCTAGAAATTGATTGTTAATAATTTAATCTACACTCACTAAAACACAAGAGTTATTATGCATTTGAAATCTAGTGGTGTGAGTTATTATGAACAACACAACATAATAGGAAAATTTATTTCCAATGACCTTCATAAAAATATACATCCCCAATTCATCTTTCCGATTAATTATGGAAAAACATTTTCCACATTTTCATTATTTAAGGTAATCATCAATAAATTTGAAGAATTAATTACACAATTATTTGAAAATCCCTTTCAAAATCTAAACATTGACTCTAAAATTTAGCAACCTTCACTTAATAAATTACAATCATTTGAACATAGAACCTTTACTCCCCATATGGATCGATCCCATTATTACACTATACTAGTAGTAAGAGTGTGTAATTTAATTTGGGCCACCAAAATTAACACTTTAGATTTGATAAAACTAGGTTATGGAGCCGTTGTCAGGGAGATAATTTAACAGTGTTTGGTTAAATTGAGTTTCTATCAATTAAGTGAAAAAAATATTAAATTTAATAAAATTATGGTCTTAACCCCATTTTTATTTTTTATTTATTTTGGATTTTCCATTTTACACTTGGTATGTTGTTTGGTGTTGTGTAGGACCATATGTGTATGAGTGGCCAAATCATTAGTTCCATGAGTTTTGAATCATCATAAATAATTTTTATTAACCCTAAAATTGAACGAATGATCATTAGGAGATATTAGATGGTTGTTAATGAGAACAATAAAAACAATCAAATGGAGAATTTGGAAGAGTAAGATCAATCTGATATCCAATGAGTTACGTAACAGGATGTACTTGATGGAAAATGAAACCAATATCTTGCTACTAAGGGTGAGAAGAACCAACATCCACTGGCCAATTTTATGGAGGTCATACCATGAAACCAGAAAAGACAAATAGTTCAATTACTCCACATATATGGCCAGTAACAAACATAGTCATATCTTCCACCATAATGATGGAAACATATGCCTTCAAACCGAAGGATATTTTTTTCTCATGAGGAGTAGTTCATTACTCAACTTTCTCCAGAACAAATGTAGCAACGATGTACCCTTATAAATTATGGGCATGCTTATATTCAAGTAGAAGATATGGATATAGTTAGGCCACATGTTCATGTACATAATTGCACGATTAATCTGGATACATGCATCTTAACAAAAATATGGTACAGTTTAGGGGTTCACAAATTGAAGAACCCAATTCCCATGAATCCATTTTTTGTGAAATATGTGACATGTTAAAGTACCATGGATAATAATAATATGAAATTCATCTCCAATAATTTCTCTTCTCATTAAGGATCATGGAAAGGCCTATGATTAAAGGGATTTATTTGTGCTCCATTCTCACTTGGGAATCCATAGCCCAAAAATTTTGTAAAATCATTTTCTTCCCTCCAGGACCGTCACATTACAGAATAAAATACATAATTTTCAATATATCGACTTAGAGTCACTATATAAATCGTTGAAGTGCATCAAGAAAATATTGATGAAATTCCATCACCATGGTCATATTTTGTGGATAAATTTCCATGATTTTTATGGAGTTCTCACAACAAACACTAAATTAGTGGTGGAAACGGCTGCTAGAGGAACAGTCTTGAGAAAATCTCTGGAATAGATTTTTGATGTACTAGAATACATGTAGCCAAATATCTTTCAATGTAATTTTGAGAGGGGAACTCAGAAGAGAGTCATTCATAACATCGAATCCACTACACTACTTTCTACCCAACATGATGTCATATCAATGATAATTAAGGCATTAAATCTGAAAACCAAATCACAAGTCTATGTGGTTAATCATCTAGCATGCATCCAATGTTGTGACAACCATATCATGGGTTAATTTATATGTTCAAAAAAAGATCCCTCAACAATTGAGGTAAATTATATTTTTCAGAACAAAGGCCTAATCATGTACCATCAATATCACAACCAATATTGGAGTGATAATAAAAATATGGAATGGGGACAGAAACAAAAAAATCTACAACCCTATCCCAAAAGGCCACCAGTTTATGGTGAGTAGTAAAAAAAATCCATATCCTAGAAAAAAATATGGAAATTAGTATATGAGCATCAAGGGTATCAAAACCTTCATCCAATATTACCTCCGAGACATCGATAACCTCATATAGTTATAAAACAACAACCTTAGTATGAAAAAACCTAAAAAATAGAATTTATAATATATAAATTCATTATGATAGTTGATAAAAGATTTAAAATTCAAAAAGTATCCATTAAAATAATCTAGATTTAGATTGGACATCTGGCTAATAAAATTTATTTATGGAATCCCAGAACACTATTAGGTAACACTGAGAAAAACCCATGAGAGGAAGCTAATCCAGTTACCTTACGAAGTGGGAAGGAGTTACCAAAACATGTACCAACACAACAAAGGTAAGTTGAAGAAGTAAATAAAGTTAAATATACTAAATACAAGGAAAAATAATATGAATCATAGGAGCCTTCTTCATCACAGGATTTTACAAGAGAGAAGAATTCTACACATGACAATGGAAATGAGGTGGTTAGACCATATGAACCCAACATATCATTTTCTATATGTATGAAGCAATGGAAATTGGAAAAAAAATTAGTTGATTTATGGAGGTATTCATGAATATACAGATCAAAATTCCCCTTGCAGAATCATTAGATATAATTCAAACATTTAATAATCTCATGAGGGATATCCTCTCAAACAAAAGGAATATTGAGGATTTGTAAACTATTACTATCACTAAGGAATGATCAGATGTGGT
This sequence comes from Viscum album, assembly GCA_963277665.1. Taxonomy (NCBI): domain Eukaryota; kingdom Viridiplantae; phylum Streptophyta; class Magnoliopsida; order Santalales; family Viscaceae; genus Viscum; species Viscum album. The sequence goes on along the minus strand of OY728163.1, from coordinate 1,088,251,596 downwards.
TCAAAACAATATTCCCCCAATGATTCAACATGCTAGATGCTGTAATATCCCTTTCACAATTAGATCATGTGAGTATAGAAAATATATTTGTGACTTCGGGGCTAGGGTTAATCTAATACACTTTATAGTTTTTATGAATTTTGGGTTGAATGATCCATAACTGACTCAAGTGGAATTACAACAAGAAAATTGCTCCATTAAATATCCTAATGGGATAGTTAAGGATGTTCTAGTCAATATAGGAAATTTAGTTCTTCTATATGATTTTATCATACTTGATATAGAGGGAGACCAATAAGAACAATTGATTTTGGGAAGGCCCTTTTTTCCTACGAGAAAAGTGTTGATTGACCTTCACCAAGGTGGCATGATTTACAGAGTAGGGGATGAAAAATTATCATAATAAATACTAAGTGCTATAAATATTGCATCATTAATGGAGAATGAGGACTTCTGTGATTTGAAATTTTTAAATGATTATTTGGGCTACATGGAAGATGATATGGGATGTTTATCCACTTCCAAAGCATCAGTTTTCATAGACATCCATCCCAAATATGAACTCAAATACCATCAGATTATTTCAGGATAGGGAGTTCATTAATGGAATCAATAAATTGTATTGGATATATTAGAACGGTCCTAGGTGGGAACCAATTGTGCCTTTGGTTCTTAAATACCCTCATCTTGAATTGATACCTATCCCATCCACATTAAAATATGTGTACTTGGGAGATAATAACATGATACCAGTAATTACCAATTAACAAGTCATGCAAGATGAAGAGGATGCAATTTTAAAAGTTCTAAAAAGAATGATACTAGATATTGACTAGACAGTTTCTGAAATTAAGGGAATCAGTCCAACTATTTGCGCACACAAGGTGCTTCTTGAGGTAGGATCCAAGCCCTATAAGAAACTGAAATGATAGTTAAATCCTCAAATAAAGGAGGTTTTTAAGAAAGAAGTGAGCATGATTTTAGATGCTTGTATTATATACCTAATTTCTAACATCCCATTAGTGAGTCCCATGAAATTTTTACCAAAAAAGGGGGGAATCATCACGAATTATAATAAAAAGAATAAGCTTCTCCCAACATGAATAGTTACTAGATTGAGGGTTTTTTGGATTACTAAAAGCTCAATGATTCTAAAAAAATATCATTTTCCTATCCCATTCATGGATCTTATGTTGTAATGGTTGGTAGGTCACAAATTCAATTTCTCTTTAGATGGTTACTTGGGGTGTAACCAGATTTGTATTACCCTCGAAGATGATAGGGAAATCACATTCTTGTTCCCTTATGAAACCTTTTCATATTGTTGAATGTCTTTTGGCATGTGTAATTCTCAAGACATCATTCAACATTTCATCTTTGGATATATTCCACGAAATGATGGAGTATATTTTTGATGTTTTCAAGAATGATTTATCAATCTATGGGAAATCATTCAACACATGTTTACAAAATTTGGAATTATTCTTGGAATAATGCCAGAACACCAATCTTGTCTTGAATTCGGGGAAATTACATTTTATGGTGTATAATGGAGTCGTCATAGGCCAAAATATCTCTTTGGAGGGAATCGAAGTAGATCCCGAAAATATTGAATTGATATCAAATTTTCCAATTCCAACATCTGTTTGAGAAATACTGATCATTCTTGGACATGCGGTATTTTATAGACAGTTTGTTCATGATTTATCAAATATAACACAACTGTTGACCAATCTCTATTAAAAGGATTCCAATACTCAATTCAATGAAACATTCATTTAATCCATTCATATTTTTATTAACAGAGTGGTTGAATCCCCCATGACGATTTCTCCAAATTTGGATGAGAAATATGACATTATGTGTTATGAAAGGAATCCCCCATCACGATTTCTTTAAATTGGGATGGGAAATACCAAATTATGTGTGATGAAAGTGAGTATGTTATGGGAGAAGTTCCTGAACAATGGATGGATCACATCATCCATAATTTTTACAATGAAATATGATCCTTAAACATAGAAAAAAATAAACTACACTACCACTGATAAAGAGATGTTGGTAGTAGTGTTTGTATTCGATAGATTCTACTCATATCTGGTGTTGTTCGAAGTCATTATTTATACTGACCACACATCACTAAAATATTTATTGAACAAGGATACAAATAAATAACTGAATCATTGTGTGATGATTCTCTAAGAGTTTGACTTGGTGATTTTTGAGAAGAAAGGGTGTGAAAACTTGGTTTCTGATCATATAACCTATATGGAATTACCTCATGTGAAAGAAGAAGATGACATGGAAATCATGAAAAACATTCCATATGATCTCATCCAAAACCACACCTCCTCCAAGGTTTTCTAATATAGACAATTATTTGGTTATAGGAGTTCTCCACCCTGATCTCAAATTCTTCAAATAGAAGCACATACTTTTTGATGCAAGAAAATATTTTTAGAAGACCCATTTCTCATAGGCTCATGTGGCGATGTGGTAATTTTCCATGGAATTATGAAAGATGAAGTTAATGAAATTATTGAGTTTTGTCACTCCTCACGGCCATGGGGACATCATGGGCCAGATCGTACCATAAAAAAATTCTTAAATATAGATATTTCTGGACAACCATGTATAATGATATTGGACACATTGGGGAAAATTTTGATAAATGCCAACACACTGGTAAAATTTTTTGCAGAGTTGAAATGCCTCAACACCCCATCATATAGTCCGATGTCTTTGATGATTGGGGAGTTTACATCATGGAGTCATTTTCCCATCATATGTTATACATACATATTTTTTGTGTGGATTGTGTATATAAATGGGTGAAATTTTCCACCATAGTGAAAAAACACGGCAAAATTAAATGTTTCCATTTTTAAAGAAGAACATTTTTAGTAGATTTTGTGTTCCTTAGGTTCTTATTAGTGATAGGGGTACATTTTTTATAATTATTTAATGAGGAATGTGATCATGAAGTATGGGGTGATTTATAACACATGGAATCCTTACCTTTCTCAATCCAGCAGTCATATTGAGGTCTCCAATCACGAACATAAAAAAAATACTTAAGAGACTGTGGGAGCCTCAATAAAATATTGTTCCATGAATCTTGATGATTCCTAATGGGAATACTTGTCCACTTTCAAGACACTATTGGGAATGCCACTGTTTCATTTAATCTATGGAAAACCTTGTCACCTTCCTATGGAACTTGAACATAAACTATACAAGGATGTGATATCCTTGAATTATGATTTGAAAGTCATGAAAGAGAAACACAACTTCTAACTATCTGAGCATGATGAAATCTGGAAAGAGACATATGAGAATGCCAAATGTTACAAGGAAAAGAAAATGTTGGTTCATGACTGTATGATTTCCTGGAAATCATTCCATTATATAGATATGGTATTATTTTTTAACTCACAGTTGAGATTGATTCTAGGAATGTTGATGACCTGGGGGCCAGACCCTTTTAAAGTGGTAAAATTATTCCATATTGGTTAGGTGTAAATTTCTAGAGATGTCTAAAAATCATTTAAGGGGAATTGGAAATGTATAAAGCCTTATCTTAAAATAGAGTAAATGATAGGAATAGTCTCCACTATGTAATTCAGGTTACAAGAGTCCCATGTAGGTTGAGCTTGAGACATTAAAAGTAGAACTAATCAGGAGGAAACTCAGTGATTTGAAAATTTTATAAAAATAATTTTGTGCTTGTGAGCACATAGGGATTAATGTTATTATGTTTTCACATTTTGGGTTTTAGTTAATGGATCAATTATATTTGATAGATATACTTTTGTATTTTTTTTATTATGAACATAAATTTCCCATGTAAATCTCAAATCATCTTTTAAATTAATGGGGGAAATTTTTTTAAAGGGGTAAATCTCAGTCAAATAAGGGATATTTTCAATTATTTTTTCTAAAAATGACCACATGCAAGGTTTTTTCATAGTCTAACAAACCATTCTCACTAACCATTCACAATGAAAAACCAATCCAATAGAATATACAAGGTTTACACACATTTTATTAAACCGTTTTTAGAAACCACGCGACTCATTTAAAAAACTGAAGGGATGATAACTAATCCAATGAAAATGCATCTATCATGGGATAAGGTGACTCACACTCAATTATGTGATGCCTTAGATCCCTCTATGGTGTGTCACTTGTTCTACATTGTTTTCTACTACTTTTCCTACATTGTCTTGTGTTTTTTGTTATTTTACTTACAATCTCTATGTAACTTGTTTTTTTAACTACCATGGTGTGATTGTGTGATTTTCTATACTTCCACCTGCTACTGCTATAGTTTTTTTACTTCACTCAATATTTTTTCTTTGATAAGTCAGTAGGTAGATCATTTTTTATAGCACGAAGACACTTTTTCTCTTGTAGAACTCTCACACCCTAATTATTTACCCCTATTCGCTATTATTCTATGGAATTTATTCAATTATCAATTCATTTTTCATAAATTCATTTTTTCTCCCTCCTATTTCCTTTCTTTTCATTTCACACCCTTCTCCAACCTATCAAATTCATGGAGGTCGTGCTTGGTTTTATGTGTGGGGGAGGGCACCCACATTCGAAACCCCATTTAGAAGTTACATTAACATTACCTAGTATGACATGTTTTACATATGGGTTTTATAAAGGGATGTTATAGGTTCCACAAATGTAGTTCAACTACGTTAACATATATTTTTGAGAATTATTTTTGAAATTACTCATTTTTCTGGATTTTTAAATTTATTTTTATATGAATAAACATTGTATACTTGAGGAGAAAGATTTTGATATTCATTAATTAAACATTTTGTTAAAAACATACTTTGTGATGGTGTAGTTTGAATTATCTAACCCCCTTTATGGAAATGAATTTATGCATAAATGGTGTTGAAGTATGGGAATGGTTGTCGCCACACATGTTCCTATTATGTGATCTTAATTTCATGAACTCTTGGCATGATCCCTTTATTCATCCAGATTAGACAAGAATAATTATGACTAATTTTAATGCTAGTATCTCATGCCATCGAAAATAATTCATCTTATCCAAAGGCATCCCAAATTTTTTGATGAGCATTAATCATTTCTAAAAATATGTTAGTTAATGAGGTTGTGTTACCAATAAAAGTGATAGCCTTATATTTTGCGATGATGAAATATATTCTTAACAAAACTGAGTGTATCATGATATAGAAATAGAGGATGGAACTATCTTTGAATAAAGGACATTTTCATTTTTTCAACAAACATGATTTATTAATGAATGCTTGTATTTTTTTAATTAGGATTGCATTGTTTGATAACTCAATATATGGGTGAGTCATGAAGAATGAATGAAGATATTTTAATGATAATTCACTGAAAATTTGTATTTATTTAGTTTACCTAACCCGTGACACTTCTACATATTTCTTTGGTAACTACTTTAAAATGAGTTTCTAGGCATTTTTTGAGGATAAACAATATCTCATGTGTGGGAGAGTTTGATTCACTCAGGTATATAAGGAGTTTTTATTCATTTATGATTATTTTAAATGGTTGTGTGGAAAAATTTAAATGATTTTTTCACCAAGGCTTGTTTTTATAGGTATAATTAAGTCACCCAAGGAATGAAGTTGGTGATTTTTCATAACATGGGTGATTCATATGAAAATTTAAGGAATGTGGAACATTTTTCCATGGTGCATGCTACTATTAAGTCTCCCACACCAAGGACCCAAATCCTGAAGGCCAGTCGGAACATGGAGTATCAAGATAGAGCCTCCCACACAATCTCCGAATGGTTTTTCAGACCGTGCGGGCCCCTAGGAAGCTGTCTAGGGTGTGATGTTTTGGACAGAGTCTTTCCGCACGATATCCACACGGATTTTATAATCTTGAAGACCAAACCAAATACCCATGAAACACTTATTTTATGGAAATAACTATACGCAAAGTTTGCGCATAGTTTGACTAACCTAACGATAAAACTATGCAAGAGTCAGCAAACCAACACCTACTTTCTATCTACCCCTACCCGTCCTCTGACATAAAATTTGGACCCCCTAACAACCCTAGGACAGCGGGGGATGGTATTAATGAAAGGGGAGATTTTTTATAGAGTATTATCATCTAGAGGAGGGACATATTTGCTAGAGGAGATCATGAAATCCAATATAGGTAGTTTTGGAGTTTTTTTGGTGATTGTTTGGATGTTATTCTTCTCAGTGTAAGCTGTAATAAATAAATCAAGTTTCAAGAGATTGCTTGTCATTATTTATTCAAGGTGTGGCTATTTTCCCTAGTATTTTTGGGTTGTATCTAGTGAGGGTTTATTATTGATTAATTTTCATATTTTTAATGTAATAAATTTTCCTCTCATAATTTCCCCATGCCACCCTATCTTCATCTCACTGGAAACCCCATATCAGACTAATAACAAAGTTTCTATGGAATTCCAGGGTACTTATAGAAAGTAAGCCCATTATCATTGGGTGCCCTTGTTGTCTCTAAAGGTTATATTTTAAAAAAATTTAATAAAAAATAATTTCCAAAACAATAAATTGCTCGCTGTTAATTTTATCAACACTCACTGGAACAAGGTAGTTTTGATACATTTGTAACCTAGATATGTGAGTTATTATGAACAACCAAACACAATAGGAAAATTGATTTTCGATGACCTTAATAAAAATCCACATCCCTAACAAATCATTCCATTAATCATTAAAGAACCAATTTTCCACATTTTCATTCATTATGGTAATCATCAATGAATTTGAATAATTAATTACTCAATTTTTGAAAAATCCCTTTGAAACCTAAAACATCAACTCTATAAATTAAAGTCCTTCACATAATCAATTACAATCAAAGGAATATATCACCTTAACTCTCCCAATGGATTGATCCCATACTTATGCTATACTAGTAGTAAGGGTGGGTAATTCAATTTGAGTTGCTAAAATTAACACTTCATCTGGGAAAACACCAATTACAACTATATATTATCCTATTGGGCATGACATAATGATCCTCCAAAAAAACAGTTCTCTAGAATCGGACCAAGCACAAAATTCTACTGAACAATTTTTAAAACCATTAAGTACTTATATTAAAATAACATAATATATTTTTAAATAAAATTAAGGGTTATTACATAGAGATAAATAACTGTTCATAAAACCTCTCCTAATTAAGGTAAATCATTAAGGAGTTTCCCTTATATGTGTGGTATTGAATGTTTTGAGAATACCACTAGCCACTAAACTTTTACATTGGACTTAAACTCAAAGGATTCATCCTATATGATGTTTTGAATCTATTTAAATAATTATAAGGAACCAAAATCCATCAGGGATCTTTTTTTCTTCAATCAATGACATGAATTGAGACTTCTCATAAAAAGAATTAACCTCTATAATAAAATATTCTTCATTAAAGGTATAAATTTTTTCAAATATATAATAGAGGAGATGATATATGTGGATGATATCATGAATGGTATGATACATCTGAGGAAGGGAAAAATGATATGATACAGTCCCGTCCTACTCTAAAATCTCCAAGGGTCAAAAAATAAATGTTCTATGTTATGTTGTTTAGGAATAAACTGATGATCCTTCCTAGGAGAAACTTGTAAAGAGAAAATAACTATGACCTAAAACTCCAGAGGTCATTGAAAATGATTTTCATAATACATATACTTATGATGATATCTTTTTAAGTGCTTTATAATATGTTGTACCTACTTTGATTCCTCCTAAATGAGAGGAGGTACAAGTAGTGCCACATCTCTATCCTCTAACTAAAAGAGGAGTGAATTTAATTACATACTATATAAGTCTTTATAAAAAGAACTGTATATTATCTCATTAAATATATTGTTGTCAGATAACCTATATAGAGGTATGTGATATCCATAAAAACCTCCAAAATGAAGGAAGCATGATCTGACCATGTACTCTAACACCGTAATATTTTGCTTAAAATATCAATCATTCTAAGGTTATAATGTTGTACTCTGATGTACTTGTTAACCTAATACCAATTAAAACCATTTCTAGAACCAATATGTAAAACAAAAATTTTGATTGATACCATAGTCATTAAGACTCTATGATGTCTTATAATCTCATAGAAATAATGACACCCAATATCATCCCCAGAACAAGTCTCTCTGATCAGTTGAAAGTTAGAGACCTATGTCAATCTGTCAACAATCACCCACACCAAATCACTTCCTTTAGTTGATCTCGATAATCTAGTTAAATTATCCATGGTCTTATCATCCCATTTACATACTGGAATGGGAAATGACTATAAAGTAACATCTATTTATATATGTTACACCTTATCCTACTAACATATAGAATATCAAGTAATAAATAATTATATCTTTCATTTCATCCCCATATATAAATATTGGAAGCATAAGTCGTAGTACATCTTAGTATACCTATGATATACTTTCCATATCAATACATGATATTCTCACATAAATAACTCTCAGATGTCTCTATAAACATAGTCAAATCCATGAACACATTATATCTCTTCAAAATAAATGATCCAACCCATAGGTGGGTCCTATACTTAATCACATTCACTTTGAACTAAGCCCTCAATATCTAAAAGGATTATCACAATCACTCAATCCAGAAGTGAATAGGTCATAGATAATATTATAATGATATTCTATCCATGGTATTCATGTAACATAAGATAAATCCAAGAAAAGTGTTGCATCAATATACATTCACTATGGGCCTCTCGAACATCCAATGATTGAATCCTCTATCTCAATGTATCATCTACTATAATGAAATTCCCAGTCATTAATCCATGATCAAAATTGAAGTAATGTAGGCATTCAACCCATCTTCACTACCTAGGATTTATCTCCTATTTTGTAAAGATGTAGTTGAGGATATTATGGTCCATATACAAAAGAATACTCTTCTAGTTGATAGTTATTAAAACCATCAAATGAATAAAAAAAATATTATAAATCATGGTTTTGAGTAGAGTAACTTCAGTCCTAGGGCCTCCATTGATTTGAACCATATGCCACAACTCGATTATCCTGCATCAATATTACTCAAAGAATGATACCATAAACATCACAATAGACTATCTATCCTATAAAATTCTAAGGTAAAATAGGGTTTGGAGATGAAGTCAATCCCACTTATATGTCATCAATGGATTTATTGCACTCTAAAAACCATGTAAACATGACACCTTTCACGATCACCATTATGAATGGTTCTTAAATATTTTAGAAATCATGTATAAATAATAACTAATATCTTAATATTCCCAAGAACCTCTATATTTCAAATTCATTATTAGGATTCTCCAAAGAAACAATGGATCCCAACATCTTGAGGTAAAATGATACTACCATATTTGATATGACATGACCAATGAAGTAGAAATTATCAATCCAACAGTGGGAATTTGTGAAGTTATCAAATATCTACTTCTCACTCAATGTCCTCAAACTGGTATTAATATGTTGGGAATGTTCATTTTTATTATTTGAGTAAATCATGGTTTTATCCTTGAAGACTACAACAAATGAATCTTGATAAAGTTGGAAATACAAATTTATCAATGCTATGAATGCAATGGTTACATTTTTAAGACTAAAAAACATAACCATAAACTCATAAATGACATAAATTTCAAGAAAAACTATATGTGGTATATCCAATGGTCAAACTGAAACATGATGATATATTGATCTCAAATTGATCTTTGAGAAAACTCGATGTCCCTGGTGCTGGTCAAGGAGTCAATCTATATGGGGTAGCAGTACATGTTTTAACCATATGTTGTTTAAATTTATCATAATCCATTAAAATTATCAGTGTCCCATTATCCATTTTTTTTAAAAATGTGGGTGAACCCCATGACGAAGTTTTTGGTCATACAAACCACTTGAATTTTAAGTACTCTAATTGTATCTTGAGTTTTTGATGCTCTGTAGGTTCTTTCGTATAATGAGGGATATATATCATTACTTCTCTTCGAAAAAACTCAATAGAAATATCTACCTATCTTTTATGATGTATTCTTCAATATCATGAGGGAATAAATTTATAAATCACTATATTACTTGAAGGAAATTTTAATTTGATGTCCCCTATTATATTATTAAAAGACTAGTATTATAGTTTTTCACTCCATTGATCCCAAAAAGTTAATATCTAGCTCGATTCTCCAAGAAACCTCATTCACCATTGTTAATATAAGTACAAACATTATGTGTTGTGGAATACAAAATTTTATTATAGTAATCAATATGATCATGATATGGAACTAACCTATCTATCACAAGAATAATGATGAATTCCATCGTCTACAGTATAAAGAGATCCCAAATGAAATGATAACTTTCATCCTTGAGGGGGAAGTCTATAGCATAGAAGAAACTTTTGATACTTACTGTTTTCATTTTATATAATTTACTCACTCTAAAAAGATACTGAATTTGGAGATTAAGTTTTTACATGAAATTCACGAGTATAAATAAATATAATGTGCTTATGCCAAAGAGCGAAGATAATAAGAAAAATGCCAATAAAACTATAACTTGTACTATAAATATATTAACACCATAATCCTTGGGTATATGCTATAATGAATATATATATATATATATATTGATACTTCACCCTAATCTATATCCTAACTACCCAGGGTTGTTCCACTCAACTGCCCAACATATTCTTAGTTAAGGTTCCTTAACCACGTCGATCACCTCATCAAGAATGACCAATGTTAGTAAAACTTATAGGCTAACGTAGAGCTAAATATCCTACTTCAGAAAGAGGAGGTAGTTTAAATCATCTTTCATTATGAATATATAGAATGTATTGGAAAAAACATTGACGATGTTCTATTATAGGGAAGGATTGACATACAACTGGGTATTGGTCACACAGAGGATTTACATGACCTTCCCTTCCACACTAAAGGCATTTCATAGAACTGCATGTGTGAATACACTAGCTACCAATGCTCTATTGAGAACCTTATATAATAATTTCACATTTACTATAAAAACTAATACAATACATCAGTAATGAACCATTGTTCTATTTACCATCATCTTCCCTAAAGTTGCGCATAATGATTAGGGACTGTTTCAAATTTCAAAAAATGGTTGTAACACCCTGAGCTTCTGTGATACACTTCTCATTCAATAATGCAATAGCTTGCATTGTATGCAACTTCGAGTTCTAAAACACCACGACTAATCAAAGTAGCCGTTATGAATAGTAATAACCACCTTTTAAAATTATAGAAATTTTATATTTCAAAATGGACTTCATTTTTGGATTTGGAATATCGAAATTAGCCTATGTTGATTTTTTGGTATTTTTCTGAGAACTTCTAATTTTTTTATGAATAGTGAAAAATACAACTTTTTTAATAAAAATAATTTATAGTGATAAATTATACTATTTAGTGGTTTTAAAGTATAATTAGAAAATATTTTTACCATTTTATCCAATGGTGGTCATTAGAATTAATTTAACATTGAAATTGGACATAAACAATTGCCAATCTTTTGATATAAATTGTTTCTTAAAAACACGCTATTTGTTGTGACAGAGGGAATTAATTATAAAATTAATTAATGAAACTTATATGTTTAGAATTTTGTAAAATAGACATCATTTTTGAATTCGGAATATCAATTATAGCTTACGGTGAAATTTTGGCATTGTTCTGAAAAACTTCAATTTTTGATGAATAGTGAAACCACTAAGTGGTAGTTAAATAACTGATTTTTCGTTTAAATGAAATATTACCACTTCTGTGATTTGATTTTCAAAAATCTGACATACATGGTTGTCATTAATAAGTAAAATGTGGTTCAATGAGATTAAAATAATTTTTGGTGAATAGTAACTTTTAAGTTCTTAATCGTGATTAGAGGTAATTAGTGTAGTTTAAGGTAAAAATAATGTTTTAATAATATGAGATGAGATTGACACATGTCCTACCCTCATTGGATGTGCCATGTCCGACCAAGACAACCCATGGGTCAACTTGGGGACCCCATGGAGCCACTTTAGTTAGAAAATGACATAAATACCTTTTATTTAATGTTAAAGTAAAAAATGACACAAACATGAAATGTTTTACTAAAACAATTTTTACATGGGGTTATACAAGTCATATTTTTTTTACTATAAATATTAATTGGAAATATAAAAATATTTCCTACATCATCGTATTTTTTTTATAATTTTTAGACATTAAATAAAATAAATTATTTATGACATCATGATGATGCAATGATGACCTCATTATTTAACGATTTAAATAAAATGGAAGGATAATGTAAAATCTAAGGCTTACACTTGTCAAAAACCTATTGGATGAGGATATTTCGAACCCTTAACACCTTATACTTGAATTACATAAGTGTGGGACCTCTAAAATCCGAAACTCATTTTATAATAAAGTGACTTTTCTTTACATTCCAAGAGTGCCCCTCCTCTCCACTTATAAAAGGCCCCCACCTCTACCACCTCATTCACACTTTCAAGCCATTTGGCTTGGTCAACCTCTGCCCAAATACTCTCCCAACTTCCCCCTCTTACTTCTAGAAGCATCACTTTGGGCAGAACTCTTCCCAAGGAAGCCTTTGGCTCAAATCAAAAAGAGTTACCCGATTTTGAGGTAATGTCTTCTCTAATGTTGTTTTGTTTTATTTTTCTTCTCCAACCCCCTAAACTCTTTTTATTCATTTCTTTTGTAACAACAACAGTATCCTCAATATACTAGGATGTTGTTATAAGAAGGATTCTAGCTATACTTACACACACCTACATCTAATGGTTAAAGAACATACGGGTTCTGTGGATGGCGAATTTCTGCCTCACAAAACGATGATTGTTCAACACTCATATAACACCTTCAAAGGTGGCCATTAAGATGTCACTATTTTTATATATGATATATAATATGTTTATGTTTTACTTATGCTTCTGTATTTCTCATTTATGGCATACTTTATGATTTCCATTATGGGTAAAACACGATAATTTCATTTTAGGAAGTGCGGACTACCGTCCCCTCAAAGTGATTTGAATCGTTAATGCCATATGTGGGATGTATAAAGGATGGAGTAAATGGTATTATACACTATATTATACTGGAATTATATTATACATTTATATCATTATGATTTCGTTCCATTAAATATGAAATTGAAATGAAAGTAGCGTTCATGCGTACGTACGGCTTACCGTCTCCATGAACGGTGCATTTCATTTCTTACCTCTAAATGTTACGTAATATTATAAATGAATGTATATACTGGATATATAAGATATATATGACATATAAATCATGAATATAATTCTGGAGATAATGGATATTCTACCACATAAACAACTTGTAATTATAAGAAGTTTATTGTTGACTCAAGTACCAAAGATCGACAAAACAACCGTTATTAACATAAATAATTACATAATGTTAATATCATTGTAATAAGTGATATAATAAGGATAATGAAATTGAAAATGGTTCTTAATAAGGTATATATTAACTCTAGTTTATTATTCAAGAGGTTAAAGAACGGTTGAGTTAAGTCAGACACGAGGTAAGGGAACTTCTTAACCCAATTTCTATTCTTTGGGTTAATCTCCTACTTTCAAATTATGTCATGATATTATTACGTCCTATCTTGTATTTTTACATTATTTATGTGTACTTATAGTGAATACACATTTTATATGTACTTTATTTAAAAAAATTATCTTTTTAAGGACTTCGTCTCAATCCCCTTTCATTGAGGCATATTTGGTTTTATACACAAATTTCTTTTATACGGTGTATAAACCCCTTTGACTTTTACGTTTATTAAAAAGGAATCTTTTTATACGAAGCGTTTTGCTAAAAGACAAAATGGAATGTTTTTCTTTCCGTACTTATGCGGCGACAACGACTTCTCCGCCGCCGTGACCATTACTTGAGTTTTGGCTTCCTCTACAAGCCATCATTTTTTTAATGAAAAATAAATAAAAAGTTTTAACTTTCTTTTATTTTGGTATTGAAAATGGTTTTGAAAGCATTTTTATTATATCAATGTGTTGTATTGATATCTTGTGATTGAGATGTGGAAATGTTATGTTTCCTTTATGCATGTTTTATGTGATACGATTATGTTATGGTTTATGATATGTTTAAACCTATTCATATGAGGAATGTATTGGACTTAATAAGTGATGGGTGGAGCCCGCTATAGCTCCTCGATGCATCGGTAGGTCTCATGAGACAACTAGACGTGGAATTGTCCGAGGCCCTTTCCCAATTTGATTTATGGTTTTGGCCGAGGCCTTAATCATTTTAGACGTCTTGGCCGAGGCCTTGACAAAGTGTTTCAGAATGTCTGGCATTATAAATTCCCTCATTATGAAAGTGGTTATTGATATTGCATGTGATTATTCGACTAGTAGAATATCTATGTGAGTAAGTAAATGGAATTATTTAATTTTATTTTTTCCATATTATGCTGAAGTTCAAGTTTAAAAAGGCTTTTGTTTTAGTTATACATTTCCTTAAATGTTAATGTTTATTTATGAAAGCTTCCGCAATATTGTTATCCTTACTGAGCATCTGAGCTCACCCCTTTCAATGTTTTAATATTTTCCAGGATGTGAAGAAGTATTTTATGAATGACCTGTAGGGATTGTCAGAAGAGGATATGAGTGTGGACTATGGAGACTTTGTTATTGTAGTTTTTCACTTTATGATTTAATGTAACGTTTACGAATGTATCTAGTGTTTCCAAGGCTACTAAACTAATCGGTCTTTCGAGACTTGATATTTTGTGATCATGCCAATGTTACGAAGTAACGCACCGGCTCTGAGTAGCTGGGGTCGGGGCGTTACAGTTGGTATCAGAGGCAGTTTAGTACTAACCTTGGAAGCTAGATTTAGATAAACTCTGATTAGAGCACATAGCCCAAAGATAGACTTTGAGGATTAGTATAGAAGAACTTCCTAGAATTTTGTTATTGTAGAGATTTTGTGAGTTTTCCGAGCAATACATCCCTGTCTGGATACGAGCAGGTAGAGGCAGCTCTGGCACAGATGTACCTAGGGGTAAAACCTGAAAACACCGCTTTGAGCTAGACTCGAACGGGAACTGGTGCACGACAACGGGCCTTGCTGCACTCTTGGTTACGACACTCCCGGGGGATATGCTTAGGATAATTCCCATTTTCTTTACAAACCACTATGAACGGTTATGAGTATATACTTCCTCAAAGAAAACCTTTTTATGATTATGGATTATATCCATAAATAGTTCAATTTATGTAAAGTGTTTTACAAGTATGGAATTATGTATTTTGATTCATAAACTAATCTAGTTTATGCCATTGTTTAGAAATGGCGCCTAGTGGAAGGAATGGAAACCGTATCAATGCACGCACTCCGTGCAGGGATTGCCCTCCTGCTCAAGATAATTATTGTGGAGCTGAAATACAACTGGTGCTGATCAACTTATTACCATATTGGGACAACTCACTCAGGTTATGAATAATAACCTTACTCGTATGGAGCACCCTGATCCGCAACGTGGAGGATCAATGTTAGACCGCTTCATGAGGCAAAAACCACCAAAATTTAATGGGGGTACAAATCCATTAGTAGCTGAGCAATGGATAAACTCCTTAGAGAAAATATTCCATGCCTTGGGGAGTAGCGAAAGGGAGAAGGTTGTCATGGTAGTTTACCGCCTCACTGGAGATGCCGATCATTGGTGGTCGCTGATTCAAAACACAAAGGAAGATGATGACGTATCGAATATGGAATGGAGGGAGTTAAAAGAGCTTTTCCTAGAAAAATACTATCCTCGTGACCATTGAGCAGATATGGAAAGACAATTTTTGAGTTTGAGACAAAAGGAGGATGAGAATGTCGCAAAGTATGAGGCCAACTTTACAAGGTTGGCGAGGTATGCTGCAGATTATATACGTAACCCAAGAGGTAAGATTGATCGTTTCTTTGATGGGTTAAAACCATTTCCCCGTCGAGCTTTAGTATCACAATCATTCTCAACATACGAAGATATTGTCTCATGTGCTATCAAGACAGAAAAGGAATTCTCTAAGTCTTATGACAACAAAGTAAAGCAAGAGAAGAAGAGAACGGTGGAACAAGAAACAGATAAAGGGAAAAAGGGAAAGAAGGATATTCTATTATGTGATAATTGTGGGAAGAATCACCCTGGTACTTGCCTAAAAAGAATGGGAGTTTGTTATAAATGTGGGGAAAAAGGTCACCAGGCGCGTGATTGCAAGGGAAAGAAAGAGGCTATCAAAGTTGAATGCTACAATTGTAGAGAAATGGGTCATTATGCAAATGAATGTCCTAAGTGTCAGGAAAACTTACCTCAGAAAAGGCCAAGGGATCAAGGCCAATCTTATGCTGTGACTACAGTTGAAGCGGAATAATTAATGTATTGGTCCTTTTGGACTCATGGATTATATTCTAGTTATTAGAATAATGTGAAATATAAGGATTGTACTACAGTACTTTTTGATTTCACTAAGGTTTTAATATGATGAAGGTAATCATATTTTTAGTATGTGACAAAAGAGAAACTTTAATTTGTTTGGGGAATCTGATGTTACAATTGATTTTGGAATTTAGAGACCTTTTAGAGAAAGTCTGGACAGAGGTATTTTGGATAAATATAAAGGTTGGAATGGATTAAGTTGAACTTTGGATAGTATTGTTTACGGTTAAAACATTTCTGAAGATTATTTTTGGAATATTATAATACTATAGTTTTAGGAAAAGGACAACCTGCAGGGTGGGGCATAACCCGTCGCGTCGGACAAAGCTGCAGGAATTGAACCCACAATCAAAGTGCGACAGGCCTTTATTTCCTACCATTAGCCTACAGGAAGTCCCTGGTTATTACAAAATAATTTTACTAATCTAAATGGTATGTGTTAACATTTGGAACCTTATACAATTAGGATAAGTATAATATTTTTGGGTTCTATTATCTTTTTGAGTGAAAGGTGAGTTGAAGGTTGCAACTCTAATTGTCAAGCATAAATATATATATACCTATCTGTTATTCAATGAATAAATTAATTCTTAAACTTTAGTAAAGTGATATTAAACCAAAAAAATCTGTTACCCTAATACCTTATGTCTTGTTGAACTGATGATATTTTAAATCAACATAGATTGAAGGCTTTGAGGCCCTCAATTTTACAGTTGATTGTGATTGATGACCTCAATCACTCCCTACAAATATTTACGTTTTTCATCCAATTATATGTCTCTAATTGCCACCAATGTTCTCCTTATCGAGATCATAATTTGGTGGTGACTTTCTTATCTCCATTTCCCTCTTATTAAGGCTAAATTTTATTAACCTTATTTCCGATGTGGGTTTTCCACAAAGGTATTTTCTATTTTCAACCTTTTATTTTCAAAGAAAAATTTCAAATTCCGAGGACACAATTTATTGAATGAGGGGAGAATGTAACACCCCGAGCTTCCATGATACGCTTCTCATTCAATAATGCAATAGCTTGCATTGTACGCAACTTCGAGTTCTAAAACACCGCGACTAATCAAAGTAGCCGTTATGAATAGTAATAACCACTTTTTAAAATTATAGAAATTTTATATTTCAAAATGGACTTCATTTTTGGATTCGGAATATCGAAATTAGCCTATGTTGAATTTTTGGTATTTTTCTGAGAACTTCTAATTTTTTATGAATAGTGAAAAATACTTAAAAACAACTTTTTTAATCAAAATAATTTATAGTGATAAATTATACTATTTAGTGGTTTTAAAGTATAATTAGAAAATATTTTTACCATTTTATCCAATGGTGGTCATTAGAATTAATTTAACATTGAAATTGGACATAAACAATTGCCAATCTTTTGATATAAATTGTTTCTTAAAAACACGCTATTTGTTGTGACAGAGGGAATTAATTATAAAATTAATTAATGCAACTTATATGTTTGGAATTTTGTAAAATAGTCATCATTTTTGAATTCGGAATATCAATTATAGCTTAGGGTGAAATTTTGGTATTGTTCTGAAAAACTTCAATTTTTGATGAATAGTGAAACCACTAAGTGGTAGTTAAATAACTGATTTTTCGTTTAAATGAAATATTACCACTTCTGTGATTTGATTTTCAAAAATTTGACATACATGGTTTTCATTAAGAAGTAAAATGTGGTTCAATGAGATTAAAATAATTTTTGGTGAATTGTAACTTTTAAGTTCTTAATCGCGATTAGAGGTAATTAGTGTAGTTTAAGGTAAAAATAATGTTTTAATAATATGAGATGAGCTTGACACATGTCCTACCCTCATTGTATGTGCCATGTCCAACCAAGACAACCCATGGGTCAACTTGGGGACCCCATGGAGCCACTTTAGTTAGAAAATGACATAAATACCTTTTATTTAATGTTAAAGTAAAAAATGACACAAACATGAAATGTTTTACTAAAACAATTTTTACATGGGGTTATACAAGTCATATATTTTTTACTATAAATATTAATTGGAAAGCTACAAATATTTCCTACATCATAGTATTTTTTTATAATTTTTAGACATTAAATAAATTAAATTATTTATGACATCATGATGATGCAACGATGACCTCATTATTTAACGATTAAAATAAAATGGAAGGATAATGTAAAATCTAAGGCTTAAACTTTTCAAAAACCTATTGGATGAGGATATTTAGAACCCTTATTACCTTAGCCTCGAATTATATAAGTGTGGGACCTCTAAAATCCGAAAATCATTTTATAATAAAGTGACTTTTCATTACATTCCAAGAGTGCCCCTCCTCTCAACTTATAAAAGGCCCCCACCTCTACCACCTCATTCACACTTTCAAGCCATTTGGATCGGCCAAACTCTGCCCAAATACTCTCCCAACTTCCCCCTATTACTCCTAGAAGCCTCACTTTGGGCAGAACTCTTCCCAAGGAAGCCTTTGGCTCAAATCAAAAAGAGTTACCCGATTTTTAGGTAATGTCTTCTCTAATGTTGTTTTGTTTTATTTTTCTTCTCCAACCCCCTAAACTCTTTTTATTAATTTATTTTGTAACAACAACAGTATCCTCAATATACTAAGATGTTTTTATAAGAAGGATTCTAGCTACACTTACACACACCTACATCTAATGGTTAAAGAACATACGGTTTCTATAGATGGCGAATTTCTGCCTCACAAAATGATGATTGTTCAACACTCATATAACACCTTCAAAGGTGGACATTAAGATGTCAATATTTTTTTATATGATATATAATATGTTTATTTTTTACTTATGCTTCTGTATTTCTCATTTATGGCATACTTTATGATTTCCATTATGGGTAAAATGCGATAATTTCATTTTAGGATGTGCGGACTACCGCCCCCTCAAAGTGATTTGAATCGTTAATACCATATGTGGGATATATAAAGGATGGAGTAAATGTTATTATACACTATATTATAATGGAATTATATTATACATTTATATCATTATGATTTCGTTCCATTAAATATGAAATTGAAATGAAAGTAGCGTTCATGCGTACGTACGGCTTACCGTCTCCATGAACGGTGCATTTCATTTCTTACCTCTAAATGTTACATAATATTATAAATGAATGTATATACTGGATATATAAGATATATATGACATATAAATCATGAATATAATTCTGGAGATAATGGATATTCTACCACATAAACAACTTGTAATTATAAGAAGTTTATTGTTGACTCAAGTACCAAAGATCGACAAAACAACCGTTATTAACTTAAATAATTACATAATGTTCATATCATTGTAATAAGTGATATAATAAGGATAATGAAATTGAAAATGGTTCTTAATAAGGTATATATTAAATCTAGTTTATTATTCAGGAGGTTAAAGAACGGTTGAGTCAAGTCAGACACGAGGTAAGGGAACTTCTTAACCCAATTTCTATTCTTTGGGTTAATCTCCTACATTCAAATTATGTCATGATATTATTATGTCCTATCTTGTATTTTTACATTATTTATGTGTACTTATAGTGAATACACATTATATATGTACTTTATTTAAAAAAATGATCTTTTTAAGGACTTCGTCTCAATCCCCTTTCATTGAGGCATATTTGGTTTTATACACAACTTTCTTTTATACGGTGTATAAACCCCTTTGACTTTTACGTTTATTAAAAAGGAATCTTTTTATACGAAGCATTTTGCTAAACGACAAAAGGGAATGTTTTTATTTCCGTACTTATGCGGCGACAACGACTTCTCCACCGCCGTGACCATTATTTGAGTTTCGACTTCCTCTACAAGCCATCATTTTTTTTAATGAAAAATAAATACAAAGTTTTAACTTTCTTTTATTTTGGTATTGAAAATGGTTTTGAAAGCGTTTTTATTATATCAATGTGTTGTATTGATATCTTGTGATTGAGATGTGGAAATGTTATGTTTCCTTTATGCATGTTTTATGTGATACAATTATGTTATGGTTTATGATATGTTTAAACCTATTCATATGAGGAATGTATTGGACTTAATAAGTGACGGGTGGAGCCCGCTATAGCTCCTCGATGCATCGGTAGGTCTCATGAGACAACTAGATGTGGAATTGGCCGAGGCCCTTTCCCAATTTGATTTATGGTTTTGGCCAAGGCCTTAATCATTTTAGACGTCTTGGCCAAGGCCTTGACAAAGTGTTTCAGAATGTCTGGCATTATACATTCCCTCATTATGAAAGTGGTTATTGATATTGCATGTGATTATTCGACTAGTAGAATATCCATGTGAGTAAGTAAATGGAATTATTTAATTTTATTTTTTCCATATTATGCTGAAGTTCAAGTTTAAAAAGGCTTTTGTTTTAGTTATACATTGCCTTAAATGTTAATGTTTATTTATGAAAGCTTCCGCAATATTGTTATCCTTACTGATCATCTGAGCTCACCCCTTTCAATGTTTTAATATTTTCCAAGATGTGAAGAAGTATTTTATGAATGACCTGCAGGGATTGTCAGAAGAGGATATGAGTGTGGACTATGGAGACTTTGTTATTGTAGTTTTTCACTTTATTATTTAATGTAACGTTTACGAATGTATCTAGTGTTTCCAAGGCTACTAAACTAATCGGTCTTTCGAGACTTGATCTTTTGTGATCATGCCAATGTTACGAAGTAATGCACCGGCTCTGGGTAGCTGGGGTTGGGGCGTTACAATGGTAGTTAAACAGAAGACAGTTATCTAAGACTAGAAAGCATAACTGAGAAAATACGCAAATTTAGAACTATAAAATCTCATCGAAAGTGAAGGAATGCGAAAACAATGAAGAGTAGTAAAGGGGGATGAATATCTAAAACTTATCAGGATCAACACTCTAGGTGAAGTCAACCGTCAACATCTTGAGAATCTAATAGTCATATAACACATCACTGGAATCTATCCATACTGTATCTAAGGTATAGTATTCAAATGTAATAAAATCCAACAAATTCATGGAATAACCCTAAAAAATATAAGATACAATAACAACCCTCCTCTTAGTAGTCATATCCATATGTTGAAATATAGATAGTGTGGACTCTAGCCATGTCTCCGCATCTTGGGGACACCACCCCCCAAGAATGTATGTGGATGTTTTTGTTTGATGTTTGATGGAAAGTCTACCATAGTACTATCATGGTATGGGGAATACTTCATGGATTACAAATTCCACATGAAACCCCATCATAATATGTTATCAAAATCTTATTCAGGTAAAAAAATGGAGTTTTCAGAGTTATCACTAATTGAAGGCTATGTCCCACTAACCCAGGGTCATGGTTATCAACACCTTCTTGGAACTCGACATGAGACTACCATGAATGACTAAACCTAAAATTTACTAGAAAACAAATCAGAAAAATATATGATATTAATGGAAGTTATAATAACAATTGATGGGGATATGGATTCACTACTGTAATCAAACTATCCCAACTATGAAAAACATATTTTAATGTATTGGCCAATATATTTTTATTATTTTAAAGGATTCTAATATATAGAGGGAAAATTAAATAATATAATGGAATACAACCTTCAAGTTTTATTTGGCATCCTCTTTCAAAGTCATCAAAATTTATTTAAATTTATAACCCAATTGTTCATAAGTGTGCCTATGTGTATATCCATATATATATATAGGTCATGTTAGATGTGTATGTTATTCCCATGATTTAATGTCCTATTCATTATATATTTTAATTTTTATTACTTGTAACTACACCTAGTCTTTTGTAAGGTTTCAATCATATGGATCTCCATTATGAATTCTTAGAGGCACAAATACTATTTAAATTGAAATTGATATCCATGTAATTTTAATGAACTAACATTTCAGACTATGTAACCAATGGTACATGACTCAAACACACTATAATTAGAGAATTAAGGTTCTATTTATCATGCTCTATGAGAAAAACCCTTTATGTTGATATATGAACATTAATTCATCCAATTATTTCACCCATTTATCCAGATGAAATGATATCCAAATATTAGATATAACAATATAGGAACTACAACATATTGCAAGAAATGAACATAGTAAGAATAGATATGACATGGAATATGCATGATACATAACCTATTTTACATACTTGTCTAATATTTACAAAAATATACACAATATTAGTAAATGAAAAAACTCATGAGCACCATCAAAATTAAAAATTATTACATATGCAATAGGAAAAATCATAAACAAACATTCACATCCTAAGAAACTTTTCATTTCCATGTATGTGTGTTAGATAATCATCTAAATAGGATCATTATAGAATTACAACAATTACTAATCTATTATATAATAATTCTCGAACATTAATAAAAAGAAAATACCTCAGATACCACTTTTTGATGTCGCAAAACATAAATCTCTCATAAGTAACCAAACTCAGTTGGCTACATGGCCAAAATAAAACATCCTCATATGATGAAGGCTTATTATATGTAGAAAGGGTTTGAGGTGGTAATGTAGAGAGACAATACCCATATGATCAGAGGGTTTTATAGTGGAATAAAAAAATGCAGAAACATCAAAATAATTAGAATGATCATCCATAATATTAAAAGAGATAAACAGTTTGAAAAGAAAAATATTAAGAACAATAATACTCAACACTCCATAAAAAAATGAATTCAGTGTCATCATTCAATTCAAACAAGTCATCATAAATGGATGAATTCATAAATAAAATACAAGTATATAAAATGGAAAAGTTAAAAAAATATTTTATAATAGATTCACGAGAATAATATTGTTCTTTAGCTATAATCCTATATGATATAAGAAACATATGTTTCCTTAACTGGGTTCTTGTCCTTATCCCAACATACATATGTGAAGTCCTTCTAGGAACTAATCTAAAGCCTAGATAAAGAGTGAGATATACTTAATAGGCCACCACCAACCATGTATATAACAAGTATAATATGTCAATATAAATTTAATAGTGTATTGGTATAAAATATTTTTTGAAATAAAATGTGTTAAATAATAACCATGTAAGACTCAAACTCATCATAGGAGACCTGATTGGCAATCACCGATTCAGCCCAAGACGGATTTCTCTCAAAATGTGAGCTATAAATTGTCAGGGTCTATACAATATAGAGAAGGTATCCTTGTAGAAAAAAATATTAATGTGGGACGTAAAGTGTTTATGTAGTAGTGATAAGAAAAGAAGACCCATGATAGAATGAATACATCCTTGAACTAAGAATGTGATACCGGTTTTTAGAAAAAAAATTATGAGGCCATGCTATAGGGGTATAATTTTAATCCATGAGATTAACCTAAGGAATTACATATGAAATTTCTCTAACAAAGTCCACGATAAACATCCATAGTATATCTTTCACAAAACACTTATGAGGCCCAATAGAATAATCCAAAGCACCTCAAATATGAGGACATTAAGTTTAATCCATAGAATGTTTTCAGGGAACTCTAATTTTATAATATTAAGTTAATAAATTTTCAGTAATATACCTTGGAATTATTTAAATAGAATAATAATTATAAAATTCTTAGTTGGGTATCTCACATGGAATCCAAATCAATAAATCATGGTGGTATCCTTTGAGGGTTCAATCCATTTAATCAGGATCCAAGGAAATTTTAATCTAAAAAAATCCAATAATAGAATGTAAGAATTTTTTTTGGAAAATATGAAAAAAGGCCACATTACCTCCCTAGGAAATAAAAAAAAATATGGAGAGAAAAACCAAGAATGGATTATATAAGATTGATTCAAATACCATTGGATAAAAAATATGATAGAAATCAATTCTATCTAAATATTATCAATGTAGGAACATCAATTCATATGTGAAGGTAGGTGGTGGAGCTCAAACTGAGGGTGGATATGTGGTTGGAGAAGAAGGAAAATGTGGTTTAATGTTATAAATAATTTATGTAAACATCGTACTATTCCAATTTTATGGGGTTCTATAGTTTTGTCATACCGTACGCCCAACAATGTGGGATTACTGCCTATATAGAACAAGCCATGTAGGATTGGTGCATAGTTTTACAAAACATGCATTGCCTATGTGGGTCACCTCTATAAATCCAATATTGTTTTTTGGAATTATAGTCAGCCTCCCTAGAATAGTTTATCAAACCATGTTATTTTATATAATTTCCACACACACATTGGATCCACATGATTAATATTCTCTATGTGCCAACTGTTTATCTCATACTAAATCTCTAAAAATGTAATGCTCTCGGCTCCAAACAAACCCTGGATTCTCCTGACCCCTTCCATAAACCAATAATCACTTCCATCAGAATGAAAAAGATATTTATATATAAATTTAAGGGTTCTTACCCAAGTTGAAATTAGGGATCTTACATATTTCATTGTGTCAATTATTTTTAACTCTATGGGTTCATTGGCAAGATAAAAGCCAAGGAATTTTAGTGGCACAATCTAATGACACTAAAAAATAATGCTTGTGTGGAACACAATAGGACTATCAAAAAACATAGTTATATATTAAATATTAATTTTTATTTAAAATTTTGAATATATGTTATTCATAAATTTGGTTTAATAATAATTTATATTTTCTTGATCACTTATATTAAGTCATCAGTTTTTCGAGAGAATATTTCATGAGATGACTAATTATTAATTTATTATCTATTATTTAATGAATATATTAGTTAATTTTTTATTTGGTAATAATAAAGATATAATTATTTATGAAATATATAGTAATTATTCAAGGTGGAATAAATGTTTTTGAGAATTGGTGGACTTATTTATATTTTAGAGGGAGAAAGAATATATATAACATTATTTAAATAATTTAAAAAAATGATTCAATAAATAATATTTAATTAAATTTTGGTTTTTATAAATATTAAACAATATTATTATTATTGTTAATAAATACATTTCATTAAATGGGGATTTAATAAATAATAAGGACACATATGGAATTATTATTTTCAAACATTAACATAATTTAATCTTAATAATATTATTTCAAACCCTAATGAAAGAATTTTTTTTTGTGAAAAATGAATTTGTAATATCCTTTATTTCCTTAGATATCTCTTCTATATGTATTATCTTAGGAATAAAGAGGAATCCACTTCCACCACCCCTCTTTATTCAATAAGGATCAAGGAATTTCCTTCGCTAAAATTATCCTCACAGAGATCATAAATGAATGAGATAGGTGGTATGATCTTCCACACTAGCACTTAGATATTACTACAATGACATTTTGAGGGCCAGGGGACACATGTGAATAAAATCTAGTGGTAATATAAAATCGATTCCTATAATGAAACAATAGTATGTTGTATATATGTTTACAAATTCATTGATGAAGAAATATTCTATCACAATGTAAGTATTAATTTTCTTAAATTAATTATAAATTGTTATGTGATGACCCTATATTTATTTTTGGTACTCTCATGTCAATTAATATATGATTTATTTTGGTTTTTCATTAAATTATTCATTGATTTATATCCTATATTAATCACCAATTATGATAAAAATTTAGGTTGAGCATACAAAAAAAATTCTTATATGATAGGAACCATCATATGGAAATGAAGTAGTCATATAATAAATTTTAATTTTATAAGGATCACAAATTTATTATTACATTTGTTGTTATTTTTAAATTATATTTTAACAATTGATTAATTACAAATAATGAGATATCATCTTTCTCATCCTTGTTATGGAATATATAATATTTTTTTTTAATTTTGAGCAATCAATATTTGGAAAAATTATCCATTAGAGCTAAATATTATTCTTGGATAGCACAAAAAATACATAGTATGTGGACCATTGGCACTATTTGTGCACCCATATCTTATGGTCAAGGATTAGTAAAAAATAATTTTGATCTCTATTCCTTAATTTTTCAAGGTGTGTATTTATTACACCACATTATTTCTCAACAAACCTGACACATGGTTAGATGGATGTGGAATTGTGTAACATGAATACATGATTTGTGGTTCATTAGTCAAATATGGTTTGTATTATTTTTACATGGAATGTTATACTGGAGTCTATGTAATTCAGTGATTATATTGTGTGTAACTATAATACATATTGTGTAATACATTAATACCTATGGTAGAATAACCCACCTAATCTCAAGAAAAGTGAAACAAATCAATAATGATTTTTTAGACACAACATGTAGCTTGATAATACATATCTTTTATATGAAATATTTTCACTAAATTTAAAATTAAGTTTTCATGATTTATAATCCATATCAATAGGTGTTCTATGTGGCATTTATTTTACATATACATATGGGGGATTTAATTATATATATATATATATATCAAATTCATAATAAATTTTTATAAATTATTAAGAACTAAATATCATGTTTATTTATTCATTATAAAATTAATCATTACAAAAAAAGTTCTATATATATATTACTTGTCTTATATGTTTCAATCAATTGATAGTATATGAAATTAAATTATGTTTTAAGGTGTGTATTCTATATGCCACATGAGTAAACACTTTCCAAATTTCATATATGCTGGGTATTTCATATGGGTACTGATGGTTTTTCTCAAAGGTATATTTTTTCATTTAAAAATATAAAAACTATTTAATATATCTAAATTTTAATTGGATGAGAATATGAATAGTGTTTCAATAAGAATTAAGATAAAAAATGCATTAACTAAACAATATAATTAATTTATTCCATCACTATTTTCCTTTAATAAGAACTTTTTATATTGAATGAGGTTTTAATAAATTTTTTATTCATTTAATGTATATGGATTATCATTTCATAGAGGAGACCCTTCTATATAATTTCTTTCCTTATAATTTACAACAATGGTTTTTAAATTCAATTCATTGAATTCATGCCATCCCCAATATTTTTATGTAAAGGATTATGTTCCCATTGTTTCCATTGTTGTAAACTCCATTAACCAATCATTTCGTTTCCATCATATGTGTGTGAGTTAAATCATATAAAATGGATTGATACCCCATGAAACTGAATGTGGTTCATGTATGGATCTAAGTTTAAACTAATATAATGGATACATGGGTGGATAGGTTTAAAATTTAAATATAAACCACATCATGGTTTATGATCAGTTTTCCCAAAGTGAATGGTTAGTTTATCATCTTCCAGATTGACTAATGATTGGGAAAATATCAAGATCATATGAGACATATTATATTTTTCATGTTTCATGGTTAATTTCTATATGTAATTTTTAATGATCACATCCAAAAATGAATTTACAAGATTTCCAGATAAATTTAAAAAAAATGACTATTTTAAAACATTGGATAAGGCTTCAAAAATCACTTATATAAAATAATATAATAATATAAATAGGTAATAATGATAAAATATGTAATTTACACATAAAAGATAAAAATTCATCATGTTTATATATTAATTCATCATAGCCTTCCAGTACATAAGTTAAAATTGAGCCATATGTTAGTGTGATTGACCGAATATTGCTAGGGAGATTTAATTTTTCTTGAAATTCAAAATTCAGTTTTGGGTTGACATAACTTAGTTCACATAAAGGTATTACTACCAATGGAGGAAATTGTGTGTATTAATGGAAATGTTTTAGGGAATCCAAATCATAGATTTTAGGATCAAGGGGTATACTCAACATATCAAGGAAATATGAGTTAATATAGGTGAAAATAATAGGACTACCTGAAACCATTCCAATTACTTATTGGACGAATTTTCTTATTATTAGAAATGGAATATTGGTAATTTCCCTAAAAATACCAAACAATATGATGTTCCCAAATGATGGGGATGAATATGTAGTTTCTATTAAATATTAGGATATTAGAAAATATAATATTTATTGGATAATTTTATTAGAAAAAGTGATAAAGATATAATATTTTTAATTATAGAGTTTAAAGTACACATTACATCAACCATATCATTGTGATTCGTACTTGGGAAGGATATCCTCCACATTAGATATAATTTCAAATAATAGAAAATTTACTTGAGTTTCATTCTACACAATGAAATGAAATTATATGTTCTATAGAAACCCATTCCTAAATCCCCTTAACAATAGGTTGATATGGGTGAATTATATTTGTATTAGAAATTTTTTTATAATTCCACATATGTCAAATGTTTCCTTCTACTATCCTTGTCCAATGATCTTCTAAATATATATGATGATATGGATGCATATTAAATAATGTCTCAACTTAATTATCTCTAAAAAGAGAATTTAAAAAAAGAGGGATATGAGATACTAAATTCATTGATCTCATGCATGACTTGTGAGTCATCACCTAAACTACCTCATATAGTCAAGATTATTGTCTATATATTGTTATTAGTCATAATGGGAATAATATTCCATGATGAGATACACATATATCTCACCATTTATTCAATACAGAAAAATTATTTAATTTCATTAGGAATTAATATATGAGTAATTAAAATAAGAATATTTTAGAATTTTTACTCACATTACCCATGTTCAAAATGACATGGTGTGTGAAAAACCCATGGTCTTAATGGTGAGTTAAAAATTAAGAACAATTAATATCGGAACAAGACTCAAAAAATATTTAATGCTCCAAATAACCATCATTCTAAGACAAATATGTTCCAAATATAGAAGAAGTAAAAACATGATTTTTGTTTTTCATGTGGAAAGCAAGGCCAGTTTAATAATTAATTCACCTCATTGAAAGGGGAATATAAAGGTGAATTAATATCAATTGTAACCTTTTAATATCTACAAATTGGTTATTTGATATATCTTATATTTCTCACATATATATCTGAATGCAAGAACCATATTGATTTTTAATGATCTCTATAGAGGAGGTGGATCTTCGAGAGGACAATGCTGAACAACATATGATTTGGATTGATGAGACTACCCCATTTTGATTCAAGCTAGAATGATTTTATTTTTAATGAAATATAATTTTGTTCTATGTGTATCTAATAACATAATATCTATTTTATTTCCATAAAATCGATGCTTTTATTTTCAATTTTTTAATATAGAATACATAGTTTTCAAATTATACATTATTTAGTTTTTGGAACATATAACTAACAGACACTAGTTATTTAATTAAAAAACCATGAATTTTAAATAGATAAATAATCATGTTCTCATAACCCATATAAAACATAGTTATGGGATCACCATTGTGTTTATGAAAAAAATAATCTAACAAATCTCTATCAAAATGACTATTTATAGTCAATTTAGTTGTGAACAAATGAAGTTTTTCATTATGTTTTACATGAAAAAAATGAACAAATGACCATTCAGTGGAATGATTTAATGGGACACAATGTTTCCATTATTGGTACAAAATAACGTGTTCATACATTTTCTAGTTAAATATATAGGGGTAAATATTTTACACTATAACATTTACTAATTACTCAAGTAGATATTGTATGTTTACATGATGATGTATATGTTTAAGGCATAAAATAAATTCCTATAATTATTCAATGATATAGAGAATCAAAATGTTATGAAGATAAATATTCTTCCATTAGATAGAGATGGTGAATATATTATCCAAATGTTTATCACCATTCTATGAGAGTTTGGGACTCCATCTTAGATAAGTACACTAAATAATCCATAGTGGAATATTCATAATGAAAAGAGGAATCATTAATTTT
Organism: Viscum album; assembly: GCA_963277665.1. Lineage (NCBI taxonomy): Eukaryota > Viridiplantae > Streptophyta > Magnoliopsida > Santalales > Viscaceae > Viscum > Viscum album. The sequence continues at coordinate 1,088,221,274 of OY728163.1, read as the reverse complement.
TAGGAATGGTAAAGTCAATGACGACTCAAAATTATCATCCACAATCCTTTAGTAGATATGAATTATAAACTATGACATACACTAAAAACTGAGTGTCATGTGGAATTCTATTTGAGTAATGGAGTGGAAAGAAAATTATTTCATCAAATACGTTTACATCGGTATTTAAGGCATTTTAGGGACATGGTTAGAAAAAAATTGGGACGCCAGGGAATAAAGTGTGTATTTATAGGATATCCAATGGAATCCAATAGACGATATCCATATATACCTTTGAAAATGAATGCGACTGTTAGATGATAAGACTTATTTCATCATAGGGGGAACATTCTCATAAATGGTAATGAGTGAAAAATTGAGGTTGATGTTTTTTATTATCAGGATACAATGTAGTGGGATCCAGAAAAACTTCCATAGGTCCTAAAAGTTGATTATTTTCTATAAATATGCATTCTTAGTAGGATCACTTGATAGTTAATATAACATTAAATATTTTTTTTATAGTCAAAAAATTAAGGGACTCATTTTTTGTTGAAAATAATTTACCTCTCCCTAATAAAAAAGTAATAGGGATATCAAAATCTCTAATATAAAAATAATCCATGAATTTTAAGATATATTTCATGTAATTAAATAATGTTTCAGATCTATTACACCTACCATTAGTGTATATCCTTTTCCATTAAAATAAATATTTAAGAGAAAAAGGGAAATAAAAGGTAATGTAAATACCTAAAAAGAATGGATAGTGGTGAAAGGGATTAAACAACATTGATGAATTAAAAATGATGAAAAATTTTCACCAGTTTCCATGTCTAAATCCATTATAATTCTACTTAATATAGTAATTCTCCATAATAATGAAAATTTCCAAATTGATGTAAAAATATATTTACATAACATAAATTTTTTTGGATGATTTCTATATGACACAACCATAATGGTTTCTGCCACCATGTACTTCTAAAAGGTTTTATTAGAAAAATAGATACTTATATAGATTAAAAAAAGCATTAATGTCATGGAACATTTGGTTTGATGATGATATAAATTGATATGTTATCATTAATAATGAATGCCAAAAATGTGTTTAAAAATATTTAGTGGGAATGAATTCATTATTCTAGTAGTGTATGTTGAAGACATATTACTTTTGGGTTATTATGTAATAGTTATATAGTTAGTTAACGGATGGTTAAAAATTCTATCCTCCTTAAAGGACATAGGTGAAGCGACCTTTATTCTATAGAATAAAACCATTACCGATATATTCTAGAGGATTCACAGATTATATCAACGTATATACATTTAAATTATCCTAAAAATAATATTTATATAAAAATCCATGAGATTATTGGTTTTAGTGTCAATGGGTATGCATATCTAACTGAAAATGTATCCTCCAACTGAATTGTATAAATAATGAATTAGAAGGTTACCATATTTTTACGTGACAATATCAATTTTGAATTCCATGTTATATACTAAAATTGATAATTCTTTTATGTTTTCCATGGTAAGAAGATATCAATATGATATAGGTGGAAAAAATTATATGAAGATAAGGTGATCCTTATGTATTTGATAAGAACATATAATATGTTCATAGTGTATGGAGGAGACGTGGATCTAGTAATCAAGGGTTATTTTAATTATAGTTTTATAAAAAATTATATTGATATTAATTTTTAGTCAAGATATATCTTTAGTTTGAATGCAAGAGATTTAAGATATTGGAGTTTCAATAGGACATTTATCACTGATTCCATAATGAATTTCGAGTATAAATTGAATTATGATTCAACCAAATAAAATAATTTATAAATATATTTTTTAGGGAGATTTATGTGGATCCTGGTTATAAATACCCTATCACATTATATGGTTATAATACTAAAATGGTGGATCTCAAAAAAGATCCATTGTTACACCAATGGACGTAGCACATGCTCTGTAACTATCCCATCATTAGGGATATTTTTTAGAAGGGTGAAGTTTCTATAAGAATATCTCCCACTTAATAAATCATAGTAGATCATTTGAGTAAATATATATAAGTAGAATCATAAATATCATTTTATAAATAGTTTAATAGATATTGTTATATGTTAAATATAGTGTAATTTAGAGTCAATCAGAGTTAGTGACATGAAAAGAGAATCTTTTTGCTTTTTAATTAAATGTATTGAAATTATTTAATATTGGTAAGATTCTTATCTGAACATGAATATTATTATTTTTTGAAATGTATGTGATAATTAATACCAATAAAGCCACTTGAAATACAATTAACCTAGAATCCTAGAGTCAGTTGTTACATTATTCTAATGTTACTCGATACAAGACATCACATCTCAAAGTGTCGAATAATATATTCTTCTTTAAATGATAGATACATACATAAATTTCACATTAAATTTGACAAAATAATATAGAATTGTATTTTATTTGAGATCACCAATATTATGATAGGAATATCATAACATATTATTCTTATTACTCTACTTATAATATAGGATAATATAATAATAGGAAATGTGTGAGCTCATATGCTTAGTAAAGGTGTGCATATAGAAGAATATGTCATTAATTAATAAGAAAAAATACATATAGAAAGATAAAAATATAAAAATACATTATATTTAATCATGAACAAGGGAATTAGTAATAATATGGATAGAATAAAATATTATGAAATAACTACATATAAATAATAACACTATCTTGAATCATATCTATGAATATCCTAACTAATAAAATAATCACATGGACATTAATAATGTAACACCAAAAGAGTTTAAATGAGGAATATATTTTTTGATATAACATATGACATGAAACAAAATAATATTACCGAATATAAGTCCATGAGACTTTATTATTTAATTATTTTAAAATAAATTCCATCACTTTGATAGCTTATGGAATTCACAACCCTAAGTATAAATGAACTGTAATATAGTATACCATTATAACATAGCTATTAAATTATTGGGAATGATTGTTAGAAAAAAAATTATAATTTGAATATTGTTTAAAGATGTATAAAATATAAACTAAGAAAATAAATTTATTATAAATTTAATAAGAAACATTTAAAAAAGACATGTTGTTTGAAAATCTGTATTTTGTCAAAGAAATCTGGTTCGTCGCAAATTGAGGACTTATGATAAAATTATTTATGAAAAAATTCATAAAATTTATTTTAAAAGTGAACTTACTTTTTAATATAAACATTTTATAATTATATTATGGGGATTTTTTTTATATTTTTTTAAAATCTAACCTATTTAGATGAATAGTAAGAAATACTGATTTTTATTAAAAAACTACATATTCTATTAAAGAATATATGAGCCCAATTTTATATTGAAGTGGATTTAAAGTATGAATAGTTATGTTATTAATTTATTAATCCAAATTAGGTCATTTAATTAATTTTTCTAATTAAATTTGATATTAATATATTCTATACTAATTATAATGTTTTCTTTGGTTACCCGATTTTGCGTCGCATCTACAGGCATAATTATAAATTGGATTCTTCTACATCAGGGAATTTAATTTAGAAAAATGTAATCCAAATTTTCTATAATAATTATTTATATTATCTAATAAGTCCAAATTATTTTTTTACTATTATTAATAATAATTGATGAAGAAAATTAATTATCACGGTTAAGGTAGAATTAGGTTTTTTGGGGGGTATACTAAAATGATATTGTTTGAAATGACAAAAAAAACTTGTTGAAACCCCATTTTATGTTCATAGGTTTACCTTAACAACCCAAATTATCTATATTGGACAATTTTTCAGGATTTTAGAATGATAGAAACATGGGTGTATTTGAATCATTTCAAAAATTCTATCCGTGTCAACACCCCCAATTATGAAAGGACACCAAAATTTCTCTCCCAAATCAAACTTCAAAAGAAAATTTTACCATATAATGAAAACCAAATTCCCTCATGTACTACTATATGAACATAATATATGAATGTTTCTAATCATAAATCCATCCTTGGAAGACATTTGGTAAAAAACTAAACATCTTGTCCAAAGAAGATGTAATATTATTAAAGTATGTAATTTATTATTATTATTCTTACGCCTCTTTAAATGATTATATAAAAATTATTATATAATAAACTCAATATATTACCTATAATGTTATTTTATTATGATAATTTAATTACCAATATCCTTCACCCCTTCCCTCAAATGAGGAAAAAAACCCATCGATCGTTTGTATGGTAGACTACCACCTCATGAACCGATTTAATTCGTTTTCCATCTCCCCATTAAATGATAGATATAAATATGGATTTAAAATATTTATATGATATTAGTGATATTATTATACTCATTTATTATTGTATCACATATAGATTCTTACATTCCATGTATTTTAAAGTATTATAACATTACCCATGTGTATGGTGAACTACCACCTCATGAAGGGATGTGATTCATTTTTCACTTAAAATATACATGAAAAGTGATAAGGATAAATTTAATCAGTATATATTATATATAAGACATTATATTTATTATGTTAATTTAATATATCACCCACTTCCTTACATATTCATGCATTATTGTAATGATATCATCAGTCGTACATGCAAACAACCTACCCTCTCCACTAAGCAATGAGATTCATTTTATATGTAGAACCTTAACGACTGATTAAAAAAATTTATATAATAAATAAATATGATATTTATAACATTTAAATAATTTTTGATATGATTTTTATATATACTATACCCATGAAAAATAACATTCATTTCAAAACACAAATGAGAAGACAAGGAAAATAACAAACGAAATAATGAAAATAATGGAATATTATTAATAAATAGAAGGCACAACCTTATTACAGGATAATAAATGACATTAAAAATACGAATATGTTTTTTTTAAAAATGTAATATAATTTATAAAATCACTATACAGTTGGTTAAAGTATATTAAACCAAAATGGAGATAATGATAGGGGACTTCATATCAATTTCAATTCATTGAGGGATATTATACTATTAGTATCCAAAATTATTATATAAGGTTTATATAATAATCCATTTTCATGTAATATCCTGAATAATTTTTAATTCAAATTATATTATGTTAAAATTTAAATGTTATATTTTTTTATAGTTTACATTAAAATGCATGAGTGGATAATAATTTCATAACACAATATATTTTCATTCAGTAATATTACTTATTCATTGTATTTTTCATTATTATATTATGTATGTAATAAATTTTGAGTATTTTATTTTATATTTACAAAATATTTATTTTTATTCAAATTTTATACACATAAAATATTCATTAATTGACTCTCACATAAATTCAATGATTATTATTAGGGATTTTTTCTTAATTTCCATTTCCTTGACCCATATTTTTTAATTTGAAAATTTTCAATTTCATGTGGTGTATATACTTCATCCATGAATTATTTAACATGAATAAAAATTTATTCATGAGGATTAATGTTTTGTTTATTTATTATTCTGAATGGGGTTACAATTTATATGATGTGAAAAAGGTGAAAAATTATCATACATTCTCAAATACTATTTTGATTAATTACTTTCTCTTGAAATAATCACTCTCTTGCAGTAAATTTTTAGTGGAAGAAAAATTTTCATTAAAAATATATTTTATTTAATATGGGATATAATTATTTCCCAAATGTATTACCATTTTTAAATATCATGTTTACTATTAATGTTATTTTATTAGTTGGGAAAATATTGATAAATTCATTTCCGTTTCAAAATATAGATAATTTTTTGAATGAAAAATCATTCATAAATCAAATCAATTCCTCAATGTAAAAGTTATTCTTTGAAAATGTATTTATAGGTGGGTCCTAGTTATAGATTTTCCTTCAACACATCAGATGTCACATGAGACCAATCGGTTGGCTAAACATAGTTAAATGGGTTTCTGGTGTATACCTACCCATCAAATATCAACTTTCTTGTGAAAGGCCATTATAGAAGAGGTATAATAATGATCGCAATCATAAAATATAATAATTAATAATTTCCTTCAAAGAATTATTTATTCTTTTAATAAATGATATTTTTTCAATGATTTTATCTCAAGATTAATTTCACTCTCATTTTATTAATTTAATGACACATGTTTTATATTATTTTTCTTTCCTTATTGATTGTGACTTATCAAGTCATTGTTGTGATGTTATTTATTAAATGTAATGTTTTTCAGTTGATTAAATTTTTATATTACTTATTCCATATCTAATCATTATAGTAAAGTTATTAAATAAATTTAAGTTCTATTTATATATGTATTTTTCAATATTATTTATTACCTATTGATTATTATTAATTTACTCATGATAAATTCTTATTTACATTAATCTTATAGAGCATTTTAGCCCATCCTTAGTTTTTTCATTCCTTAAAATCTAGGTATCATACTATGAATTATATTCAATAAAATTTTAGAGGGTATAATGATATTAATATATAAAATATTGTTTAATTTTTGTATTTAAATTTAATATGAGAAACAATATTATATATAGTTTAATTTTACTACTAAACTATTCCTTATTTTGGGATGTGATTCCTTGTTTCTTATAAAAACGTAATAAAGCTGACATTGGCTTCTGTATACTAGGGTATTGATGTAATTTATTGTATTAATGGAGGTTTATTAGATACAATTAGAACTATATTTAAAAAAAACATATATTAAGCAATATAACACTATGATATAATTTTATTAATTTATTTTAAAAAAATCATAATATATTGGTAACATATAGATCATGTGGTTTTTCATAGATATAAATCTCAGTCTGGATACTATAATTATATGTGGATCTAGAACCACTATACATGGGGTTAATAAATCATAAAAAGGAATTCTAGGATGGACTCAAGCATTTCCTGGTACATGAAAACATGCCATAATATTTACCTAGATTGACACTCTTGGGGGATATTGTTTAGAATGTTTAAATTTTAATTAAAAATAATTATGAAAGGATTTGACTAGATGATAACAATTAATGACCTAGGATAAACCTAAGGTGTGATATATTTAAAAGAAGGATTCATGATATGGATATTACCTATGTGATTCTTTATTATTATATACATTCATATTGAAGTCATTTTTTTCTCACACTAAGATTTTGTTTTAGAGAATAGATGAGAAATTACTTTTCACTCTATTATAGTTTTTATGTTATGTTAAATGTTAATTTAAGGGATTGAGGAATAAAAAATTGATTTTTAGATATTCATTTCTTCGAGTAAGTGATGATGTGGAAATTGATCGAATCAAAACCAATATATGAAATTATTCTTATGAAATAGAATCTTATCGCGTATATATATTTCCTTCTATTCATATTTATGATGGTAAAAGAATTCATCACTATTATGAAAAGTGATCGTAAATTTTTTTTATCCCATTACCTTTATATACAATGAATCAAGTGGTCCATTAAATCATCAATTATTTCTGGGTTTGATGTACTTAATTTTCTATTAACCATTCACACTCTTGTGATCATTGATCTTTGTCACCCTATATAATTTTTTTACATTCCCCCCATGTCATTGTATTCACTTTCCACCAATGTTATTATGATTGGAAACCTAGTATATATTATTTTAGATAAACATTATAAATCCTTTTATATCTTATTAAGTAGATATTTTATTATCTCTTTCCACAATGCAGTATTACAAAATATATATTTTCAAAGGTAAACCCTTAATTTTTTACATCAAGATTAAATTTTTAGAAAAAAATTTATTTAAGTTGGTAGAATGTAACACCTCATGATATTAAAATAGAAACCTCATGTTAAATAGAATGTATGAAACACAACACCATGTTGATAACAGAATAAAACACTCTATGACATTATGATATGATTAATTTTAAATAAATTCAATCTATTTTAAAACTTTTGGAACATATATCCCTGATGACTAAATGAACTATGATATTGTATAGACGTACAACATAGGCTTTTAAATGGAAGGTATAAGTAATTCTGAATAAATTTTGAAAATTATATGGTTTAAAAAATTATATAATAAATTAAATTTATATATATTGTTTATAGATAAAATATTAATCATTTGAATGAAATGGTAATGTTTTCTAAAAAATTATTATTAAAAAAACATTCCATCCCATTTAATGAAATTTTGTTAAAACTAGTTTCTACTGCTATTAGTGAAATTATTTTACAAAATAGATCTTATTTTTTGAAATCATAACATAACAATTATCTAATTTTTAATTTTTTGTGTTTTTCTTAAAGGATTCTGTTATCAACGAGTAGTAAATGAATACTAATTTTTATAAAAAATAACATTTTCATTTAAATAATATACAATAACAATTTTATTTTAATATAGTTATAAAATTAATTATATAAATTATATATTTCTTAATCCAAATTATTTCATTGAAGCAAATTTAATATTGAATTTTAATATTAAAAACTTGTATACTTATGAAATTGTTTCCTTAAAAGACAATCTTTTTTCCATGTATGCAGGTATAATTTTAAATTGGAATACTCCAATTTAGTGAATTTAATTTTAAAAAAATATATTTAAATTTTTATCATATTTATTGATATTATATTGTATTTTGAACTTTTTTTGAAAAATATTAATATTACAATTTGAAAAAAAATTAATTATCACATTAGAGTTAAATACTAAATTACCTTACTGTTAAACTAATGAGAGAATGGTTACAATGAAATAAAAAATTGTCTATAACATATTGTAGGTACATATATTAACCTTATCTCCTTTATGTTTCTATAATAACTTTTTTTTTATGATTGATTCCTAACAAAGTTTTTTTTGAAATTAAACCTTTTTAGAAATTCAATTTGTGTCCTCTCCCCCACTTATAAATGGCGACCCATCCCCTCCACACTTAACGCATTAAAATACAGTTGGATCAACTAATATCATCCTAAATATAATCCTTACTTCTCTCTAAATATCCTAGAGGCCTTGTTTTAATCTTAAATCCATTTTAAGAAGCCTCCTTGTGAAATCCTAAATAAGTTGTTCAAGGAAGAGATAACTTTATTAAAGGATCATTTTTATTTTGTTTCTTATTCGACATATTTCAAATCATATCAGACCATTAATATTGAATAAAATAAATATATTCCATATAATAATATGTAATTATGATAATGTAATTACCAATATCTATCTCATCTTCAATCAAATGGGAAAAGAAAGTGTTGATTGTGCGTGCGGCGTACTACCGCCTCACGAACAGATTAAAAATTCATTTTTAATTACCACCATTCAAGGAGAAATATAATGATTTATTGAATATATTTATATTCTATTTAATATGTTATTTTTCTTTTTTAATTATAATTTCACATTTATCTTATTACTTTCAACTTGGTTTAAAATATGATAATGTTTCTCATGTGTATAGTGGACTACCGCCTAGTGAAGCGATGTGATTATTTTTTCACTTATACTTTTCATGTAAAGTAATAACAAAAAAATTATTGGATATATTATTTATATATAAAATTATATTTATTATGTAAAATTAATCTATCATCTCCTCCTTTTCCCTTTCACTCCTTAATGGAAAGATATCTTCGATCATGTGTACATATGACCTACCATCTCAATTAAGCATTGTTATTAATTTTCAATGTCATACCTTCAGTAATGATTATAAAATTTAAAATAATTTGTAAATATGATATTTATGACAATAATATTATTTTTATGATTTTGGATATATGTCATATACACCAGAAACATACCATTTATGAAAAAACACACATGAAAAAACAATATAATTGACACCTGAAACATTGAAAATAATTAAATAATATCAACAAAATAGAGGTAAAATCTTATTTTATAATCATATATAAAATTATGAATATGAATATGTTTATGATATAAATCATTAACATGTATAATACCAAAATACGTGAGTATAATTCACTTTTAACCCAAAGGATGCATGATGAAAAGGAATTTGTTTGAATTTACCTTTATTGAGGCATATTGTAAGGTTATACACCTAATTTATTTTATATGGTGTATATACTAAAACAATTTCATGTAATATTTGAATAAATAATACATAATTTTATTTGATGTTTTATTTTTAATTGAGTCATCTAATGATATTTTACATGAAAATTACCAAGTGGTAATTAATTTCATAACTCAATTTATTTTCATTGGGATTTATTACTTCTTAATTGTATTTAACATTTGAATATATTATATATAATGTATTTTTATATTTTTATGCTTAATTTACACTTTTTTATGTTTTTATAAATTTCATCCAAATAATTTATTGAATGATTAAATCTCACATAGATTTAATGTTCAATGTATGTGATTTCATCTCAATTTCCATTTTATTGAAACATATATGTTAATACGCACCAGTTCACTTTAATTTGATGTATATTCTTTCAAATTTATTTATATAATATTAATAAATATTTATTCAGTGTGATTAATGTTCCATTTCATGTTTATTATTCAATGTGTTACAATTTAAAATTTACTAAACATGTAAAAAATGTTGAAAATATTAGTATCTTTGGTGATTGTTTACACTCTCTTGAAAAATGATATTCTTGAGATATTTTTTCACTGAAAACTACATTTCTATTAAATATCCATATTCATGTATGATGTATATTATTATTACCAAAATAGTGAACCATTTTTATATATGGTGTTCATATAGAATACTATTTTACTAATTTGGGAAATATTTTTGAATTTTTATCCTTCACTTAATTCAGATATTTGATGATAAAGACTATTGTTTTCTAAACAAAATATATTATTTGATATATGATGAATTATATGGACTTGAGGATATAGGTGGGTCCATGTTATAGATATCCATTCTATGCATCATTTGTATCATGAGAGGAATCATCTGGCCTTTTATAGTTAAATGTGGTTTTTAGTGTATACCTACCCATTAGTAATAGTCTTGTGAATGGTATCGAGAGTAAAGGATTCATATTACTTGAGATCTTGACATCCAATAACTAATAATTTACATAATAAAGAATTTATATATTATCATTCTTGATATTTTCTCAATGATATTATCTCTGTATGTGTCTCATTCTTAGGTTATCGATTAAATGACATGTGTTTAGACTTTTTTTCCTTTTCATATTTATACTTCCATATCTAATCATGATATAAAAGTTGTTGATTAAGTGGAAATGTTTCATATATATATATATGTTTATATAATAATTATAAATTATCTAATAAATTTATTCATGTTATTTATTAAAATGCGTGTTTGTTCAGATATTTTTATTTCCAATTTTATTATTTCATATTGATTATTCTTAATTTACTAATGATATCCCCCACATTACCTACCTATTACCAAATGACTAAACTCACCCTTATTTGGTTTACCTTCTTAATAATCCATGATTTTTACTACAGAGGATATGAAAATATATAATATAGGGAATAATTATATTCACAATAAAATTATATTATAATATTAGAATCTTGTTTGTATCATGTTTTTGAATACTAATAAACTATTCTGTCCATCAGAATGTGATTTCATGTATCTTATGAAGATAAAATAATTTTGGTCTTCAATAGTGGATATTGGTGTAACACACCAAGAAAATACTATGTTTCAATTTTAGAATAAAATTATTTTTTCCTATACCTTTATTTATATGCAACATCATGTTAAGCTTATTCTATATGAAATACAAGATTAGCTTATACACAAGACGAAGTTTTACCTCCTTTTAATGTCGAACATATTTTAAATATTAATTTTAAAATTTTTATTAATTTTATTATAAATAATAAACATCATTTCAATATATTTAAATTATATTATGGTGAATTTTTTGTAGAAACATCATTTTTTGATGAATAGTAAAAATTATTAAAATTTAGTTACAAACTAACTTTTTATATAAACAATGATTAGTTATTAATTATATTTAAAATTGGGTTTTAAAGTAAAAATATATCAATAATTTATATATTAACCCAATTTTGGTCATTGGAATCAATTTTATATTTGAAATAAGAAATAAAAAAATTATTGAACTTTTGTACATTTTTACTTTAAAAACCTGCATTCTCACAACCTCTATGGGATTAGCGTTAATCTTAATTTTCCCACTTATGTGATTTGAATATGGAAAAACTAACATTCATGGTTATAATTAGTATAATAATTGTGGTCTAATAATATCAAAATAATTTTTTACCAAAAATATTAGTAAAAGTGATTAAAATTAATTCTGGTTATTAAGGTAAGATTATGCTTAATAAGTTACAAAAATTCAATCATAAGGACCAAAATAAACTAAAAACTTGTCTCAAATCCATTGTCATCCAATAATAAGATCATTTCCACTATTTTTTATAATTTATGTTTTATTGGGTTATTAATAAATAGAAGTTCCCTGTAAAAAAGGATAAGTAAGGAAATTGACAAAAAAGGAACTTTCCTTATTTTTAACATTTATAAAACATTATGATAGGTAAAAACGCCATATTTTAGGTAATACATGTCCTTTAGATATATAATTGGATTAATGTTATAATTATAATTTATCCTTAATTATAAATGATGATTTAGTCACATAAAATGCTTATGAAATGCCAACACAATGATTATTTAGTTAATAATTAAATAAAAAATGATATTATAAGTATTTAATGTGAAGTATATTGATTTAATTTATTTGATTAATTATTTTTCTATATTAATACATAATTTTACACAGATTTTAATTTTATATATTTTATTTCAATTTTTTAATATTTGATAATTTATATTAAATAGATTATGTCAATATTGGCATTATTGTTATTTTACGATAAATGATGTTTTACTAAATGATTTAAAATTAAAAAGAAAATCATGAAAATTATTTTTTTGGTTTTAATAACTATTAAAAATGTTCTATTAAAGGAAAAATTGTTATTTTATAATTGTTATATTTACCCTTATATTATAAAAATGTTGTTAACACGATCCGAGTTTAAGAAGTGTTTCATCACATCAAATACACTTGTCTTAAAAATAATTTAAAAAATAAAAGAGTTTTTTATTTTAAATGAGTTATAATATTAATAATTCATTGAATCAATATTTTATAATAAATATCACATTAGTTTTGTCTAAATGGTAACATTAATTAGATTAAAAAACTAGATTCTTTAATAAAAACCAAAATGATAAAATTGTGGAATCATAGAAGTTATGGAACAAAATTATTAAAATGAAAAATACATTATGTGGTGTTGGATTGAATCAACAATTATTCCCATTTAATTAAATAATTTTCCATTTTTTATTCACTTTAGGTAAGGTAGAAATCTCATTAATGAATACCTTTTGGTAATTACCAATAATGCCACTGCCCCTCCAATATAAAAAGGAAAGAACTCTACCCCATCCTCACACCTATCATGCCCCAATGGATCATCAAAAACCTACACAAATAGAATCTCTAAATCCCTAACATATTAACATAATCCTACCTTTTGTAATAAATCCAAATAAAGAAGTCTTTTGGTGCATACCAAAAGGAGATGCCTGATTAATAGGTAATATCCTTCATTAACCTCTTCAGTTTTATTTCCATTATCCACCACTAAAACTCTTATTATTATATAAATATATAAAAAATAGTATACTAAATATACAAGTATTTTTTTTTATGAATAATATATATACCTACAACAACACATAGACCCATCTAGTCAGAAATGAAAATACTGTTTATGTGAACGACAAACCACCGCCTCACGAAACGATGATTATTTTTTTTCTATTACCACCTTTCATGGTTGGTCATTCTAATGGAAACTATGTTTTTATTTTTTTATATATGATATTTATAATTTATTTATTATTATTTAATTATGATATAAAATATACCCTCTTTTATTCCATATTGTGGGGATACGTTAACATGGTTTGTGGACGTGTGGACTGCCTCCTTCTCAAAGCGATGTGATACATTCACATAGTACATGAAATTTATTATGGATGATTTTAATTAAAAATATACGATATAGAAATAATATATATTATATTCAATACAAAATTAAATTTCTGTAAGATATAATATATAATTTTCTTTATTACCCTTTTCACACACAAAAAGTGATAACATCGATCGTGGACGTTCGGACTACAACATCCTCAACACTATGTGATTCCTTTTACATCACATGAATTATACATATAAATATATATTATTAAAACATATTTTATTAAATAAATAATAATTATTTTAGAAATATATAGTGTTTTCTACATTCATTAAATAATTATCTTTGAAAAATGGGAATGTTACTCATGCGCACGTACGTCATACCGTCTCAATGATTGTAGCATTGTTTCAATTTTTATAACTGAAATTATTGATTGGTTTTAAAATTATAATTTATTTATAAATATGATAAGTATGTAATTATTATAATTCTAAAGATGTTTATATAATAAACCTTTTGAGGATATTTGACCTACCATAGTCGTTTTTGACACTTGAAATGAATTTGGTCAAATCAGCCTACATAAAAATAATTGTTTATGTACTTGTATAAAAAATTGTAATAAGTTATGTAAATGTAGTAATAATCATGAATAATGTTTTTAATAATAGAAATAATTAATCTAAATTTATTATATATGAATAATATGATACACGTGACTTTTCAGATTCAAGGTAATGGATTTCGTGTCAATTTAAATTCCATTTAGACTAAAATGTTTTTAGGCACCTCATTTATTTTATTTGATGTAAATACATCCTAGGACATTTTATAACATGAATATAAATATTATCATGATATTATAAGTTTCATTTAATATTATTCCTCTAAGGAGATTATTGTTCTAAATGTTTCACGGTGGTATGGGATAGTTTGGGATGTTAAAGAGTATTTTCGTGAATAATATTTTAATGGAATTTAAATGTTATCTACTTTCATTACAAATCCTTCACTGGGGAAATTTTGACAAATCTATATCATTTATTCAATATTTATATTTTATAAGTAATATTATTTTTTCGAAATGAGGAATTTTTTGGATAGGTAAAACACAAGTTTGGGACCGTTTATGGTAAGCCCTACGTGATGGGGACCAATTTATGAAATCCCCTAAGTGCATTGATTATCTCATGAGATGAAATTAGGTTGGATAAAAACTTAAAATTTGAACATGTATGATGTAAACTATCTTTTGAAATGCATTTATAGTAGATTTAAGTTTGTACAAATCAAATTATTTCGTAACCAGTATGTTTTAAATCGTATTGTGAATAATATTCATGACAATGGTTCCATATATCTAAGGAACATGGATTAAAATAAATAAGAATTTATATTATTGATAATTCAGTTATTATCCTTGTTTATCTATGATATAATTTTTATACATAAAAATGTATGCATTTCTTTCTCATATTATTGATTAATTACCCGTGTTACAATTTTTTACACATACATATTGATATTTCCTTATCGAATTATTTTTATTCTATGTGTTATATGTTATTTACATTTCCATGTTAATTTATTCTCATTTATTTATTATTTATTTATCCTTAATTAAACTTATAGTTAATTTTTTGCACCCTTATTATGTTTTCTTTCCCCAGCTTATGAAGAAGAAAACATTGAATATGATTTTAATGACGTTGTTTATTCCATTTTATTATGTACCATGTTTTTTTTCTATTTCCCAATGTATTATTGGTAACATGTATGCAGTTTTTTATAGAAGACTTCTAAATTAATTGGTCATTAGGGATTTGAATCCTTGTAATCTTACCAATGTACCAACATAATTCACCAGATACTAGATTATCATGTCAGGGTGTCAAAGTGGGTATCCAATGATGTTTTGTAGAAACATTGCAATAGATTTAGAAAACATAGATTAGGGATACAAACCCTATGATAGAAATTAATGATATGTTTAAAATAATATAATATAATTTTTGTGAGGTATAAATAAATCATGTATTCCTAGAAACACATCTATGTCCTAAAACTATATATAGATGTAGTTCTGGCATAGATATACCTAGGAGTAACAACTCCATTAAGGAGTGTAATTCCTTACTCAGTGTCACCAGGTACATGGAAAAGGGGAGTACTGAGCAACATGTTTCACACTTCTAAGGGATACTCTTAGGATAATTCAAATTATCTTTGGAAATAATTAAGAAGGATTTGAAAGTAAATATTTTCCCAATGTAACCAAATTTTATGATTATAGGATTTTTGATTCATAAATCTATGTTATGTACTGTACTATATTGTGAATTATAAATTATGAATTTATAAGTTAATATAGTATACTAAAATTTTTAGAAATGGATCCTAGTCGAAGGAATAAGAAATCCCTTAATGCACGAGATCTAAAGAGTATGAATGATCACATATTTCATGGTATTAAGACAAAATTTGGAAGGAAAGTAGTCTCCCATGTTTTCTCATCTTATTAATAATTATTATCATGTTCTAATGAGATATATAAATAACTCTCCAGTTAATATGGCATAAAATAGATTCAAGATAAGAATATGAAGGATGTGAAAAATATAGATAGAGGGATGAAGGGAAGAAAGTATTTCCCCACATGTGAAAACTGTGTAAAGAATCACCCTGGTAAATGCTTGAATGGAATGAGAGTTTGTTATAAATGTGGAGATAAGGGTCTCCATTTTAAAGAATAAAAAGGTAAAAATAAAAAGTCTAATATTCATCAACACAAGTGTAAGGAGATGAGAGACTATTTAAATCAATGTCTCTTGTGGAAAAGGAATATACCCCAAATGAAACTATTTGATAATGATCTAGTTATGTTAATGTTGTGGATTAAGTGGAATGAAATATATTCAAATTAAATAATTTTTTTATTAAAATATTTTTCTGAAATTTACTTATTGTGGTATATATGAAGATTTTACTAAAATACTTTTTCATTAAGGATTTTATATTATATGCAGAATCGTACCCAAAAATTTATTTAGCTGAAAGTTAAACATTGCTAGAAAACACATGATGGAGGTAAAGAAAACCATTAATATGTTCATAATGGTTAGTTAATAATAAGGAAATGATTTATTTGGAAAATATCTAAAATCATTGGAACTGATTAATGACTTGTTTCCAAGAGGTATATTCTATCATGAATGGATTTTACAACACTTTTGGATCTAAGGAACATATCCGATAACATGTGTTTTACATAAGGAATAATAAAGAATGCATGTTTCCAATAATGTTTCATGGTAATTCAATTTATTACCATGTTTCAATATAATTCCTTATGAGGATGTTCACATGTTTGGTATGCGATGCTTAGATAACTACTTCTTGTTGTACGGATTAATAATAAGTTCGTTATAGAAATTCCAAAACTGTCTTTCAAAATGTGTTGGATCCTGTTCATTTTTAAAATTTTTCCATTTATAAAATAGTTTATATTGAACATTGGATCTCATTTTTTGGATTGATATATTTTATCAATATATTATGAATCATTTTTTGAGAGATTAAGTTCAAATAGTTCATGGAATGAGGAAAGGATAAGATTGTTTTTATAGAAATGTACCAAGTATGTATATTTACATTTATTCTTAGAGAGTGAATGAATTCATCAACTCAAGGAAAAATTATCTTGAAATCCAAAATGATGTCCTATTACCTTTATTTATAATGAATCGAATGGCCTCTTATATCATCGTGGATTTATGGTCTTGTGATTGTTATCTTTCTTCTAACCATGTTCTCTACAACTCTCTATCAAGACATGATTGTTATATTTTTCTTCTATATCGATGTTTCCATTTCCCACCTATGTTATCCTACTAGGAAGCCGAGTTATTTTACCATTTTAAATTACTTTATTTATTATTAATATAATGTTTTATTAACTCTATTCATGGTGAGGGATTTTCAAGAGTAGAATATTTCCAAATACCAATCCCTTGATTACTGGAATCATGATTAAATTTTGAGGACACAATTTAAATAATGCGGAGACAATATAATGCATAAAGAAATTAAAATGTTTTAATTTTATCATAAAATTAATTTTATTTCTATATTTATTTATACATAACACCATGCTAAACTTATGATATATAAAACATCGTATTAACATTTATGCAAGACCAAGTTTCACCACCTTTTAATGGAGAAACTATTTTAAAACTAAATTTAGACACTTTTAGGAATTTTATTATTAAAAATGAAATCGTTTTTTAGTTCATAATTTTTAATTTATCTTAGGGTGATTTTTTTGGGATTTATCTAAGAAACATCATTTTTTGATGACTAGTAAAAATTGATGTAATTTTGTTAAAATAGCCATTTTTTTTAAATAATAATTAGTGTTAAATTATTTTTCGAGTTAGTTATTTATGTTAAAATAGATCAATAACTCATATATTAATCATATTTAGTTCATTGGAATATTTTTAATATTTAAATTAGATATAAAAACTTGTTGAACATTTTAACATTTTTTACTTTAAAACCAACATTCTCGCCACGTTTGCGGGATTAACATTAATATTAATTTTCCCACTTATGTGATTTGATTTTTTTTTCTAAAATTTTAATACACTTTTTTAAATAGTATAATATTTTTTTTATAATAAGGTAAACTTATTTTTTTTAAAAATGATTAGTAAAAGTGATTAAAATCAATTATGATGATTAAGGTATAATAAAGCTTAATGAGGGAATAAAACTTAATCATAAGAACCAAAATGATATGGAAACTTCTTAAAAAATTATTGGATGAAAATAATTCTACCGCATACCCTCTTATATCTAATTTTAATGGTTATTTCGATATTATGATATGAAAGTTCCCTATATAAAAAGTTAGGTAAGGAAAAAGACAAAAAGAGAACATTCTTTACATTTAAATTTTATAAAATTTTGAGATCGGTACAAACCATAATATTTTCGGTTATACATATATTTTTGAAATAATAATGTGTTAATTTTATGAAAATAATTTCAAATTAATTTTGAAATATGATTTAGTTACATAAAATTCTTATGAACCGCCAACATAGTTATTATTTAGTTAATAATTAACATAAATAAATGACATTATAAATAATAAAATTGATGTAGATTGATTGAATTAATTTCATTAATTATTTTTTAGATGAATATATAATTTTAAATAGTTTTATAATTTATATATTTTAATTACAAAATTTATTTGATATTTTAATATTTATGTTAAATAAATAATTTCAAAATTGGCATTATTATTATTTTACGATAAATGATATTTTATTGAATGATTTGAAATTAATAAATATCAATTATTATAAAAATTAATTCTTATATGATAATAAATATTAAATATGGTCTATTAATAAACCAATTTGTCTTTTAAAATTTACATATTGTCCCATATATTTTAAAAACATTGTTAACATGGTTCGAGTTTAAGTAGTATTTTATCGTATCACATGAACTTATTTTGAAATTAATTTGAAAAACATATGATTTTTTTTTGAAAAATTATAAATAATTTTAATAATTCATTGAATCTATAATTTATAATAAATATCACATTATTTTATAATTATTAATAATATTAATAATATTATAAAATTAGAAGCTTTAATAAAAACAAAACTGATAAAAATGGGGAATCATAGAGGTTATGGAATCAAATTATTAAAATAAACATATTTTTGTGTGTTGGTGGTATTAATAGACCATGAATCCAATATGACACATTATTTTTTTATTTTTGAGGCACATTATCTAAGGTATACCTCCCATTAATGAATACTTTTTGGTATTTACAATACTACCACTCCCCCTCCACTATAAAAAGGCAAGCACTCTACCCCATTCTCATACCTTTACATCCACATTGGATCATCAAAAATCTGAAAGAATAGCCTCCATACATACCTTATATCAACTTATAATCCTCAATTTTGGCATTATTCCACCTAAGTAATCCCTTGGGTACAAACCAAAAAGAGTTACCCGATGAATTGGTAACATCATACATTAACCTCTTTAGTTTAATATCCATTATCCACCCCATAAAATTTTATTATTACATTTTATATAAACAAAGAATAATAATAAATATTATAGGTTGTTATTATGATTAATATTTCTACCAACACTTACACACAACCTCATCTAACGGGTAATAAGTATACTGTTTATGTGAATGAAGAACTATAGCCTCCCAAAACAATGATTGTTTGTTTTTTTGCTTTACCAACTTTCATGGATGGTCATTATGATGTAAAATATGTTTATATATGTTATATATGATATTTATAATATTTTTTTTTGTTTTTTAATTCTTATATAACATATATCTCCATGTTTTCCATATTAAGGGGATACGAGAACATCGTTTGCAGACATGTGGACTACTTCTTCCGCAATGTGATGTGATACGTTCACAGAATACATAGATTGTATTAAGTATGGTTTTAATTAAATATTTGTGACATAAAAATAATTTATATGATACTCATAAAAAAAATAATGTTTCTATAAGATAGAAAATATAATTTTCTATATTACCCTTTTCACAGAAAAAGTGATAACATCGATCATTGACGTGTGGACTACCGCCTCTTTGATGCGATGTGATTCCATTTAAATGAAATGAATTATATATATAGGTATACATGATTAAGTAACATTTTATTAATGATATAATTATCATTATCTAAATATATAGTGTTTCATAGCTTCTTTTCATAATTATCATTGAAAAAATGTGAATGTTATTCATGCGTACGTACAACCTACTATCTCCATGATTGTATAACTGTTTAATTTTTCATAACCATCATTCATGATTTGTTTTAAAATTAAATTTTATATAAAATATAATAATTATTTCATGATTATTAATCTATATATGTTTATATAATTACCCTTTTGACCATAGTTTACATACAACATTCATTTTTGACATATGAACCGAATTTGGTCAAAACACCCAACATAAAAATAATTTTTTAAGTACATGTATATAAAATTGTAATATGTTACATAAAAGTAATAATAATCTTGAAAAATCTTATGAGTAAATTATATAATTAAACAAAATTTATTATCCATGAATACAAATACACACATAAAAAGTCAGATTCAAGGTAAAGGATTTGCATTTAAATTTTCATTCAATTGAGGCTTATATTTTTTTTATGAACCTCGTTTATTTAAGATGGTGTATATACTTACTTTGAATTGTTATATAATGAATAAACTTATTATAATTATATTAAATTTTACATTTAATATAATTCTTCCAAGGGGATTATGGTTATAAATGTTTAAATGTGGTATGTTCCACTTTGGGATGTTAATGATTATTTTCCTCAAAAAGGATTTAATGGTATTTCAATGGTATCTAATTTTATTACCTATCCACCACTAGGGAAGTTTTTATAAATCCATATCATTTATTCTATTTAGATATTTGATAAGGTGTACTAATTTATTTGATATGTGGAATGATTTTGACAAGAAATACATGGGTTGTGACCCGTTTAATACAAACCCTATTGGTTGGGGATCAGTTAATAAGAGTCCTAAACACATCAGTAGTCTCATGGGATGAAATTAGGTTGAAAAAATAATTAGATATTTTAACCAGGATGATAAAAACATTATTTTATAAGGTCTTATAGTATAATTATGTTTGGAAAAACCAAATCTTTTTGAAACAAGTATATTTTATACCATATTTTGAAGGGTCTTTAGGGTAATGGTTCCATGTACCTAGGAAACATGGCATCCAGTAAATAAGCATTTACATGATTTAGAATTCAGTTATTATCATTACTTATCCATTATATTTTGCTTCAATATACATATGGATGTATTTATTTATCATATTATTGATTTATGGTATTCCTTTCAGTTTCGTACATTTGTATATTGATATTTCCTTAATCTAGTTATTTGAATGGGATGTGTTATCAGTTATTCCCATTTACATGATAATTTCATCTCATTGATTCATTATGGAATCCTCATTACATACCCTTTATATGAATTTGAGATCACCCTTTTTATGTTTCCTTTACCTATGTTATGAAGGAAAACATTGTATAAGAATTCAAGGATGTAGATTATTTCATTTTATTATGTATCATTTTTTCTTTTCTATTTCACAATTTATTATGGCTATCATGTATGTAATGTGGAAGTCCAAAAAATCTAAACTGATTGGCCCTTTATGATTTGATTCATTGGAAACATGCCAATGTCATAAAATAAAGCACCATCTTTGGGCTTCTCTGGTCTGGGCATAACTATTGGGGTTGGTGTTGTTCCAAATAACTGATCACATCATGATGAAATGCATAAAATTTAACATCATAAGTATACCATCATGACATCATGAAATTAAATATTATGTAAACTGGTAATGCCTCTTCTAAATAAATAAACTATATTGTCTCAAGGATATAACTAGGCATCAAGGGGATATATTGGGACCCACCCCTGACATATTAATTCAAATGTAATCCAAATTTTAATGTGATGATACATGATCAATGTAAGAATTCGTATTAATATAAAATAATATAGAATATAATAATTTACACATGAAATAAAAATAATTATAGACCATATAGAGAAATATGGGGAATGGTAACAATATTTTATATCCCAATTAAAAGAAAATATCTACCAAAGACTATTGAAATGGATGAATACACACTAATGAGACCACTAGATGATTTCTAATAGAATATAACATATTAATTTCGAAAAAACTAATTCAATATCTTTATATATATTTCAATTATTTATGATAAAATATTCATTTTATGGATTCATTGATACATGTAAATTAATATTTTAAGTGATTAGTGGAAAAAATTTCAATTCAAGCCATGTAATTAATAAAACATTCCTCTCACACTTTTTTAAAAATTAATAATTATGTGATTTGGAAAATTATAGAAATAACACTTTAGCACCCATGGTTTGAGGTATTTAGCCTTTTTATGCATTTTTATGTGGTTAAAGTTATTATGATTCATTTGGATGTGTTTGGGAGAGTTTGGAATTGTTTTGGAAGTTTGGAGGACTTTTTAAGGGTGCACGGTGTGAGCACGATTAGGGAACACCGTGTGAAAATCCTAGGAAAACTGTGAAACTCAAGATAGTGGGGTCCCGTATGGTTGGAACACTATTTTTCTAACCATGTGTATTGGTCATGTGATATTTTTTTGAGGTAGTAGCATCTGAATGGTTAGCGCACGGTTTTTCAAACCGTGTGAGCTAACAGTGTGACCCATTAAAATTGGGTTTTTAAAATGTGGTTAGTCAGGATTTACCCTAACTCACCCATTTATACTCCCATATGAACCCTATGCGGTATTTAATATTCTCAAAGGATAGGGGTGACCACCCACTCATTTTGGAAGAGATTTTATGGGGTTTCAAGGTGGTTTGAAGGCATCTCATCTTGGGTAAGTATTCTCTCTTGGTTTCTATTTTGTTTTTTCTAGATCTACTCTTCCCTCTATCTCTCAGTTTTCTAGATATATATCCATTGTGTGTATATATAGAGTTTTTGTTTCCTTAAATAATGAGATAAGGGATTTTTTATGTTCATGAAGAGGATCTAGAGCTATTTCGGTGGTGCATTCATCGGATTTGAGGGGCGGTTTCT
Organism: Viscum album; assembly: GCA_963277665.1. Taxonomy (NCBI): domain Eukaryota; kingdom Viridiplantae; phylum Streptophyta; class Magnoliopsida; order Santalales; family Viscaceae; genus Viscum; species Viscum album. Next base: position 1,088,197,492 of record OY728163.1, on the reverse strand, counting down.
TGTGGGTCGATTTCACCAGAACCCTAAAACTGTGTATCTTCTCTCTAGACTCAAAATTGATGGATCTAGAAATGTTAATATAATTAATCTGTTTTTATTTAATTAATTTTTGTTTTTTATGTGCAAAATTTGTTATAAATACCTTTGGAAATGATTTTTTCATTTTAGGGGAAAAAGGGGTTTTGTGGTGAAGTGATCTTATTTTTAGAATTTAAAATGTTGATTTTAAAATCAGTAACTTATGGAAATGGTTTTATAAAATTATTTTCAATAAATAGGGGTTTCTTTGATGCAATGATACATGACATGGATGATTCTTCAAGGGATTTATTTGATTATGAGATTGTTATGTTCATGTTTTTGTGGCCTTGGTGTGTTATGTGCTTGGTTATTGGCTTGTGCATGTGATGTTTGTGGCTAGAATGATGTTATGTGGGTAGGGTGTACCACTATAAAAATATATGGATAGTGCAATTAAGGGACACCATAAAGGATATATGGGTGAGAAGTACAACTTGATTTGAGAAGTAGTAAATGTGTTTGGATGGGAAGATCCACCGTGTATATTACTTTGTTGTGTATTGATTTGGGAGATCAAATTTTATGTGATAATGTGAAATGGTGAAGTGGATTATGGAATGGTTTTTGGTATTTCCCTTGGGTTTCATGGTTTTTTTAATGTGTCTTGTTAAGGTCTTATTGTCTTATTGATAATTTTTGACCAATTTTCTATTTTATATACATTGTTTCATATAAATATGCTAACGCTGCTTTCCTAGTGGCGTGTATAGGGAATTCATTCAGAGAAATCCTTATATGTATTTTTACTCACCCCTTATTTGGAATTTGGGTGCTTTTTCATATGTTGTATTTTGAGACATAGGTTAGAGTAAAGCGTCTCAGTTTTCTAGCAGTTCGTCATGATGGTTTAGTGATCTTGTGGTGCTTGGAGCCTAGAGCTTGGTGTGGAGCTATTAATGGCATCTTAGTTCTTTGGGGTCTTGCTGTGTTATCCTCCATCTAGTACTCTGATTTTTGGTTTAATTAAATTGGATTTTGGGAATTGTTATAAAACGACATGGTCGTATTTTTGGGAATGTATAGGTTGGGTTGCTATGTCAGCATGCATCATGTATTTTTGCAAGTAGTTGATTGTTTGGTTGATTATTCAATTAAAAAGGTAAAATCATTCCCCATGTATTATTGAAGACCTCTTCATTTATTGTCATCATTTGGCACCCTGAGAACATCGCCTAAGGTCAAGTAGCATTTCTCCACCCTCTCAAGCCAATGGTATGGGGAGGAATATTACAAGTGGTATTAGTTTGTTCGGTCCTTGTGTTTCAAGTAAGAGAAGTTGTTCTATCCTTTGACGTCGATTGATGGTCTTGATATTGACATTCATTCATAACATATTCCTTGAGTCTGGATGGTAGTAAGACATAGTATTTTCGGAACGTGGAATGTATATCATAAAAGGACATAGCTAACCCTTTTATGTTGAACTCCAAGTTACCAGGGATTTGGGTACATAATTATTTTGGAGACACATATAAGAAATGGAAATCTAATTATCGTGGGTGTAGTAAATGAGATGAGCATGACATGCATGGTAGAAATGAATTCACAATAGGTTGTATATTTCATTGGGGGTATAATGATCTATAGTGTGATATGAATGTGTGGATTTGGAAAATATGAATTGTGTTTCAGAACAAAAGGACTTGAATCATGGAAACATGTGGTATTTTTGAAAGGGGTCGATTTTTGAAACAAGGTGTATTTTTTAGAATAGTGGTACATGGGAAATATGAAAATGTGGAAACCTTGGGTGTAATAGTTTCAATGTATTGAATATGAAAATTTTATACCCTTTCATGTAATGGTAGTTGGACTTATTGTTGTTTTGTTTTGATAGAAATGGAACTGTTTAGGCCTTGTAGAGACCAACAGGAGGAAGCTACTGAAAATGTGGTTGCACTTTAGCCTCATGTAAACATATATCTAGTGAAGAGAATATTTTAAGCATTACAGTATGTGTAATGTGGGAATAAAGGTGATGAAACAAATCATATAGATCATGAGGTTTAGTTTTAATGGCAGAATCTAACAATTTTTAGGGGTGATTCAGAGCTGGAAAGGACTAAAGCATGGCTAAATAGAATGAAAAGGATATTTGACTACTTGGAAACCTCGGAAGAGCTGAAATTGAAGTTATCCACATATATGTTGGATAATCCTGCCCTTTAGTGGTGGAAGCTGGTGGTCCAAGCTAGGATGGAAATTGGTGTGACATGAGAGGGTTCTGAGGAGTTTTTTAATAAAAAATTCTACCCTAATATATTTAGAATTCTTCATTAAACATATTGATTTAGTTTTAATTATGGGACCATGTAGATAATTGAATATGTGGCTATGATTATGAGCTTATTGTGGTTTGCACCAGAGGTGGCGGGAGTACATCATTGAAGGCACAAATTTTTCAAGTTGATTCGAGGCAAGAAATTCGTTCCAAGATAGAAGTTTTGTGTGTAAATGATTAAATAGAATTGGTGAATAGATCTATGATGGATGAGTGGGGTCTTTTGGGATCTACAGGTGGGGGAAGTATGTTGGTACCCATGGGGAATATTTTGAACATGATTTCTAGGTTCAAATTGAAGAGGTACACTTATTTCTAGGGTGGGAGTACAACTCAGAATCCGACGGCAGGATCAGTGAATCTTCCTCTGTAACCTCAGTGTAAGCCAGGATGTTTTTAATGTGGATCTACGGGGCACATCCAGGGGGATTGAATGAAACAACATTGAGCATGTCATAATTTTAATAAGATGGGGAATCTGTAGCATTATTGTTAGAATGCTCTGAGTTTAGGTGTCTGTGACATTTCTCAAGGGTCGGAGGGGTCTTATGCCTCGACGGGACAGGGGAAGCAGCACACCCCTCGGTGGAAGAGTAAATTAGGTCATGGTGATTTCAAAAATACCATGACACCTTATAAGGGTAATAAAGAGCCGAGTGTGGAAAGAAATTAGTTGTTTGGAGATGAATAGGTTGTGCTGGATAATCAGTCAGGACCATCCATAGTTCGAGGTATGATTATTTTAAATTCTATGTTGATGTAAGATTATTTTATATGGATGATCCAAATTCTTTTATTTCTTATCGTTCTATTATTTCACTAGGTTTAAATATGGAAATTTTTCCTTCTATTTTGAAAATACACATTCCTCTGTGTCAATGATATTGTTAATCCGTCCTGTGTAGATAATGTTGCTTAGTTGTGTACGAAATTGAATTGATGTGAGATTTATCAATGCTTCATTTGGATGCTTATGACATAATCCTGGGGATGGATTGGTTGGAGATGTTTAAGGACCACATCGATTTCTATTCATGAACAGTTAGTTTTACGATGGAGGATGGCGTTGAACATTCCTTTAGAGGGGAGAAGAATGAAAATATGGGTGCAACAGATTTTTTGGAACTAGTTGTTGGCATGATCTCATATCAGTGTTTTTTAATTTTCATTAGTAGAAGTTATTGAAAAGATTGTTCTTACAGAATATGTGGATCAGTTTGTGTATTTATTTACTGACCAATTATTAGGGTTTACACCTGTGAGAGAAGTGGAGTTTATGATTGATCTCCTTATGAGGACCAGTCCTATCTCAATTTTTTCTTACCGTATGACACCAGTAGTATTTTGGTAATTAAAGTTGAAGTTGAAAGAGTTATATAACAAAGGATTTATCCATCCAAGCATGTATATGTGGACATCACCGTTTTTTTTGTTAAAATGGTGGAAGGAACTCTACAGCTTTTTGTGGATTATCTTAGACATAACCATGTTACGATAATGAACTGATACCCACTTACACACATAGATGACTTTTTTGACCTATTGAGTGGATCTCATTGGTCCTCCAAAACTAAATTGAGATCAGGAAATCATCAATTATAGGTGAGGAAGGAGGATATTCAAAAAACACGTTTCATAAGTAGATATGTCCATTACGAGTATGTGGTTATGCCCTTCGTCCTAACTAATGCACTAGTGGTGTTCACAACATTGATGAATCAGATATTTCATAGATAACCTAATTTTATTGTGGTGGTATTTATGGATGATATACTGGTATTATTGAGGAAAAGGTTATAGCATGAACAGACCTTGGCGATAGTGTTCGGGATCCCGAGGGATAATCAGTTGTATTCTAAATTTTCAAAGTGTGATTTTTGGATACAGTAGCTTCATTTCATGGGCCATGTTATTTCTAGGATGGTTGGTTCAATTGATCCAAAAAAGATAGAGGTTTTTATCTCATTGAAACCACTAAATAATGTTTTTGAGATATGGATATTCCTTGTACTAGTTGGGTATTATCAACGATTGTTTTTGTGATTTCTCATGATTGGCTTCGCCGATGACAACTATGATAAGAAATATTATCCCATTTATATGGGATGAGCAGTGTCTGAAATGTTTTTAAGAAATAAAGGGTCACCATACATCAGCACCAGTCATGGTTTTCGTGAACCATGGATAGGGTACGTGGTGTATTGTGACGCATCGAGATTAGGGTTGGGGTGCGTTCTCATGTAGGGGGATCATGTGTTTTCATATAGATCACGACAGTTGAGTATTCCTAAGAAGAACTACAAAACACATTATTTGGCGTTGGCAGGAGTGGATCATGCTTTATATATTTGGCATACTTTTCTATTCGATGAATCATTAACAGGGTTTACTGATCATAAGATCATAAAGAATGTATTCTCGCATAGAGATTTGAACATGAGGAAAAGGAGATAGATAAAATACCTCTAGATATTTGATTTCCACTTATTGTATAGACCATGTAAGGGAAATTTGGTGGTGGTTGAATTATGTAGAAAATAAAAACACGCATCATATTAGTGGCAGTTGATGTTGGTCCTAACCAACATGTGGTTGAAATATGAGGGCCAAGGTGAAAGATTGGTATTTTTCTAGTTTCCTTGGTTCCTGACATGGCTGCTATGGTAAAATAGGCGTAGGAATCTGATTCAAAATGTGTGGAGATGGGGTCGAAACTCAATGGTGGGGAGACTATTGAGTGCTGGGATCTGTTAAGAATTTAGTCTTCTATTTTCAGAAAGGTATAGAGGTATGAGTGGCTTGTAAGGAGGAACATATCAGGGCTTATCATTATTCCATGAGGGTTGTTCATCTTGAAATTTAGAAAATGTATAAGGCATTCAAAGAATAGTTTTGGTGGGAGGGTATGAAAAGAAAAGTGGAAGAGTTTGTATTGAGAAGCTTGACTTGTCAGCAAGTCAAGGTAGAGCATCAGAAACCATAGGTATATTGAAATATTTACCTATCACAATGTGTAAATTAGAAGAAATATCAATGGATTTTGTGATGAGTCTCCCAAGAATGGTCATGAAGAATGATTCCATATGGGTGATTGTGGATAAAATCAAACATTTGACCCATTTCATCCTGATTAGTGAATCTTATATGGTGGAGGATCCATCCAAAATCTATATTCTAGAGGTTGTAAAGCGACACAATGTTCAATTATTGATTGTATTAGATAGAGATCCGAGTTTCACATCTCGTTTTTTGAAATCCTTGTAGAAATCCCTTGGGACATAGTTGAAAAAGATCATGCCGTATCATCATAATATGGATGGAAAATCCAAGTGGATGATACAAACATTCAAAAATATGTTAAGGAATACTGTGATGGATTTTTGTGGTTCTTGGGAGGAGCACTTACCATTGGTGGAGTTCTATTTTAATAATAGTTATCAGGATTCAATAAGTAAGGATTTGTTTGAGGCATTATATGGGTGTCTGTGTCGTTCTCTGCTATGTTGGGTGGAAATAGGTGAGACTTTGAGGATTGGACCAAGCCTTGTATAAGAGAATATAGAGATAATAATTTTGATCAGAAAGAAAATATAGGTGGATCAAATTCATCAGAAATCTTATGAGGACCATTATCGTCTATTTTTGTCGTTTGAGGTGGGTGATCATGTATTTTTGACAATCTATCTGTGGATGAGACATCATTGGTTTGGAAAGCAGGGTAAGTTATCTCTGAGGTATATTTGGCCTTTTGAGATACTTGAGCAGGATGGAGAGGTGTCTTATTGGTTGGATTTTCCACCATAGTTTAGTGTGGCATACAATATGTGTCACAGTTGAAAGAGTATATGTCAGATCATTACTATATGATACTATGGGATCATGTTAAGCTAGAACTAGATGTTTCCTCAGTGCACGTGCCATCGAAAACTATGGATAAGAAAGAAAATTTTTCTCTTGGTAAAAGCCTCAGTTTAATTTGGGTTTTTGGGAAGCATGGTCAGATTTAGGAGGAAACTTGGGAGTGGGAGAAACATATGGTCGATCAATGGATCGAGATCTTTCGGCAATAAGATTTTTCTATACATTTAGAGGATGGGAATTCCAATGGTGGGGAGAATTTATAACCACAAAATTGTGGTATATAGACTTTAATTATTCTTTAATATTTTTTTAATGTTTTTGGGATGAGTTTATATGAGTTTGGGAGAGTTTGTAATGGTTTTGGAAATGTTTGGATTCTTTTTTAAGGGTGCACAGTTTGTGCACTATTAGGGAAAACCATGAATGAATCCTAGGAAAAATTTGAAACATGAGGTAGTGGGGTCCTAAATAGTTTGTGCATGGTTTGTCTAACTATGCGGGTATCCCGTGCAAGATGCCTTAGAAGTATTAACATCTGCGTGGTTAGAACATAGTTTGTCAAACAGTGCGAGCTAGCCGCGTGTCCCATTAAAGTGGGTTTTTTTAACACAGGTTTTTGGGATTGACCCTAACTCACCCATTTCTTCTCCCATACAAACCCTATGTGGGGTTTCTTCTTCTTAAGGGATATGTGTTCTCTCACACTCATTTTGGAATATATTTGAAGGGGTTTCAATGTAGTTTGAAGGTGGTTCATCTTGGGTAAGACTTCTCTCATGGTTCCTCAATTGTTTTCTCTAGATCTATTCTTTCCTCTCTCTTAGTTTTATAGATCTAAATCTTTTGTGTTTAGATATAGAGGTTTTGATGCCTAAAATTATGAGATAATGACTTTTTGTTGTTATGGAATATGATCTAGAGTGGTTTCAGTGGTGCGTATGCCGGATTTATGGTGAGGTTTCTTGTGGGTTGATTTTACCGAACCCCTAAAGGCAGGTGTCTTCTCTCTCGACTCCACACTATTAGAGTTAGAAGTCTTGTTCCAAATAATTGGTTTATCATGAATTAGTTGGTTATTTTGAGGTGTGAAATTGGTTATAAATTCATTTGGTAATGTTTTGTGGATTTTTGAGGAAAATGGTTTTTGTGGTGAAATGTGCTTGTTTTGGATCTTAATATGTTGATTAAAATATTAGTAAATTCAGTTTTTTTATGTAAATATATTGAGAAAGATATTTTAAATAAAAAGGGTTTTTTTTATTGTAATGTTATATAACATAGATGATGCTTCAATACATTGTTGAATAATTAAATAGTTATTGGCATTTTGTTGTAGCCTTGGTGTGTTATGTGATTCATTATTGCCTTTTTCACATGATTTTGGTGGTTGGAATGATTTTTAGTGGGTGGAGAGTACCACTATAAAAAAATAATGGAGATTGGATGGAAATGCCACTATCAAGGGTAGGTGGGCTAGAAATACCAATTGATTTGGGAAGTAGTAAATGGGTTTAGATGAGAAGTTCCAACGTTTTTGTTTTCTTGTTGTGTGTTTATTTGGAAGATGGAATTTTTTGTGATAATGTGAAATGGTAAAGTGGCTTATGGAATGGTTTTTTGGATGTCCCTTGGGCTGCATGGTTTGGGTAAGGGGGCTTGGTAAGGGTGTGTTGGATTATTGATAATTATCAAATTATTTACTGTTTTATATAAATTGTTTTATATAAATGTGATATTGGTTTATTCCTAGTTCCCTATGCATGGAAGTCATTTGGGGAAATCCTAATTATTATTATTACTCACCTTTACTTTGTCACTTGGGTGATTTTGAAGATGTTGTATTCTTAGGCGTAGGTAAGAGTAAAGCATCTCATTTTTCTAGTGGATCAGAATGGTGCTTCCATGATGTTGTGGTGCATGGATAATATAGCTTGCTATGTAGATATGGTTGGTGTCCTAGTTCACTGGTGTCTTATTGTGTAGTCTTCCACTTGGTACTCTGATTTTTTGGTTTGGTTGTATTGGAATTTAGGAACTGTTATGGAACAATATGGTTGTATTTTTGAAATATATGGGTTGGGTTACTATGTTAGAATGCATCATGTAGTTTTGAGAGTAGTGTCTTGTTTGGTTGGTTATTCAATTAAAAATTTAAAGTTTTCACCAATTATTCTTGAAGCCCCCAAATTTTATTGTCTACCTTTGGCACCTTGGTTACGTTGTTTAAGGCCAAGTAGAATTCCTCTGACCTCTTAAACCAATGATATTGGGTGGAATATTATAAAAACTATTAAAATGATTTATAATAATATGGGTGGAATTTATTCAATAATTTTTTTAGGATTTTAAAAATATTATTTAAAACATTATAAGGAAAATATCGATATTAAAAAAATTCTTCACTGAATAAAAAAACAGTGTCAGTTTTCAATACCAACATGGTTTATGTATATTTGATACATAAATAATGTACAATGATGGAAAAGAATTAATTAAAATAAATTAAAAAAGGATAATAAAATCAAATAGTTTTAATATAGAAATATTAAAATATTTCCCCTAATAAAGCAATAAACATAAGCAATCCTGAATAATGATGTGATTGTGATATAAATCGTTACCTCACATATTAATTCATTCATTAATGTTAGAAACTCATTTATAATAAATATAAATTTATTATAAATACATTCCAGAACTATAATTATTATATCATAAAATATAAGTTTTTCTTATATTCATTTATCAAATTTTTATTAACAAATAATTTTGAAAATCACTATTCGTCAAAATTAGTGCATCGTTTTTCATGCATGTTTTGGTTTTATAGTATTGGTCCATGTACTTTTACCATGATTACATAATATAAAATTTTTAGTTATTATTTAAATAAAATATATACTAACTATAAGTGTTTTTATAGTCATCAATATATTTTTTATACTGAAAAATGAGTCACACTGTTCATTGAGACAGAATGTCTTACTTATGAATTGCTATTGTTTAAATTTTTTTTATCGATGGAATAAAAGAAATATAGATAATAATATTTCATTATATAATAAATTTAATATAATAAATATTACATATATTCATAAGATAAATATTTATTACCATACATGTATAAATGAAATGAAAAATGAATCACATCATGTCAGGGAGGTGGTTGCCCCCATATACACAAGATCGTCGTTATCATTCTACAACTCATAGGGAGGTAATGTTTTTTATATGATATTATATTTCAAAATGTATAATTATTTAATAAATAATATATATATATATATTCCAACATTATATATATCCTTAATAGAAGGTGGTAGGAAATGAATGTTATCATTTCACGAGGAGGTAGTTAGGGGTACACACCATTGGTTGTTTTGATTCCCATTTTATAAAAGAGTATAAAAATATATATTTTTATAACATAATAAAATATCAATATATATAATACACTGATTTTTTTCATAATATTTTAATAATATTTCAGGGAGTTATATGAATAAATAAAATTAAAACTCATGGATCTAAACAATGCATATTCTTCGGAGAACTTCTATCGGTTTATTAGTAAATCCTAATGATGATTGTATTATAAAAAAAATAGAATTATAGTTAATTTTTAAGGAATAAAGGACGTTATTTTAGATATTTTTTGGTTGAGATAGAAGGATATTTATGTATGGAGAAGAGATCATACAGTTTTCCGTTAATATGTGGGGGACCGTAACCATTATGAAAATTTCTAAAAGAAGAGAAAATGATAAATTAATTCACAAGAAAAATGATTATAAATTTCAATATATTAGAATAATTATTATGATAAGGTTGAATTATTGTTATAAAAATATATTTTATCACGTTTAGTTGGAAAATTTACTCTTATATTTTGGTTTAACCCCTGATAAACCCATTTTAACCTTAACTATTGTAATTAATTTATATGTTTTTATGATACATAATGACCATATATAATGGTTAAATTGTTAATTAATCTTAATTATTATAATTATAAATTAGTGAACCATTTTATGATATTTAAATAATAGATATAGTATGAATTTATATTACATAAAACCCATAAGCACGACAAAAATATATATTTTGGAAGAAATTACTTTCGTAAGTATAAAAGGTATTTAAATAAAAACATATCATAAAATTTATTACAATGAAAAATAAGATTTCAATTATAAAATAATTAGAATAATTTATCTTTTAAAAATTTAAAAAATTAACTTTGTTAGTGCTTCAGATGAAATGAAAATTTTTAATAAAAATAACATTTATTAACTATTCATTTTAAAATTAATTAGTTAAAAATACTATAAAAAACACTTTTTAAATTTTGAATGTATGATTTAAAAATTATTTCTATTTTATCAAATTGATTTTCTAAATTAATGATTTTTTTAAAATAATTGAAAAATATGTGAACAAACCAATTTTTGGAAAATTATGTTATTTCAATAATAAAACATGATTTAATATTATCCCATGCAAGAAAAATATATTAAATAATTTATAAATCAAATTATTGAATATATAATATATGTATTTCCTTAAAATAATTGACCAATAATGTCTAATTAAAGTTATTATGGTTGAAACACATTCTACACATTGAATTAGGTTTTCAAAAAAAATGATTTTCAGTACTTTAAAAAAGATTTATCTTTTACTTCCAATAATATGATTACCAAATAATTTAATTAAAAATTTATAAACCAAATAATTTTAATAATTTATTTTTCCCATTTATAACTGCTAGTTTTATTTCTAGTATATAAAAATACACTATAATATTATTCATTGAGGCTCAGGGTTAACAGTGTTGCAATGTATCAAAGAGGTTAAATATTTTTAAAATAAAATATATCATAAAATATATTTGTGTAAAATTATTCCCTCCAATATAATATCATCTTGTAATTTATTTAATGTCTCCAAATTAACACATTTGGGTATCCCTTTATTATAATTTCTTCATATTCCCATGTCACATCTTCTATATTATGATTTCTCCAATGTACCATTATAAGTGGTTTGATTAATTTCCTCAACACTATTTCCTTATTTTCTATGTGTTATATAGGCTCTTCACAGAATGATAGATTATGTTCTAATTCTATTTCATCATAGGTGTGAACATGTATTTGGTCTGGAATGTACATTATTAATAATGGAATATGGAACATGTCATGTGCATTAGGAAGACATGGTGTAATTACTAAATTTCAATCAACAATTCTAATTATTTCTATTCATTCAATAGTTATGAGGTTTAAAGGTCTTATTTTACATTTTATTGGATTTAATATCATTATTTCTTATAATTGCATTCATTAAAACATGATACCTCTATTTAAATTCCAAATTTCTACTCCACTTACTAGTATTTTTCTTTTTAAAATACCGGTCTTATTTGATAATGGGTTGATAGTCATTAAATTTAAATTTACCAAATCTAAATTTTCAAGTCATAGAAGATTCCTTTTATCAACATAAACCCCTCAAGTTGGAGTACAACATCATGTTCCTTATAATGCTTCATACTAGGAAATTTAAATATTTTAATAGTATCTAGTATTATTTGTGAACTCTAACAAAGGTATATACTAATCTTTTATATAATGAAATCCATGTGAGATTGATATATACATTAATTCTAAATCATAAATACTCTTTTATGAATATGAATTGTTTTTGAGTGTGATAGGTAGTGATCAAATGAATCTCATTATGAAGATTCTTTTAATTGATTCACATAAATTTCAATGAAAATCATAGATCAAAGTAAAAAATTATTGAAAATGGGGTTCAATGTGTTCATACATCATCATTTATAGTGAGTTTTAAAATTCCATCAAGTGTAAAATCTTCTCTTATAGGGGTCAATGTGAATATTTAGTGTGGTGATCAATAATAACCCATACTGAATCAATATTTTCAAGATTCATTGGTAATGTAATGAAAATGTTAGAAGTAATTTTATCTCATTTCATTATACGAATAGGTATAGTTTTCCTTACTTCTCTAGGATGCTGTCTCCCATCCTTCACTAGTTGACATACCATACATTTTGAAACATAATCACTATACCCAAATATATTTTATCCCTAAAAAAATATTCCTCCATTCATGATAACTTATTTTTACTACCATGGGGTATAGAGAAAATTGAGATATGAGCATCATTGTACAATTATCTCTTTATAATAAATATATATTTAATAGGTATTATTATTTAAAATTTCAACACATCATCTTCAATAATTTTTTTATACAAATTTTACATCATTCTTGGATTTAAACTTAATCAAAAAAATTATTATCATCCGGTTGAAAACATATTATATGAAATAATAATGATGGTTTTCAAATCCTATGAAAAAGGAGTTGTAAACCCCAACATTATTAACTCCAATATCTATATGTACTAGTTCATGTAATATATGATCTTTATCGATCCTCATTTTCATTTGAATTCCCATATCTTTCCTACTCAATGCTTCACCAGCTTATTTTCTATCACTAGGTGGTAGTGTATCGAATAATCATAATCATTGAGTATATTGATCCACATATTTTTCTTTATATATAGGCAAATGTTAGAAAATATGTATTTAAAAATATATTGATATGTATATAAATCAAATGTCTCAATACAAAGATAACGTATCCATATCTTCAAATAAAAAATTGCAGATACTAACACATTATCATAGGATGGATATTTCCATTCATTAGTATTTAACTAAATTGATTCACATGAAATAAATTTATCATTATACATAAATACACAACCATGTAAAATATATGATGTCGCACTACATATCAAAAATAGACCATTTCCTGATTGTTAGATCAAGATCGACACCTTTAACAATATCTTATTCAACTGATCAAAACATTATAAACATTCCATTGTCCACATATACAAAACCCCTTTATGAATCATTATGGTTAAGGGGTTATCCAATTGGGAAAAGTTATTATCAAATCTCTTACACATACCCTTTAAACTAATGACATTACAAACCTCAGTTGTATTCAAGGTTTTTGTCCATTCATGACCTTCTATAGACTTCAACAGATCAACTATGATACCATTATTTGAAAATATATGGTTAAGAGATTTTTTTTTTGGAAAATATAATTCACATATATAAATTTTCAATATAACACTTCTCCCCTCGGGGTATCAATAATGATACTAATGTGATTCTCATTGTCCTCATAGCACTTAGAATACACAAAGATACTTTAAATAAATACCACCACAACATTATCATGATATAAAATGAATACAGTATTCATTAGATATTTAGAAATATTGTGTGTAATATTCAATCCAAATATCATTACTTTATACTTTTAATGATCATTCCTCATTTGAAATATGTTCTAGGGAATATACCAATCCATTATTGGAAATTGAAGATACACAAAAAAAGTACAATTAATGAAGATATTGATCCCCATTAATTTGATTTAATAAGTCATCAAGGAAAGGTACAATGTTCTTATTATTTATTATACTAACATTGATTTACCTATAATTAAAGAAATTCCCCCAAGACTAATATTTCTTCTTAACAAAAGAACATTGCCACCCTATGGAACAATACATCAGAGTTTAAATCTGTTATCATATATATATTCTAGTTCTTTATTAAATTTTATTGATTCTATAGTGACCATTTTATAGGGATTCCATGATATAGTTATTTCATAAGATATTAAATAATTGGAATACTCAACATACCACTCTATTAGGCTTTTAATTAATCCCATAATAAATACATCAATGTATTCATGTAAAATAGGTACATCACCAGTTTTAATATTACCTTTTCTATCAGTATTATATGTCTACTCATCTTATATAAGGATATAATTCAGAAAAGTTACTAGGGGTGGATATATACCTACATCATATGACAGTATCTCCCCTCCAACAAAACAGAATTCCACATCATCATCATTATCCATAATTTCATTATATTTAAAATAAATTTTTTAAACATATTTTTAATTCCATTCCATATAATGGATTATATGAAATAAGACCATAGGTTGCATAATGATTTCCATAAATAGGGAACATTTATGTTTCATAATCGGAAATGACTAACACAGGTTTATTGTGACGAGACTTCCACTAGTTTTGTTTACTAATAACTCACTTCTTAAAGTTCCTCAAAAATATAAAATTTTTATAGAAAACATGATTGATATAAAATTTTGGGAAAATATAAAATTGAATAAATAATTTGATAATCTTGAGGATATAATATGATTACCTATCACTACATCATTATTAACATCATCATTAGCTTATATTATTACAATAGATTGGTTTTTTTTCTCTTGGAATTTTTTAAGGATAATACTCTTAACACATGGGATAATAATTTTTATACCACCCCATCTACGTTTTGTTGAATAATTAGAACATTTGTAGCTTTATTTGTCACGAACCGTCCCCAAGGGCCCGTGCCGTGACTACCCCAAGCCCGCCTTCCATAGGCCAGGGGATGGATACTAGCACCAAAGGCATAATTCCCAAAAAATGGGAAGGCATTACCTTTACAACCAGTAAACGCACACAACATGGCAAAAATCTGGATACAAAACACTAAGTAAACAGTATAACAAAAGAGTGCTGAAAAGTAGAAGAGGCCGGAAATACAATCCCATCTGTAAAGTACAAGGAACTGGAAGTACAAGTACAACTAAAGAAAAGAAAAATAGCTGCTGGGTCGTCCTCCAGGATTCCTACCTGAAGTGTAGGTATAGATAGACTCCTCAACACTCCACATATATCAGTCTCAACCACGTACCGACCCGTCGTAAGGTCCACCTCCGGGTACCATCCAGTCCTTGTACTCTCAGCCTCAGTCAGCGCTGTTCGTCGTCTGTAACCAACACAACAAGGTGCGAGCATAGCCCATGCATGGGTGAGTATAACGTTACTTAGTAGGGACCCCTAGACCCTAAAGGTCTCACAAAATTCAACAAGGATAAACCAAAAATCATGAAATCAATAGATAACCTTACTTAGGTATATGCCCATACATATACCTAAGTTATCAAGTGATCCATCTCAATCATGAGGAAAACACAAAAGTACCGACTCAGATCAACCAGGATTTTATTCATATTATTGAAACCTCAGATGCTAGATAACTCATCCTCTATGAAGTACATTGGGCCTGACATGTCACACAAAGGTGCTTCCCACTAACCTTGGACTTTTGAGGTACTCTTCTTGTCGAGTACTATGGGTCTTCTACGTCACACAGAGGCGCTCCCTACCACGGGTCTACCGCCACACCCAGGCGCTCCCCCTCCTTGCCTACAGAGGTACTCCTCCTGTCGAGTACCATGGGTCTACCATGTCCCCAAGAGAGATCCTCCATCGTGGGTCTGCCGCCACAACTAGGCACTCTACACTAGGATAGTAGATTTACTTCGAGTCAAACGATCAGCAGTCGTCAGGTCTCAGCCAGAAACTAGGTCTTTGCACTCTGCTCGCTTGTCACTAGAAGGATCCTCTCCACGAGCTACTGGTTGATGCTCCAAATATCACAAAGTCCCATGAAGAAGTATCTCAAAGGTCTACTATGTAAAAGGGGTCTCAACGCAATAGACGATGCGTCAAACGGACACCCGATCTATGAGTTATTAGCCTTTTAGTTTAGGGGGCCTGGTTGGATTAATGCATGATCCAACCTGACCGTATCTCAAATATACACCAAAATCCAGTGGGGTATACTCAAAGAGAATGTAATGCTACAAGATTACCAGCGCTGCTGACGGTTTGTCAAATGGACGTCCATTGCCAAAGATATGGCCAAAGGAAAGTAAAGGGTTGTAGTGGGCCCGAGTCCAGTCCAACCTGGTCCAAACCAGTCTGGCCCGACCCAGTTTGGGTTGACCTAGAACGTTGGGCGGGCCAGTACTTTGGGTTAGTCTCAGCCCGCTGGGCCCAGCCCAGCCGGCCGCGAGGGGCCGGGGACCGGCGGTGAGGGCGCGGACCAGCCGCGGGTCGGCGGGAGGGTGGTTCAGCCTGGAGGGCACCGTGTGGGCGACTTGGCCTAGATGGTGCTGCGAGGACACATGCTAGTTCAGCTGGGGCGCCGTGAGGGGCATGGGAGGCCGACTCGTTTGGGGCGCCGTGTGGGCGTGGGTTCGGCCGGGGGCTCGGAAGGCTAGTGGCTGGGGCGGCCGAGGCTGCTCGGAAGGGCGCCGTGGGGCCGGGGTGGCTGGGGAAGGTTCTGTCGACGGACGGCGTGTCTAGGGTGTCTCGTCCCGGCCTGGGGCGGCTCGTCCGAATGGGTAGAGACCACAGGGGCGGTTCCGTGGGGGCACCGCGAGTGGGTGCGGCCGGTTCGGTCCGCGACGACGCATAACGTCATGGGGGCGACGCGGGTCGTGGAGGTCGAGGTTGGCGTGGCCGTTGCCTTCGTCGCTGTTGTCACCTTCTTCCATTTCAAAGAACACCACAAAAGGGAACGGCGAAGGGGTCCGACCATGTTGGTTTTTTCCACACCCTCTGCATTTAGGGTGGTAGCATTTGGATCACAAGAACGAAGCACAACAAACCCTTCCGCAATGATTAATCCCAAAACCTGCAACAGGTAAACATATGCAGATCAACTAGTTATAAGTTGATCCGTGTTCTTTGTTTTATAAGGAAAGAATCAAGGGAATAATATAATATTTAAAAAAAATTACCTACCTTGTTTGAAGTTGGTTGATGTTGGCACAAGAAGGCGGACATTGATTCGTTGTAGACGAACACGTCCTACATCGATGGAAGTTCCGAGAAAGGAATTCAAAGTCGAGGTCATTCTTCGTAGTCAAAGGCGTTCCTCATCAACGTTCTTCGTTGGTGGAGCGTTCTTTATTAGGAGCCTTCTACCAAGATTTCTCCCAATATTTTTCCTCTTCGAAGTTCCACCATAATGAAATAATAGCCTCCAAATAATAGATTATGTTATTGGCATAATATTCAAACTAGTTGAATTGATTAAGGGAGAGTTGGCATAGTCAATAGGTGCGTTGGAAGATTTAATGTAGAGGAATATCAAGAGGCTCCACCACATTAATATGGGAGTTGAGAGGTTTTCCTATCCCCCCATTAAAAGGGGGTCAGGTGGTCCCCGCTCCCAAATTCAAATTGGGAGGTTTTGAGAACTCAAGTGGTCCTGACCACAATTAATAATGAAGAGGAGGTTTAGGCCTCAGGTGGTCCCCACCACCATAACCTCTCATGGGAGGTTAATATGTGGTGGTCCCACCTACAACTTCCACATGGGTGATTATAATGGAAAAATAATATAAAACGTGTGTTTATTTTATTTTATTATTTCCACGAAAAACCCAAAAAACTAACTTTCACCCTCGACCAACTGCCATCAAGGTGAAAGTCTCCTTAAGCGAATACCGGCACTGCAAGTTCAACGGTGTCCTTGGATTTTAATTCCGAGCACCAGTTCAAAAGTTATACAAAACCACTCGAGCATTCAGTGAACGCACCCGAACAAAACTCCAGAAATTGATTTCGGGCACACCGGGCCTCGGAATCACATGCCGTCAATTTTTGCGGACTCGTAAAATTTCCATATATTTATAAAAAAAATTTACATGGAAATTACGGGTCTTTACATTCTCCCCACATCAGGATTTATGTCCCCATAATCCAAAACTCAAACTAAGGGAATAAGTGGGGGTACTAATCACGCATCTGAGCATCCCGCTCTCATGTGCTCTCTTGGAGGTTTCCATGCTGCCAGCGACCGCGCACCCGAGGTATCGATCATCCACAAAGGTCCCGCACCTGTTGATCCTCAATCTCTACTAGAACCTCTATAAAATTCTCCCCATCGTCGACGTCCAGCTCCCCATGGTCGACGATGTGAGAAGGGTCGTGCACGTATCTCCTCAGCTGGGATATGTGGAAGACGTCGTGCACCCAGTGCAACTGAGGTGGAAGAGCTAAATGGTAAGCTACCTCACCAACTCTGCTGAGGACCTGAAAAGGTCTGATGAACCTCAGAGATAACTTGGCACCTCGGCCAAATATCTAAAAACCTCGTTGAGGTGAGACCTGTAGAGAGACATGGTCACCATCCTCGAACTCCAGAGGTCTCCATCTCCTATCGGCATACAACTTCTGCCTGCTCTATTCCATATTCATCCACTCCTAGATGATCTTCACCTTCTCTGTGGTAGCCCATACCATCTCTAGTTCCACTAGTGATGACTCTCTCAGGCCAGTCTAGCACAAAGACGATCTGCAAGGTCGCCCGTATAACGCCTCGAAAGGTTCCATCCCTATGGTGGAGTTATAGCTGTTGTTGTACAAAAACTCTACCAAAGGAAAGTGATCCTACCAGATGTGACCGAAGTCAAGGACAGAAGCACGTATCATGTCCTCAAGAGTCTAAATGGTCCACTCAGTCTTACCATCTGTCTAAGTATGGAAGGTAGTGCTCAAACGAAGCTGCATTCCAAAATCCCTCTGCAACCCCTTCCAAAGCTGGGAAGTAAATCGTGCATCACGATCGGAGATAATCGTTGAAGGTACTCCATGTAGCCACACAATATCCTGCACATAGAGGCATCCCAAGATCTCTACTGAACACTGCTCTCTGATCGGTAAGAAGTGTGCCGACTTGGTGAGTCGATCGACGATCACCCAAATATAGTCATGTAACCTGGATGTACATAGAAGTCCTGTCATAAAGTCCATGGATATCCCATACCACTTCCACTATGGGACCTCTAAAGGCTGAACCAAGCCTGTTGGTACCTGATGCTCTGCCTTCACTTGCTGACAAGTGAGGCACCGAGAGACAAACTCTGCAACTGCCTTCTTCATTCCCAGTCATTAGTGCTATCGTCAGAGATCCTGGTACATCTTCGCCACTCCTGGATGTACCGCTAGAGAGGATGTTTGGAACTCCCTCAACACTTCCTCCTGAAGTGACATTGGTACCATGGTATGTCCTCTGAAGAGGATGACGTGCTCCCCAACTTCATAAAATCTATCAGGTGCCTGCCCTGTGGATATCTGGGAACGTCGAGCCTCGCTATCTATGTCCCCACACTGCACCTCCCTGACTCACTGAATAAGTGGGGGAGTGACTATAAGAGAATGAAGAAAAACTGCTCCATATCTATCCCTAAAGGATATCTATAAAGCACCCAACTGCTTCGTCGCCTCGCCTAGCAGCTGTATACCAGATCTTCTGCTGAGTGCATCTGCAACAACATTCCCCTTCCCATGAGTATAGACTATCTAAAAGTCATAGTCCTGGAGGATCTCAATCCAACGTCGCTGTCTCAGGTTCAGGTCCTTCTGAGAGAATATATACCTGAGACTCTTGTGATTAGAGTACATGGTAAAATGTCTGACCATCAGATAGTGTCACCACATCTTCAAGGTGAAGACCACTACTTCTAACTCCAAGTATTAGGTATCATAGTTCTGATCATGTTGTATCAGCTATTGTGAACCATATGCGATCACTACAAGCTCATGCATTAGGACACATCCAAGCCCGGTCCATGATCCGTCGCAGTAGACTACGTACCCTACACCTTCCTCTGGAAGCCTCAACATGGGTGCACTAGTCAGCCTCTTCCTCAGCTTCTGAAAGCTCTGCTGGCATCTCTCTGACCACACAACGGGTTTCCCCTTCTTCATCAAGGCTGATAGTGGTGCAACAACTCTGGAGAAATATGGCACAAATCTCTGGCAGTATCCAGCCAAACCCAGGAAACTCCATACCTCCGTCACACTCCTGGGTGGCTCCCAAGAAAGTACCATCTAAATCTTCGTTGGATCCACTGAAACTCTAGCTTCCGAGATGACATGTCCCAGAATGTGAACCTCTCAGATCCATAACTGGAACTTTGAGAGCATACCATAAAGCTGATGATCTCAGAGTGTGTCCAGTACTACTTGCAAATGATAGGAATGCTCCTCCTTAGTAGTCGAGTAGATCAGAATGTCATCGATGAAGACCACAACAAAATGATCAAGGTATGCCTGGAATACCCTATTCATGAGTTCCATGAACACTACCAGATCATTGGTTATTCCAAATGGAATAACCATTCCTTGTAGTGGTTATACCGACATCTAAAATACGTCTTCGGCATATCCTTGTCTCGAACTCTGAGCTGGTGGTAGCTTGATCTAAGGTCTATCTTTGAGAACCACCATGCTCCCTTTAGATGATCAAAGAGGTTGGCAATCCTCAAGAGTGGGTACTTGTTCTTCACGGTCACCTGGTTCAGGCACCGATAGTCAACACAAAGCCTCAAGATCCCATCTGCCTTCTTGGCGAACAGAATCAAGGATGCCTAGGGAGAAACATTGGGCCGGATGAATCTCTTCAATTGCAAGTCATCTAGCTATACTCGCAGCTCACGAAGATCCGCGGGAGCCATCCTATACACTGGTGTAGATATCAGTTCCATCCCAGGGTACAATTCAATGTAAAATTCCACATCTCTATGAGAAGGTAGACCTAAAACATCATCAGGGAAGACATTCGTGTACTAGTCCATCACTACAGGATAATTCAGACTCTCCACATCAATAGCTCCGAGGGTAAGGCTAGCCAACTGATGAGTGATCGGCTGCACTCTCCTCTGAGCAAGTCCATCCTGTGCTGCAAAGGATCCCTTCATGCTGATGAAGGTAAACCTGGTCCCATCTATGAGGACACACCACACTTTGAGCCTAATACAGTCAATATGTTCATGGACTGTAGAAAACCAGTCCATACCCAAGATGACGTCGTAAGGCCTCGATGCCGCTACTAGGAGATCCCGACCGAAGCTCTCGCCTTCTAGAGTATGCTCACACTACTGACACTAGTGAGTAATCGTCGAATCCACTCCCATATGAGTCTCTAGCCATAAGGATCGAGCCAACAGATCCTTTGGAATCTCCGAGCTCCAAATTAGGGAAGTTGAAATGAAAGAGTGACTAGAAACTGTGTCTATAAGTATGACAACTATGGTATAGTAGACACAGATAATATCTCGAATCATCTACGGAGCGCCATGATCGTATGCCTCAGCTACCTAGAGCTGAGCTCTCCCCTATCCACATGCTCCCTATGGTCGAAGTGGACATCCTAGTGGTGGTGGCAGTAACACCTTGAAATGTTTCCCACCGCCAACTGCACGTCCAGATCCTCTACCATGTCTTCCTGCTCCCTAAAGACCTCCTCGTTAGAATCTATCTCTCTACCTGGGCGGTCCTTCAACTGTCTGCTGATCATCCGAATGACAAGTCGGGCAGTTACTAGCCATGTGACCCTACCCACCGCATGCATAACACTGCCCACTCCTGGCATGGCAGTCTCTGCTTCAGGAGCCCTGCATAACCGATCCTGAGACATGTGGTCGTCCACCTATAGGTCTGGTTCTCTTGGACCTCTATGAAATTTGTATGCTGCCAGCTGCAGAAGACTCTGCTACGTGTTTATTGGTGGTGGATCTCGCTGTTGGAGACTACTCAGCAAAGAAACTCTCCACTAGAAGGGCTCTCTCTAATACCCCCACCTGTGTCAGGATGCTGATTGAGATCACTGAAGCACTGATCTCCCGCCTGAGTCCCTTCTCAAAGGTCTGGGCCCTGAAAAATGGGTCCCGCACCATATCGGTGGAGTAGCATGAGAGGCCTGTGAACTTCACTAAGTACTGAGCTACAGTCATGCTGCCCTGCTGTAGATGAAGTAGCTCCTGTATGCACACTGTATGGAGAGTATCTAGGAAAAACTCTGCCTGAAATAGGCTCTCGAAGTCTGCCCAAAGAAGCATCATCTTGTCATGAACCTGGAGCATCAAGATCCACAGTCTGTCCACTGCTTCCTGTAGAAGTTTGGCAGCAAGAATCACCATGAGGTTGGCTGGTGTCCCTACTAGTTGGAAAACTCTCAACACAGCCTCCAACCAATCCTAAACTGCTTTTGGGTCTATCTCTCCCCTGAACCTGGGTGGCCTCTGGTGTTGGAACTCATGAAACATGCTCAAGAAGCGTGTATTGTCTGCTACTGGGGTAGGTGGCATCGGTGGCCCAATGGGGAAAGGGACCATTGGTGCCCCTGCTGGAAAAGGGCCTTGCAATAAGGCCTCGTCGTTCGGTGGGCTATCTGTGCGTACAACTCTCAGAACTCTAGCCGGTTGTCTACGTGGAGGAATCTTGAAAATAAACAGGTGTGTTGTGGTTAAAAATTAATACCTGGTGAGCTGACCTAGTTGAGCTGACTTAAAGAAAACTTTTGAAAACACACACGCAATCAGTGTTTTTGTGCACTGAGTCAGATATCAGAAGTCAGGGTCCTGATGTATGGATATGTCGGCCGCTGCACCAACACTAGACTGCCTAAACTAAAAACCACACTCACTACACTTAACACTATTGCTTCATAGAAAATATCACAGTCCTAAGTTTTTCTCTATAACTGACTCCTTTGATACCAATTTGTCACGACCCATCCCCCGAGGCCCGTGCTGCGACTACCCCAAGCCCGCCTTCCATAGGCCAGGGGCCAACGACTAGCACCAAAATCGTAATTCCCTAAAACTGGGAAGGCATTACCATTATAACCTATAAACACACAAAACAGAGCACATAGATGGATAAAAAACACTAAGTAAATAGTATAACAAAAGGGTGATGAAAAGTAAAAGGGGTCAGAAATACAAGCCCATATGTAAATTACAAGGAACTGTAAGTACAAGAACAACTAAAGAAAGAAAAAATAGCTGCTGGGTCATCCTCTGGGATTCGTACTTGAAGGGTAGGTACATATAGCCTTCTCATCACTCCATGTTTGTCACACTCCTCTGTGTACCGACTCATCATAAGGTCCACCTCTGGATACCATCCAGTCTTGGTACTCCTAGCCTTAGTCAGTGCTGTCTGTCATCTGGAACCAATACAACAAGGTGCGGGCATAGCCCGTGCAATGGTGAGTATAACGATACTCAGTCATGGCCCCAAGACCCTCAAGGTATCACAAAATCCAACAAGGATAAACCACAAAGTATGAAATCAATATATAACCTTACTTTGGTATGTGCCCATACGTATACCTAAGTTAACAAGTGATCCATATCAATGATTAGAAAAACAAAAAAGTACTGACTCAGCTCAACCAGGATTTTATTCACATTCTTGAAACCTTGGCTGAAGGAAAACTCCTCCTCTATCGAGTACATTGGGCCTGCCATGTCACACATAGGCGCTTAACACTAACCTTGGACTACTGAGGTACTACTCTTATCGAGTACCATGGGTCTGCTGCGTCACACAGAGGCGCTCCCCACCATGGGTCTGCCACCACACCTAGGCGCTCCCCCTCATATCCTGTAGAGGTACTCCTCCTATCGAGTACCGTGGGTCTGCCATTTCACTAAGCACGCTCATCCACTGTGGGTCAGCCGCCACAACTAGGTGCTCCCCACTGGGCTAGTAGAGTCACTCCGAGTCAAACAATCATCCATCATTAGGTATCATCCAACTACTAGGTCTCTGCACTCTGCTAGTTCATCACTAGAAGGATCCTCTCCATGAGCTATTGGTCGATGCTTTAAATATCATGAAGTCCCACAAAGAAGTATATCAATGGTCCACCACGTCAAAGGGGTCTCCACTCAACAGACGGAGTGTCAAGAGGACGCCCGATCTATGAGTTATTAGCCTTTTAGTCCTAGGGGCCCGGTTGGATTCGTGCACGATCCAACCTAAGCATGTATCAACTATACCTCAAACTATAGTGTGGTATGCTCAAAGGGACTTTCATGCTCTAATATTACCAGAGCCACTGACGGTTCATCAAACGGACGTCCGGTGCCAATGATATGGCCAAAAGAAAGTAAAGGGTCGTAGTGGGCCCGAGTCCGGTCCAACCCAGCCCAACCTATTCTGGGACTACATGGTTCGGGTCGACCCGGCCTGACCTATTGGGTTTGGTTCGGCACGTTGGACGGGCCAGCCCCTTGGGTTCGTCCCGGCCCGCTCGACCTAGCCCAGCCGGCCGTGGGGGGACGAGAGAGCGCGGACCGGCCGCAAGGGCACGGACCGACCGCGGGTCGGCGTGAGGGCGTTTTGGCTGGGAGGGCACCATGAGGGTGTAGGCTGGTTCGGTCGGGGCACCTCGAGGGGCGCAGGAGGCTGGCTCGGTCGGGGCACCGAGAGGGGCGCTATAGGCTGGATAGTCCGGGGTGCTGCGAGGGCCTGGGTTTGACCAGGGGCTCGGGAGGCCAGTAGCTGGCGTGGTTGGGGCGGCTTGGAAGGGCGCTGCAGGGCCGGGGTGGCTGGGGCCGATTCGGCCGGTGGATGGCACAACCAGGACGGCTCGGCCCGGCCCGGGGCGGATCAGCTAAAAGGGTGGAGACCGCGAGGGCGGTTTGGCCGAGGCACTTCGTGGGGGAGCAGAAGGTTTGGCTGGCGGCAGCGCAGAACACCGCAGGGCCGGTGCGGGTCCCTGGTGGTGCTACTTTTTCCTTCTTCCCCTTTGTAGTCATTGTCACCTTCCTCCGTTTCGAAGAACACTGCAAAAGAGAATGACAGAGGAGTTGGGCCATGTTGGTTTGGTCCGCACCCTCCACGTTTAGGGTGGTAGAATTTGGCTCACAAGAACGGAGCACAACAAACCCTTCCGCAATGATTAATCCCAAAACCCGCAAAAGGTATACATATACAGATCAACTAGTTAGAATTTGATCCATATTCTTTGTTTTAGATGAAAATAATCAAGGGAATAATATCATATTTAAAAAAAATTCCTTCCTTGTTCGAAGTTGGTTGACGATGGCGCAAGAAGGCGAACATCAATTTTTTGTCGAAGAACACGTCCTACGTCGAAAGAAGTTTTGAGAAAGAAAGTTGAAGTCGATGTCATTCTTCATAGTCTCATTGGTGTTCTTCATCGGTGGATCGTTCTTTGTTGGGAGCCTTCTCCCGATATTTATCCCAATATTTCTCCTCTCCCAAGTTCCACCAAAATGAAATAATAGCCTCCAAATAATAGATTCATTTGTTGGCATAATATTCAAAATGGTTGAATTGATTAAGGGAGAGTTGGTACAATCAATAGGTGCGTTGGCAGAATTAATGTAGAGGAAGCTCAAGAGGATCCTCCACATCAATGAGGGAGTTGAGAGGTTTTCCTCTCCCCCTATTAATAGGGGGTCGGGTGGTACCCACTCCCAAATTCAAATTGGTAGGTTTTGAGAACTCGGTTGGTCCCCACCAAATTTAGTCTTAAAGAGGAGGTTTAGGCCTCAGGTGGTCCCCACCACCATAACCTCTCATGGGAGGACAAGGTGTGGTGGTACCCACCTACAACTTCCACATGGGTGGTTATAATGGATAAAATAAAATAAAATGTGTGTTTATTTTATTTTATTATTTCCCTGAAAACCCAAAAAATAACTTTCACCCTAAACCAACTACTGTCAAGGTGAAAGTCTCTTTAAGAGAATATTGATGCTACGATTTCAACGGTGTCCTCAGATTTCAATTCCGAGCACCAGTTCAGAAGTTAAAAAACCTTCTCAAACTTTCACTGAATGTACCTAAAAAAAGCTTCAAAAATTGATTCTGGGCACACTAGGCCTCAGAATCATGCGCCATCAATTTTTATAACTTCTGAACTAGTGTCCTCATATTTCAATTCCAAGCACCGGTTCAGAAGTTATAAAAACCCACTCGAACTTTCCCTGAACGTACCCGAACAAAGCTTCAGAAATTGATTCTGGGCACACCGGGCCTCAGAATCATGCCCCATTAATTTTCACAGACTTGTAAAATTCCCATATATTTAAAAAAAATTACATGGAAATTCTGGGTCTTTACATCATTAATGCACAATAAATCATAATATTTATGGACTTTCTCTCCAAACATCAAACAGAATCACATTACTATCTAGTAAGTTCCATGGTGTATCCTTCCAAATTTATTACAAGTTATAGATTTCCACCCTTATTACCCTTTTCCATTTTTTATAGAGTGCTAAAAATATATATTCTTATAATTAACTCTTTTTAATTAATTATACATAAATAATTTATACTCTTTATTTATATCACATGATAATATTTCTTTGTATGTTGAGAAATTATGGGAGTCTAGTTCCCTTTGAAATATTGGAATTATCCCATTAGATAAATGAAAAACCATTCACATTGCATTGAATACATAGTACACATAACAACTTTCCATCCTTTTGATGTGAGATTAATACATAACAACATTTTCAACATCCTTTTGCCTTAGAATCTATTATTTTATCTCTATATCTACTCATTATTTCATAGGGAAAAAAATTCAATTAAATTTTCCACGAAATACATTCATTTTATGATCTTCATTTCTATATAATTCTTAGTGTATGGTATTGATTACCAATATTGATTCACCTCACTTGAGTGATGATAAAATTTCATTACAACCTTCTCACTTTTATTAAGTTTTTATAGGGAGATAAATCTTCTTTATTAATCTTATTGATTTCTCATCTAAAAATTGATTTTATATCCAATTAAATTTTATCAGTTTATGATTCATGTTGAGGTCTATAATTATTAAAACATGTTTAAGATTAATAGTATAATCTATACAGGCATGGTTATTGGTCATAAACTTAGTTCTCTATCCTAATAAAGTTATAATTTGTTTAGTTATAGTAGTAGCTGCAACTCCAAAATAATTATCTTTATGAGGAGTGTAAATCCTACGTAGATAATAAGAATTGGGAAAATTACATTCTATCCACTATAAAAAATTTATAAATAAATTAATACACTAAATTATATCATAACATAATGGCCCATAATGTATAATTTCTAAACTAGTGGAACACATAACATACATTAAAACATTTCTATATATAAAATCATAGAGTTATAAACACGATTTATTTTTTAAAATTGTAAAATAATATAAAAATTCATATTATCCATGTGTTTTTGTAATTAAATTTTGAAATAACTCAAACATACCCCCTAGAAGTGTCAATCTATAAGTGTATTAAGGGAAAAATCATTATTTACCAGAATGATGGACAATATATACTCAATCCAACTCTTCATAGGGTTATTACCACTAGATGCATCTTTTCCAAAACCTTGTCAACTTATATTAAAAATATATGGATGTATTTATTTTAAAAAATATAATTTATTCCATTATATGATAGTATAATGTTATCTTATACTTCAAAATATCATCCATGTTAGTCACAAGGATTTATTTTGGGATATGTGTTTTCATAAATCTTGTTCCAAATGTGCTTAGTAAATTTTACCAGATATGAAATTTATAGAACCCAACCCTAGTATATCAGATTCATTGGTTAAAATATAAGTTTTTAGAAGATACAAGTGAACACATACTAAAATATCAAATAGTTTAGTAGTCTTTAAAAACTTGATAAATACTACAAATTCAAATTACAATTGAAAACATAAAATATAACATAATATTTTCTTTTATAGTACTTTTATTCCCTAAATCATGTCCCTACATATCAATAAAAATACACATCCAAGATACATGGGGAATGAAAAAATAAGAAAGTGATGATATCATTTTCATAGTAATGGTTTTCAAACATCATAATATATAATGAATAAATATGGAATAATTAATATATAAAGGTAAATATCTAAAAACACATTATATTTAATAAAAAATTTGACCATGAATAATAATATGAAAGGAATAAATGATGAATAAATAATTCCATATAAATAATCACTTGAATTTGAAACTTATACATATAAATAATAAATAATTAAATAATAACATGGATAATAATAACTGATTTCACAATGATGGAAGGTGTAATTCTGGCCACCATAATCATACCACAAAGACCGTGTCCCCAAACATCATGCATAAATGGGTTAGTTCTTATCCAAATACCCATATAAATTTTTATCATGAGACATACCCATTCATCGGTGGGATATAAAGGGCCCCACCCATCACTTATTATGTCCAATGCATTCCTTAAAGTACAATGGAGAAACATGTTCAATGAAAAAAATTTATGGAAAAAATAGAATATGAAATATTAATAATTTACACAATAAATAAACATAATCACAAAGCATCCTGTATAGTATGGTTAATTGTAACAAAATAAAATATCCCTATTAATGAAAAGTTTCTCTCAAAGAATTTTGGGAGAGATGAATAGTAATTAATTAGATCACTGGAATATTTATTGAGGTATTTTTTTGAAAGAAAATTTTAAAAATATTAAAATGTCCCAAAATCTAAGAAATATTTCTTGTTGAAGATACCATTTAATATCTTAATTGATTGATTATAAAATTACTAGAAAAAACTTCTTTAATTTCTAGAGAGTAAACAAATACATTCCTTTCACACTATTATAATAAATTAAAAGTAACTCATTATAAAACACACTGGATGATTAAATTTTATAAATATGATAAAAAGGGGATAAATTTATATAATAAATCAATTTTGAAATGTAAAAATATTATAAAATTTGTTTATGTAAAATATGTATATTGAGTAAAATAATTATTGACCAAGTAAAAAACCAAAATCAAATTTCCTTAAATACATGGTTTCTGTATAATGAATAAATAAATAGTGTAAAATTATAGAAAAAATATAATTTCCATAAATCATCATGTTACATGAAAATATATTGGTTTTATTATAGAGATATCAAATATTTCACCATATGGATACTTAAAGTTATTCAATCTTGAATAATAACGAGATTGTGAAATAAACCCATTCTATAGGTCCTATATCCATTATACATATTCAATCCTTATGTATTATAAATTTATAAATATTATAAATCAATTACACAACATTAATCAAATATATCATACATTATATGATTTAGTTATTATATTTTATCACCATTTATTAAAAATTATTTGATAAAATATATGTTCCATGTAATAACAAATTTGTTTTTCATGAAAGTTTTAGTTCATAATTTTCATTCCCTATACATATCATAGAAAAATACTATCCATACTTTTATTAATGATATAAGTATCATATATATATATATTTATTTTATATGTATTTAGTGTCCTCTATACATGATACAGATTGAAAAATGTCTTTCATCGTTTATGTAGACGGTATGACATACATATGTATGAACGATAATTTCAATTTTTAAAGGATGGAGTGTATAAATGGTAAGTAACAATTAACCATTAAAAATATGTTTTATATAATATATATCATATATATATTCATTAAAATCATCATTATTACCATTTTTGAAACTAAAAAAGGAAAATGAATTACATTTCTTCGTGGAGGTGGTAGCCCGCACATACAGATGTGAGACGTTATCATTTCAAATGGATTATTATGTAAGATGGAATATATAATATTATAATTCTATAAGTACAATAATTTTATTAATATAGTATATATACATTTAATCTATCATTATATCCATCCATGAGAGGTGGTGATGGGAAATTAATCCCATCGGTTTATGAGCCAACACTTCGTCGATAACACAACTGACACTGAGACTAATTTAGGTCATATATTAAAAAAACAATAAATATATATTTTTAGGATATTTTTGTTATTATAAAATTATATTTGAAAAATATTTTATGGATGTATAAGAAGAAAAAAATGAAACCACATGGTTAAGAAATATAACCCTTTATTGGAAAACATTTTCTGATTATATATAAATCCTTCATAAGATTGTATTTTATTCAATACTGGGATAATAGGTAATGGTTTAGGATGTATGAAACATATATGAAAATGAATTTAAAAAAAATAAAAGGTTATTTATTTGTGTAAAGGGGATGAGTTTAGGTATTGTATTACATGTTGGGGAGAGTTCCCACTTGGAAAATTCCTAAAATAATAAAAATAATAAATTTATTCCCCAGAAAAATAAATCCAAATTTACATATTCTATAACGTAATAATGTATATAGTTGAAATATTTCATTCAAAAAGTATCTTGAAATGTATCATTAGAAAACATACCCATATCTTTTTTATTAACTCCCTCTTTAAGCCATTCTATATATGAACACGATAAATAATTTTTCGTATTTTTATAATTCATAAGGAAAAAAATTAATATTACCTGATTGAATAATATTATTTATGGTGATCCAAAATATTCAATAAATTATAAAAATTAAATTTATGTTTATGAATTTAATATAAAATAAATTCTACATGCGTAATGAACATACAGGTTTCGAACGAAAGCTTCTTCCAATTTAAAAAAAAAATTCATATCAAAATTGAATAGAAAACTGATTAAAATTGAACAGATAATATTAATTATATTATTATGAAGATATTTTTATATTCAAAATAGTTTTAAAATAAAATGGATCTTTTTTAATTATATAAATGAAATGAATTTTTTAATTAAAATTAATTAAGTTATTATTTATCGTAGAATTGTTTTTTTCAAAAAAAATATCAAAAATTAAATAGATAATAATATTAATAGGATGATTTGAAAAATATTGGTCATTTAGTCAAATAAATTTTATTAATTTAGTAAAAATTTATTTTAAAATGTGTTAAAAAAAGATGATGAAACAACTTTCAGAAAAAAATACAGTTTTTCATAATAATACTAAATTTATTCTTATCCCACCCTTAGAAAACATATTAGATGAATGATAAACATTTTTTTTAATATATAAAATTTATAATTAATTAATATAAATCAAAAAAAATTTCATTTTAATTTATTATTATATTATAAAAATTACACATATAAAAATAGTTTTTTTAAAAAGACATTCCTTTTACATTATAATATTTTTTGTTTTTATTTGTAATAAATTGATAACCAATAAATATATTTATGCTTGTGTTAACTATATACTTTTCATTAGTTAGTTATTTCCATTTATTCTAACTATTTTAATTGATAGTTTATAATATTAAAATATATTATTTCTCATTTTTAATCCATGTTGTGTTTATCCTAAGCTATTATTGAGAAAACATTACTTAAAAGAAAATATATCTAAAATATTGATGTTTTAGAACCAAACAACAATATAATATCAGTTTCCCAATATGATGAGATCCTAGATGTTCCAAGATAGTATTCCCAAATATAGGTAAAATTGAAGAATTATATTATTTTACAAGATGAAAATAATATAGTCTATCTGGGGTGGAGACTCGTTGGAATTTAAAGCATTTTATTATGGTATAAAACATAGGTAATTTATAATAAAAGATATTTTTAGAACATAACCACTAGTTTTACATACAAATTATTATAAATAATTGTATTTTCATATGTTTTTATGTGGGAATTGATATGTAGAATTTAATATAATTATAAATGTATATTATTTTTCACATTATTTAATGTAATGATGAATCTATGGTGACATATGTTTATGGTGATGTAAAATATGATGGCTTCCTCATGAGTAAAATTTCATTAATAAATAATGATTGAATATATTTTTCCTTCCTATTCATTAAATTATCTCTATATTTCATGCATTTTTTATATGAATAAAATATCCTTAATAAATCCATATCCCTATTGTTTTGTTTATAGGTTTAATTTCATAAAGTCCTTAAAATAGACATTGTGAACATAGGTTAATTACACCAACAAGAAGATAACATTATTATTGATATCATGATAATGGTATTATACTATACATTAATAATTTTTATGAGTTTGTTTGTTTTTATGACATTAACATCATTCTATACGGTTTCCTTGGTGTTTTGATATATTATAGCCTTAAAATGTGTGTGGATATTCCTCATTCTACTATGATAGAGGACAATAGGGTGACACACTATGTTTATCCACAACCATAGTTAAATATTATAAATTAGAAATAATATAATATATAATTTTTTTAATCCCATACATGGTTTAAAAATTAATCATTCTTTTTTGATCATATATATTCATAATGTATTTAATCAAGAGAATATCATTTCAATTTAATATTTTATAAATTTGAATTTTCTATTTTGTATTTTAAAATTAATTAATTTATTGGT
This sequence comes from Viscum album, assembly GCA_963277665.1. Classification (NCBI taxonomy): domain Eukaryota; kingdom Viridiplantae; phylum Streptophyta; class Magnoliopsida; order Santalales; family Viscaceae; genus Viscum; species Viscum album. The sequence goes on along the minus strand of OY728163.1, from coordinate 1,088,165,177 downwards.
AAATAGTGTAGTGATATTTATAAATTTAATATATAGTGATTATTCTTTTCTTGATAAATGATGAATGGAATGGGGATTTCTATTTAACATCCTTGTGAGAATTAATACACATTAAATGGTATTTGAATATATATTTTTAAAAAAATATTAAATAAATGATATTATTTAGTTCATAGATTTTTAATATGTCATGAAATAATAATAATAATATTATTATTATTTTTATAGAATTGGGGTTCCATGTGTGTTAGGTGATTATTTAGTGCACATGTGGAATTATTATTTTTAACTATATAACTATTAATCCATGTTTAATTATTTCTAACCATACTTATATCCATTTGATAGTTGTTCACAATACCTCTATATAATCTTATCAATCACTATAGAGAACCTATCTAAGAATTAAATCAATAATATATAGTAATCACCCTACCATACCCCTCCAGATTCTAGATAGAAAATGTAGATTTATTTTTTGAAGTAATTCTTATGGGTATCCATGTTAAATGATGGAAATTTTAGTATCATCTATGCTTTAACCCAAAGATTCTTTCAACGAATCTTAGAGGATTTGAAACATGTGGGGATCATAGTTAGATTGAATATTCACTTGATTCGTATGATATAACAATAATATGATATAGACAGGCTGTTAGAATAAAAAATGATGATTGAAGTTGTCAAAAAAATGTCTACTAATTCCTAAAATTAAATATAATGATTATTTGATTATCCCATGTTTGATTATTAAATTATCATTTTAATTATTATCTTATTCAATTCACCTGTTCATGAAATTATTCATTGATGTACATATCATTAAAATTATCTATTATGACAAAACAATTTTTTTCCTTGACGTACTAACAGAACCTCTATTCACAGAACCATTATAAGAAAATATTTTACATTTTATCACAATCTAAATGGTTTTATTGAAAATTTTTATGTTCTAATTAATCTATATTTTTTTGTAACATGATATAAGCTACATACAATTACAGTTTATTTATTTTTTCATTGGTTAAAAAATATTGACACACCAAGTTGAAATAAAATTTGAAATAGTTATCAATATGATGGGGGTAATAGTGAAGGGACACTGAGAATTATTTTTAACATTGATTTATATAAATTGATTTGAAAAAAATTTCCAGGGTGGTCTTGAAGATCCAGATAATTTTTAGGATGACTTTATTTTCAATTTTTAAGGATACTAATATGTGTTATGTATTAATATAGATACTAATAAATGAAGATGATATATGTTTGAGATACAAATTAGAGTTATTTTGATTTCTAGGTATGGTTATCTCCCATAATATATTATTATAGATGTAAATTTTAGATAAAAAGAGTATTTAGATATAAAATTGAGTACCTACCATTACAATGACTTGAAATGGAGATTGAGTTTCTCCTAATGATTTTTTTCGATGAAAAATTATCAAATTTACTGCGAATTATTTTAACTTTCTTTCTAATCATTTTAAAATTTTATGAAGTGGTTTTTATTATTTTCAAATTAATTTATTTTCATTAATTTTTTTGTAAATTATTAAATTGAATTATTTTTTCAATTTTTATGTTCTATGAAGTATAAAGTATAATAAGATATAGTGAGAGTTAGATGAAGACTTATTAAAATATTTATTTTATGTAATGGCCCGGACCTCTCTGGTCCATTACTTTGTGAAATGTTGGTGTTGGAGGTGTTCTGGGAGGTCAAGGGGACTTATCCCCAACACTTTTCCATTTTTTTCTAGTTCTGTGAACAGTGTTTCCAGTTTTATGAACAGTAACAGATCGGTGAGACAGATCAGTTTCACAGATCGGTGAGACATATCAGTTTCACAGATCGGTGAGACAGATCAGTTTCACAGATCGGTGAGACAGATCAGTTTCACAGATCGGTGAGACAGATCAGTTTCACAGATCGGTGAGACAGATCGGTTTCACAGATCGGTGAGACAGATCGGTTTCACAGATCGGTGAGACAGATCGGTTTCACAGATCGGTGAGACAGATCGGTTTCACAGATCGGTGAGACAGATCGGTTTCACAGATCGGTGAGACAGATCAGTTTCACAGATCGGTGAGACAGATCAGTTTCACAGATCAGTGAGACAGATCAGTTTCACAGATCGGTGAGACAGATCGGTTTCACAGATCGGTGTGACAGATCAGTTTCACAGATCAGTTTCACAGATCGGTGTGACAGATCAGTTTCACAGATCGGTGTGACAGATCAGTTTCACAGATCGGTGTGACAGATCAGTTTCACAGATCAGTGAGACAGATCAGTTTCACAGATCGGTGAGACAGATCGGTTTCACAGATCGGTGTGACAGATCAGTTTCACAGATCAGTTTCACAGATCGGTGTGACAGATCAGTTTCACAGATCGGTGTGACAGATCAGTTTCACAGATCGGTGTGACAGATCAGTTTCACAGATCAGTTTCACAGATCGGTGTGACAGATCAGTTTCATGTACAGTAACGGTGGGTGAACAATGTTTCTAGACTCCTACAGTTTTTCCCCTTTTGACGTTTCCTTTGACGTAAAATACATTTAAATCCTTATTTTAAGGGCTCTTAAGGCCGATTCAAATGCCATAAATCCTATATTAATTATTCCTAAGGCTTGGAATGTTTTACTTGGTCAAACCGCGTGGGTTAATGCGATCCGTTTTTAATGGAGAATTAACCGGATCTTAAACCGTCACCTCGTTAAATCTTAAAAAGGGACGAGATATCATTCTCCCTTGTTCCTTCCCTTTGTTCTTAACTAAGAGGCGCTAGAACCTTTCAATCCTTTCCCTAGGAGTTGCACAAACAACCCTTACTCCTAGGATCAGTCCCGCTCTGTTGGATGCAACCAAGCTGTGTCGATCATTCTTCCACATAAGTTGTCGCGAGGGGAGGATCGTGACCTGCTGTGTGGATAAAGGACGTCAAGAACTCTTCGAGGTAGGGGATTCATGGCTTCTCTAATTATATATGTGCAATCGTAGAATTATCATGATTTATTCCTTTGGATCACAATGAAATTGACCTAATTAAATACTTGAACTGGATTAAAAGAATTGGTTGATCGCGTGTTGTTGCTTTATACCATGATAACGGTTTGCCTCATGTTTTCCTAGATATAGTGATATCTATGTTTCTTTGATTTGTTGATCGTTCATGATAGAAATTGATAATGAACGTAAAGCTGGAATTAACTGTTGATTAATTGGCGAAGGATAAAGAGGCATATAAATTAATCTGGTTTTTTTGTCGTTGTTGTAGTTGTTCTAATTTGAGGATAATCAAATTAGGGAAGTAAGTTTGGTTATTTAATTGTGATAGCTTACTGATTAGGTATCCATGATTGGAACCTACAAATAACAAATCTGTTAATTCAATATGGATTAGAGAACAAATTATGTGGGAATTTCAAAAAGGGTTCTGAGTTACCCTCTTGTTTGTTAACGGGCCGAGAGCCCATTTTGTGATGTTCGTTTTCCTGCTGCTTGTGCTGTGATGTGAGCCTGGACGGTTGTTGTGATATGTAGAGGCATGGAGGCCTTATAGTTGTGGCAGCGGATGACGCCTAGTCTGGCGAGATGCATCGGTTTATGCATATGGGTGTCAGGGAGGGCACCAGGGGTGATGGAATGGGATGGATGTGGTTGCTGGTTGCTTGTGGTGTTCTTGAATGTTAATCTGCCTTGCTTTTCCCCACTGCTCAAGGCAGCTGGTCTTGCTACCATTCTTCCAAAGGAGGCGAAGACGCGCGGAGTATGCCACGTGCTTTCCGTGTTTAGCTTCTCGAGGGAGAATGGGTATATGCTCTTTCTATAGGCGGCAAAGACCCGACGGGTAGTATATCTACTCACCGTGTTGAGCCTCCTTTGTGTTTAGAAGCATAGGATGTTTTTCTAGAATTCCTGGGAATGTGGAAAAGTATTTCTGTAATGAATGTTTGATTAAATGGTGAAAATCCACGGGGATGGAGATGCTAGAATTTAAAGGTGATGTGAATCTTAAAAAGGAGCAGTTGTATTGAAAGTGACGCCATTTCAGTTAAATGGGGAATTGTTCAATCTTAATTAATGCTTAAAGAATTAACTAATGTACAGTGGAACTGATAAATGAGAATGGAGTAATCTAATAAAGCTCTTCAATTGGTTGTGTGCTTATAGGATACCTAGTCTTAGAAGTAGCAGCCTGGAGTCTGAGAGACGTTAGCTGCAGTTGTATCTAAGACTAGGTAATGCCCATAGTGTGGATGTGAGTTACTTATATATTCTGTAATTTTTGTGTTTCTATACGCTACTCCACCCTGTCGGTAAGGGAAACTGACACCCCGGGGATTCTGAGCCCTGGGGGGGTGTTTTCCCCAACATTCTGATGGGAGGTTGAATGGCTGACTACCCCCTTTGGCCCCGCTCTCTTCTCTTGGTAGATCTTAGTGCTGGTAGGCACAGTGGTTAGTTTTACCCATATATGTGTGTAGAGGGCTGTAATGGCTTGTGGTTATTTCACACACATATATTCTGGATATAGTATCCTATGGACTACTATAGGTGTAACGTGTATAGGCTGTGATGGCTTGAGGATCCTTACTCGGTGTATGGGCTGTAATGGCTTGAGGTATAATACCCGACGTATGATAGACGTTATGCGAGATGTGGTGGCTCCCGGAAACTACCTGGTTACTTTTGGTTGTGAGGATTGTGTGGAGCTTAGCCCAGGTGTCTGCGGGCAAGCCTATGTGGTGCACGTGGTGCAGATTGTGGAGCTTGACCCATGTTGATACGGGCAAGCCTTTGGAGAGAGATGCACAGGACGTATGTCGTTGGGGCAAAGCGGCAAACCAGTGGGGAAGTAGTAGCGGGGTACCCTTGACATTCTTTACTATATGCTATATTCTTGTATGTGTTACTTGGTGAGAGTAGCCATGGTGAGGATGGGAACATAGTATACCTGTTTAGGTGACGAGTTAGTTTCACTTGTTGTTCACTGGGCTTTAGCATGCTTTCTTTACTTTTGCACGAGAGTCTTGGGGAGGATCCTACTGAGTATACTGTTATACTCACCCTATGTACATATAAACTGTTTTTCAGGTCACTTGGAGCAGGTTGGAGATCAAGCTGGTTACTACTAGCTTGCGGTTGGAGGAGGAGCTGTTCGGGCTTGTGGTCGCTGTCGTTTTACTTTCTTTTGGGTACTTTTAGTTTCCCCTTTCAGTTGTAGTACTTTTGCATGACATTTCATATATGTACTTGGGTTTCTTTTACATTTCAGTTATGAGTTGGAGTTGGTTGGATTCTATTCTATCTCTCTCTTCTGCATGTGTTCTCTTAGAGGGTAATGCCTCCCATTTGTGTGTGTATTATACCCTCGGTGCTAGTCGCCAACCCGGGGCCTACTGGAGGCGGGACTCGGGGGTCATTATCTCCCTTTTCACATTGCCGGCCCAGGAGGGGTACACTTTGTGGGGAGGGGGTCATGACATTTTATAAATAAGTTAACTATTGAAAAAGGATAATATGTTATAGGATAACGTTTTTGATGTTTTAGTGTTTATATAGTTGAATTGAAGTGATTATGAATTTTTATAAATGATATTGGAAGAATAAAGTCCATATTTGTGATAAATTCTATGATTTTCCCCGATATATACAAAAAACCTAATGCTACATGAGGAAAATATTTAGATGATATATTTATTTAAAAAAAATCATATATTCTCAATGAAATTTACCTATGAGGATATTGTGATTTTGGATGACTTATCTAAGTTTTAGCTCGATAATCAATAATATAAGAAGATGTGGTTGCATATATATATTATGTTATATTAGGAAAGATGGAGTTTTTTAGACGATCTAAATTTCATATTATTAGAAAATATAATAGTGTTTGATATATATTAGGAATCCCAAATTTCTCAGGGTTATGATGGAAAAAATAAAAACACATGGAATTTTAAATACTAGAAGATACAAACCATCATGAGATTGTGTTTTTATTATTTAAAAACAAAAAAGAATTAATTTTGAAAGATTTTGATCTACATTGGAGAAATAATTGATTTTATATCCTATGTAAGAGTATCCTTAGAGTCATTGATGTTACATTAATGTTTATTGAGGATGGTAAAGTATTTATGAATTTTTATAACGTTAAACAGGGTGATAGCATTTGAAAAAATCTTTGAGAAAAAGGTTGCCAATTATTAAATGTAAATATAGGATTTCTTCATCTGTATAGCTAGAAATTTTTTAAAAGAGTAAGTTATTTGAAAAAATAAATGATTCAAAGGGAATTTAATGTTATAATTTAGTAAAAAGAATTAATTCATATGATTATTTTTATGTAATAAAATGAGATAAAAATTATGATAAATCAATGTAGTTATTATTCATATAGAGTTTCTATTGACCTATATAATAATGAGTTTTATCCATGAGATATGAATCAAACGTAAACTATTTGGGCATGTATGGTTTCCAATGTGGAATTATTAAAGATGATATTATGAATGATTTGTAGTGATGATGATTCCTAAAAAAATTGATAATTAAATGAATCTATGTGATAATATCATTGTGAATTAATTGTAGATAATAAATTATGAATAATATATAAATATGTATTGATGTAGTAGCATCTATTCCTAAATATTATTTTAAAAAATCTAAATGAGAGAGTTAAAAATTCAAAGATAAAGGGGTTTTATAATTACAATATTGAAAAATATTATTGAACTAATTAAAGAGTTTATAAAAATAAGAAAAGGATACAAAAATATACATAGAATCAAATTCTGTACTATATTAAAACTTTCTTAATCATTTAGGAAGATAGAAGAGTGGAGATACAGGAATTTTACTTATTAAAATCACAATGTAAATAAATTATGAATAAGATTGAGAAGAGACCAATGTGATAATATCCATTAGTCATTGATGTTTTTGATTCAATATGATGAATTAAATATTGATTTTCTAACCATAAAAAATAATTAATAATTATAAATATATATGTTCATATGTAAATTTCCAAGATGTTTTAATAAATATCAACTACCAATAAATTTTTTTTATTGTGTAAAAATATATAAAATTTAGAATTTGTTACACCTTTGAGAAATCAAAATATCATCTCCAAGATCATGATTTTTAGTAACATTGTAAACTAGAGTGATCTATTATAAATAAATTATGAAAATATTATAATTTGATAGGGAGATGTATTAAATATTAATGTTAATAAGTTATCCATGTGTATTCACTTTATGATATTAGCGAATGACCTGTGTATAGAACTCAACACGAATAAAAAATCATGTTGTTACCAAGAACATGGTTGAACCATATATTAATAGAATGTAATTATTTATCTTTATACTCTACCTTGAACATGATATTTTATATTATGATTTATATAACATACAGTCAGTGAAATAGGAGAAGAGGATAAAATAAATAGAATGAATAGAATTTTGAAAAAACATGATCACATCGATGAACCCCCTCTTAGTGTGATTCCACTAGGTCACCAAGCACTTATGAATATAATGAAAACATAAATATTAATTATAATATAACTCATTTTTTGAATGGTATAATATTTATATGAATTATTTCAAATAGACTAAACTAGGTCACACTACCATTCATAATATAACAGTTTTGTATATGTATTATAAAGTACAAATATACTTAATAAATAAACAAATCATAATATTATATATGAGATTAAAATTAATAATTTTTTTAATCACATATGTTATATATATATTATAATTAAAAATTCTATATAAACATTCCTTAAATAAATAATAACGAAATTTTTATTTTTATTTTAATATTAACTCTAAAAAATTATCTTTTGACATGGAATTCAACCAATCATATTTCAAAAAAAATTATATTTATGAAAAAAATTATATTTAAATAGATATTTTATATTTTATGAAAAAAATTATATAAACTAAACATCACATATTTCCATAAATTTCATATCAATATAAATAATTTATTTTATCATTTTCGAATATTTGATAAAATAATAAAAATATTTTTTTATTTTTATGCATTTATTATTTAAAAAGACATTATAGAATATCTGGTAAATAAAAATTAAACATAAATCAAATGAACTAATACATTCTTAGAAATGTTTAATGATAACATTATGATTCTTTATTTTTTATTCGAGCCCATACTATTTACATTTAAAAGAAATAGAAAAAGTGATTTTAAAAAATAAAATAAAAATGATGAACATTTTTATAAGATTATGTGGAATGGTTTCATATAAATTAAAATCATATCAAGGGGAAAATATTCAATTTATTTAGGTGATTTCAATTTTTATAAATCTTTTTGACGTCAAAATGTTCAAATGAAGACATGGTTTCACATGCATACATTATAGTTTCGATAAGAAAGTAATTTTTCTATACTAATCATGATAATTTTTCATTGAAATCATGATATAATATATTCATATTTGAGATTCATAATTTTTTATAAAAATTTTCTGTGCCTTTTGTACCAAAAAATATAAATTTTTTAAATTATTTTTCAATATAACTCAATTTCCTATTAAAACACTTCATCATTATGAAAAACAATTAGAACCATGTACATTTCCAAAAAAACATATGATGATTATTGAATACTTTTCATTATAGTTACTTTATTTATCTAAATAATTATAAAAAAAATATAGATGTGAATTTGATACCACTAGATGGATTTTGAAGGGATTTCTTTTGAAACATAGTTAAAATAATCAACGAATACCTAATATGCCACAAGAACAAACTGAATTATTTGAATGAATAAACTTATTTAATTAACTTTATATTATCCCTATTGATAAATTTTATTTGATATACTCATGATGTTATTATCAATAATTATTAGGTAGTAAATAGACTCTAATATCATATTCTTCTCATACCCTATGAGAATATCAAAATAGTAGAGAATGATAACTATTAAGTTATAGTCTTCTAGAAACTTCTGGTTCA